>CM038004.1:16333669-16942474 GCA_021234005.1 Nephelium lappaceum
TTCATTCTAGAATTTGCTCTTTGGCTTTGTCCTTTCTTCTTCTGCATTGTTGGCATTTGCTTGGAAAGATATAATATCAATCTTGTCACTCTTCCTATAATCCTCTTCAACCTGAAGCCTTAAGATTAAGTCTTCATAGAGATCTCTCTTCTTTTGTACTTGAGATATATATATCTTGAAATCATTCCAAGAATGAGGTAATTTTTCTATGATGACACTGTTGTGGGTAAAACTTACAACAGAAGTATTTTAAAAGAAAGAAGCACTGGCAGCAACCAAAAGAATCTAACAATGGCAAAACGTTTTGGGTTGCTAAAGTTGAGGAGTAAATTTGACAGAGTGATGGCTTATTTCTTGAAATTTTGTCCCCCTCTTTTCTTAACAAGTGTGGCTATTTATAGGCTTCTACCCATTGTATTAGAGCTCACGCTCCCACTTTCCTTCACTTGCGTGCATTTCGTGTACCTTAACTCTAACCGGAAGATGTGAAGCTGCTGGTCAGTTGCGTCGTGCATGAGAGATGGGTTAGTGGTGCTGACTGCATCAACTGACAGTTTCTTGGGCCGGGCTAGCCTATGTTGACTTAAATGCTTTGGGCTGCGAGCGCTTGGAGGGTGCTAAGCTTGATATAGCCTTCATTTTAAACCCATTAAATATATGACAGATTTTTACCACTACAGACACCCACTTGAAATCGCTCACTGATTGAACAATCTTCA
Organism: Nephelium lappaceum; assembly: GCA_021234005.1. Classification (NCBI taxonomy): domain Eukaryota; kingdom Viridiplantae; phylum Streptophyta; class Magnoliopsida; order Sapindales; family Sapindaceae; genus Nephelium; species Nephelium lappaceum. Next base: position 16,334,389 of record CM038004.1, read on the forward strand.
AGATGCAATTCATGAATGAGAATCTACAATTCTTCAACCTGCTTAATCACAGACTGAGAATTAACCATGTTAAATATTAAAAATTTGCCAATTACAAATTTCTTTGAACCAGCATCTTCAACCTTGTATTTTTTCTCAAGAGATTCTCATAATTTTTTTTGCTGTTTTACAAGTAGAAAAAAAATATCATAAGGGTATCATCCAAACCATTAAGGATATAATTTTCACAGGAAAATTCAGAGTGAGTTCATGCATCTAGGGCAATCAAAGCCTCTTTTGATGGATTATCTCCCGTCCTTGGGGCATATTCCTTGACAACATGTGCCGAGTTCATGGTTTTTAAGAAGAATAACATCTTCTATTGCCATATTCAAAAATCCATTCCTTTAAATTTCTCAGGCATCCCGGCATAAGGATTTTTGCCCAAAACAGATTGTTGATCCATAAATTACTGTCTTAAGATAGTTAAAAAATCAACGATCAAAAACAATAACAAATATAGAATGAAATAAACACTAAAGTAGAATAATTTTATTATAGAAATTGTTTGTACTACAATAAAACAGTTGTAAACAGTACAATTACTCTTAAAACAAAAAATAATAGTAATAATTAAAACACAAGAAAGAAAAATGTACCTAAATAATGAAATTGAAATACGAAATAACAGAGTTTTGTAGAATTGCAATGGTCTTAAGATAGTAATTACCATTTACTCTTGTGCTTATAGAACTTTGAGCAACTATCCTTCAGAATCCTCTGTTAAATTCAAAACCAAGCACTAGATATTCTGAATTCTGCTGAATTTTGGTGTGTTTCTTAATTATGTAATGGAATGCAAAAAGTGAAAAATTCTCTACTAAATGACAAAAGTTGATCTTCTATTTATAAATATTAAATAGGTATCTATAAACAAACATAACTCTATAAAACAAACACCTATGAACAGACATAATTTTACAAAATAAGTACTTATGAATTGACAAACATCTTTTCATTGAAAAGACACCATTTAAGTTCAAACTCAAAATTTAAAAATTGAATTTTAAATTAAAATAAATTAACTCAACCTTTTACTCAAACACAACACATATTTTTGCAATAATGGATACAAGGTGGTAGATAATGGATGATTATGATATCATGATGGATTTAATTTTTTAATTTGTTATTAATTTTATTTCACCAAGTACTACATACAATAAGGGTAGCTTGGTATATTTAAAAATTCTAAATGTCAAAAACTTACTCTTTGGACGAAAATTAATTTCCAACTAACGTCGATGACTTTTGAATAACATATTAAAAACCAGAGATGGTCTAATAATACTTTCAATTTATAAGGGTATTTTGATAATATCCCTTTTAAAATTAGTCTAACCATTAGAGGTGGACACAGTTTGGTTCGGTTTGGTTTTAAGCAAAATCAAACCCAACTGAAAAAAATCGGTTTTCGAAATAGAATATCAAACCAAGTCTAATTGTATGAATAAATCGAACCGAATGGTTCAAGTTGGTTTCGTTTGGTTTTCAAGTAAGGTCAATTTTTTTGTTTTTTTTAATGAGCCTTTTATACCCCAATTTTTTTAAAATTTTTAGTCGGTTTTTAGGTAGGATCAATTTTCTGACCTAAACCAAACCAAAACCGAAAAAATTCAATTTTTGACATAAAAAATTAAACAGAATCAAATACAATTTGAAAATCGATATTTTCAATCCTATCCGATTAGAATCTAGTTTTTTTACCCACCTACTACCCACATTAAATATCCATTGACAGGGCAATGTTGGAATCATCTTGGCCGCGCGTTGAATATTGCATAAAGTTGGGGATATTTCTGTAACCTTCCCAAACAAGCGCTGAGTCATGAGTGTTGACGTGGCCCACCGAACCCGAACTCAAACTCCAATGTACTCATCTTCCTTGTACACGTCTTGAATTTGCCATCTCATATCTCTCCTATATTAAAATAAAAATCATATTTTTTTAACAATTTTGTAATCTGACTATGGACTTTGATGATTTATCTTCGTTTTGCTCATCTGGGTACTCCAGAATCTGCATTAACAGGTCAACCACGGCTTCCAAAATCCATTCTGGTTCACTTTTCTTTCTTTTCCTTCCATTTCCCATCATCATTTTGCTTTCATTCATTCAAAATTCTAACAATACATGGGTGCTTTTGCTTTTTTTTTTTTTTTTCTTAGGGAACCGTTTCTTGTTGCGGAGGAGGAGAGGCATGAAAACGTTTTCCAAAGTGGGTGCCCTTTTGGTAGCTCTTTCAGTCGTGTTCATCTTCGTTTACCAAGACACTGCTTTGAATTCCTTCAACAGATTCACCAAATCTAATAGAATTGGTATTTCTTGCTTCTTTGTTGTGATCCAAGATACTGGTTGTGATTCAAATTGTTGTGCTTTTGGTTTCTTAGTTATTGTATGCCTTTTTTGTTAAGGTTTTCTATTTGTGTCTGAAAAAATAGGGGGTCATACTACCTTGTTGGAATTGACAATGTTGTTGAGACAAAAATTAGTTGTTGGATTCAAATATGGAAAAAAAAAATGAATAATTTGATCGCATAATTGCACATCATCATTACAGTTTCCTATATTGTAGCTGTATGAAAAGAAAAGGGTATAGTTAGGATACGGAAATTGTAATGTTGATGGGTAGTTATGTGAATGAATTATCTTCGCTATTTTTTTTTTTTTTTTAATTTTTGAATCCAATTGTTCATTTTCGTCCTGATAATATTGTTGGCTCCAATAAGGTAGTATGAAAACCAATTTGTTCTGGAGTTCCCAAAATGTTGTGGTTTGATTTCTTTCGCTGTTCATTATATGTTTCATTGAATTGATGAGTTTTTGTAGGCATTAACTGCATGACTTTTTTCTTAGTTGAATTTAGTGTTTTGAGCTGTTTTTCGCAATTCTATTATGCATTTATTGTATGTAATTTGTTCAACATTTGATTATTGTGCATTTCATGTACTTTTCTCTAGAAAGCTTTAGTTTTAAATCATGGAACCTTAACTTGCACCTTTTCTGAGAGGTGCTTTCTGGTTTGTGTTGGAGTGAATAATTCATTTTCGTTGTTGAGATATCTTCCTAATTCAAAGTGAGATTTATTTTCTGTAAGTCTGAAATTGTATTAGTTATGGATTTAATGCCTTGGGCTTAAGTTGCATCCTTGGATATTATATTGTGTGCTGTCAGAAGCAATGTCTGATGGTCATAGGTTTTATTTCTATAGTTTTGAATTGGTGTTCCAACTTTGCAACTGATGTATGAAGTTATTGGAGTCACCTATATGTTGTGTCAAGAATTGCAATCTATAACTCAAGACATCTTGATGTATTCTGTAATCAAAATGTGTTATCAAATCATGGAAGAGATATTTTCTTAAATATAAATCAACATTGCTTATTATTGTTTCTTAGCTTAATCTGTTATATGAAATCTCAAAAACATGAACGTTTACTAACATACTTGCATGTATATATTAAATGCCTATTATTTGTATTTGATTTACATTTGCAGAATTTGGGATCCCTTGCATATGTTTTGCTGCTAATTATACTTGGTCTTTTGCCCAATTTTTCAGGTAGCGAAGAAGAATCTTGCTTAAGCAGGAACCAGTCTGTCTTATACCGCAAATCTTCACCTCATAAGCCTTCATCCTATCTTATTGCCAAACTACGAAGTTATGAAGAGCTTCATAAACAGTGTGGACCTCATACGAAGTCATACAAGAGAAGCATAAAGCAACTAGAGTCTGGTCAAATTGATGATTCCAGTGACTGTAGATATGCTGTATGGGTAGCTTTTTGCGGCTTGGGGAACAGGATACTGTCCATCACTTCAGCCTTTCTTTATGCTCTCCTCACAAACCGAGTTCTGCTCATTAATCAAGAACATGACATGGCCGGCCTTTTCTGTGAGCCATTTCCGGATACGTCGTGGATACTGCCCGACGATTTTCTTTTCAAGAGCGAAATCAGCAGTTTTGAGCAGAATTATAATCAGAGTTATGGGAACATGCTAAAGAGTGATATTATAAATTATTCAACAGAGTTGCTTCCATCTTATCTATTTCTCTACTTATCTCATGACTATGATCATCATGATAAGCTTTTCTTTTGTGATCAAGATCAAGCTCTTCTCAGTAGAGTACCTTGGTTGATCATGAAATCAAATGTCTACTTTCTTCCATCCCTGTTCTTGATCCCATCTTTTGAACAAGAACTAAGCAATCTATTTCCGGACAAAGAAACCGTCTTCCACCACTTGGGTAGGTATCTTTTTCACCCTTCCAATCAAGCATGGAGACAAATTACAATGTACTATCAGGACTACCTGGCCAAAGCTGAGAAGAGAATTGGCATTCAAATACGGGTATTCGATGTTGAAACTAGTCCTTTTGAATATGTTATGGACCAAATTTTGGCCTGCACTCAGAAGGAAAAATTGTTGCCAGAAGTTGATAGAGAGAAACATATAGCTGCCAAATCCAAAAACCAGACAAATATAGCTGTCCTGATAACATCCTTATTCCCCGGTTACTATGAGAAACTAAAGAGCATGTATGGAGAACACCCTACTAAGACTGGAGAAGTGGTTGCTATTTACCAGCCGAGCCACGAAGAGGAGCAACAATCAGAGAACAATTCACACAACATCCAGGCATGGGTTGAAATGAATCTTTTAAGTTTCAGTGATGAATTGGTGACTAGTGCATGGTCAACTTTTGGCTATGTGGCTCAAGGTTTAGGAGGTATGAGACCCTGGATTCTGTACAAGATAAATTATACGAAACCGGATCCTCTATGTGGTAGAGGCATGTCAATGGAGCCTTGTTACCATGCACCTCCTATTTATGATTGCAAGGCAAAGACTACTGTGGATACTGCCACTCTTGTTCCTCATGTGAGACACTGTGAGGATATCTGGTGGGGGATTAAGCTGTTTAATAGTAGTAGTTAATTGACAATAGTTGTTGTGTCAATTGCTGCAATTTTTTTAGTGTTTATTATCTTACATCAACACTTAGTGAGATCTAGTATACTTAGGATGTGATTTTGTAGGACACCATTGTGTAAAAGAGTTTTTGATTTAAAGAGTGTTATCTAGAAGCATTTGAAGTTGTTTTTTGCTAATATACATGCGAAAATGCTTGTCTGGGAATAATATATTTTTATGTTCTAAGGCGAAAAGGATATTTACAGATTGAGTAATGTTACACTATCTAAAATTTTATTTAAATTTATTGTCTAAATGATGTGACAAATCTATATGTGACTATGATATCATCAATACATTATATATAATTGTGATAGTTATTAAAATCATCTTGAAATAAAGGATTTTATTAATTTTGTTGGAAACATGGGTTTCATTAATTTTGTCCAAATATTATAAAATTATTGTAATAGCATTTTTCAATTATCTAAGGCTACATTTAACATGCGGGATTGAGATTATATTAAATTAAATTAACAAATTACTATTCCATATTTAGTAGAACTTGAGATAGGATTAAAATTATACTATATTATATTTAATGTAAGTTAAAATTAGATTGGAATAACATTAATTTAAATATTTTATCATATACTTGAAATTAATATTTTTTAAAAAATCTTTAAAAAACTAAAAAAAAAAAAAAATGGAGTTCCACCAAATTGAATCTACACCATCCATCCAGAGGGATGGACGGTGGAGATTTAATCCACCATCTTCAAAACAACCCAGTACAATGACATCATCATCTTTCACTGTCTTCAACATCATCAACCATGTCCATATCACAACAACATTAACATTATCATTTCCCACAACAACATTAACATCATCATCTCGCACAACATCATCATCAACAATAACAACAACATTAACTCCCAACACAAAATCAATCCAAATCCCATCAATTTTCCACAAAATTTATCCAAAAAAAAAAAACCCAAAAAGAGAGATAGACAGCAACAGTGGTTGCTACTGCTATTGGGTTCATCAATGACGGTTGTTGCTGCTACTAGGTTCATTGATGATAGTTGTTAGGTTCGTCAACGGTGATGGAGAAGGAGACTGAAAGGAGACAAAGTAAGAAAAAAAAAGATAGATAGAGAAGTGAGAGGAAGAGAAAGAATGAGAAAAGAGAGAGGCAGACACTCCCATTCCCATTCGATCGAAACCCGTCATTCAACTTAGGAATGTGAATTCCCATGACAGGAAAAAAGAGATATTGGGATTGGATTTTGAATCTCTCCCAAACCGCTCCAAACACAGGATTTGATGGGATTAAAATTTTTAATCTCAACCCCCTCAAATGTCTTGCGTACCAAACATGCCCTAAAAGTGTTTGCTATTGCAATGTTAATAACTCAAATTTACTCAAAATCGGTGGCTTCATCTTGTATCAAAAGAGAAAAAAAGAAAAGAAGAAAAAAATCATTGGTTTCATCTAAAAATGATTGAAGTTAGTAATTTCACTAAATTTGACTGAAAAATCGTGTTTTGACGCAATTATCCTTAATTACTATAAAAGTTTCTCACATGCTATTTAGAAAAAAGAATTGAAAAAAAAAAACCCTTAAAAACCTCCTCGCCTAATAAAGCTACTCACTAAATAATATCAACGCTTCTTCTTCTTCTTCCTTTTCTTCTCCTTCTTGTTGTAGGAGATAAACAAAATTATATGCAAATATCTATAGATTTAAGGTATGAATCACGACACATAATGAATGTGAGTAACGTTCTTATACATGAGGTACTTATGCCCCTTTAGTGTAACTAATGCTCCAATATAAGGGTGTCAATCATTACCCTAATTTAAAGGTGTTAACCATGCTCATTATAGGGCATGAGTAGTGTCTCAAATATGTAGAGAAATCTATATACATAGACATATATATTTGCAATTTTTCTTTTGCATCTTCGCCAAGGAGAAGACAAGGACGAGGGCGAGGATGAGGAGGAAATAAGAAAGAAATGTTGATAGAAGTGTCACCAAGAAAGTTCATCGAAGAAGATAACTAAAAAGAAGATTATTTGATTTTTTATGTTTATATTTTATTATTTAAGTAAAAATATTTCAAATGGCATAAGATTATTTTCGTTTTCAATGTACATTTGTTGATAGAATTATTAAAATTATTGGAGATGGTCAAAATTAGTGAGAGTTTGATGACAAATTTATAGTGTGCAAAACACTCAATAAAATCTCAATACAAAATATACACTAGAAACTTGTGCAAGTATACATAGTCCATAAGTAATATACAAATGAGTAAACATCGTTCCTACGAGGATTATCCAAATTATTTATATGTGAAATGCTCATCCGATCAAGATTGCACCTTATTCAAACTATCGAAATAATAAATTATGAAATAAAAACGAAATTAAAATAAAATAAGGAAATAAATAATTAAACTAAATGCACAGCTAATGAAGAGTTAAGTTTAGGATTACAACTTCACCCTACCCACTTACTCAACCCATATTTAACCCCATCTTGTGTTTGACTGAACACTAAATTATCCACGAACCCCTTCCAAATGGTCAAGTGAAAATACCTAAATTAATTAACTGACTATATTCCTATAACGATTAATCAATCTAAGCATATTAAGCATTTAATAACTCATAAAAACCATACAAACTACATAAATATATTCCTATCTTGTGCAATTTATGTCATCCTATTTAGGTCTAAATCATGAATACATTTTTCAAATACATTCATGATTACTAAATCATATAAATTGGTGATCAAGCAATTTAAAGCATTAAGAATAAAATAGGATAGAACACAATAATAGGAATTAAGTAAAAATAATATTAATTAGGTGAGTTCGTGGTTTCTGGATTACATTGTAACCCTGGATGAGAATCTCATACATCATCAATAAATCATACATGAGCAAAAATAAATAATTAACAACATCACAAATAAAATTAAAAAGAAAAAGAACTAAGAATGCTCATGTAATCCTCTCTATTATTGATGTTTGGCTTCTCTCCACATGCTACTAGAAACTCTCGAAATTTGGGGTTGAGGGGTTGAGAAATTGTGCCAAACACAAGCCCCTCAACCTTTAAAGGTTGCTCTTGGTATTCTGTGTTGCTAAACTGTCCTGCTTTGTGTTTCGATGCTTTAAACATCTACATGGGTGCTTATTTATAGGCTTTGCTTGAGGAATATTCCACAGAATTATTCTTGGAATGTGCGCCTAATATGCTCGAAAAATCCACACCAAAATCTTCTTCCCCAAGCTTTGTGTTGGTTAATATTTTAATAAACCAATTTTATTAAACCTTACAAGTGCATAAATCATTTATTGAGTATAATAGACAAGCAAAGGTCGATCCTACGAAGAGTTATTATCTTACTTTTAATTTTATGTTTATTCAAAACAGTTAAATTAAATGGAAAGGGTTTTTAGAATTGGTTTAAGAACTTAAAGTCAAATTGCACTAGGAAAACTAAATTAAATAAAAAAAAAAAAACAATAGAGAAAAACTTAGGTAGGACATCCTATCCACCACTAAACAATCTTTCAATCTATGAATGAATTAATGAAGCATAATGATATTAATGCATGATAAAGACATTCATGATAAGATATGATTAACTCATGTCGTTTGGATTCTTTCTTAGTATGTAAATCACATGATGTCTACGTAAATGTGTGTATTCCTAATTATAACCTAACATAATATCTATTTAGGTTTAATAATTGGAATCCATTAAGATCTAAAAGAATATGAATGTCAAACAAATCTTAGAATATGATGTCTATCCTAAGTATCTATAAATTATTATTCCTCAATTGGTTTGTAAGCAATTGAATGTTGTAAACTAAGAATATTCTCGTATAATATGTTGTTTATATTCTTGCAACATAATCCTAAAAACATGCTTCTAAGATGGCTAATCAAAGAAATAAAATAAATAAAGTACAATTAAATTAGAGACATTAATTTCATCATGCAAAAATATAAATTTCATTAAAAATAATAATTTATTGAATTCATATTTAGGACTTCAAATTAGCTCTAACTAATAAGAAAATTAACCACTCATGACTTTAAAAGAAAACATAAAAATAAATATAACTAAAGAAAAATAAACTAAAGAGTAGCTGCAGCCGAAGCCTCTTATCTCTCTCTCCTTTGATGTGTGTCTCAACTATGTGGAGAAGACTCTTTTTTATAGGAGTTGAGGGTTGACAACGAGCAGGTTTCTTGGTGAGAAAGTCAGACAATTAATGCTTGAGTGAAATTGGAAATCGATCAAAATTGGTGGTCATAGCTTCCTTTCTTTTGAAAACATTCTGCGATAAGGTCCTAGCTTGTATCTACAACTTCAAAACCAGTGACCTCTTCCTGCGACACTGTCACAACTTATAGACGTAGCTTGTATCCAGTGACTCAAACCTACGACCCATTTGTTGCACTACAAGCCTTGAATTTTGATTGGCAATTTATAGAATCAACCCCTTAAGTTTTTCTTAATTGCTTTTCTCGGGTTAACAAGTCCATATAAATTCATAAAAAAATTCCAATTATTTTATTTCAATACAATTATCGCACCGCGAGCTCTTCAGACCAGATCTTCAGTTTTTATCCACTAAAATTTATTCCGAAAATCTATCAATTCCGTCTTTTTTTCTCTTAATCTAAATTTAAACACAAAAACACAAAACAAAATAAAAGTACTAATTTCACTCGAAAATATAACATAAATAATAGGTAAAATAGATATAAAATAATAATAGTTATTGATCTAATACTATGCATTACCGTGGCCCAAGCTTCACGATCATCATGGCCTAAGGTCAATGATAATACCCCTTTGTCACCGATACTCATTACCAAGGCCTAAGGTCCTCGGTCAAGTGCCCCTTTCTTACCGAGACCCATTACCAAGGCCCAAGTCTCTCGCCCTCGGTCTCATTTTGTACAATTTGTGATTAGTTTTTTTCGCTTTGCTTATGATGGTCTCTTGCAGGGCTGCACATGGCATGAACATGGCTTAACTTTTTCATGGCTTGGCTTGGATATTCCAGGGTTCACGGCTTCATGCCTTCACTTTGCCTTCGGTTCATGTGCAATTTGTTTATTGCAACAATCATGCAAGTGTTTATTAGAATAATCGAAAATAAATGAACATTTCAATTTGCATTAGTAAGACAAATATGAATAAGACCAATAATCATTCAAACCTGCCATTACACGGATGAAGACAAACATATCGTGGAAATGGATTCAACCCATCGTTTTTCCTTGAAATAATTCAATATTTAATCCATTTGATCATTTTCGCCCATGTCTCATCAATTACATCAGAACAAATAAAAATATTAAATAATTAACATAATTTATTCAATAATTTGTTATAAATATTAAGTAAATTGATACGAAATAATATTATATTTAAGCAGTTATCAGAGTCCATATTTTGAGTATTTTTTGGAATTTTCTTAAAAGTAGAGTTTTTGAGATAAATAACCTATTATTAGTGGATCCATTTAAAAGTGATTTAGATCAATAATTTTACTGTATTTGACCAAAAAAGCATATGTTTTGACATAGTTGCTTTACTTAATCTAAGAATTTACCTATATGATATTTCAAAAAAGTTAAAAAATGAAAAAAAAAATTGAAAATCTGTAATTTTTCTTTTTTAAAGGTATTCTTCTTCTTAGTGCCCCGTTCCTCCTCTTTCTTTCTTTTTTGTTTTTCCTTCTTTTTTCTTCTTCTCCTTCTGCTTGTAGCAGATGAAGAAGAAATATGCAAAAATCCGTAGATTTATTTATGTAAATTTTCCTTTCTATAGAAGAAAAAGAAAGAGGAGGAAGCTAAAGTAGCGTTGAGTGAAAAGTATTATCAAGAAAGTTCATCGAAGATGACCACAAAAGCTGTCAAAGAGAATGATTGAAAAAATAAATAAATAAATAAATAGTTGATTTTTGATATTTTATTTATTTATTTTAACAAAAAAATTAAAATAAAAAATATTAGTAGAATTGACAAAATCATTAGACAGCATTAAAAATAGTAAGAGTCCATAATTTTAGATCATGTCTTATACTTTCCATAAACAAATACCATTCATTTTTCAATTATTATTCATTCATCCTTTTCACATCAATTTCTATGCAAAGAAAAAAAAAAACAAACAAACAAATAAACAAACCTTCGGCGTGGCAAATTCTGTGTTGTTGGACTTTAATAGCCTATGGGCATACTCATTTTTGGCACTAATCTTTCAAGGCTACAAAGATGAATGAATCACCATATGGAGATTTTGACCTTTGAATTTGAGCAAGGGACTTGAAACTAATTTATCTCTTAGGTTATGTTTGGTGCACCAAACATTTCTTAGGATTGAGATTAAAACTTTCCAATCCCATGAAATCCGACATTTGGAGAGGTTGGGAATGGATTCAAAACCCAATCCCAACCTCTTTTCATTCCTCCTCTCATATGAATCATCATTTTCACTCTAACTGGTGGGTTTTGATAGGATTAGAATGACTTTCACCTCTTTCACTCTTCTCGTTCTTTCTCTTCTCCTTCATCTATCTCTCTCCGTCGAACCTATCTCCATCAACCGTTGTCGAATCCAACAGTAACCACGATCGAACCCAATAGTAACATCCATCGTGAACCCAACAGCACCCCAGACATCGAACCCTGTAGCAATCACTGTTGAACCTAACAAGCAACACCCGTCATCAAATCCAGCAGCATTAACCGCAATCGAACCCACTTGATGAATGATGATAGATTTGGTGTTTTTTTTTTTTTTTTTTTTCTTTTGGATTTAGATTGATTTTGTGGATTGTGTTGTTGATTGAAGATGAAGGGTTGAAAATTGTGGTTATGGGGTTGAAAGTTGTGGCGATTGTGTTTTTGGGGTTGTGTTAATCCCTTTATTTATTTATTTATTTTTTTTTGATTTTGTTGTTTCAGAAAAAATTATGACTTCATTATTATTTGTTAATCTTCATTTTATTATTTCATCACATTTCTTGATTGTGACTTTTTTATTTAGATTTTTTTAAAGGTTTTTTTAAAAAAAAAAATTGTTAAGTACATTACAAAATATTTGAATTAATTTTATTATAATCCAATCTCAGCCTACATTAAACATAATATGGTATAATTCTAATTCAATCACAAGTTTTACCAAATATGAGATAATAATTTTTTAATCCAATTCATTTTATTCAAATTCAGTCCAATCCATTCAATTTCAATCTCATGTGTCAAACGTAGCTTTAGTCATATAGACTGGAACACATGTGGTCATATTATTTTGGGATAATCCTACTTTCCCCTCTATAGTTTGAGATAATGTCAAAATCCTCTAATATTTTTTGAAATCGCTAATATCCTCTTCATCGATTTATGAAATAGATTAAATATTCTCTGTAATGTGTAGGATTGTCCAAAAAACCTCTTATGATTAAAATTAATGTTAAAAATCAAAGTTTAATCGTGAATGTCAAAGTGCAAAACTATAAAAGCACTTTGATCATTTTGATTATTTCAATAACGATAGTAACGGTATGAAGGAAAATGAGATTCTATGAAATTATAAAAAAGTAATTAATGATTACGTCAATCTACAAGGGGGAAAGTGGAATTATCCCTATTATTTTCATTAAAAATAACATTCCCTTCGAAATTACTTGATGAAGTAATGGTAGGATTATAATGTGTTTGCTGTATAGTTGATGTTTATTGGGAGGATGGTGGACTAAATGCTAGTTTGATGACACACAAAATTGTCTTTGAAGGCTGATGCTTGTGTAAAGTTACGACCATTTGGTTTTCCTTGTCCTTGTGATTTTTCTCCTAGCTAGTTGTGATCAGTTGGTATGGTTTTCATATGAACTTGGTTGGTGCTCTTTCCTGGTTACGAATGAGTCTCGTATGGCATGGTCAACTTTTATTACAAGGTCAAACTCTCTTACTTATCAACAACTTTGTGTTGCTTAATTTACTATAAATATTGTAAACAACACAATTGCATTGAGCATTTTTGTTGGTTTGATATCATGTAGGTTAGTGGCATCTAATAATGTTTTGGATACATAAAAACCTTTTCATTTGTATATTAGTGGAATTACCTTGTAAATAATGCAACACTTGTGCTCAATTTTCCTTTGAAACCCCTTGTTTTTTATAAGAACTGCCATTGTCATGCGAAATGATTTTATATTTGGACAGAAAATAACCATAGTTTTAAGATTCGATTTGAGATGACGTCTTAAAATATGTCTCGATTGTCTCAACGGTGTAGGCACCCCGAGGCGGTCGCCCCAAATCTTGGGTGACTTGAAGGTCACCTCATTGGATTGAGGCAGTTGCCTCAAGCCTGTTTGGAGGTAAGACGGGCTGAGATGACTGTGAGGCGGCCTTCCACCATGACTCAGCCCAAAAGGCAAGCTTTGAAAAGTAGTGGCATTAGGCAAGTAGACAAGTGAGAGATGAGGGTGTTGTGATTTGGGAGAGAAGGGGGGAGATTGAGTCATTTACAAAATATAAATACAGAAAAGAGAGGGAGAATAGTTTTAGTTTTTTAAAAGGAAACTGGAAGATGTTTCAAGAAAAAACATAAAAACAAAGGAAAGTAGAAGAGAGATGATGGGCGGCAAGTGGGCACATTACGCGGTGTGATGAAAAGTGGGCAAAGCAATCGATGACAGCCGCAATATTCCATTCCCTCTTCCAACCGTCGTCTATTTTTTCAAAACACTTTCAATACTATAATTAACTAACACCAACTTGCTTCACTTTTTTTTCAAAATACTTTATCACCAACATTAATTAACATTAACGTCCTCTTCTTTTTTAAACACACTTTAACATCGACATTAACGAACCGGTCTCAACATTCAACATCATCTTTTTATAATTTTTTTCTATCTTGACTGCCTAGGCCTCCAATTGTCACTTCACTAGGGCCTAACAAAGTTTAGGGTCACAAACCATCCTATTAACATCTGACACCTTTAAAAACACTGTATATATTAGGAGTTTTTTATTTTTTATTTTTCATTTATTCTTCCTTATTTTTTATCATTTCGAATTGAGATCGTCACCTCGAACCAATCTTCTTATCTCGTCTAGACTTCATTGTCGCATCTCGCCTTTCATCATTTAAAACCTTGAAAATAACGTAAATATTTGAACTTGAATCTTTGTTGCTTTGTATAAACCTGATACAAAAGCAAGGCAACAGGGAAGTTGTTGGAAGAAAGTATAGTATATTTGTGGTCATATACAGCTTTTCCTTATGAATTTTAAAATCCTGTGGTCCAATGACAATTCACCATTCCGTGAACCAAAGGTTATTCTCCACCCTGTGGTCCCATGCGGTTTTAGGCAAGAATGGAAAAGGACATGTGCCCTGTTGCCGCAGTTTCTGTTTCTCTTGATTTGCTGAAATTGAGCTATACCACCACTTCTCCATGTGCTCAGCTGCATCATTTTTGAAGTGTAGGGTAAGATTTTGCAGTCTTTCAAACATTGGCACTTGTTGTGGCTCTCTTTCCCACCATTTATATATAATTTGCTTTGCCTACATGTGCTTAATAGATCAAATTGTCTATTATGTCTATTCAGTATTAATGAGGGGAAGTTGCCCAGAGGAGTTAGCATGGGCCCCTTAATGAAAAAAAAAAAAAAAAAATGTTTTCATTTAAAATTTTTAATTATCATTCATCTATTCTCACTTCTTTTTTACTATATTACTCGTGAACCGATCAGTTTTATTATATTAATCAAATTGTTTATTATATCTATTAAGCATCTATGAAGGGAGGTTTGACCGGAGAAGTTGGCATGTGCCCCTCAATTATGTACATATTTTTTTATAAAAATTATTTTCATTTAAATTTTTTAATTGTCATTAATAGATTCTGATTTCTTTGTTACTATATTATTCTTGAACTTATCATTTTTATTATTTTCATTTAACGAAAGAAAGGGTTTTATTTTGGTTCATCTAAGAGGTAAGAAATTTTAGATGCCACCTAGGCACCGGGTTGCCGTCCGACTATCATTTACTGTCTTTTAGAACATTGAAACCAAACCAAACCAAATCGAACCAAACCGATTTTTTGTTGATTTGATTTTACCTTAAAATTAATTTGGTTTGAGGTGTAAAGTACTAATCCCATTGGTTAATGATCTTGTTGGGGTTGAGTCCGATCCAATCAATTGGCCGCCCCTATTGGGATGGCACTATGTTAGAAAATTCAGCAATCAATGTTTGACACTAAAACTGAGCAAAGAAAGAAACTTTTCAAAAAAAAAAGTGAGCAAAGAAAGAAAAGAAAAATCGTTCTTTTATTGTACCATTCGATCCTGACCATGAACTTCGATTATATATCGTCCACTTGTTCTGGGTAACTCCCGCCTACGTTGACTTGTCTGCATCATCGCACTAGTCAATCATGGCTGGCAGCATCAGATCCGTCTTACTTTTCTTCCTTGTCCCTCCTTCCTTTCTTTCCCCAGATATCTTGTCTTGTGTTAAACCACAGGTTTTATTCACTGAAAGCCGACAACTCTAGACCAAACCAACGGCTCTGACAAAAATGAATGGCTTTGAAGGGAGTCGTCTTGAATCATGGAGGAAAGCAAACGGGCGCTACATGAAAAACTCTTTGAAAGTAGGTGCTTCTTTGATGGTTCTCTCACTTGTGGTCCTCTCCATCTACCAAGACACAGCCTTGAATCCATTCGCCGGATTCACTTGGTTCTCTGCTAGTGGTATTTCTTTCTTCTTTTCATGTTTTTGGTTTTTTAATTTTTTTTTTTGCTTCTTTTCATGTATTTGAGCATATTTCAGCTGTTTAATTGTTGCACAAAATTTTTCAGGTAGCGGGAAAGACTCTTGCAGAAGCAGGACCGAGTCTGTTTTATATGGAAAATCTTCACCGCATAAGCCATCGTCCCATCTTATCTCCAAACTTGCGAGTTATGAAGAGCTTCATAGACGGTGTGGACCACATACAGAGGCCTACAAGAGAAGCATAGAACAATTAAAGTCTGGTGGAGGAATTGATGATGATTCTTCCAGTGAGTGTAAATATATTGTTTGGGTTGCTACAGCTGGTTTAGGCAACAGGATACTGTCCATCACTTCAGCCTTTCTTTATGGGGTCCTCACAAACCGAGTTCTCCTCATTGACCAAGAAGACAGCATGGCCAACCTGTTTTGTGAGCCATTTCCAGACACATCATGGCTACTGCCTGAGGATTTCCCTGTCAGGAACATATTCGGCAGGCTTGATAAGAACTATGATCACAGTTATGGCAACATGCTGAGGAGTAAGGCCTTGAGTTATTCGACAGAGGTAGTTCCTCCTTACCAGTTTCTCTACTTGAGTGGTGACTCTGACGATCATGACAAGCTTTTCTACTGTGATCAAGATCAGGCTCTTCTTTTTGAGATACCTTGGTTGATAATAAAATCAGATCTCTACTTTGTCCCATCTCTGTTCCTTATGTCATCTTTTGAGAAGGAGGTAAACAAGCTGTTTCCGGACAAGGAAACTGTCTTCCACCACTTGGGGAGGTATCTTTTTCATCCTTCAGATCAAGTGTGGGAACTAATCACCAATTACTATAAGGAATACTTTGCGAAAGCTGAGAAGAGAATCGGGATTCAAATACGAATATTCGATGCTAAAGCTAGTCCATTTGCGTATGTGATGGATCAAATTCTGGCCTGCAGTCAGCAGGAAAAGTTGTTGCCTGAAGTTGATGCAAAAACAACATCTAGTATAGATTCTTCTGCATACAAAAACCAGACAAAGGAAGCTGTCCTGATAACATCCTTGGATCAAGGTTACGCTGAGAGACTGAAGAGAATGTATGGAGAACACAGAACCAAGTCTGGAGAAGTGGTTGCGGTTAACCAGCCGAGCCATGCATGGAAGCAACGGTCGCACAGTAACTCACACAACAAGCAGGCGTGGGCTGAAATATACCTGCTGAGTTTGTGTGATGAATTGGTGACCAGTGCAAGGTCAACCTTTGGCTACGTGGCTCAGGGTCTGAGAGGTATCAGACCCTTGATTTTGTACACGGTCGACGGAAAGAAACCTGACCCTCCATGCGGTCGAGGCTTGTCCATGGAGCCCTGTTTCCATTCATCATCCTCTTATTGCACTGCAAAGCTTGGTGTGGATCCTGCCACTGTTGCTCCTCATGTGAGACGCTGTGAGGATATCAGCTGGGGAATTAAGCTGTTTAATACTAGTAGTAGTTGATTTTGACAATAGCAATTATTGTTTGTGTTAAACACAAACAATAAAGCATTGCTGCAATTTTGTCTGTGGTAGCAGCTGAAATTGTTTTCTATACACAAGCTCATTAAAGGAGCTGAAAGTTGATTTGCTGTTGGTAGTTGTAACGGTACAATAATTACAGTATGCTGTTTATGAATCTTCCCATATGATGTGGAAGGTATGTAATCTATATTACGTGTAAATACATACCTTACAATAGAGAAATGTTAAATACATTCTTTCAATACATGTTCTTAATTTACTCTTCATTTAATATATGACACATCACATATTTGTGTTTTCGTTGTGCTTTTGAAGATAAAACTTATCACAATTTCTATATTTTAAATGTATATGACATGTCATAAAAGTGTAAATTTCTACACTTGATGTATATTAAACAGACTGTCGATCAAGAGAATGTATTTATAAGGTATGTGATGTATATTAAATAGAGTCTCGATCAAGAGAATGTATTTATAAGGTATATTATGTATGTTTGGTATAACTTATCTATTAAATAAAAATACTTTTTAATTTCGAAAACTCTTTTTTATTTTTCTTGCGTCATTTGATTTTTCATCTTAACAGAGTTTTTGGACAATTAAAAAAACTGAAATATATCCATTTAAAGATACTCAAATTTTGAGTTTTTCCAAATAAATATTTTTTAAACTTTTTTAAAAGATTAAAATGTCTAACATAATCCAACTATATTTTGTTAATATCATTATCTTTTCCAAACAATTTAATCATTTTTAATAAATTTATAATTTAAAAGAGTTTTTTTCTTTTAATTAATAATCAAACAATCAATAACTTCCTTTTATAAGCTATACTTATAAAAGTATTTATTTCTAAAAAATCTTCTTAATGAAATTGTACAAACAAAATTTTATTGTCCTTTTCTGCATAGTTTATAACAAGATTAGGATTATTTATTTTTATTTGTAATATTTATTGACTGATTGCTGATCTGAACAATAAACTTACAAGAGATTGTACTGACACAAATTAACTTTTTCTAGTTAAAAGAAAAAAAAAAAAAAAAAAAAAGAACTGAAGATTGTCGTTGCAAGCATAGGTTGCAAATTTATTTATTTATTATTATTTGTTTTTTAGCATTTTAAGCATATGTTGCATTATTTGAGCAACAGTGACGAATTTACGTGTCAAGCAGATTGTATTCTAATTTTTTTTTTTTTTTGGGAAAGAGAATTCCAGTACTTGATTTACTTATCATTTGGGTTTTGTAGTTGGCCCACCAAGTTAGAGGTAGCTTTCTCAATTATGGAGGTGTCTTCTATTCTCACGTCAGTCGTTGTCTCATCCGTAACACCTTCCGGTGGGAAATAAATTTTTTAAAACATCATGTTAATAAAGTGATAAAATAATATAAAAATAATAATAAAATAAAATAGGTAAAATAATGTATAAAATTTATTTGATTCACTCAAAATAAATTAGGTTCATAGAACAATTATAGATATTCGTTATAGGGAGAAAAAATATCAAGTATTTACAAATAATCAAATCCTCATAACTCAGATTTCGATTATACCTGAGAGAATAATAATTTCTTAATACTCAAGAGAACGTTACTTTTTACTAAAAAAAAGTTACACCACTTTTTTTCTCTTAATTTCAGGATGCATAAAACAATGAGAGTAGAGTCCCATATAGAGGCAACTCTAGTCAACCATTCGTTAACTACCATTAATTGGTTTTCCTTTTAATCACACATTATAATGCCTCAAATTTCTCCATGACCAAAACGAAGAATTATTGATTTTCCTAATTTTACATATAATTGATTCAGTGATTCAATTTCCTTGTTATTAGGAATCAATTCATTGATATTGGGAATCCACCAACAACAATCTGCCATTTGAAGACTTACTTCAGCAATGTCTTCACGCAAGATCAATGCAATAACTTACCTCTCTCTCTCTCTCTCTTTTTAATCTTTGTAGACAAACTAAAGCTAACATAGCTTTAGTTTGTCAATTGTCATTGTCTTCATTAGCATTTTTGTAGGGTTTCATTTCCTTGCATCTTGTCAAGCTTTAAAGCTTTGTCCTCTAAAAGAGACCGAATAATGTTAATTTGTCTGAAAATGCTTCATTTTGACATGGGAAAATAGATTCTTCACTAAGTGGTTGCACTTTGATTATCAGAATAAAGAACATTGTTCTCATGTTTCTTTCTTAGTTCTTCCAAGAAACCTTGAAGTCAAATCATCTTCTTGTTGGTTTCTATAACTGCAATATATTCAGCCTTGATAGTGGAGAGACTATAACTTTCTGTAGTTGAGAAACTCAACTTACCATAGTTTCTCCAAAAGTATATACATCCCATAGTGCTCTTTCCATTATCAGTATATCTAATTAAGTCAACATCAACAAAGCTTTTTAGTTTCATATTTCCACTTTTAAAGTAAAGTGTCATTTTTATGGTACTTTGCATATATCTAATGATCCGTTTTAGTGCTTCCTAGTGCGTCTTACTAGAATTGTTCATGTATTTGCTTATCACTTCTACTACATGTGTAATATTTGATCTTGTACAAACAATCGCACACATCAAACTTCCAATGATTGACGTGTAACGAACCTTCTTCATGTGATCACATTCTTCCTCAGTCTTCGATGAATTTTCTTTAGAAAATTTGAAATGGGCACATAAAGAAGTACTCATTAGTGTAGTATCTTGTATGTTGAATCTGAAGAATACTTGATTGTGTTCTAATACTTGATTTACTGATCTTTTCAGTTTTTTTGTCAGCCCATCATGTTAGAAATAGCTTTCTCAATTATGGAGTGTCTTCTATTCTCATGTCAATAGTTATGTCATACGTGACACCTTCTACTAGGAAATCAGCCTTCCAAAACACCAGATTAATGAAACGATAAGACAATATATCAAAGTTGTATATCTTGGGTTTAAATCCCATTTTCCTCTTATATCTAAAATTTTTATTTCATCACTCATATTAGTCCACGGTAGGCATTAAGGGACATCTAATTACATGCATCTAATATTTTCTATTATTTATGTTACCACCGGCGGTTCCAGAAATTAATATTAAAGTGGACACTTTAATAAATTGACAATATTAAAAATAACTAAAATTATAGTAATCAAATATGAATTTTTCTTTTTAGTTGATTTCTAAGTAATCTTCATCAACTTTAGAATAACTAAAAATATAAATAATAATACACTTAATTATACATATATAATCTTATAATTTAAAAATGCCTTATAAGCACAAGGAAAAAATGATTTTTTATTTGTGATCATAATATAACGTTTAGCAATCAAATTATGTAAACTTTATATTAAATTAGAAATTAGGTTTTTGCTAGAAATAAAACTGAAGCGAATATAACATAAATATTTTTTATGTAAAAGAGTTTTTTATATCACTATATTGGTAACAAATGGATGTAAATTAATAGAATAATTTAAAAATAAGAAATAAAAATTAAATCATGATTATACTTTAAGAAATTAGATATAACAAATTAAAATTTATGTTTTATAATTTTAAGACTTATTGATTTGAATTTCAATTCAAGTTAGAGATATTAATATTATACTTATAATGCCTAAATAGATATTAATATTTTAATAAAAATGGTAAATAATTTAAATTTACTTTTTATGATATATAATATAATAATAATAGAGATATTCTAACAAATAACGGATACATGTTTGATTAAAAATCAAGAAAATAACAAAAATTAAATATTAATAAAGATAAGGATAAAAAATTAAAATTAATAAAATGATAAATCTACACTTTACTTTTGTAATTAATATATTTAGGGATTGGTCTCTCCTAAGGAACTATTTGTCAAATGGAAAATATCTTCATCTTGCTATGTTACCTCCTCTTTATCAAGATGCAGGTGTTGATCACCCTATCTAGCGGGCATTTAGTGATTGGCGTTTTTTGTTGAAATCTGCATATAATTCCCTTATTAACAATAGCTAGGGCTAGGAGGATAAAGTTTAAAGTATTCTATGGAAAGTAAAAGTCCCTCGAAGGATGAAGCTTTTCCTCTAGTAGTTTCAACATGTGAAACTTTTAACTAATGCCAAGAAAGCTCGAATAAGTCTTATTGTCTCTAGCTCCTGTTTAATGTGTGACAATGTCGTTAAAAATGATATGTATGTTTAGAGGAATTGTATTTTTCCTTTTCAGATTTGGATGAAGCTTAATCCCCAAAATTGGCAAAATTGGTTTTTTAGAGTTGATAGAGATCAATGGGTGTTGAATAACCTTACTAGCAAAGGTATCTGGCCTTCTAACTTTATGATCACCTGCTAGTTCCTTTGGTTTTGGAGAAACCAAGCATTACATGATTCGGAACTTATAAGGCCTTTGAATGAAGCTTATTTTATTAATAAGCATACTTCAATTATTTCTACTGTTTAGAGAGACCATCATAGTAAGTTTTTTGCTCCTATAGCTCTGAGTTTTATTTGTTTTTGGAGTCGGCCTCCTATTAGATGGTTCAAATTAAATACTGATGATGTCTTAGATAAAGTTACTGGAAAAGCTGCGAGTGGAGGATTAATCCGCGATGAGAAAAGTTTATTTAAGGGAGGCTTATGAGATTTCTTGGTGTTTACATAGATTTGGAAGCATAGATGCCGGCAATTTAGAAAGGCTTAAGTCTTGTTTGAGATTTACTCTACCCTATGATTTTGCTGGAATCCAATAGTAAAGAGGCCATTGACTTAATTCTTCATTTTGATACTGCTTCCATTTGCTCTGTGTCCATTCTTTTGGATATTTGGAATTTCATGAAGAAGGATTGACATGTTAAACTTTTTTTTTGTGTCTTGAGTTGCTAATAATACTGCTGATTGGTTCCAAAATAGCTCTTGGTATGTTGGTGGAGGACGTGTCTTTGTCTACTGTACCTAGAGAGTTAGAGTTGATTATCAATTCCGATTGTCAGAGAGTTTATGCTCTCTATTAGTTTTTTCTTTTTACCTTTGGAGTTTTGCCTTGTTTTTGTATATAATATATATGTATATATATAGGGATATATGTAAAAAAAATTAATAAAAATCTTGTAAAAGATAAAATTTAAAAAAAATTAATTGAATTCTTAATTACTTATTTGTTTAATTTTTTAAGTGAAAAGGTTACTACGATTGTTCATGCCTAAGCATTTTATTTGATGCAAAATTAAGCACTTAATTTGATGCATGCTAATTTCCTTGATATTTACCAACCCTTGAAATGTAGGGGTTGGTAAGCATCATGTTCAAATTTATATTTGGACGGGAGTAGGAATGACAAGTCAGTCATATATTTATAAATTAATTAAAAGATGATAAAACTTTTTTTTTTTTTTTAGGTTGATCAATTATGTTCCGGTCCACTTGAAATGCCTTGGCAATTAGCTTCTTGTCTTTTTTTGGTTTGGTGTGTGTGGGGGGTTTTGGTTTTTGTTTTTTGTTTTTAGTGTGTGTGACTTTTCGAATTCATCCTCTTTAGAATCTTATTTCCCTTTCTCTATCCTATTTCAGTTTCAAATTCTTTAAAGCTGATCAGTTTTTTTTTTTTTTTTTTTTCCTTTGTTGTAAATTTATTTAAATAAATTTTAAGGACATTTTTATCATTTAAAAAAAAAAAAAAAAGTAAAATGATGCTAGAAAAACTCACTTTAGTTCTCTAGTGGTAGTAAAATATAGGTTCAATTATTAAGTGTCATATAAAAAAAGATCCCTGATGTCTAACTTAATATTTTTATGTTTTGTATCTCACATTCTAGTAAAACCAAAAAAAAAGAATACAGGTTTAAACATATTAGTTCACACTTGTTACTCAAATACACTTATCTGTCTTTGTATTAACAACTAAATATTCGATTTTGATTAAATTCTTATGGCTTTTTATCTTTAGACAATTTCTAATGTAATTTTTTTTTTTTGGAACTGTAATTCCTCTCTTTTCAATTAAATTATTATGACTTCTTCTAATTTCCAGAATAAGTTAGAAGGTTTAAATTTGTTTGAGACACCAAAACATAAAAGAGCTAAATATTCGATTTGAGTTATTATGTATGATTCTAATTTTTATTTTTAAGAGAAACCTCTAACACATACTGATATAATATTATTCTAATTTTAAATTATGACATAAATTTATATAAATAATTTACTAGTTGTATCGTGGCTCCTCCAGTTTCAATCTGGTTTCACCTCCCATAATTATGATGTGCATTTCTTGCATATGATTAATATATTGTAGTTGTCTTTACTTGAATGTATCTTACTCATTTAACATGTTTACGTGACATTAAGTTTATACCGAACCCATTTGTCCAAGGACGGAGGGCAATGGGGGCTAGGATAGGCTCCAGCCTACTCAAGCCTACCTAAAAGAAAATTTTATATTGGATTATTTTAAATTTAATAAATATATATACACACACTCATGTATATATACATTAATTCTTGTGATATAAAAGAATACATATTTATTTCAAATCTAGTTCATGTATTTTTTTATTTATATTTATATTTCTATTCAAATATTGTATATATATAATAACTTTGTTTCAAATATTAAATATTGTGAAGTTTTATTTAAGTTTTCCATATTTTACTTTCTTTTTCTTTTTATCATAAGTTGCATAATATATTTTTTAAATTTAATATCTTTGGTGTTTCTTCTAATATACTCTTTAATTTAAAGTGTGATAATAATTATGAATTATGATTGTCAAAATGTAAATTTTCTATATTTAAAGAAATATTGTTGATATCATAACATTAGTTATAATTTATATTTGATAAATTTTATTATTTAAATATTTTTTTAATCTTTTTATTTTTATTTTTGTTCACATATTAATTTATAATATGAATTTTGAGAGACAACTTTTTATATCTCCTTTAATTAGATGTGCCTATATTTTTTAATTTATAAAATATTTCATACCATTAAATTTTATTTAAAAAATTTATTCTAGTCCATTATGGTATAGAATCCTGATTACTTCTCTCTATTTGTCATGTCTATTCTACACTACGTTTAATATAGTCAAATCTCAACATAACAAACCGTGTTGGATTGGTAATATATATCAACAATTCAATAACATATATTAGAAAATTTCAATAATGGTGACTCTGGACCTGACCTGACCAAGGAAAAGTGATCATGTGCAATCTATCTTAAATTTCTCATATATGTACATATATAATATTTATATTGTTAGTTATCATCGGAGACCAAAAACTTAAATTAATAGAAAATTACTTAATTATAGTGTTTAAGATTTGATGTTATAATATGTTAATTAGCCTCTTACGTGCAACGTGGACAAATAATGGATAAATGATATATGTTAAACAAACCCAACCATCGAATAATATGCAACAAGAATTTGATATAAAAAGAAAAGAGAGAGATTTAAACCAAAGACCTCTAAGTGAAGGTGATAGGAAATATTTTAACTATAATATTATTAAAACTTGAGATTATGATAGGTTAACACATATATATATATATATATATATATATTATCAAAATTTTCCATTCTGGCAATGGACTTTAATGTCGAGTGCCTCTTTGCGTACGCTACGCACTTCAGACTTGTTTGCATTAAGTGTCAAACACGGCTGCTGATATCAATTCTGCATATGTCTTTGTTTTCCATGATTTTGTTTTTGTCTCAAACCCTCCCCAGATTTCATTCATTGAAATTCAACGCATGGAACCAACAATTCTAATGAAACGTTTTGGATTGTGGGGTAGAGGGTGCAACATGAGATCGTTTTTGATAGGGGCTGCTTGTTTGATTGTTTTCTCAGTTGTCATAGTCTTCTTTTACCAAGACACTGCCTTAAATTCAACCACCAGATTCTCTAAAACTGGCTTGTCCGCTACTGGTATTTCTTTCTTCTTTTTTGTTTTTTTATTCTTCTGTTAAGTGTAGAAGTAATTCAATAACTGTGTTTAATTTGTTCCAATTCTTATAATGATATAATTTGCCATATTTACACTTTTGTGTATTCCGGGGTATAATTGTTATGATTCAATTTATGTGTGTGTACATGTTTTTTTTTTTTTTTTTTTTTACGGTTAGTATAAGTCCAGAAATTAGTCGGGATCAAATAAAATTTGATTCTGGAATACGGTCCGGGAATAGCACCCATACGGAGAGGGAGCATCCCTTATATAAGTGGGGGGAGGGCCCTCACAGGGGAGAGGACCCACACAAGATGGAGGAAAAATTCATACAACTTATTGGTGGGAAGGGGTTTCACAGTGTAGAATCTATGCTCTATTGCGTGGGGTGCAAAATGTCAAACCAACATGGCAACTACCCAGCTACCAATTGATGTGTTTTTACTCTTAAGTCGATCAGTGTTTTTTTTTTTTTTTTTTCTAATTTTATTATTTTTTGTTTTTGGCTTTTGATGTGGTTTATACTGCACATCACATTTTTCTATATTTTGGGAGATTATGTAGATAGTGTGAATTTGAATCCAAAGTTTGTAGCTTTTTCATGATACAATGTTGTTTCTGATAAAATTTAATGCTTTCGAATCATGGAAAAGATGGATTTTGAAATATAAGGCCGCGTTTGGTGTTATTTTCAGAATGTTTTTTGTTTTTTACAAACTAAAAATCAAAGACAATGCTTTCATTGGGGTGGTATTGATGGTAAACACACAGAATGTAATTCACCCTTTTTATTACCAACACACAAGGAACGTGGAAACATCGTAAACATCAAATTTGACTATATTCGAACATTAAAAATTTTATAATAGACTGCAAGATTTTTTAAAGGATCATTGTATAATATATTTTTAATTTTTTAATGGTATATTTGCCTTTCTTTACTATATAATTTAAATTTTTTCATCACAGTGCTTTTTTATTTCATTATAATATTCTATTATTTAATTTAGAAAACAATTTAATTTAATAATTGTTACCAAACTCATTGTCGAATCCTAAACTTACAAAGAGCTAATTACACCTGACCCCCTGAAGTAAGGTGTTAAACGCACGAATATGAAGTTTCGTTTTTGTAACAAAAAACCCTCCACATTAACAGTTAAAAAGGGTTAAATCTGACAGTTGACTTCGATTTGAAGGTCAAAGATGAAATGTTCTTGCTTTTGAAAATTAACATTAAAAATAAAATTTATAAATGATTTTTAAAAAATAAATTATATTTAAAAAATTTATATTAAAAAAAATTTTCTCTTTCCTTCTCCCACCGGTCATTGTATCTCTCTCTACCTTCTTCCTTTAGCCTTCTCTCTCTCTCATCGTAGTCCTCGATCTCTTTTCGCTCAATTTTTCAATTTTTCAATATATATATATATATATATTTTTCATGATGATGTTGCCAACTGAATCATCTGGGTTCGAGGAACCCATGTAAACATTATTTGGGTTTCAATGGAACCCGATAAAAGGTCATCTTGGCTCATTGAACCCAAATGAACCCTGATTTTTTTTTTTTTCCAAAAAATTTTGGTTTAAAAAATTTTCAAACCTAGTGTCTACTTTTGCAGGAGTGATGGTGACGGTGATAGTGAGGTAGTGGTTGAGGGGTGTCTGGATTTACCGGTGATAGTGACGATGATGTAGGTGTGATGAAGTCTGATTGATGATGTTCGTCTAATGATTGATGATTGATATTGTGGGAGAATCTGGGTTTCCACTATCTGGGTTTCTAGTCGATGGAAACCTAGAAATCTGGGTGGGGAGAGAGAACGAAAAGGGGGGAAAGAGAGAGAAGAGGGGAGAAGAGAAAGAAAGAGAGAGAAAGAAAAGAGAGAGAACATGGAGAGACAAAGGTCACCGACGTCGGAATTGATAGAGAGACAAAAGTGTTGAGAAAGAGAGATGGATATAAGAGAGAATGAAGAAGAACTGAGTGTTTGTTTGATGAAGAATGAAGAACAACACTCACTGTTCTTCATAGATATATAGGAGATGAACTCGTTTTCATTTTCTTTTGTTTTTCTTTTTACATCAGTTGATCTCCAATGTCTATCTTAGAGACAGACGATGAAGATTCATATGTTTTTTAGTAAACATTAACTTTTTTATTTTTTTACATTTTTAATTATTTTTTAAATCTTTTTTAATTTTATATCAGTTAATCTCTACCGTCCATCTTAGATATGGATGGTGGAGATCCATCTAATTTTTTTAAATAAATATTATTTTTCTATTTTTCCCATTTTCAATTAGTTTTTTCTTAAAAAAAAAAAATGGGAGGACATTTTCATCATTACATAAAAATTTAGGTCAACTGTTAGCTTTAACACATTTATCCGTTAAAATAGGGGTTTCTTATTATAAGAACCAAACTTCGTTTCTGCCTACTCATGGCCTTACCTCAAGAGGGTCGAGTGTAATTAGCTCATTTACAAAAATATATTTCTTATTATCAAATGAAAACGAAAATCACAAAACATCACCGAATAGACCCTAAATTTATGTTACTTGTTGATTCCTAGTACCAATTAATATAATAAGATCTCAAAATTCAATTGTATGGATAGATCCTTATTAGTTGTATCCGATTTTTTTAATATAATGCATGTGAGTTCTTTTTTTAAATGGCACTAAAGAATTGACACTATATTTCATTAACATCAAAGAACTGAATTTCATATTTTTGCTTGTAATTTTCAGGCAGTAAAGAAGAATCTTGCCTAAGCAGGAGGCAGTCCATTTCATATAGAAAACCTTCACCTCATAAGCCTTCATCCTATCTTATCAATAAGCTTGGAAGCTATGAAAAGCTTCATGCACGTTGTGGACCTCATACAGAGTCATACAAGAGAAGCATGCAACAACTAAAGTCAGGTGGTCAAGTTGATCAAAATTCCACCGACTGTAAATATGTTGTTTGGGTAGCTTTTTGTGGCTTGGGAAATAGAATATTGTCCATTACTTCAGCCTTCCTTTACGCTCTTCTTACCAATCGAGTTCTGCTCATCAATCAAGAACCCGACATGTCACATCTTTTCTGTGAGCCATTTCCGAGTGCAACGTGGATACTACCTGAGGATTTCCCCCTTAAGAGTGAACTCAACGGCTTTGAGCAGACGTATAACCATAGTTATGGCAACCAACTGAAGAGCGATGTTATAAATTATTCTACAGAGTTGCTTCCGTCATATCTATTTCTTTACTTGTGTCATGACAATTCACATCATGACAAGCTTTTCTTTTGTGATCAAGATCAGGCTCTTCTCAGTAAAGTGCCTTGGTTGATCATGAAATCAAATGAATACTTTCTTCCATCTCTATTCCTGATTTCAGCATTTGAGCAAGAATTAAGCAAGCTATTTCCGGACAAAGAAACTGTTTTCCATCACTTGGGTAGGTATCTTTTTCATCCTTCTGATCAAGTATGGGGAATGATTACTCAGTACTATCGGGATTACTTGGCTAAAGCTGAGAAGGTAATTGGAATCCAAATTAGAATATTCGATACTAAAACTAGTACGTTTGAATACGTTATGGATCAGATTCTGTCCTGTACTCAGAAGGAAAACTTGTTACCAGAAGTTGACACAGAAAATTCTGTAACTTGGCAACCAAGTAACCAAACAAATAAAGTTGTGCTTTTAACTTCATTATTCAAAGATTACTATGAGAAATTGAAGACGATGTATGGAGAACACCCAACTAAGAATGGAGAAGCGGTTGCTATTTACCAGCCGAGCCATGAAGGGGAGCAACGATCGGATAGGAATTCACACAACATGCAAGCATGGGCTGAAATTTATCTGTTAAGTTTCAGTGATGAGTTGGTGACTACTGCATGGTCGACCTTTGGCTATGTAGCTCAAGGTTTGAGAGGTATAAGACCCTTGATTCTGTACAAGATTGACGAAAGGAAACCGGATTCTCCTTGTGGTAGAGGCATGTCAATGGAGCCTTGTTACCATGCACCTCCTATTTATGATTGCAAGGCAAAGACAACCGTGGATACTGCCACACTTGTTCCTTATGTGAGACATTGTGAGGATACCAGATGGGGGATTAAGTTGTTTAACAACAATTAATTGGCAATAGTTATAGTTTCACTACTTTTAATTTAAATCGTTCGTATATTTTCTCTTCACATCTGTCATAGAAATTCAAGTCTAATCGTATGCATTTAAAAACATATGTAGAAAGTTTTATCCTCTTATGGGGATAGATATCTTTTAGGCTCCGTTTGGCACGTGGGATTGGAATAGAATGGATTGTATTAGATTGGAATGGAAAATCATCATCTTATGTTTGGTAAAACTTAAGATTGGATTAAAAATTATACCATATCATGTTTGGTGTAGATTGGGATTGGATTGAAATAAATTAATTTAATTTTTTTATTATATAAAATTAATTTTATAAAAAAGCTAAAAACCAAAAAAAACAAAAAAACAAAAAAACAAAAAACATCTCCCACAATTCAACTTCATCAACCCACTTCCTCAATATCATCATCTCCCACAATTCTACATCATCAATACACAATTCATCAATATCATCATCTTCAACAACATTAAATCATCATAACACCAAAAAAAAAAAAAAAAAAAAAAACTGAAAGTCTGGTTCTGGGTTGACGAACCCAAAACCGATCCGGTTCTGGGTTCGTCGACCCAAAACCAAATCGGTTCTAGGTTCGCCGAACCTAGAACCGGATTGGTTTTGGGTTTGCCGACCCAGAACCAGATGCGTGAAGAAGAAGAAGAAGAAGAAGAAGAAGAAGAAGAAGAAGAAGAAAAAGAAGAAGAGAGCTTCCATGGGCTTGAGAGGAAAACATGAAAGAGAGAGATAAATAGAGAGAAAAAAAAAATTATAAAATCCAATCCAATCCCATCCCACCCAATGACATGGGTGGGTGTGGGATTGAGAAATGTTGAAAGAGTGAGATTGGATGAGAGGTTGGGATTCCAAAAATCCCAATCTTATTCATTTTAATTACTCACCAAACATGGGATTTGGGAAGGTTGGGATTTTTGAATCCCAATCTCATCCCAAATCCCATGCACCAAACACTACCTTAAAGTTATAAACTAAGGACTTAAAGGGCTGTATTCAATTTTAACTTTGAAAGGTCTTCATGAACTTCCGTAGGGGAATTGTACAAACTTCCTTTAAGGTTTGCTATAATTCCAATTGGATATAACTTTTGATATTTATTACACCAAGATCCCCTGTCGTTAGTGGTCAACAATTAGATTTAGCTGTTGACCCTACTATTTGTTTAAAAAGCCTAAAATACCTTCTTAATAAGTAATTAATTACTTAATTAAATATATTATAAATATTATACAAAATTTAGATTAAAAAATAATAACCTATCATCAACATCATCGTATTCATCGAACACAACCTATTTTTAGATGCAGATTCATCAAACACAAAAAATAGATTCATCAACATCATCAAAGGTGCAGATTCATCGACATCTTCATCAAAATCAGATTCATCAACATTGTCAAGGATGCTACATTATCATTTTCATCGAAACTTCATCAACATCATCAAGCATGTAGATCTTCATTAAGATCCAGATTTATTATACAACCTAAAACTCCACAAATAACCAAATCATTTTTAAAAACTCACAAAAAAATAAAAAAATTGAAAAATCCTGATGAAGCTATTAAGCTCCATCAAACATGGAGCGAACTGCTCCATCCGAGATGAAGTAGATCGCTTCCCACCCTGTATCAAAGAAGAAGAAGAAGATAGAGCCCAAATGGCTCCATCTCCATCATAAGTGGAGCCTGAGTGACTCCATCTCATCATAGATAGAACTTGAAGGGCTTCATCTTAGATGGAGATAGAGCCGATCAACTCCATTTCCGTCACAGCTAGAGAAGACACATTTAGAAACAGATGAGGAGATGGAGGCCAAAAGATCGAGATGGAGGAGAAGAGAGACAGAAGCGAAGAAATCAAGATGGAAGAGACGATGGAGAGAAGAGAAGTTATTCATCTCTTTAGTTTTTTTGTTTGTTTTCTGGATTCTTCCAGATGAAAGAAATCAATTTTCTCTATTTGTGTATATATATATTTTTAATTAACTTGTTTATTTTTTAAATAAATATTTTTAATGGTTGGATAGAGGATGGATGGAGTAGATTTAATCTCCTTCGTCCATTGCTTTCTACAATTTAAGAAAATTAAATAAATAAATAATTTTTCACTTAAAAATATAGATGGACTATCTTACCCATTTACTGTTATCTACTAACAGGAGACCATTATTGGTTGGGGATATTGGTGTAATAAACATCAAGAGTTACATCCAGATGCAATTATAGCAAACCTTAAGGGAGTTTGTGCAATTCCTCTTACACTTCCTTATATTTAAAAAGTTTAGAAGTATTTAATATAAACTTTTAAAGACTTTATAAAAATTTTACCTCTTAATCTCTCTTTCATATTTGAATCTTCCCAAACTTTTTTCCTTTATTATTATTTTTTTAAACTGAATCTCCCCAAACTTGTGATAGTTATGGTAAATCTATTTTAATCCTTACAAACATTCTCTATCATTATACATTGTAACTAGAATACTGCAATATATTTCTTTTTCATGGTTCTTTTGTTTGTATGCAATAATTATATCTGGCAACTTGTTTTTTTTTTTCTTTCTTACATTACATTTTTTTTTTCCAATTACTTGTCAAGTTGCATGCACAATTTAGTAATATTATTAATAAGATCATTTTTTTTTAATGATATATATATTTTTTAACTTTAGAAGGATGAATGTCTTCATCCTATGTCATATGCATCAATGGTGATATATATATTTTTTACTTTTTAATTTTTTTTTTCAATTGATATGAAAAATATAATCTATGAAATGTATGTTATATTTTAGAAATCAACAAAAGTCAATCAATATTTTTTAATTTTTTTAAGGAGAAAGTCTAAAATCTATAAAATTTTTTCATAATTTTTTAAAGTCTATAAAATCAATAAAATTCTTTGAAACTCTATAAAAGATTGAAAGCCTATTAATGTCTATAAAAGTCTTTTAAAATGAATTCTATAAAAATTCATAAAAATTATTCATAATTTTACAAAGTCTATAAAAGGCAATAAGCATCCATGAACTCTACATAAGCATTCACTTAAAATAAGTCTACGAAAATCTAGATCAAATACATCCCCCATTGCACATGTTGTGTCCATTAATCCCCAGCCATTGGTAAAAGAAAGTAATTAGATAATCCTCTTTGGCATTGATTTTGAGACATTTGTTTTCAAATTTTGATTATTAAATAATTTTGGCATAAAAAATGCGTCTAGTCAGACTTCTAAATATGAATAATCCGAACAGATTTTATAGTAGTTTCGAAAAATGGTGGGTGGTTACTTTTATAAGATAGTGATGAAATATTTTGCCGTGAGATTTAATAAATCTTCTAAATGCCTAAATTATTCTCATTAATCTTATTAACGACATTTTTTTTTCTGAAGAGATTAATAATGACACTTATATCACTACCTTAATCATGTAGAATTATATTTATACTAAGTATACATTAAAATGTTTTATATTTATATCTATTTAAATTTTTTATAAATTCTTCGGATTATAAAAAGTCTAGGAAAAAAAAAAAAAAAAAGGTTACGAGAGAAGCTTAGCGTGCGTTCATCTTCGGCTTCGTGGTTCATGGTCCCTGTGGGCAATCCCAAACCTCCACCTTACCTTATTTGGAGATAGTTACATCCAGGCAAATGTTTGATGAAGCAAAGCAATACCACTAAATTTTATGCGGACAATATGGTGAGTACATTGAATGTCAAAATCATTGAATGTCAAAATCTCTTGCTTTCTATTGTCAGTATGCATGAAGGAAACAATTGACCTGTGCTGTTTTTTGGAAGAAAAATAGCTTAAAAATGATGACTTGCATACCATGACCTGCGTTATGTTTACGAGGGAAATGACTTAGAGCTGTGGACATGACTCTTATTTGCTTTGAATAAATACACAAGCACACCAAAATGGAAGTTGAAGGTCCTATACAGTTTCTCCTAATGGATACAAAATCCTGTGGCCCTATGACAATTCTCCATCCCCAAAGATTCTTCTCCATTCCTTGGTTCTATCACAATAAAAACCCTGATATCCTTAATGTGGTATTCTTTTTGCATCTGTATTACTAGTTTGCGGATTATATATAAAAGTTTGTAGATTTTAGTAAATTATGGATAATTAGTATTTGAAATATATATTTTTGTAATTGTCAATATTTTTCCTGATAAAATAATTATTATAAATAAGGGTGGAGCCACCATTAGGCTAGAGGGGGCATGTGCCCCCCATCCCCTCTGGATTTGAAAAAAAAAAAAGTGACTGGTTTGATTTGTGCAGGTGTAGCAGTGCATGCGAATGTGAAAAAATTAAAAAATAAAAAAGTATGATTTGTGCAGTGCAACAGTGTACACAAATGTGACTGAGTTTTAGTTTTAATAATGCGAAAACGAAGTTTCATTTGTATAGCAAAAGACTCCCATGCCGTCGGCGATCGTTAGTCATCGTTAATAGAATGAAGGGTATTTTCATCAATTTATTGGGGTTATCTAACATGTCACGCATCTAAATTTAAAAATTAATTTATATAAAAATAAATTAAAAAATATTAAAGAATTAAAAAAGGTGCATCTCTACTGTCCATCTTTTGAGTTGGACAGTAAAGATAAAATAACGATATAAAAAAAATAAAAAAAAATAAAATATCTATCATTCATATATTAGATGAAGAGTGAAGATCAAAATTAACTAAAAATTTAAGTAAAAAATTTTTTTAAAAAAAGTTAAATTACATTTTAACTATCTCATTTGAAAATAATTACAGGTGAAGTCAAGTTTTGAATTTTATTACAATAAACCTCTTATCGTTAATAAATTCTGTTAGAGTTAACCATAAACCGATCAAAAACTAAAATATCTTAACATTTTAATTATTTTTTCAAAAAAAATTTAAAAAAAATTAAAAATTAAAGAAAATTTTTTTATTAAATCTCTATCATTCATTTAAAAAAGACACTGAAGAGTAATTTAAAAAATAAAAATCTTAAAAAATTAAATAAAAATTAATATATTAAATTAAAAAATATTAATCAGTTTCCTGCCGTTTCCCTTAAAATGAATGGTAAAAATTAACGTGAGTAATAATTAAAAAAAATAATTCAACGAGTTTTAAAAACTTTTTAAAAATTAAATAAAAAATATATTTCATCAATTTAATTTATTAACCACTTCATCACTTCATCCGTCCACTTCATCGCAGAATCAAGAACTGGAAAAATTATAAAAAAATCAATTCGAACAACTTAACCGTATCACTCAACTGCCTAATTAAAAAAATCATCCCAGAATCAATAACTGAAAATAAAATAAAATAAATCGGATGTGAACTCAAGCCAACTTCATCTGTTGAAGGTCAGATCTTAAACAATTGAATTGCAGAAGAAATAATAATAATAAACACCAGTTCGAAAATATACGAAACCCCACATCACAACTCCACCAGACTAGTTCACACCACACATCACAAACCCCAGCTCTACCCAAACCCCATCAGTTCACACATCACAAACCCCCCGCCGTCGCTCGCCGCTCACCTCCTTCCATCGTGCCTGCCAGCTTATCCTCCCACCCCTTCTGCTTCACACCAGGTCACACGTCAGAAATCCTAGCCGCCGAACTGCCCAAACCCCACCAGTACACACATCACAAACCTCTAGCCACCGTCCGCTGCTCTCCTCCTCCGTCGCACCCGCCACCTTCTCCTCCTTCACTCGAGCCTTCTTCTTCACCGTCTTCGCCTCCTCCCATTGTGGTTTTTGCGGTCTCTGTCTTTGTTTTTTTTTTTTTTTTTTCGTTTCTTGTTCCTGGATTAATTTTTGGGATGAATTTTTTGTTTTGTTTTGGATTGACGATTGACGATGGTTTTGGATTGATGTTTTGTTCTGTGGGAGATTGATGATTTTGGGTTTGATTGATGATGTTGGGTGTGATTGATAATGGTTGGGTTTGATAGAGAATGTTGGGTTTGATTGAGACTGTGGAAGATGACCCATGAAGATGAAGTAGGTGAATGAATTTTTTTAATTTTTTATACGGTGGAAATATGATTAAAAAAATTTATTTAATTTATTTTAAAGTTTTAAAATTTATTTTAAAAAAATTAAAAGTAATATCAAAACACAGTTTTACCCTTAAGTCCGATAACTCTAACAGAGGTGGGCTAACAGCAGGGGGCTTGTTGTAATAAAACTTAAAACTTGATTTTTTCTGTAATTATTTTCAAACCGGTGAGCTAAATTGTAATTTATGAAAAAGAAAAAAAATCTACATTGTGATTTATGTTAAAAAAACAAAAGCCCGAGAAGCAACAGACGACATTGTGATTTTGGCCTCCACAGAGCACCGCAACTGAAACCGCGATGACACCGTACAGAGGGGCTTCGTCACTAAGGGGCCGGAGAAGACGGCAGCAGCAGCAGCCGTCGTCGAGTACAAATTGAAATTGAGTTTGGTCAAAGAACGAGAAGGGTTGCTAAAAGCGCAGGTACAGAGAAGTGGTTTGTTGATGAGCATGAAGAAGATGAGGAATGATGAGAAGAACAGTGTTTTTGCGAAACCCAGATTTTTTTTGTGATGAATGGTTTTTTTTTTTTTTTTTCTTTTGTCTGGTTTCTGTTGATTGGTTGGTGAGAATGAGAAGATGAAGAACGAACTGTTCGTCAAATTTTGTTTTCCAATTTTTTTTCTTTTTTCAAATCCAATCTGGAGGCATTGGATTCTTCAATTTGTTTTGAAATACTGCGTTCGGTCTTCAATGATTTATTTTTTATTTTTTGGAACGATATGGGTTTCTTAAAACTATTTTTTTTTTTTTCTTTTTCTGAAAACATCCTTTTTTTTTTTTTTTGAAGATTTTTTTTAAATTTTTCAATGTTTACTATGAACGGTAGATATTCATTATTTTTATTTTTAAGAAAATTTGAAAAATTAATTTTTAAAAAAATTAAAAATATTAAAATTTGTTTTTAAATGAATCCTACTGTGATGGGCGGTAAAAATTACAAAATTATTTATTGAATATTATTAATTTTTATTATTTTAAATTTTAAAAAATTAATTTAAAAATTAAAAAAATTATCGCCTTTGTTCCTCAAATCAGAGTCAACCGTCAAAGAGTTAACACTTTCACTATTAATTGGAGGTCTTTTGTTATAAAAAGAAAACTCCGATCCCATATGATTAAATCCTTACCTCACGAGGGCCGGGTGTAATTTACTCTATAAAATATATATCAGCAATTTAATAACATATATTGAAAACTTTCAATAATGGTGACTCTTGGCCAGATCAAGGAAAAGTGATCATATTCAGTCTATTTCTATTTATCTTAAATTTCTCATATATTTACATAAAATTTAAGTAAATAAAAAAAATTTAATTATTATATTTAAAATTTAAAGTTATAATATGTTAACGTTTTTTTTTATATATAATATGGATAGAAGATGAATAATAGATACATATTAAACATCCTTAATCACTAAATAATATGTATAATAAGTATTTAAAATAAAAAATAAAATCGTGATAGAAAATATTTTAATTATAATATTTAAAATTTATGATTATAAAATCAATAACATATATCGTATATTTTATCTCATAATTATCCATTCTGGCAGTGGACTTTGATGATTCCGTCCACTTCTTTGCGTACGCTATGCTCTTAAAAGACTTGTCAGCATCAAGAGGTCAATCACGGCTGCCGATATCAATTCTGTATTGGTCTTCTTTTCCCATGATTTTGTTTTCGTCTCAAACCCTCCCCAGATTTTATTCATCGAAATTCAATACAAATCGAACGTTTTGGACTGCGGAGGAGAGGGTGCAACATGAGATCGTTTTTGATAGGGGCTGCTTGTTTGATTGTTTTCTCAGTTGTCATGGTCTTCTTTTACCAAGACACTGCCTTAAATTCAAGCGCCAGATCCTCTAATACTAGCTTCTCCATTACTGGTATTTTTTTTTCCTTCTTCTTGTCTGTTTTTTTTTTTTTCCTTCTGTTAAGTGTATAAGTAATTTAATAACTTGTTTAGGTGGTTGCTATGATTTAATTTGTTTCCAGTACTTAATATGATATAATTGCCATGTTTTCTGCTCTCCAAGTAGATGTATATAGAGCTTCGAACGTTACACCCTTTAAAATTTGTATGTAAACCCGTTTTAGCATGTCCACCCCACTAAAACTTTTTAAGAAACCATATCCTGTAATTACACCACATATATTATTAATTATGTCATTTTAATTTTAAGAAAACATCAATACATAGATAAATTGTAAAATAACTTAAATAAAAAGTAAAAACAGAAAATTATAAATAAAAAAAAAAACATATCTGAAAAACGAAAAAAAAAAAAAAAATAAAGGTGTGTTGTGCATCTCCTAGATTTGGGAGAGGCAATAGCCTTCGTCTTTTTCTTTGTATTTATGTGGAGGAGGCAGCAGATTCCTCCATATTTTCATGTAGAATGGACGAGGCTTCTTCTCGGTTAATTGTTTTGAGGTCTGAAAGCCTCATGGCACTCAATTTAGTATAGGGTTTTATTTTGTTTTATTTTTTTTTATAAATTTAATTTATTTAGTATAAATAAATAATTAAAAATAATAATGCCTTTTAAATAAAATATTTTAATTTAATTTAAGGGTAATATTCGAATTTTGAAAATAAATAAAGCAGTGGGTGTACATTCAGTTTTAAAGGGGTGCAAATATCGCCACTGATGTGTATATACTTTTTGTTTTGTTTTTCTTGTTTTGGGTTTTTGTAGGGGTATACTGCACATTCCACTTTTGTGTATTCCAGGATATAATTGTTATGATTCAATTGATGTGTTTTTACTTTAAGTGGATCAATATTTGTTTATTTTGCTTTTTCTTTTTGGCTTTTGATGTGGTTTATGCTGCTCTTCACATTGTTGTATATTTTTGGAGATTATGTGGATAGTGTGAATTTGAGATCCACAGCTTGTAGCTTTTTTACAATGCAATGTTGTTTCTGATAAAATTCAATGTTTTCAAATTCTGGAAAAGATGGATTTTGAAGTACAAGGGCGTGTTTGGTGTTATTTTAAATTTTTTTTTTTTTTTCCTTTTCTCGTTTTTACAAATTAAATATCAAAGACAATGCTTTCATTGGGGTGGTATTGGTGGAAAACACATAGAATGTAATAAAATTCACCCTTTTATTACCAAAACACAAGAAACGCGGAAACATTGTAAACATCAAATTTGATGCCTCCTTTGTTTTCCCATTGTTAGCATTGTGTAGATGACATAAAGAAAGATGTATAGGTGGGGCCTAATTCTTCTTTCTTTTTTTTTTTTTTTTTTTTTTTATGACTGAAACTAGTTCAAGGTACAACCGGAATCAGCAGCGATAAGTGTTGTGATACAATCCAGAGATTAGTTCCTAGAAACGGGAGGAGACAACCCACAAAGAGTGGAGGGTCAGCCCACAAAAAATGGGGTAAGAAATCTACGTATTAGTGAGGAAAACGTTTGAACTCATGACCTTAGGCCTTACATTTACCTATTACAATACTGAAAATATTAAAAATTTTATAAAAGACTGCAAGATTTTTTAAAGGATTATTGTATTATATATTTCAAATTTTTTAATGCGTCATTTGCCTTTCTTTAATATATAATTTAAATTTTTTCATCATATACATTCTTTACTTTATTATAATATTCTTTTACTTAATTTAGAAAACAAATTTAATAATTGTTACCAAAGTCACTCTCAAATCCTAAATTTACAAAAATCTGTTTCTTATTATCAAACGAAAACGTAAAAGACAAAACATTACCAAATGGGCCCTAAATTTATGTTACTTTTTGATTCCTAGTACTGTATGTTATAATAAAATCTAAAAATTCAACCGTACAGATAGATGTCTATTATTTATGTTAGTTATCACTAAACTTAAAAATTTAAATTGATATGTTAGGGTTTAATTATAATATTTAAGAAACTTAAGCTGATTGGAAAATGACTCAACTATAGTATTAATCCATCCCTCACATGCAAGTATTATTTGTGTTTAAGTTAATAGAAAATTGTTCAACTATAGTATTACACGCTCACTTTTGTGCAACTATAATATGTGCAACAAGATAACAGATAAAGAGGAGGGGAAAGAGTTTGAACCAGAGACCTACAAACTTTGACGTCATATTAGTTAGCATTAGACTCAGAAGATTAAATTGATAAAAAAAGGTTCAATTATAACATTTAACACTTGAGGTTATGATACGTTAACAACTTATATGTTATATATATATATATATATATATATATAATTGCATATTTTTGCTTGTAATTTTCAGGCAGTGAAGAAGAATCTTGCCTAAGCAGGAGGCAGTCTATTTCATATAGAAAACCTTCACCTCATAAGCCTTCATCCTATCTTATCAACAAGCTTCGAAGTTATGAAGAGCTTCACGCACGTTGTGGACCTCATACGGAGTCATACAAGAGAAGCATGCAACAACTAAAGTCAAGTGGTCAAGTTGATCATAACTCCACTGACTGTAATTATGTTGTTTGGGTAGCCTTTGGTGGCTTAGGCAACAGAATGTTGTCCATTACTTCAGCCTTCCTATATGCTCTGCTTACCAACCGAGTTCTCCTCATCAATCAAGAACTCGACATGGCACATCTTTTCTGTGAGCCGTTTCCAAATACAACATGGATACTGCCTAAGGATTTCCCCTTCAAGAGCCAATTCAACAGCTTCAAGCAGACGTATAACCATAGTTATGGCAACCTGCTAAAGAGTGATGTTATAAATTACTCTACAGAGTTGCAGCTTCCATCATATCTATTTCTATACTTGTCTCATGACTATTCACACCATGACAAGCTTTTCTTCTGTGATCAAGATCAGGCTCTTCTCAGTAAAGTACCTTGGTTGATCATGAAATCAAATGTCTACTTTCTTCCATCTCTGTTCTTGATTTCATCATTTGAGCAAGAATTAAGCAAGCTATTTTCGAACAAAGAGACTGTTTTCCATCACTTGGGTAGGTATCTTTTTCATCCTTCGAATCAAGTATGGGGGATGATTACTCAGTATTATCGGGATTACTTGGCTAAAGCTGAGAAGGTAATTGGAATCCAAATTAGAATTTTCGGTACTAAAACTAGCCCATTTGAATATGTTATGGATCAAATTCTGTCCTGTACTCAGAAGCAAAAGTTGTTGCCGGAAGTTGACACAGAAAATTTGGTAACTTATCCACCAAGAAATCAAACAAACAAAGTTGTGCTTTTAACTTCATTATTCAAAGGTTACTATGAAAAATTGAAGAAGATGTATGGGGAACACC
Organism: Nephelium lappaceum; assembly: GCA_021234005.1. Taxonomy (NCBI): domain Eukaryota; kingdom Viridiplantae; phylum Streptophyta; class Magnoliopsida; order Sapindales; family Sapindaceae; genus Nephelium; species Nephelium lappaceum. The sequence goes on from CM038004.1 coordinate 16,375,162, forward strand.
CGACGAAGAATGGAGAAGCAATTGCTATTTACCAGCCAAGCCATGAAGGGAAGCAACGATCGAATAAGAATTCACACAACATGCAAGCATGGGCTGAAATTTATCTGTTAAGTTTGAGTGATGAATTGGTGACCAGTGCATGGTCAACCTTTGGCTATGTAGCTCAAGGTTTGAGGGGTATAAGACCCTTGATTTTGTACAAGATTCACAAAAGGAAACCAAATCCTCCTTGTGGTAGAGGCATGTCAATGGAGCCTTGCTACCATGCACCTCCTATTTATGACTGCAAGGCAAAGACAACGGTGGACACGGCAACACTTGTTCCTCATGTGAGACATTGTGAGGATATCAGATGGGGGATTAAGTTGTTTAACAACAAATGATTGACAATAGTTATAGTTTTCACTTCTTTTTTAGGTCATGGTGAATGCTGCAATTGTTGTGAATTACATTAATTGGCATTGGATATAGTTGTAGGGGTTTGTTATCCTTACATCAGCACTTGGTGAATTGCATTGGCATTGGGATGTACAGTCCACTTGGAATGTAATTTTGGAGAAAAGCCTTTTGGTAAGCGAGATATAATAGCGGTATGAATATTTAAAAGTGCTTTTATAATGCATTATGGTTTTAAAAGATTTTGCTATTATAATATTAGAAACTCAAATTTATATCAAATTATTCGAATTGTAGTTGGATGAAATCATCTGAATCTACAAATAATTTGAGTGGTTAGTATATATTTTTCTCTACATTTGTAGTGAAAATTCAAGTCTCATCATATACATTTTTTCCTCTTATTGGGATAGATATCTATCAAAGTTACGAGACTAAAAAGTTATAAGACTAAATATTTAGAAGGTTGTAGCTTTTTTATAATACAATGTTGTTTCTATCATGGAAAAGATGGATTTTGAAATATAAGGACGTGTTTTGTGTTATTGTCAGAATGTTTTTCGGTTTTTATAAATTAAAAATCAAAGACAGTGCTCTCATTGGGTTGGTATTGATTGAAAACAGAGAGAATGTAATTCACCCTTTTCAGTACCAATGCACAAGAAACGTGGAAACATCCTAAACATCAAATTTGATGTTGGCATTGTGTTGCTGGCATATAAAGAAAGATAGGTGGGACCTATTACAAGTCATTTTCATTTACTTATTACAATATTCAAATATTAAAAATTTTATAGTAGACTGCAAGATTTTTTAAAGGATTGTTGTATAATATATTTTAAATTTTTTATCGGAACATTTGCCTTTGTTTAATATACAATTTAAATTTTTTCATCACATACCTTCTTTATTTCATTATAATATTTTATTACTTAATTTAATAATCATTACCAAACTCATTATCAAATCCAAAATTTACAAAAACCCATTTCTTATTATTAAATGAAAACGAAAGAGCCAAAACATTACCGACTAGGCTCTAAATTTATATTACATAAATAGCAATACTAAGCATTCCAAGTTTTTTATCCAAATCTATGCTCAGATGTAGTATATGAACTATCAATAGCATATAAATCATGAGATGACGTGATAATTAATATGATATTAAATTTAATCCTTTTTCTTAACAAAAAAATAAAATAAAAAAAAATGGGACTTGTCTGCATTAAGAGGTCAATCACGGCTGCCGATATCAAATCTGTAATTGTCTTCTATTCCCATGATTTTGTTTTTGTCTCAAACCCTTCCCATATTTTATTCATTGAAATTCAATACATGAACCAGCAATTCTAACGAAACGTATTGGATTGTGGAGGAGAGGGTGCAACATGAGATCGTTTTTCAAAGAGGGTGCTTGTTTGATTGTTTTCTCAGTTGTCATAGTCTTCTTTTGCCAAGACACCTCCTTAAATTCAAGCACCAGATTATCTAATACTAGCTTCTCCATTGCTGGTATTTCTTTCTTCCTTTTTCGTTTTCTGTTAAGTGTAGATGCAATTCAATAACTGTGTTTAGATGCTTGATATGATTTAATTTGTTCCAATACTTAATATGATATAATTGCCATATTTTCCTCTCCAAGTATAGGTACATAGAGTTTCGATATTTACACCCTTTAAAATTGTTATGTGAACCCATTTTCCTATGTCCACCCCACTAAAACTTTTTAAGAAACCATATCTTGTAATTACACTCCATAGATTACCAATTATGTTTTTTTTTTTTTTGAGAGAATACCGATTATGTTCTTTCTTTTAATTTTAAGAAAATATCAATACATAAATAAAGTATAAAATAACTTAAATAAAAATAAAAGCAGAAAACTATTTAAAAAATAACTGAAAAACAAAAAAGAAAAAGTAAAAAAAAAAGTATGCTTCGCCTCCTCCCAAATTTGGGAGAGGCAATAGCCTTTGCCCTTTTATCTGTTTTTATATGGAAGAGGCAGGAGATTCCTCCATATTTTTTTTGTAGAATGGAGGAGGCTTCTTCTCCATTAATTGTTTTGAGGTCTGAAAGCCTTGGCACTCAATTTCATATAGGTTTTATTTTGTTTTACATTTTTTATAAATTTAGTTTAGTTAGTATAAATAAATAATTAAAAGTAATAATGTCTTTTGAATAAAATATTTTAATTTAATTTAAGTGTAATATTCGAATACATACTGTTTAAAGGGTGCAAATGTCGCCACCGATGTGTATATACATTTTGTTTTGTTTTTTCGGTTTTGGGTTTTTGAAGGGGTATACTGCACCTTACAGTTTTGTGTATTCTGGGGTATATTTGTTATGATTCAATTGATGTGTTTTTACTCCAAGAGGATCAAATTTTATTTTATTTTATTTTTTTCTTTTGGCTTTTGATGTGGTTTACACTGCTCATCACATTTTTGTATATTTTGGGAGTTTGTAGCTTTTTTTGATAATACAATGTTGTTTCTGATAAAATTTAATGTTTTCAAATCATGGGAAAGATGGATTTGAAATGTAAGGGCCTGTTTGGTGTTATTTTCAGAATGTTTTTCGTTTTTACAAATTAAAATTCATTGGGGTCAATGGGGTGGTATTGATGTAAAACACAGAGAATGCAGTCCACCCTTTTTATTACCAATACACAAGAAAGGTGGAAACATTGTTGTAAACATCAAATTTGATGTTTCCTTTGCAATATTCAAATATTATAAACTTTATAATAGACTGCGAGGCTTTTTAAAGGATTATTCTATAACATATTTCAAATTTTTAAATGCAACATTTGCCTTTCTTTAATATATAATTTAAAATTTTTCCTCACATAACCATCTTTATTTCATCATAATATTCTGTTACTTAATTTAGAAAACAAATTTAATAATTGTTACCAAACTCATTGTCAAATCTTAAATTTACAAAAATCTGTTTCTTATTATCAAATGAAAACGAAAAACACAAAACATTACTGAATGGACCTTAAATTTATATTACTTTTTTATTTCTAGTACCGTATGTTACAATAAAATCTGAAAATTCATTTCTATCGATAGATCCCTAATACTTGTATCTGATTTTTCTTTTATATAAGTGTGCATGAGTTATTTTTTTAAATGGCACTGAATAACAGATACTATGTTTCACTAGCATTAAATAACTGAATTGCATATTTTTGCTTGTAATTTTCAGGCAGTGAAGAAGAATCTTGCCTAAGCAGGAGGGAGGCTATTTCATATAGAAAACCTTCACCTTATAAGCCTTCATCCTATCTTATCAATAAACTTCGAAGTTATGAAGAGCTTCATGCACGTTGTGGACCTCATACAGAGTCATACAAGAGAAGCATGCAACAACTGAAGTCAGGTCAAGTTGATCATAATTCCACTGACTGTAAATATGTTGTTTGGTTAGCTTCTTGTGGCTTGGGAAACAGAATGCTGTCCATCACTTCAGCCTTCCTTTATGCTCTGCTTACCAACCGAGTTCTGCTCATCAATCAAAGACCCGACATGGCATATCTTTTCTGTGAGCCATTTCCAAATGCAACATGGATACTGCCTGAGGATTTTCCCTTCAAGAGCCAATTCAACAGCTTCAAGCAGACGTATAATCATAGTTATGGCAACCTGCTAAAGAGTGAAGTTATAAATTACTCTACAGAGTTGCAGCTTCCATCATATCTATTTCTTTACTTGTGTCATGACAATTCACATCATGACAAGCTTTTCTTCTGTGATCAAGATCAGGCTCTTCTCAGTAAAGTACCTTGGTTGATCATGAAATCAAATCTCTACTTTCTTCCATCTCTGTTCCTGATTTCATCATTTGAGCAAGAATTAAGCAAGCTATTTCCAGACAAAGAGACTGTTTTCCATCACTTGGGTAGGTATCTTTTTTATCCTTCGAATCAAGTATGGCGGATGATTACTCAGTACTATCAGGATTACTTGGTCAAAGCTGAGAAGGTAATTGGAATCCAAATTAGAATTTTCGGTATTAAAAGTAGTCCGTTTGAATATGTTATGGATCAAATTTTGTCCTGTACTTATAAGGAAAAGTTGTTGCCAGAAGTTGACACAGAAAATTCGGTAACTTGTCCACCAAGAAATCAAACAAACAAAGTTGTGCTTTTAACTTCATTATTCAAAGGTTACTATGAAAAATTGAAGAAGATGTATGGGGAACACCCGACTAAGAATGGAGAAGCAATTGCAATTTACCAGCCAAGCCATGAAGGGAAGCAACGATCGAATAAGAATTCACACAACATGCAAGCATGGGCTGAAATTTATCTGTTAAGTTTGAGTGATGAATTGGTGACCAGTGCATGGTCAACCTTTGGCTATGTAGCTCAAGGTTTGAGAGGTATAAGACCCTTGATTTTGTACAAGATTCACAAAAGGAAACCAAATCCTCCTTGTGGTAGAGGCAAGTCAATGGAGCCTTGCTACCATGCACCTCCTAATTATGATTGCAAGGCAAAGACAACGGTGGACACGGCAACACTTGTTCCTCATGTGAGACATTGTGAGGATATCAGATGGGGGATTAAGTTGTTTAACAACAAATGATTGACAATAGTTATAGTTTTTTGGGTCATGGCGAATGCTGCAATTATTGTGAATTATATTTGCATTGGTTATAGTTATAGGGGTTTGTTATCCTTACATTAACACTTAGGTCACATTTGGCATGCCGAATTTCATGTAGGTTTGGGAAATGGTGCATTTGAAGAGCTATGGGAAGGATTCCATTTCCAATCCTAAACCCTCTCATTTTTGGTTCTCATGGGAATCGGCATTCCCAACCAAAATGGTGGCATTCGATGGATTTGGGATTTCCTATTTCCCATAATCTCTCTCTCTCTCTCTCTCTCTCTCTCTTTCTTTCTCGTTGTCTTCTTCCCGCATCTTCCTCCATCGCCATTGACGAACCTTGTAGCAACAATACCTCTTATCATCATCTCCTTCATTTTTTTTGGTTGATGTTTAGGTTCGATCAAACCCAGAACCAGCTCTAGTCCTCAAGTTATGGGTTCCATCAAGCCCAGAACTAGAGAGATTTTGTTTTTTGAATTTCCTATTTTGATGCTGTCGATGGATGTTATTGTTGTTGATGCTGATGATGATGTTATTGTAGGAGATGATGAGTTCGATGAATTAGGTTGTTGATAATGTTGATGAATTGAGTTGATGATGTTGATGAACTGGGTTGATGATGTTGAAGACGGTGGAGATCCACTAGATTAGATCCCCACTATCTATTCATCTGAATGGACTGTGGGGATCTAACATAGTGGATCTCCATTTTCTTTTCTCTCTTTTTTTTTTTTAGATTTTTTATAAAATTAATTTTAAATATATAATAAATTATTTAAATTAATTTTTTTCTCATTCAATCCCAACCTACACTAGCTGCAATATAATATAATTTTAATTTAATTTCAAGTTCTATCAACATGGGACAATAATTTTTTATTCAATCAATTTCATTCCAATCTCAATCTCATTCTCATTTCTAATCCCAACCACGTGTGCATTGCATTGGTAGTGGGATCTACAGTTCACACAGAATGTAATTTTGAAGAATAGCCTTTTTGTAAGTGAGCTAAATATGATAGGTGGTTTGAAATGTTTAGAAGTGGTTTTATAATGAACTATGGTTTTAAAAGATTTTGCTATTATAATATTAGAAACTCAAATTTATATAAAATGATTTGAAGGTTTATTTGTACCTTGTAGTTAGATAAAATTATGTACATCAACTTATAGTTCAAGTAGTTAGTACATTTTCTTTTCATATTTGTCATAGAAATTCAAGTCTCATCATATGCATTTAAAAACATGTGTGGAGAGTTTTGTTCTTTTATAGGAACATATATCTCTCAAAGTTATAAGACTAAAGGCCTCATTTGGCATAACTTTTATTTTTAGTTTTTGACAATAAAAAAGGAGAAGTCAATGTTTGAGCTTTTCTAATATTATTTGGATAATGTATTCAAAAAGAGTTTTTTATACTAAAGAGCTTATGAGACTGTTTCGATTGAATATACTAAAATCTATTATAATTATGATATGACAATTATGCCCTAATCAAAATTAATTATGTAATTTTATTTTCATATTATGTTATCATATTTAATTAAAATAAAATAATAATAATTTAAAAAACATTCAAATTGAAGGCTTTAAAAACATAAAACATAAAAATTACTTAGAAACTAAAAGTATAATAATAAACTATTGTCCACGGAATCAATAACAATAAACAAATAACCTAAAACATATATATATATAAAATAAAAAAACAATTATAATAATTATTAAAAATATTAAATGCTAAATCTTAAAGAGTTTATTATTTGTCAACCACTTTCACCCCTTTTGCTCAGCCACCTCTTCCCAATTCTCACAACACCAAATCAATTTATTTTTTCTTAGTAATTTCTTTCTATGATGGAGCTCATCCTCCTTTGATTTGTTGTGAAATATTTGTAGTTAGCTAGCCTTTTCTCTCTACTATTTTTTTTTTTATTTTGACAACCTCACCATGTCCTATTACTAACCTCCTTCTCATTTTTTGTGACTTTATGAGCTCTCAAAACCCTTTCTTCAACTTTTTGTTCTTATAGGTTGGAATGATTTTTTTTTGTTTGTTGCTTTTTAATCTCTTTGAAGAGTTCTTGATTGGAACTTGTTCAAAGTTAGAATGAAAAAGATGAAGCGTGGAGGTAAGATTCAATAGAACAAATAGTGGAGAAATAGGATACAACAACTCGTTTGTTTGCCAAGTTGGGACTGGGTTTAAATAAAAAATTTGTCCAAACCCATATTTGGTCAAACCAAGTAGCCTTCACTAATTTATCTCATCTCTTATTTTATCCCATTAGAATGGGTTAACTAAACCCATGGAGCAGGCGGGTTAAGTTTCTCCCATCTTCCCTTGGTTTGCTTTCTCTCCTCTCTAACTTTTTCACCTCCAACTCTATCGTCGCCACTCGCTTCACTGCCATTGTTGCTCACTTCTTCGCTTCATCCTCATGCACGCTTTGTGCTAGTACTAGTCGTTCTTCTCCATCTCTTCTCTGTTCTTCTCTCTCTTCTCTTATCAAATCGCTTGTCTTTTACCACTTGTTGGTTCTTTAAGTAAGATCTTGCCGATCAGGCTCTTTATTACAGGATCGATTAGTAGCTAAGATCTGTGTTGTCTTCGTTATCGTTCTAGGGCATCGACATTGTTGTCATCTCCATCGTCCGTCATGCCATTAGAAACAACGTGGGTTTTGGATAAGTTTGAAGGGTGATAAGAAAGGGAGAAGGGTGCTGGTGAAGTTGGAAACGATGGAAGAAATGGAAAATATTTTGAAATATTTGAAATTTTTCATTTAAATCCTATCCTATCCTAGTTTCATCTAATATGAGAGAACATTTAAAGTAATCCAATCTAATCTCATCCAATTCAATCAAATTCAATCTTATGTAAATAATTCAATCCTATCCACACAACAAACAAGGCCTAAAAGGAATTTTTGTTATGTGATTCAATGGTATGAGGATAAAATTGGAATTATAAAAAGTTTCATTAACCTTAGGAAATCATTTCCCTTTCTTGGAAGAGCTTTCCAGAGAAGCCAGTTGCTTGACTTATGACGGAAGAGCTTCTAAAAATTAGAAGCCATTTTGAAAATACAACCAAACATTCTCATAACCAATTTTCCAGCTCTCAATTGCCAAAAGCTGGCTTATAGAAGCTGTGCCAAACAATGCTTAAATATTTAAAAGGGTGTATTCAATTTTGACTTTGAATCTCCTTAAACTTGTGATACTGAAGATAAATCTATTTTAATCCTTATAAACATTTTTTATTATTATACATTGTACCTAGAATACTACAATATATTTCTTTTTCAAGTTCTTTTGTTTGTATGCAATAATTAACTTTTGCAACCTGTTTTTTTTTTTTTTTTCCTTCATACATTTCTTTTTAATTATTTATCAAGTTGCATGTACAATCTAATAATATTGTTAATAGAATCACTTTTCTCTATGATTTTTTTTTTCAACTTTAGAAGGATGAATGCCTTTGAATGTCAAATATATACATCAACGATGATAATTTAAAATATATATATTATTGATATGAAAAATATAATTTATGAAGTGTATGTTATATTTCAGAAATCAACAAAAGTCTATCAATATTTTTTATTTTTTATTTTTAAATGAAAGTCAATAACAATCCATAAAAGTTTTTCATAATTGTTTAAAGTCTATAAAATCAATAGAATTCTATGAAAGTCATTTAAATTGAAATTCTATAATAGTCAATGAAAGTCTATTAATGTCTATAAAAGTCTTTTAAAATGAATTTTATAAAAATTTATAAAAATCATTCACGATTTTGCAAAGTTCATAAAAGTCAATAAAAACTTAAGAACTCTATAAAAGTTATTCACTTAAAAAAAATCAATGAAAGCCTAGATTAAATACACCTCCCATTGCATTTGTTATGTCAATTAATTCCTAACCATTGGTATAAGAAAGTAACTAAATAAAAGTCTTGTTTGATATTGATTTTGAAAAGTTAAAATTTGATTATTAAATTATTTTAGTATAAAAAAAGTGTTTGGTCAACTTCAAAATATGAATAATTTGAGTAGATTTAACAGTAGTTTCAAGAAGCGGTGGGTGGTTACTTTTATAAAGTAGTTGATAAAGGTATTTTAAGTGAAGATTTAGACCTTCGAATCTAAATCCTTGTTGTCATTCTTAAATGTTTCTTATGTGTTTTTAAGTGTCTTTTAGGAAGTAAGTTGAAAATGGTGTGTGCGCGACAAACTTAAAGGTTTGGTCCAAATTTGAGACAAAGAATTCAAGGTGAAAAAGTAATAAGAGCAATGGTCAAGCAAGCAATCACCATGTAGAAAAATGTAAGGAATTAAGGACACCTTAGATGGGAGAAACAACCCTCATGCAAACCTTTGCACATAAACCAGCCTTCCTTGCCTCAGCCAGCCCACATAACACCTCAGACTTGCTACCTTCACGCAAACCAGCATGACAAGAAACCATCCAACGCATACCAACCTTGCTAACTTCACATGTACGCTCCTTTTGCTGCATTTGCTTCCAACCAACGTGCATGGCAGCATGCAAAGTTACTTCATCTGCCTTTGCGAGCCTAGTAATGTGCTTGTATGCTTAACAATGTGCCTAACAACCTAGTTCCACACCTAGCAAGGCGTTTCTTCACCAAGCTGTCAGCAAAGCAACACACAAAACAGATGAGTTCCTGCTAGCAGTGTGCCTATCTACGAGCTTCTACACCATCTTGCGCACACTAGCATTCACCTTCACTAGAGAGCGCACAGATCAGCCCATCATCACCTTGTACAGCTTACTACATGCTTACCAACGCACCTACTTGCCAAGCAGCGACTATCCCAGCATGTCTCTTTCATTGCTCTTATTTTTGTGTGCTGCCTCACATGCTCCTTCACCAAGTTGCGAGCCAAGGAGCGCCACACACTGCCAACCCATTCTAATAGCTTGCAAGACACTTTCAGCAAGGGTAATTTCAAACTTTCACCGTCATTCTCATGCCCTAATTTAAAGAGACTATAAATACACCAATCCACACAATTTTCATCAGTTTTGAGGGGCCAAGAATGAAGCTCTCATGCCTCTTCTCTCACCTTTGATTCTCACCTCTTAAACACCTTCATTTCCTTCAAAACTTCATCCACCAACACCATTTACCCATACTTTGAAGAAAAAACTTTGCATGAGCGGGGAAGAGGACGAAAGAGTTCGAACTTGAAAAAGAAGAGCTTCATGGATTCAAACTCAAAAAAGGGAGCTTTATAGGTTGTTTTCTTAACTTCTCTTTTGTATTTATAATTTTTACCATTGTATGTAGCCATATTTTATGATGAGTTAAGATAATGATGAATTTTAATTATTAATATTAATAAAGTTTATTATTATTGCTTGATGATGATGTATATGTTGAGTAGGTATCTTAGAATTTAATGTTTGTATATGATTGGCCACCACATGCAAGATTTAAGCTTGTGTGTTGAGACCGAAAGCAATAGTACACAATTTGCTCGATGAAATGCCTACACTAGGTTAAGAAAAGGAAATAAGTCATTCGTGTAACAGTCAGGTCATCGTGAGTGCTCAAGTGATAGCCGAATATCTTATGAAAATACCAATCCAACTTAGGTAGTAGATTATCTTGAACTTAATGAGCTTTCATTCATTTGATAGCCATCGAAAAATAGATATCAGTGGATGAGAGTATATTCAATGCATTATTGAAAGAAATATATTGAGAGGATTGGTGATAAACTAACAATAAACACAATCGATAAATCTTCGATGCTTTGATGATTAATTTCTATATCTAAGTGGAATCCATAATCCTTGCACACTTCATTTATTTTTATTTATTTATTTTCATCTTGCAGTAGTTTGGTAATCGATTTTCACGTTCCTGTAAAAATGATCCCGTAACCGTTATACGATATCTATATGATTCGTATACTTGCGAAGTTTTATTACTATATAAGATTTAAAAAACAATTGACAAGTTTTTGGCACCATTGTTGTAGAGGAACATTGCATATTCCAAAAGGTATTCTTTAAAATACAAAGGTACCCTAAGGACAGGTGAAAATGATTTTTTCTAGGCAGAGCGTTTTTGCTTCACATTGCCAACCCTTAGCCATCCCAAAGCGCTCCTATTGCCATGCTTTCGTGCCCCATAACGCGCATCTGAGCATGCCCCTAACCTTTAAAACACTAGTAAGCACGTTTCCAAGTCAACCTTCTTATAGCCAAGAACACCAAGCTATGCGTCCCACTATCTCATTCATGCTTTTTTAGGCGCTTATCTAGGTCAGCATATCAAGAAGCATGAGAGGGCATTTTTGACCTTTCAAGTTTATTTTCGTGCCCTACCTTTGTGAGAGCTATAAATACACCCCCAAATGTAAAAAGACTGTAGTTTGGACTAAAGGGGCAGCCTTTAGATTTCTTTCATCATTTATTGCGCCATTTTCAAGCAAAAGAAGGAAGATTGACTCATATTATGCATCATTCAACAAGGAAAGAGAACTAGAGAGAGGAAGCTTCATCCTAGGAGGAAATGAGAGGCACTTTTGGAAAGAGAAAAGCTTCTCATCAACTCCATAAGACTTTCTCACTTTCTCTTATTTATTTTGTTAGTTCAAATGCTGTTGATGCATAGTGTGGGTGATCTTTTTTTTTTTTTTTTTTTTTTGTAATGATGAACTAAACTATTTATCTAGGGTTACAATGTAACTTAACCTTGTAACTCAACATTTTTAATATTATTATAGGATGTTTCTTCACTCTTGTCTTTCACTTTAATTATGCTTAATGCTCCGAAATTATTTGGCCACTAATTAGGAGATTTAGTAACCATATTGAACTTAGAAAAGAAATATATGTGTTATGACCCTAATTAAAGTGACACAAGTAACATGAGATAGAAATATATTTATGATGCTTGTGTAATCATTATTGAGTAATTTAAACTTAATGAACTTGACTTAGTTAATCCACATAGGAATATAGTGGGTTAGGTAAAATTGAGTATATCCACTAGACTATTGGAAGAGACATGTGGAGAATTAAGACATTACTTAATTAAGGGCTAAGTGATGATATTGAGTAATTTAAATTTAATGAACTTGACTTAGTTGATCCACATAGGAATATAATAGGTTAGATAAGCTTAAGTATATCCATTAGACTATCAGAAGAGACATGAAGAGAATTTAGACATTACTCAATTAAAGACTAAGTGATGATAATGTGAAAATCGTATAATTAGGTTGAGTAAATTGGTTGGGTGAAGTTGTAACCCTAGAGCTCTTACTCCACCAGTATAGATCTTTATTTTGTTGTTCTTAGTTTCAATTTTAGTTTTAACTTTAGCAACTCAACTCTCATTTTCATTAGTTTGGATAGGGTTAATTTTGAAATAATTTTAATACTTAACAAGTGGACTACAATGCTCATGGGAATGATATATTTCTTTATCATTGTACTACTTATGAACCATATATACTTGCATGAGTTTCTTGTGTGTGTCTTGTGAACTCGGCATGCCTAGAAATTAGTCATCGAGAGTGATGAAATATTGTTGTGAGATTTAATAAATATTTAAATGTCTAAATCATTCTCATTAATCTTAATAAAGACACTTTTATTACAACCTTAATTATATAGAATTATATTTATACAAAGTAGATATTAAAATATTTTATATTTATATCTATTTAAATATTTTATAAATTCATAGCAATTAAAATAAAATTTACCAAGCAATAGCTAAAAAAACTTAAAATCAACTAATGTATTTATATTGCTATTGAGATTTATAAGTATTAATATAGGATTTTACCTAATATCAATAGTAAAGAGAGGAAGGGCAACTTTCTTGAGTTGGTTGAGTTGGAAAGGATTGTTGAACTGACGGATGAATATTCAAGGTTGTTTTTGGGTTATTAGATGGCTTCTCTCCCTAAGTTCTTTCTCACTACTTTGTTGTTAACTTGTGTTAAGCTGTTTGCAAAATAATAGCCAATCAACATAATGCTAGTAAGGTGCCAGCGACCACACTCCAATAGTCAAGTCAAATGGTGATAAAAAAAGGACACATCTAAGGTGAATTTAGCAATATAATAGTAACCAAAGAGTAGAAAATGAAAAAGATGGTAGAATGAGATATCAAATATTTATGTATGACTTTTTATAGGCAAACCTTTAACTTTTCTTGGACCAATGTCATTAGCTGATTTGTCTTCCATCCTCCTTTTTGTCTCATCAACTTATATTGATGTTAATTCACAGGCATGCTCTTTGCATACTCTTAGGACTCATCCCAACCTTCCATCTTGTTAGGCAACCTATTTTCTTCCCTGTCAGCTCTGTTATAACTGAGGTATACTTCTCTGATTGGATAGTTGAGTTGACATATGCTTTCCCATTACACCTGGTTGTTCCTTCTTGGATAATCTCTTTTGGTAAAGAAAATGTTCAAAGACGATTTCATCTTCAAGTCATTACCTTTTGTTTGTACACATAGAGAACTCTTCCTTACTATTATTCTCTCAAGCTGACATGGCGTCTTGTAAGTGGTTCTCCCTAGAAGGCAATAACAATCACCTCAAGTTAGGTGCTCTCCTTCTAAGGGACATGTTTTGCGAGCTTTGTCAAAGGTGGGTCCTAATGCCCCTTGATTCCAATTTATGCTTTCCCTTGTCACCATAGTGGTCCATTCTCCTTTATGGGCATCATCTTCTTAATGATTGACTTTTTTTCCTTCTCTCTTTTTTTTCTTGTGCCTTTTTGTATTCTCCAAGATTTTACTTTATAGAGGACAATTTTGGGAATTGTATTTTCTTTAACTTCTGTCCTTGCGGGTTTTGTGCCTTTGCTCTGCCTCTTTGGCATCTAGGTGGCTTAATGGTACCTTGGATGACCAAGTTCACAAGGAGTCCTAGATAGATGACTATTTGATACCTTGGATGTTCTTGATCGTTACTTCACCATTATTTTACTTTACCAAATTTTTTCTCTTTATTTCCTCAACGATTACCCTTTAATCCTTGTTAATGATTAAAAATCATTAACAATAAAATTTTAGTAGTAGAATAAACAAAACACTAGCCTAATAAATTTTACAATAGATTACCACTCTTCAGTATGAGTGGTTGAGCATTTCCTTTAATCCTAAAAAGTCAATGATTCAAGTCACACATTTGTAATAAAATATAAGGTGTGGTAGTTTTCTTTTAATTTAATCCCCCATTCTCCAAAAAATATATATATGGTACATTATTTTAGCACATCTATGAGTGACTATTTTGAAAACTAGAACAATACCAAATTAGCCTAAATCCATTTAACATCATCATTTGATTTACAATTTACATAACATGTCTAAATGAACTCTTACATATTTTGGAATCTATAGTTGTTGATATAAAATTTGTCACTAATATTTAATAAAAAGCGATGGATGTGTAAATAGTTTAATGTGTAGACTCGCAGCACGAGAAAAGAAGTCAAATGGTGGCAACAAGAGTTGCTGGTACGGCTACACCAAAGCTTAAATGAGTTTTCTCTTCTTTCTTTCTTTCTTCCTTTTTTTTCTTTTTAATTTTTTAATTTTTAATTTCAATTTTTTTTTTTTAATTTTAATACCACTTACAATGCAACCTCTCTTAAATATTGACAATTATCAAGTTGAATAAAAGTTCTCTTTCACCAATCCATATTGAGTAGTGCATAATGAGTTTTCTGTAGTTATCAATTAATGAGATACTGATAATATAATATTAAATTTAGGTCTTGTTTGATACATGAGATTGGTCGGATAAATTAATGTGGTGATGTGTTTAATGCAGTATGAGTTTGGATCAAATTTGTAATATCTCTTGTTTGGTATAAATTGGGATTGGAAAAAAAATGTGTATATATATATATATATATGCTTAATAGAATGTGAGATTTGTTAATATTATATTAGACATGGTAATTTTTCAATAAGATCACATGATTATACATTAAATTTTTAAAAAATATATATTTCAGATTAAATTAAATTAGGTTAAAATTTCATTCAAATCAATTTTAAATAATCAAATTATTTTTAAAAAAAAAAAAGTCTATTTTCAATTAATTTTAATCTAAAATAATTTTTAATTAGCATTAAAAAATATATTTTATAAACATATTAAATTAATATTGAATATAATATATATCATATACTTAAAATATTTAAATTAATTTTAAAAATAGTATAAAATATTATATTATATATATTTTTATAAATAATAACTACACAAAGTCAATTTTAATAAAATAATATTTTTATACTTAATTTAAAGGAAGATTATTTTATAGAAATATTGAATAAATCTATTAACTTAATTTTTAAAATAAATAATTCAATTCAATATCATATTTAAAAAAGGACAATAGAAATACATAAAACAGAATAAAAAAGCAAAGGACAAGCTTTGTCCCAACTGTTGTGGTGAGCTTTGATTTGTTTCGCCACACCAGGACAAAATTGAAGGCATGTGATTGGCTTTCCAATCCAATGCTTCATGTCAAATATGAGATTGGAGAAGAAATTATCCAATCTTAGTCCAACTCATGTGCCAAACTTACTCTAGGTCCCATTTGATATGCAGGATTGGATGAGGTAGGATTGAATATGATTTGATACGATATGATTAAATGAGATAAAATTTGATTAAATTAGTGTTATAATGTGTTTGGTATAGTTGGGATTGAAATGAATTGGAATGAACTAAAAAAAAAAAGTATTAAATTAAATTAATTTTTAAATATGTTAAATATGAAAAATTAAAAAATAATAATTATAAAGAATAATAAATTTTATTTAATAATTGATGTTTAAATTAGTAATCTCACAAAAATATTTTAATGAATTATATAAAATACATTTATTATAATGAATAATTTATATGTTTTAGAACAAAGAAAATATAGTTAAAATAAAAAACAAAAACAAAAAAGAGACTGAATGTTGCCAAGGTAAAAGTTGAAAAGCCACCATCTTTGGTGGGTTTTCATTTGATCAGTGTCGACATTTGAGACCCTCAAAAGTGTATGTACACCCAAACTAGCATCTTATTAAATATCCAATATTAGCCTTGAGTAAAATTATTAAAAGACTAAATATTTTGTAAGTAACTTACAAATTATTAATTAAAATATTACATAACTTTTATTTTAAATGCTAATCTTAAATATCAAATTCGTTTTAAGGAATATAATTTGATTATAAAGTATGGAGAATGAAACAAAATCTTTAAATAAAATTAGTTGTAAAAGGATAAGTTTTAAATTAATTGTTGTTTTAGTAAGAATTTTGTTGTATATAAATGTAAGCTTCATATTATAAAAAACTCTATTCAAACAATTCATCGAATACATTGTTTGTTTATCTCACAACTGAAATTTTTAATGCTAAGAAGTTGTTGTACATAAGTTTAGGTTTTTTGGTGTAAAAAAACTTATTCAAACAATTCATTGAATACATAGATGATATAATTCAATTACTGAATAGATTGAAAAAAAAAAAAAAAAAAAACAAATTCAATATTATAAAACATCATAGTTGAACACAATCGTGAAGCTCTCATGGCAATTGGTCGCTTGATTGGGTTTGGTCTTTGATCTATAGTGGTAGATACGCTTGGGTATGAAATGAGAACTGAAATTCCTCTTTCAATCCAAAAGGGAGGAGACACTCATATATAAGGAGAAGATGAAGTTTTCTCAATGCTCAAAAAATATTGATATTATAAAATTAAATAAATAATAAAATAGATATTGATGAGGTATATTTATAAAAATACAGTATAATAAAATTAAACTAAAGAGGGTAATTTTGGTATTAAATGAAATTTAAAAACAAATTAAAGAACTTGTAAATTTGTTATGGGGTGAACAAACAAAAGAGGTGTAAATACAATTTTTGAGGGGTGAAAATATCACCAGTCTTTTCATTTCCTACCCTAATGGGAAATGGTGTGGGCCCAAGGAGGGAAATATCTCTGAGTGTTGATATTTACACCCCTAAAAGTTGTATGTAACCTCATTTTGTATATACACCCCACTAAAATTTTAAAATAAATCATATCTCGTAAACACACTCCATATATTACCAACTATACCCTTTCTCTTTTCTTTTTCTACCAAATATATTCTTTCTTTTAATTTTTATAAAATATAATAAATAAATCAATTATAAAGCATTAAAGAAAAAAAAAAACAGAAAGAAGAAGAGGTGCAAACTGTGAGAAGGCAACAACCCCTTGCCTCCTTTATTTTTGGGACAAGCCAGCTGCTTTCTCTATTATATGGATTAAGATGATGGAGGAGGCTCCTTTTCCTCTGAGGTTTGGAAAGCCTCTAGGCTCTTCTCATTTTTCTCAATCTAGGTTTTTGTTTTTTGTTTTTTTATATATATAATAATAGTATTTTGTTTTATTTTCTTAAATTTAGTTTGAGTTACTTTTAGAATGAATATATCTTAATTTAGTAAGTAAAAAGTTGAAAAAGTAAATAGTTAGCAAGTACAAAGTTGAAAAAGTAAATAGTTAATAATCATTATTTGAGCTACTTTTTAAACAAAGTATTAACAATTTAATTTAAAATAAAGCTACATTACCTAAAAGTTTAGTCCAAATTCATACCCAAACTAATGTAGCATGCTTATATGTAATTACCATTTTCATAATACATCATTCCAAATTTAATGTGGTAGTTATAAATTTATTTACCGTATTATTTTGGCAAAATTTTTAGCAAATTTTTGGAAAGTATAGCGTCATTCTTTTAAGAATAATATTGGAAAAAATATACAAATTAAAGGGAGTAGATACAATTTCAGGGGGGTGTAAATATCGTCATTCTATCCCTTCCCTACCCAAGCCCAAACACATAATTTGGTGGATTTTGAATTTGGAATCTCATCACACACACCAAATCTTGTCAAATAAACAGAACCTTATAATTACCTTTTTATATGGAGATAATATCAAAATTTTGACAATCACTTGTAAATTATTATCTTTGAAAATAATCAATTTATGATGAAGAGAAACTTAGAGGGGGGTGTATAAGGTTTTCAAAATTTTTCAAATTGATTTTGAGTGAAAGCATTCTAATCATTCTAAGCAGTATAAACATTGATTAAAAAAAAACTAGTAAAAACAAAGTAAAATACAAATTTGTTTTGCAATGAATGTCCTCGACTTTTGAGTTGTTCAATTGGTTGGCATACGATCATCGAATATGGAATCAAATCTTTAAATCACAGTGTAAGTGCCCTTGCTTTTTCTTTGTTTTTCTCTCCTTTTTGCTTTTTCTCTATGTACGAATGTTTTCCTTTTTTCGGTCCGAGTATTGGTATGATTTCAGAACATTAAAACCTCACTTAACCACCCACTCTGTCTTTTCCTTTTAAATTAATTGTCACAAGCAGTTGTATTATAACTGCTTTTAATTACTTAAGCAGTTAATTGTTTTTATCCACACTTGATTTGGATCTTGGACTTGGGTTTGGATCATCTCACATAGACTCGATCCATGACCCAATAACCTAACATTGAGAAATTTAATAAAATTATAAATAAGAAAAGCCAATCCAAGTTTTGTAGATAAAACCCAAACTAAGACATATATTTAATAATATAAATCAAAATGAAGTCAAATCAATAAGACCTAAATCAAGATCAATCAACAAAATCTAATGAATAAAAAGTTTTCCAAATTAAAGATGAGGGAGAGAGAAAATTGACACAACTAATTTTTACATGCAACCCTAAAAATCAGGTAAAAAAATTGTAGATTAATCTATTGACCACATGAGTTATAATATCAATTAGTAATTAAAAGGATACATCCTTAAGTTGATGAACAAGATCCTTTTTCCTAATGATCTCGTGAACTCCATTAGGTGACTAAGCATATATCCTCAAACTATAAATCCATACTATAAATCTGCACCCCTATTAAGCCATCCTATTTAATATACTCGTAATCCTTTTACTAATGATTTTCAAACCTGCAAATGCTTGTTCAAATCTTAATACAAGATTAGGAAGACTTAATATCATCAAAGAAAAACATGATTTAAGTGAAAAAAAAAAAAAGCACAACACATGATCAATATAGTGACCATTAGTCATCACGGTAGCCATTTGTCCATATGGGTTTTGGCCTTGCCCTTGAAGGGGTGTACCAGAGATAGAATGCTACCATATCCTTCTTGAATCATAAGTTCGCAAGGTAGCGTCCCTATAATTTGAACTAACCTTATAGGTGTTTTGGTTGCAAATTTGGTACCATCAAAGTTATTGGTTGTTCAAATCATAGGGATGCCACCTTAAAAACTTGTGGTTCAATAAAGACATGACAACACTCTGTCCTCGACACACTTCGACCTATAGTTTAAGGATCACGGTAGCCATTTGTCCATATGGGTTTTGGCCTTGCCCCTGAAGGGGTGTACCAGAGATAGAATGCAACCATATCCTTCTTGAATCATAAGTTCGCAAGGTAGCGTCCCTATAATTTGAACTAACCTTATAGGTGTTTTGGTTGCAAATTTGGTACCATCAAAGTTATTGGTTGTTCAAATCATAGGGATGCCACCTTAAAAACTTGTGGTTCAATAAAGACATGACAACACTCTGTCCTCGACACACTTCGACCTATAGTTTAAGGAGGATACAACAGTACCCTACCTCCACCACACCCTTCTGGGGGCAAGATGAAAACTTATGTGGACAAACGACTACCGTGGTAACTAACGATCACTACATAAAAGCCTTGATGGTACTGAGTTTGCAACCAACAACTCCTATAAGGTTGTTGGTTCAAATTATGGGGATGCCACTTTATAGCTCAAAGAGGACACGATGATACCCAACTTGCGTCACACCCCTCCAGATGAGGCAAGAGCAATAACCCGACACTCCGACTAAGGGTCTAAATGTGGAATCAACAGTCAATACATCCTATAAGAAATAGATGATCAAATAAAGATGTCGAACTTTCCTAACTACATTGACCTGGTCCGAAATTTTCACTTCAAAAATTTGAATGGATGACAAGCCCAGCCCACAAGACCAATAGACGTAAGGGGTTAGGCCGGGATCAGATTTTTAAGCCCTTCAAAAAAGTTACAGCTTTCAATTCTTTGCTATGGACGCCCATTGCTAGACTACTCATTATCACTTGAAAAAAGAGAGAAAAAATAGGGAGGGCGTGGGACCCACAACGGAAAAAACCCTCTCCAAAACCCCCCAAACCCTCCTTCTTTTTCACCTCTTCTTCTTGTTCTCTCTCTTCGGTGGCTACTCGCTCTCTCTCTCTGTTGGGGTTGTCGATTCATTGAAAGAGTAGCGGCGGCAATGGCAGGCTTTGTACCACCACCCGCACCACCCCCCAAAGAAGAAGACAAACACGTCAACTACATGGACTTGCCTTGCCCTATTCCTTACGAGGAAATCCAGCGTGAAGCTTTAAGTTTGTACTCTTCTCTCTTTAATGCATCCCCTTTTTTTCTGTATATATTGTGTTTTAGTCATCTGGGCATGTCTAAATTTGCTTGTTAATTACATGGTTTGAAGGTTTATATGTATATCTGATCTGGGTATGTCTGGTTTTTGTTGTACCTTCAACATGGTTGGAAAAGAATGGGGGGCTTTGCGTGGTGCTGTTTAAGCTTGTTCTAGCAATTTGATTGCTTTGAGGGGTGTTTGAAATCATTTATGTTTTTTTTTTTGGTTGTTTGATTTTATTGTTAATGTTATGAGTATTGAAAGATAGATGTTTGGCAGTGTCGTTGAAGCCGGAGACTTTTGAGGGTTTGCGGTTTGATTTTAGTAAGGGACTTAATCAGAAGTTCTCACTCAGTCACAGGTGAATTTGTTTTGTATTGAACTTTCTGTGTGCTTATTGTTTAGTTATTGGTTTCGGTTACTAAACCTTTTTCGACTATACATCAGTGTGTTTATGGGACCGACAGAAATTCCTTCACAATCTACTGAAACCATTAAATCCCTACCGCCCACTATGAGTTTGGTGCCAACTACATAGACCCAAGGGTAGGCAATCAAATTATTTTCATTAAATGTAATGTTTGCTTGGAAATACTTGATCAAGTAGTGACAGGACTATACTGTGTTTGTTGTAGTTGATGCTTATTGGGAGAGTTTTGACGGATGGTAGACTAAATGCTAGAGTGAAATGTGATTTGACAGACAACCTTTCTTTGAAGGCTAATGCTCAGGTAAAGTAAATCTACGAAAATGCTTTTTCTTGTCCTTCTAATTTTCCACCTTTGTTTGTTTTTTGATATGTACATGATTTAGTAACAGCTTCTGGTGCTCTTTCCAGCTTACGAATGAGCCCCATATGTCACATGGCATGATCAACTTTGATTACAAGGTAAACTCTCTTACTGTATCAGCATTATGACTTTGTGCATTACATAAATATTATAGATAACGCGCATGCATTGAACTTTCTTATAAGCTTGATATCATTCATATAGTTGGGTGGCATCTGATGTTCTAGATTAAGAGCATTTTTTTTTTTTTTTTTTTTTTTTTTTTTTTTGCGTATTTTAGCAAAAGTTAAAAGAGCATGTGAAAGATGCATAGTTTCTCAAATTTCGTTTAAAACCCCTTGTGAAAGTACTTCATATTTCTTTTTGTGTGTGTGAAGTTGTATTTTATTATAAGGATACAAAATTTTATAAGCAATAAGAAACCATATACATGGGTGAACAAGTAGTCTACAAAAGGGAAAACAACCCAATGGACAAAAGGGGAGGGCTTATGAAAATTCCTTCCTAGAATCTGAATAATGCAATAAGCCCCCAAGCCTAGACTTTACACCTATGCTGCTTTCCAATCATGAATAATGAAAAAAAAAAAAAAAAAGAAGTATTCCTGATTCTAAAGCTATAGAAGTCTCATAGGGAAATGGGAAACCCAAATTCTAATTGTTTCTCACAAACACTCTACCTTTTCACCTTTGAGATCCTCAAAGATTCTTTGTTCCTCTCATCCCTGACACCTGAAAGACAGCCATCTTGGTACATTCCCATAGAACTTTACCCTTCCTACATCCACTAAAACCAGACCAGTTTTTTGGTGCCTAAACACTCTTTTCCTTGATTTTTGGGCTTTATGATTCTTACAGTGAATTTTCCAATTTGAGCATGAGATTCATTTACGTGGGGAGAGAGAGCAAGTGACCAGGAGAGTTTCACTGGGTGTTATGTTGAATTTTGTTGACTATTGAGGTTTTGATCAAAAATGTCGAGGCCGTGTCACTTGCATTCCTTATGCCTTTTAAGTATCTTTGCCTGAGAAAATTGAAACAGATTACTAGGTATGACCAGCTTGAGTCAACCTTACTGGCCTGTTATTATCAAATGCATGAAAATGTCTCATTTTATTGATAGACAAATCTTGTTCTGTAGTTTAATTTTGAGCTATCTTACATGTCTTTGTAAGAACTGTCATGGTCATGCAAATGATTTTATCTTCAGATTTATTTGAACCTGTGGGTCAGTGCATTATTCTTTTGACAGGTGTGGTGTTGGATATTATTGGGAAAATCTGTTTGCAGTATGTATAAATTTTATAGCCTAATTAGTATTTCTGCATTCCAATAATTTCTCCTGTTTCCGCCTGTTTCTAGTTTTGATTTATATTCATACTTATATTTACTTGTACAGGGGAAAGACTACAGGTCCCAGTTTCAGTTTGGAAATGGTGCCTTATTTGGAGCCAGTTACATCCAGGTAAATAACTTATCAAGCCAAACAATAGCATTCCATTCTGTATGGATAATTAGAGACTAGCATGAAGATCAAAACATCTTGCTCTCTAGTGAATATGCATGAAGGAAACAAGACCTTTGCTGTTTTGGTTGGGAAAAACTTAAATATCTGGTGCTCTCTGGATGACTTGCATATAAGAAAAAACAGGACCTGTGTTATTTATGGAAGAGAAATAATTTAGAGCTTAAGACCTGAGTCTTCTTTGCTTTGAATAAACATGATACATGTGCAAACCAAAATGAAAGTTGTGGAAAGATGTTAGCAAAAATACTCAGTACACCATGAAAGCATGATATATTATATGGTTGTATAAGGTTTTTGGTATTGATATTAACCACATTTTATTTTTACCCTCCAATAATATACATCCCCAAGGGATTATATGAGAGAGCATAGCAGTCATTGTGGACTTTCAATTTTCCATATGATATTTTCCTTAAACTGTCAGGACTCAGAAATTGACTATTCTTCTTAAAAATATCAACTATATAAAGAGAATTGATCTAACAAAGTCATAAAAAGACGTTATGAGCTAACACTACAGTTGTAGACACAATACCTTGTCAAGCTTGTCAAGATTTTTATTATCACAGGACTACAAGATGAAAAATAAGCTTTTTAAACAGGGAGATCTGACACATTATAAAATAGTGACACAACAAGGGTAACATTCATGCCTCTGCAATTATGTGATTTGTAGCATTAATAGGTGCTTTTGCTCCTTTTATAGAAGAATATGTCTCCCATCCCATCTTCATGAATTGTGCATTGGTCTACAGAAAATATTAAATCAACCGATAGAAAAATGCTTTGGTCTCCTCTGAAATGAGTGTGATTATAATATCGTGTTCACTATATATAATGTAAATTTCTAGTACCTCTGGTGTAAAGTAAGTCTTTTATATTGTGATAACGTTAAGACTTCATCATATGGTACCATAGGGAAAGAATGAAAAAAGATCTGTGCTTTGTTACTGCTCTATGTTTCTTTTTATTTGCTGCATTAGACTTATATTAGTCATGGTCTACTTGTTCTGTGCTACTGCACTTGAGCTATGCTACCACTTTTCCTGTTCTCAGCTGCCTTGGTTTGAAAGCGTGTAGTTTGATTTTGCCATTTTTCCAAGATTTGCAATTATCATGTCTCATGTTAATGCTGTTTATTTATCATGTGCATGTCTTACATATACTTAATAGATTAAAGTTGTATTCTTAATATGGTATCCCCTGCTTTATGCATTTTGATATGTGATTAACATAACAGACTGCAGTTGTAAGACTTCTCCGGATGTTTGATCTATATAGCTTTGTGTACGTTTCTTTGGATTGACCAATAGAAGCCAAATTGGAAATTTGGTTGCTCTTGATTAATTCACTTTTGGATGAATATGAGGACATTAGATATCTTTCCTATATTCGTTTCAATATAATGGAAAGAAGCTATGCAACTAGAATAGGAGAAGCAGGTGAGGCTTGTTAGGGAGGATGCTCCATGAACTGCTTTGATGAGGTTTGTGTACATCCTTCCTCAGTCTCAAACCACAATGTACTTTGTGGAATAAAAAAATTCTGGAAGTTCCATTGGATTTTTATAATTGACAAGTGCTGCTCTGCTCGGTCACTGTATGAACTTTGAGTGCTGTTAGTAAGAACCATTACATTGTTGTCTCATAAAAAAAAATACATTGTTGTCATTATAATGCCTGCATCTTTTTCTAATTTTTGTTTTATTTTGGCCTTATGTGTGTTGAAGTATGTCTGTTCTGGAGTAATGGAACTTTGAATATATAGGAATCTGAATGATAGAGAGGTGGGCTAGTGTGCTGCACTTCACAGAATATTGAGGAGCTTTTTCTTCTTACTGGCAAGGGAGAAAGGAAACTTTGGATGCTAAATAACTCTAGCAACTTCACCGTTAAATTTTTCTTCAACTTCCTGATTGACAATTCTAATGTCCCCTCGTTTTATTCCTCAAAATTCTTGCCTGTTCAATAGCCCAGGGAAAAGTCAACACAAATGATAGGATTCAAAATGAGAGACCGAAAAGAGCTTTATTCCTGCTGATGATGCAACATTGTGGAAGTTGAACTTTTAAATTATAGACTATTTCTTTTTGTATTGTTTGGTAGCTTGGCAGCTTTGGAATAAGTTTCTTGCTTCCAAGTTGTACTGAACTGCACTTTTGCATATTTCTGAAAGTTGACAGCTTTTGACAGAGGAAGTTTCGTTATATGGCAATGTGCAAGGATGGGTACCTTTTCACTTATTTGAAGGAGAGAACTATTACTCTTTTGAAATGCAGAGGGCGACTGTATAGGCTTTATATGAGAAAATCTGGTTTTGGGAATTTATAATGGTGGATTTAAGGGATGTCCCCTTTTTTGTTTTCTTTTTTCTTTTTTTTTTTTTTCCATTCTTATTAATTGGGAAGCAGCACTGATGCGAATAGGAGAACCTTTTGAGTTCTTCTGATCCTTTTTTTGATATTCTGTTGACAAGGGGTTTTGTTTTCATATATCCTTGGCATAGGCATACTCTTTTTTGTAGAGATGTCCCTACTTTCTGGTTTTCGTGTATTCTTGTGGGCATGAGTTTGCTCTGTGTATATTTTTGTTGCTTTAATACTATGTTTTTGTTCCTTATTGAAACATAAAAAAGCCCTTGACATTTTCTACAATGAGCATTAATTGTAATTTCTTCCTTGGGTTTGATCACTACTAATCAATTGACTTGCATCCATTATAACCTTTTAACTGTATCTTACATATTCTTGCAGAGTGTGACCCCACATTTGTCTTTGGGTGGAGAAGTATTTTGGGCAGGGCAGCATCGAAAGTCGGGTATTGGTTATGCTGCCCGATATGAAACGGATAAGATGGTAACGTATTTGCCTTTGCCATGATCCACATGATGGAGGCCTTATTTTCCATTGTTGTTGCCTTATTAACCTTTAGTACATTAATGGATAGTGGTTGACAATATTTAGTAAATTTTTATTTTTATTATCTCTAGTAGTTTATTAATTGCCGTGGAATGGGAGGTGGCAATACAATAATCAGTATTTGTTTGATTCCTTCAATACACTTCCCCAATCCCATTCTCTCTTTTTATAGATACTTGCTTTATTTAGAATTGTTGGTTGGAGAGCTTTTACACAATAATTATTTTTGCCTGGTATTTTGCCAAGTAAAACTTCAATCTATTGAACCTGTGAATTGGCCTTCCTTTTGTTCAGTCTTTCAAAGCAGTTAGTTGTATTACACTTCCTCCCGTCCTTTCTCCTCTCTTTATGATTATTTTTGCCCAGGCTTCTGACTAAGTGAAATATCAATTAGTTGGTTGGACTTGTGAGTGGGCCTTTATTTTGGTGAGTCTTCCAAAGCTTTTGTTTGTACTATGGAGGTAAATTGCTATAATTTGTGACTATTTCCTACTTCATCATCAGGTGTTCAGGTTATTATTAGCTTTGGGTTAGAATTGAAGTGACATTTTTTTTTGGCTAGAAGAATTGATTATTTTTGGATCTGATGTTGGGTTAGAGTTGAAGTGACATTTTTTTTGGCTAGAAGAATTGATTTTTTTGGGATCTGACCACTGACTATAAAAGCATGGATCTGTAATCTGTTTGAAACTCATGTGCTTCCTGCTTGATTAGATTATATTACTCATCTGCTTGCAGGTTGCCACAGGGCAAGTTGCTAGCACTGGAATGGTTGCTCTGAGCTATGTTCAGAAGGTATCTGAGAAGGTAAGAAAGCCAAATTTTTGAATGTGTGGAATTTTGTATTATCGCTGTATTTCTTATGCTTTTTTTCTTCTTTTAAGGTTTCTCTAGCATCAGATTTCATGTACAACTACATGTCAAAAGACGTCACAGCTAGTGTTGGTTATGATTACATACTGAGACAAGTAAGTTTTCAGATGTTCTACTTTCTATTTCCTATTAAAAAGAAAACAAAAACAGTTTGCAATTCTAATATTTGTGAAATGTATGCATGTGCAAATCTGTCTGTTTAACATTTCTGTTACACGTTCAATGAGTCTCATAATTCTAGAAAGGGAATAAAAAAAACTATAGATAGTTCTAAAGTTAAGTCATATTATTGTTCTTAAAAAACAGTATTCTATTTTATGTAAAAGAAATTGGTGGCTTATATCTCACTGTCATCTTAGTGAGATGCTGTATGAATGCTGTGGACTTTAAGTTTAGTGAGTACTGTACTGGATATTTAAGAATATTATTATTTGAAAGCCTCTTTTTTTCCGTTGATTACTTTTTGTTCTCTCTCTTCTCTCTATGTGTGTGTATGTGGATGCACGCATGTGTCATTTTATGCAGGGTTTCATATCGGCATTCCTTGCAAAAGAATGTATGTTTATATTTATGTACGTAGTATATATGTACGTACCATGAATCTTGGATGATTGACACTATTTTAGATCTGGGGTACCTTGATTTTAAAATTAGCATAAAGAATAAATTGGTATGCTTGATTAACTTATGTACGTAAATACTATGAATCTCTGCATATCGATACTAATTTTAGATTTGGGGTACCTTGCATGTTGAAATTAATCCCAAGAAGAAATTGTTCTCCTTGATTTACTTTTGTATGTATGTATAGGAAGTTCCTCGCCTGATTCTTGGATGATTGGCACTATTGTAGATTTGTTGTAACGTAGATTATAAAAGCAATAAACAGAAATGTTTTTGCTTAACAAACTTTTG
Source organism: Nephelium lappaceum (assembly GCA_021234005.1). Taxonomy (NCBI): domain Eukaryota; kingdom Viridiplantae; phylum Streptophyta; class Magnoliopsida; order Sapindales; family Sapindaceae; genus Nephelium; species Nephelium lappaceum. The sequence continues at coordinate 16,402,757 of CM038004.1, forward strand.
TGGTGGCTGTTTCAGTGTCGTCTGAGAGGGAAGATTGATTCGAATGGCTGCACTGCTGCGTATCTGGAGGAGAGATTAAATATGGGTCTCAATTTTATTCTTTCTGCTGAGGTGAGGATAAACATGTTGAAAAACAATGGCTTCCTAACAAATTCTGAACATTTTGAAAACTTAGTGAACAGGCTTTCATATGCATATTTATAACCGTTAAACACGTGTTTTTCTTTTTTAATACGATTTATTTGTGGTGCAAATGTGGTAGCACACCTTTTATTTGTAGGACTTTTTTTGTGAGCTGTGTTGTTAACAATGCTACTGAAAATTTTTATGTTTGCAGATAGATCATAGGAAGAAAGACTACAAATTCGGGTTTGGCTTGACAGTGGGTTAATACATTGGTAGATCTCTATGGTGTACTTTTGATTCGATAAAAAAGCTCATTGTTGCTAGCGACTAAGCAAATTTTTCTGGGTCGAATTTGCCTTTAGTTTGAAGATTAAATCATGTATTCCTCTATCATGGAGGTTACTTTTGTTTAAAATTAAATTATGTATTCGTTTTTTAGACTATTTCAAGGTTAAAAGTCGATTTAGATAAAGATTATGAAATTGAATACATCTGCTCTTTGGTTGAATGTTTTATCTTCCCCTTTATTCCACACTCCGGATTCTTCGAGATTGTACTAATAATGTTTCATATCAGTAGATCTTAGTATATCGTTAACTTAATTGTCGGCTTCAAATCAAAACAAGAGAGAAAATATATGTTAAATGATCAAGGAGATCACATCCTTTGTGTGCATACAATTTTTCTATACTTTCTACTTGATATAAATATAACGCTAAAAGCTAATCTAACAAAAATTATAGCTGACTTTATTTGAAAGTTATGAGAGAATCTTTCATGGGATATTTTATTGGTATGTTGTGTTGATGTTGATGTGTTATTTTAATAATAACATAATATATGACATTTATCTTTTCTTTAAAAATAATGTTAAATGTCTTTTCTCATTTACGAGAAAATTCTTATTTAAAAAATTGTCACATATCATATTATTATTGGAGGGTTACATCAATATTAATTTTTTAGGAAAGAAATGTCACGTATGCTGTTATTGGAAGAACACACTAATATTAATATGATACGTCAGCTAAACGTTTTATGGAAGATTTTCTCTCAATTTAGATACATATCATGCCTACCTTATAGAAGGTTTAAGTACTTAAATTAATTTCAAGGAAAAATTTTGATAAAAATTTATTTAAATACTTAAATTAATTTTAAAGAAAAATTTTGACAAAAGTTTATGTCGTTAGATTTATTTTGAAACTTTTAGAAAAGAGGTTTCTTACTAATTTTTTATGGTTAAAGTGAAACTGAACCTTCTCAATCATTGTTGCAATTGTAAGAAAGGTCCAAAACCAATGGGTCACATATCACATACCAATATAAATTAATAGTAAAGAACGTTCATTCAAGGATAATGTTTTAAGTAAAAATTCTTTCACAATTAAAACCAATGGAGAAGACACAATGGAAAAAAATGCATATCATAAGAGGCAGAAACAACTAGATTCATTTTTTCATTAATAAACCAGAAAGAACCATAAACACAGCAAACCAAACACCAACTAAAACAACCATCTGTGTTTTACTTTCTCTTCTTCCAGAGTTCTGTCATTAACAGTCCTAAGGAGAAGGGGAAGTAACAAACTGCCTAGGCACACTAAATATATCTTTTTCCGTGAAAGGAGAGGTCCACTCTCGCAAACCAGCTGAAGACGACGTTTCTGTTACTACTCCAGTATCTTGCAAACCCGCGCCATTTGTGCTGCTCATCCTCATGCCTGAGCTGTTCCTTAACAAAGACGAAAGCCCTAGCCACAACCCACTAGTTCTGGATGGAGATAGACTTGTATCCAAAGTCCAATCTATATTGGTGTAGTCACACTCCGGTATCAAGCCCCCAGTATTCCAGTCCACATGTGACGAGGAGCCTAAAGTCCCAGTAGAGCCCCAGCTTGCAAAAAGTCCAAGAGAAGACGGGACAGCAAGCGAAGGCGAAGACATACCACCCATCGCGGTCCACGAACCCTGAGCCCCAGGAGTCGTAAGTGACGGAGATGTACCCATTGTGCTCCATGAACTTCCGAAACCAGCTGATGTAGAGTCTAGGGGGTTGTACATGTATGGAATTTCTTTATACGGAGCTTGACGGTAGAACTGCTCTGAGCTTTGATTTTCCATGACAATACCTATGGCATTTTGAAGTACTTTCCCATTCGGTCTTGCATTTTCAACAGCTGGGATACCTTTTGGATACCATCCAGAAGTTATTGAAGGTGAGGCAGTTACACAGGAGGCTGGAATCTGCTTGGCATTTATGCCTTGAGGGCGCTGTATCAGGGTCACTGGTTCTCTTACTACTACTCCGTGCTGGATATTTTTCCCTTCATTACTAACAACAGCACGTCGAGCCTCTACTTTCGAAGGAGTTGATGCTTGCATAGGTGCTGCCACGGATACTGAAACAGAAGGGCTTGAACTACTAAATGCCCATCTCTTATCTGCCAAATGCTGTGGCTGATGATTTGTAACTTGAGACTGCAAATTTCTACTCCCAGGTTCTGAATATACTGGTGGAGCTATAATTGCCGCCTTAGCATAGTTAAAATCTCGTTCACTCCGCTGCTGTATTGTAACTGAGGTGGCAAGTTTATCTTGTGGTTTCATCAAGATCTTGGCATCAGCAACATCTTCTGGCTTCAATGGACTAGCAGGTCGTTCTTGCTTCCCCACTTTTATGGTATCTTCTGCCTTATCAAGATCACCTTCGCAGTTAACAACAACTCTTTCAATCTCTTGTTTTGAACATTTGTACCTGACTTCCATTGCTGAGATCCGTGCAAACTCATCGGTGATATCTATTTTCAAATTCCCACCACTTTCAAGTTTATTGTCCTTATTATTGACTTCTTCACTCACCTCAAATAGCCAGTTGACAGATTCCTCAACCCTACCTTCATTTAACATAAGGGCCAAGGTTGCCCTCTCAGAAGAGAAGCCCATTGCCACAAGCTGCTGAGAAAGTGCTTCCAATTTTCTTGACATTAGATAGCCACAGCAACGCTCATGCAACTCTTGAGCTCGCTTCTCCTTCTGACGTTGGTGCTTTTTTTCATTCTTTAAACGAATCTTTTCTCGCCTGTCATTGTCAGAACCAGGTATTGGCTCTTGCCGAGTAGAATTAGCAGACTTCTCTTTTGTGTCTTCTGACTCACCCGAGCAGCTGCCATTGTTGGAAACTGAATCATACTCTGACACTGTTCCATGTGGGCTACTATGCTCATCAGTGTCATCAATATTTCGGAAACGACCATCATCATTGTAAGGTGGAGAAGAGGTAGTTATTGATGTCTCTAATGTATGGAATGTCCTGGAGACTGGATTGTAAGCACTCGCTGGAGTTCCATTCCCGGCGTTAGTGGATCCAGAAGGCTTTACAGTAGCCTTTTGTTGTTCCTTGGAAGCTCTTGCAGAGGACTTGGACTTGGATTTTGATGCTGGAGACATCTCCTCGATGTTCAATTAAAGCTAATGTTCAGAAAAAAGTCAAGCAAAAATCAATTAATAAATTGAAATCAGACCAGGTACTAACCTAACACACATACATGCAATACAGAAAGAAAGCAACTTAATGACCATGAATTCAAACCATGGCATTTTTAGTCCAAAAAGCTTCAAACACAGAGAACCCTTCTCATCTCAAGATTCAACCTATACTACCAATAAATAACACAAAGATCCAAAAGAACCGACAAACAATGGCCTTGAAGAGTCTGTTCGCAGTTGCAGCTAAGCAGTAACAATAAGGCAAGACATAAAGTCTTACAAGACTCCTAAAAACCTACTATAAGAATCTATACCCATTTATGTCTCCTACACAGGAGACTAGAAAATCTAATTCAAATTTCCCCATACAAGTATTAATACTATCGTTAGTTGTGCAATCAACACATAACAATAGGCCCAAAAGTTCCGTATCAAATTTAATTCAAGATCTTCCATTGAAAGACATGTATAAAATAAACAAACAATGCTTGCTATACGTGAATATATAGGCAAAATGTAAGTCACTTTACAACAATATCTTACAACCTATGCCCAAGAAAAGCGAAGGGTTTTCTGAATCCTTCAAACTAAAACAAAATTCATGTTATAATATTAATTATAATCAGCCGCATAACAATATTCCCACAAAACTTGACTCTGAGCAACCGTTTTCTTTACCCCAATTTAACACTTAGAAATCATGATCCATACCATCTTAAATAACGCTACAAGACATGTGGTACATATCCGTTAAACAACAACCATTGACATATAATATGATAGCCAAACACAGCCAACATGATCCAAACCTCATACCTATACAGGCCCTATCCATTAAGTGCAACACACGTAACACTCTGATGCGAATATTCGCCACCAAAGCATCATTCTCAACTAATTTAACGGCACAACACATCTCATCACAACTGAAACATATATAACATAGGTACTAACAAATCACTATTCGATTCATATTCCATTCTTCCATATCCACATCACCTCGCAAATCGAACTATCAAATCTAATCCAATGAAATCCAAAATCAAACAAAAACACAACTTGGACAGCAAAACCAAAGCCTATCAATGAACCGAAAAAAAAAAAAAAAAAAACAAACTTGTTCACCAATACATTAAAACATACACATACACCCCACAATCAATCACATTTACATCCTCATTCCACACAAAAACAACCCCATATATCCAATCAAACAAAACCTGAAAATCACATTCATAATCCAATGCCAAATTCAACAACTACCCATATAATCAAAAGATACCCAGATCAAGAAAAAACAGAAAAACCAAAACCCACATGCCAAAACAACCCAATAAAACCAAAAACAACAAAATTAAAACAAATCAAAAGATCTACCACTATAAGCCAAAAGACAAACCTGAAAATAAAAAAACCAACAAAACAAGAGAAATTGCGAGGTCGCTGAAAGATTATCACGTTGCTCTCTCTCTCCCAGTTGTGGTTGCTACACATCAAAAATAACAAATTTGAAGAATGATTTATAAATGTGGGGTTGGAGTTGCTGGTGGTTTCCTTCGCCTCTTTTAAGGATCTCTTTTGTAGATATATATGTACATGTTTGTTGTTGAATTAAAAACAAAAATTAAAAATAAAAAAATTGAAAATAAAATACTAAAGTGTTTTATTTTAGGGATAATACCACTTGCTTCCTTATATTTTGACATAATTAAAATTACATTTTGATAGTTTCAGCAAAATCTCATTTTATCCCTCATAATTATTACTGTTACTGAAATAATTAAAAAGATTAAAGTATCTTTCTAATTTTATCCTTCTATATTAACAGTCAAACTTTATTTTTCAAAATCAACTTTAATTATAAAAAGTTTTTTTTTGATATTTTTATAAACTATCGAGAATATTTGATTGATTTCATAAATCGATGAAAGAGATGTTAGTGATTTTCAAAAATAGTGCAGACTTTTGGTATTATGTCAAACTAGAGGGTATCAAATAGGATTATTTCTTAATTTAATTTAATATAATAATAATAGTTGGGGGTAAAAAGGGAAGTTAGGCCGTAACTGAAAACTCTTAAGAGCCCTGCAATTCTGTAGAGCCGCCGACTCTTCTGATCTGTTTCATTCCTTTGTTACATTATTTTGTCCTTTTTTTTATTTCCATTTTTGCCCTTTTTTATTTTGTCCCATTTTATTATTTTATAAATAATTATTTTTAGTCAAAAACTGATTTTCACTTTTTTGGAATTTTTTTTAGTGATTTTTACTTTATTAGTAAATTACATTTTTTCAAAGGAAAATTTTGGGGAGATATGATATGATATCTTAAGAGATAATTATAATGAAGATTAAGAACATCATTAAATCATATTGATTAATACTTTACTAAAATTTCCATGTCATTTGTAACTGTTTTATGTGAATGGTGAAACAATGTCATGAATCGTTCTCGGTATTTTAAACTTGTTAAATCATTTGAAAAAAGAAAAAAAAATTTGGACCATGTAACATCTAGTATGATTTTGGACATTATATTGAAGATTAAAATTTTGTTTTTTTTTTTTTTTAAATTCCAGGTTATCGTAATCTAATAGCATCAATGGTTAAGAGTTTGTCGGAATCTATCAAATTTGAACATTATATGACGTTTAAAAATCTATATTAGGTTTGAAAATCTGCTCTCATACTGAGAGATCTATTTATACAATAAAGAAAAAAAATTCTCTATGCATGATAGTAAATGTATAGAGTGAGACTCAAACCTCTATCATTCATATAAAAAGAAACTACACTATGATGTAGATGTACTATTGAAGATGAATGTATATTGCCTACATTAACTACCGAAATTCATTTCGATATGTTATCGCATATTATAATCATACTTTTCACATGATTTTGACATAAATCTAGAGTAACATTTGGGCAATGGAGAACTTAATATTGAAAACAATTTTGGATATACATGTTTTTATATACAGAAAATATTAGGAATATTAATTTATTAGGTTTTATGTGGAGCCTAGATCGCTATTAATTTTAGAAGATGTATAACTAACAATCATATACTTCAAAACTCCATAAATAAGAGGGACGACCACTGAAGAAACAATGCATGCATGCATAGAAATACAATATAAGCAAATGGTTTCAAAAAATGGGTGATTGAGAGGAGATGGAAACACCCAGATGCCCAGTCTACTTTCTAAATAAGAAGGATTTATCAGTTATTTAGTCAAATTCTAGTATAAGATTACATTGAATTTTATATTATTTTTAACATAACAAATTAACAATTGACTTGGTTATTAATGTGGCTGTTTGTTTTAACAGAAGTAACAATATTAGTGTGCAAACAAAATGTTGCACCAGTGATTTGTGCTTCTTGTTTATTAGTTTATAATAGACAAAAATCTTCTGAATGATGGCTATCTAATATTTCATTCGTGAAAATTTACTATTAATGAATGCTTCATTATAATAATAATTATTTTTTATTGTTGAGAGGGAAAATTACACCTTGTGTTTTATGACATAGATAAGACTTGAACCATTGACCTAACCACTTCTACGAAGGGGTGGTGTGCATTAATAATTTGAGTTTCAATGATATCAAAGTATGTACATGGACGAACATAACCTTACACCAAACTTAATTTTCGCGCAAGAGTTATTTTCATCTTGAAAGTGATTTTCTTTCATTTGAAAGATATTTCTTACCAGGAGATATTTCCTTCTAAAGTTATTTACTTCTTAATATTTCTTTCCTTCAAAAAAAATATTTTGTTCATTCAAGAGATATTTTTCTTCATTTTAAAGATATTTTTCTTAATTTATTTTCCTTCTCTTTCTTTTCTTTTCTTTTTTTCTTTTTTTTTTTTTTAATTTTTTCAGGTCTTTAAGTTTTCTTCAAGATGCAAGCTTTCTTTTTGTTTTTTGTTTTTTGTTTTTTTATTTTTTGTTTATTTTTTGTTTTTTTTTGTTTTTTTTTTTTATTTTAACTTTTAATTTAAATAATCTTATAAATCCAGACTAAAAAGTAATTAAAAAGACAACTTTGGGAAAAGTTAATAATTTAAAAAATGGATAATCCCAAAAAACCTACTATAGTTTACAAAAATGTTTATATTTTACCACATATGGTTTCATTTTTATCCAAAATCTCATCTGACATTAATAAAAACACTCAATATACCCTTTAGAGGTGTATGAAAGAACGACAATACTTTCGATATTCACAAATTGATGATGAAATTATATGTGGCAAAATTGACATTTTCTATTAATTTGTTAACTTTATGGCGGTTTTGGACAAAAATGAAATATAAATGGTAAAATAGATAATTTTGTAAATTGCAGTAGATTTTTTGGGATTACATTTTTCAAAAAACCAATATCATCTTTTCGCTGTAAAGAACAAATCAATTCACTACTACGAACTTCAAGATAATATATTTCTCCCATGAAATATGAACTTCAACATAATGTTTTTCTCTCATGAAAAATAATATTACATATCTTATTATATTAAAACTCAATCTAATTCTTTGAAAAAAAAAAAAAAAAAACTTAATCTATTAATGTTTTTGTAAATTCACAATATTCTAATAAAAAATCTCTTAAAATCAAGCGAAATGATCAATTACTCTTACTAACAAGTGGTGTGCACACCATCTTCACGATATTATACACACATAAAGTGGAAATGGTGTGTAACTCAGAAAGGTTGTGGCATGTTGGCCACAACACACCCGCTCCGCCTTTCTCACAAAGAGCATTACGGATTTGAGTGCTGGATCTATCAATGGTGGACAATTTGCATTGAGCTCTTATAAGGGGGTTACTTACATATAGTTTTCTCTTCAGTTGGAGGGCCAAATTTCCCTATTTGGCATGGGGTCCCTATTTCTCTACTAACAAAGGGAGTAGAGTCTAATAATTGGTTGCGGTCCAGACCGTTCCTTAGAGTCACTATCTAGAAAGCTCGACAATTGATAATTATATTTGTATTATAAAGAAATAAAGAAAAAGAAAGTGGAAATGGTGTGTCAAACACTAGTTTGTCCTACTCACAAGTGGCGCTACCTTTCTTCGCTTCTCAACAAGCTGAGGGATAGGTTCGAGTAGTAAGTCCCACTAATGTGTGGTCAATTTTCTAACTTATGTGTGGGTAGGCCTTTTCTGTTGAGAAGAGAGATTTGGACCGTGCTTTAGAGAGCAATATGGTTTGATAACACTAATTCAAAAAAAAAAAAAAAATCACTAATTTATGCTATTAGGAACAAAATACCTGTTCTCGTTGCATTTATTAATCAGTCTTGTATCTTGTATTTCTTCTTACCAATGGGGATGGGGCCTTCTTCATCTTCCACCTCCACCACCATCATTACCACCAACAGCCATGAAAGAAAGTACAATGTCTTCCTCAGTTTCAGAGTTGAAGACACCAGTGACACTTTCACAAGTCATCTCTGCCGTGCTTTGTCTGAGAAACACATTCGAATCAAGAGAGGAGATGGAACCTTACCACCCCATTTGACAACTTTTCAAGAATCAAGCATCTCATTGGTCATTTTCTCTAAAAACTATGCTTCTTCAAAAGGGTGCTTGTGTGAGCTTGCGGAGACTATCAAGCTCAAGAAACTGAAGAACCAAATGTTCATACCTGTTTTCTACCTAGCTAATGTTAGGCATTGTACCCTAAGAGCTTGTAATTTGTAAACGTTTAAATAAATTATAAATAAATAAAGTTTATTTTATTCAAATTAATGTGCATTTATGAAATGTTTGCTTCATACAAATATCATGTAACATCCATGATTACTTACGTAGTTTCAAATTAAGTATATAAGTGTTATATACAAGAGGATTTAGTTTGAGATTAGTAATTTAAAGAGTCCATAGAAAGCAAACAAAGCTGAGTACTTTATTTGTGGTAAATCTACAGTTGCGGTCCATTTCGTATTTGATACGATGATCTTATCCGGGATTGTTCATATGGTGATATGAAAATGGAGGCACTTCTATAATAGAGATTATATAAGACTGGACCATGATAAAAATGAATTTCTTATTAATATCCGTTAAACAAAGAAATTCTTATTTATCGACTAGATGATCATATATGGATTGATCTTAATTCTGAGTGTTTAATTGACTCCTATTTGTTGGGTCATATCTTTTCATTTAGATGGGTGAGACTGTTATAGATTTACGATCAATAAGCTCCGTATTATGGAGATGTGATTTAATAAGTGGCTGGGAACATTCTACACAATAGTGGAATCCACTCCTTCTTGCAAGAAGTAGATGAGTAGTTCCCTTAAGTGTTGATTCGGGTCTTTAACAATAAGAGTGCTCAACTTTCTGTTTACGAGTAAATGGAAAGATAAATTCATAAGTTGTTATGGATATATTATTCATTAGAGAATCAATGGTACTTAATGGAATAAGATATAATTAGAGAGGTATAACGGATTTTAATAACCTAGCTCTAATTATGAACTAATCGTGGAGGATCAAACCAATGAAATGATTAAATCGATGGACACTGAAAATTCATATTGTGTAAAATATCTACAATTTTGAGAGTGCAACCTTAAGTTTTTAATGGAGTAACTTTAAGGTTAATAATAGTGAATTATTAATTAAAGAGTTTAATTAATAATTCCAATATTATTGGAGCTCAAATTGTAGGTCCATTTGGTCCCCTTGCTAGCTCACAATCACATAAAGAAACAAGTTGAAGAATATAATTGGATTGTCCGATTATTGGTGTACATATAAATTTATGTACATGTTTATAAATTATTTAAATAATTTGATTATTTAAATATTTATAATTATTTAATTAATGGTTAATTATTTAATTATTTGTAGAGGTCATAGGTTCAATTCTAAATGATGTCATTAAATTAATTATGATTTAGAATAATTTAATTTAATGAAAAATCATTTCATTAATTAATGGAAATAATAATTTTAATTGGAATAAGATTCCATTTAAATTATATTAAAAGAGTTTTAATTTAATAGGAATTAGATTCCATATTAAATTAAAAGAATAGAATTATAATCCAATAAGGAATTTGATTCCATATTGGATATAAATTAAATCTTTCAATTTAAATAGGAATTTGGATTCCTTGTTAAAGAGGAAGTGCCCTAGTTTACCAATATATATAAAATGATGTTTTTATGATTGGTAATAGAAGTGGTGATTGAGAGAATTTTTGGTTACTTGAACCAAAAATTTCCATTGATTCAAAATCACCAAATAACCATCTACTTCAAAAGGATCTTCAAAAAGATTGTGTCCACACATAGTTTCGTTTGTGAAGAGTCATAACAAGGAAGATCAGGTGGTGAAGAATCTGCGAATTAAAAGGGATCAATTCAATCTTCATGCAAGCAAGGAAGATCAGGTGGTGAAGAATCTGCGAATCAAAAGGGATCAATTCAATTTTCATGCAAGGTAAGATTTGATCTTATTAGTTTAATTATTGAATCGTTATTACTAGCATCGATCGGGCATGTTTTGTTTGAAAAATTTTTTAAATTCACGTTTCCGGAATCGAATTAAAATCGATTTTTTTTCCCTTCAATTGGTATCAGAGCCCGGTTTTCGCTAGTTTAATAATTGATTCAATAATTAGTGAATTTCCTTTTGATTATTGATTCTTTGTATGTCATAGAGTAGGCACAAATTATTGTTTGATATATATTCATGATTGATGAATTGGGTTTGCATGGATTGATCGTTAATTGTATGGTTCTTTGGTTAATTTAATTTGATTAATTTGTAAGCCGTTTGTGGCATTTTAATTTCCTTGTAATCATAGATTAAAGTTTTTATTTTTGTCGGAGATTTAAAAGCGAAGATTGATAACATCGAGGCTGAATTCTGTCACGAAAATTGGGCAAAAAGTTACGATTGAATATGGAATCGGTTTAGAATATATTTGCAGGTTGATGCACGACCAGATGACAGCGTACGAAGGGTTGTGTGACAGCTTAATTCGCAGTCAAGTTCAGCGGTGCAGAAACTTGTGCATGGCTGAATTGCTGCGCTTCAGTGTGCTGTGCTGGTGCGGCTGGACTGCAGTGTGCAGCGCTGGTGCTGTTTCTGCGCTGCAGTGTGCTTGCTAGTGCGGCTGGACTGCAGTGCGCAACGCTGGTGCGGTTGCTGCGCTGCAGTGTGCTGTGCTGAATTGCTGCGCTGCAGTGTGCTGTGCTGATGCAGTTGGACTGCAGTGCGCAGCGATGGTCCGGCTGGACTGCAGTGCACAGGTGTGGAACGGTAGTCTGCTGCGTTTGACGAGCTGATGTGGTTGAGCTCGCTGTGCGTGTGACTGGTTGTGAACCAGTTTAGCTGCACATGGAGGGCTGATGGCATGCGACTGCTGCCACTTGACAGTCAAAAAGCTATTACCACAAGACAACAGCTGATCTGTTTCCGAACAGTCCCAAATGCAGTCTGTTTTTGAATTTTCTTGAGTTTCAGGTTTCCGTTTTCAATCGTAAAAATTACAGAAAATTATCCACTCGTTTTGGATAATTTTTGATGGCTTTAAAAATCAAGAAATGGGCTTGTAACCCAATCCATTTGATGGATGTTCTTGATAATTAAATTGGATTTAATTATAAGCTTTAAAGAGCCCAACAAGACCTTGAAGATTATGAAGTTTTTGAAGACTACAATTGAAGGCTAAGGAATGTCTTGGTTAATTTTTTGTAATAATTAAAATTAGATTTAGGTCGTTAAAGCCAAAGAACCCGGTCAATTACATGTTGTTTATTTAAATTGTTTATCATGTGATGATTGAATAATTTGTTGATAACATGATCATGCATAAAATATGTCATATAGAATAAAAAGTGCCTACTCGTTGCATTATAACATGACATACATACATGTATTATTATTTATTTTTTCTATTAAATAGTTTATTAGTTAAAATAGAGATAATAATACATTAAATACCAATTTCATAATTTGTTAGGATTTTAGTTGAAAATCCTAGGTTCACAAATTATAAATATATAATTAGGTTTAACGTGATTAAAATAAATATATTTCAAATAATTGGTAGTTATAATGTGGATCAGATTTTAAGAGTTAAAATTGAGTAATCTCACATTAAATCTAATCTTCATAATTAAAGAGTTTAGATTATATAGATTAGATCTTTCATAATAAATTAGATTTTTAAGAGTTAAAAATCTGGTAATTTATTAGGTGTTAATAGGATGATGATTTTAGTAACATACTGATTCCTAGTAACTTAGATTATATTTGTTAGCCGTTAATAATCTAAGATGATGACTAGGAATATTAAATAGAAAACTCTAATTCTAAAATAGTGAGTGGGAGAGGGATATATGACAATATATCTCACGGTCTCCATCATTAGTTCAACACCGTGAGATTTGAGTGGCGCCTCGAGACGACTTTGTTTTCGTCCCCCTAAGAGTGGTGTCCATTTGGGTCAATATCAAGGTTGACTTCCTAACGGATAAGATTTCTGGATGTATTTTGGGATTGACCTACCCTAAGGTTGGCAATTCTCAAGTTAAGTCTGAGAGATCTGAAATGATGGGTTACACTCACAAAGGAATAAATTAATTAGTTAGTTTATTCCTTGACCGAAAAAAGCGGTAGTCAGATAATATAGGAATAAGAGTTATTCTGTTATATTATTCGACTGAGATTTTCTCAATCTAACATACAAATATTTGACCTACCCTAAGGTGACATTTATTTGTGGCATGTTAGATTATCGTGGCATAGTAATTCTTTTTAGGGTATTTCTGATTCATTATTCATGTATCATGCATCATGTTTAATTTTATGCTAAAATTTATGATATTCATATGAAGCAAATTTTGAATAAAATATTTTGTTTATTTATTTCAGCAATGCCGTCACCTTTAATTATCATACTTGCCAATGATAAACTGAATGGGGATAACTATGTTAAATGAAAAGATAATATGAACGTCATTCTGGTTTGTGAGGATCTAAAATTTGTCCTGACGGAGGAGTGTCCTCCTGTGCCACTTGCAAATGTCACGCGTAATGTACGCGAAACCTACCAAAATTGGGTTAAGGCTAATGGAAAGGTCCGTTGCTACCTGTTAGCAGGAATGTCCGACGTGCTTGCTAAGAAGCATGAGACAATGATTATAACATCTCAGATGATGGAGTCATTACAAGGGATGTTTGGGCAACCTTCTGAGCAGCAGCGACATGAAGCTGTTTGTGCGGCTATGACTGCTAAGATGAAGGAAGGGACATCAGTTCGAGAGCATGTCTTGAACATGATGACCTATTTTAATACAACTGAAACTCATAGTGGGGTGATTGATGAGCCTAGCCAAGTGAGCATGATACTGCAAACTCTCTCAAAGAGTTTTATGCAGTTTAAGAGCAATTATGTTATGAACAAACTGCAGTATAATATTACTCAATTGCTCAATGAACTCACTACTTATGAGTCCATGAATAAGGACAAGATTAAGTTTGGTGAAGCAAATGTTGCTGAAACTTCCACTTCTAATAAGAACAAGAGGAAAAGGACCACCAGTAAGTCTAAGGCAAAGCCTAAGGAACAGGTTACCCAAAAGAAGAAGCAAAAGAGCTCTAAGGCTTCCAAACCCAAAGGAAAATGTTTTCATTGTGATGTGGAAGGTCATTAGAAGAGGAACTGTCCTAAGTACCTCAAAGAGCTCAAGAACAAAAAGAAAATGAAATGTGAATATGATTTACTTGTCATTGAATCTTGCTTAGTGGAGAATTAATTATTCACCTAGATAATCGATTCAGGAGCCACTAATCATGTTTGTTCTTCTTTACAATTGATTGATTTTTGGAGGGAGCTTGATGAGGGCGAGTTTACCATGTGAGTTGGCACTAGAGATGTCGTTTCAGCTAGAGCAGTGGGAGAAGTTAGACTTCAATTTTCAAATAATTGTTTTATTATTTTGAACAATGTTTATTATATTCCGAATTTTAGAAGAAATTTGATTTCGTTTTCTAGATTATTGGAGCACAATTATTCAATTTCTTTTAGTAATAAAGATATTATTATTTCTAGAAATGGTTTGAATATTTGTTCTGGAATATTAGAAAACAACATTTACATGTTAAGGTCGTTAACACGTAATTCACTGTTCAATGCTGAATTATTTAAAGTTGAAAAACCTAAAGCAAAGCGTCAAAAGATTTCTCCTAATGATGATACCTATCTTTGGCATCTAAGACTTGGACATATTAATCTTGACAGAATAGACAGACTAATAAAAATTGGAACTTTAAGTGAGTTAAAGATCGGCACTTTACCTGTTTGTGAATCCTGTTTAGAAGGTAAAATGACTAAGAGACCTTTTAAGACAAAAGGTTATAGAGCCAAAGAACCACTAAAACTTATACATTCGGATGTTTATGTTCCAATGAATGATAAAGCTAGAGGTGGTTATGAATATTTCTTCACATTCATTGATGATTATTCTAGATATGAGTATGTTTACCTAATGTAACGAAAGTCTGAAACTTTTGAAAAGTTCAAAGAGTTTAAAACTGAAGTTGAAAATCAATTAGGTAAAACATTGAAAGCTCTACGATCAGATCGGGGAGGAGAGTACTTTGATACAGAGTTCAAGGATTACTTGATTGAGAATGAAATTATATCTCAACTCACGGCTCCTGGAACACCGCAGCAAAATGGTGTTGAAGAAAGGAGAAATCGTACCCTGCAGGATATGATGAGATCTGTGATTAGTTTCTCATCTTTAAATAGTTCTTTCTAGGGATATGCATTGCAAACTGCTGTATATATCCTGAATGTAGTTCCTTCAAAGTCTATTCCTAAAACACCTTTAGAGTTGTGGAATGGTCGCAAAGCTAGTTTGCAATATTTTCGCATATGGGGGTGTCCAGCACATTTGCTGAAAAATAAGACTGGGAAGCTAGAACCATGTTCACAAGTTTGCCTATTTGTAGGCTACTCGAGAGAAACTAGAGGTGGATTCTTTTATGATCCTCAAGATAACAAAGTAATTGTATCGACAAATGCTACGTTTCTTGAAGATAATTACATAAAAGAACATAAACCTCGAAGTAAGATTGTACTCGAGGAGTTATTGCCTAGTTCGACCAGTATCCAATCAACAATAGTTGTTGATAATAACATAGTTAAAACCACGTTTGAGCGTCTGACAGACTGTCATCAGAATCATCTACCACCTCGTCGTAGTGGAAGTGTTATTAGACCACCTATTCGTTAGAGAAATATCGGAAAGGCACAGATTGCTTTCTCTGATGAGTGTGTAGATGATCCATTGACATATAATGATGCAATGGAAGATTCTGATAAGGAAGAATGGCTTAAAGCTATGAATCTCGAGATAGAGTCCATGTACTCAAACTCAGTCTGGGAACTTGTGAATCAACCAGATAGGGTAAAACCCATAGGTTGCAAATGGATCTACAAAAGGAAGAGAGGAGTGGACGGGAAGGTAGAGACCTTCAAAGCTAGGCTAGTGGCAAAAGGTTATACTCAAAAAGAGGGAGTTGACTATGAAGAAACTTTCTTACCAGTAGTCATGCTTAAGTCCATTCGTATTCTTCTATCCATAGCTGCATGTCTTGATTACGAGATATGGCAAATGGATGTCAAGACTGTGTTCTTGAATGACAATCTTGATGAAAGCATTTATATGGTGCAACCAGAGGGATTCGTAATCCAAGGTCAAGAGCAAAATGTTTGCAAGTTGCAAAAGTTTATTTATACACTTAAGCAAGCTTCTCGATCTTGGAATATTAGATTTGATACTTCAATCAAGTCTTATGGTTTTGAGCAAAATGTCGATGAACCTTGTGTATACAAGCGTATCACCGGTAAGAAAGTTGTTTTCCTCGTATTTTACGTTGATGATATTCTACTCATTGGGAATTATGTAGGAGCATTATCTGATGTAAAGAACTGGCTTGATAACTAATTCCAAATGAAAGATTTGGGAAAGGCTAGTTATGTTCTTGGGATCCAAATCATACGAGATCGTAAGAACAAACTGTTAGCATTGTCTCAAGCATCATACATTGATAAGATCTTTGTATGTTATTCGATGTAGAATTCCAAGAAAGGTTATTTACCTTCTCGGTATGGAGTTCACTTGTCTAAGGAACAATGTCCTAAGACACCTTAAGAAGTTAAGGATATGAGACGAATTCCTTATGTCTCTACAGTAGGCAGTCTCATGTATGCTATGCTATGCACGAGACCTGACATATGTTATTCAGTGGGAGTAGTCAGTCGTTATTAATCTAACCCAGGATTGGATCATTGGGTGGCAGTAAAATGTATTCTTAAATATCTTCGAAGAACGAGAAACTATATGCTAGTATATCTTGTGAGAATTTGATTCCAACAGGATATACAGATTCTGATTTTCAATCGGATAAGGATTCTCAAAAATCCACGTCTGGGTCAGTATTCACCCTAGGTGGTGGGGCTATAGTATGGAGGAGTGTTAAGCAATCTTGTATCGTTGACTCCACCATAGAAGCAGAATATGTAGCAGCTTGTGAAGTAGCTAAAGAAGCAGTTTAGCTTCGTAAGTTCTTGACAGATTTAGAAGTTGTTCCAAATATGGATAAGCCAATCACACTTTATTGTGATAATAATGGTGCAGTGGCTAATTTGAAAGAACCAAGAAGCCATAAGCGTGGAAAACATATAGAAAGAAAATATCATCTTATTAGAGAGATAGTACATAGAGGAGATGTGTCGGTGATGAAAATAGCTTCACAGGACAACCATGATGATTCATTTACAAAGACCTTAACGGTTAAAGTGTTTGACGGTCATCTAGAGGGTCTAGGATTACAAGATATGTCTCATTTGCTCTAGGGCAAGTGGGAGATTGTTAGGCATTGTGCCCTAAGAGCTTGTAATTTGTAAACGTTTAAATAAATTATAAATAAATAAAGTTTATTTTATTCAAATTAATGTGCATTTATGAAATGTTTGCTTCATACGAATATCATATAACATCCATGATTACTTACGTAGTTTCAAATTAAGTATATAAGTGTTATATACAAGAGGATTTAGTTTGAGATTAGTAATCTAAAGAGTCCATAGAAAGCAAACAAAATACTTTGTTTGTGGTAAATCTACAGTTGCGGTCCATTTCGTATTTGATACGATGATCTTATCCGGGATTGTTCATATGGTGATATGAAAATGGAGGCACTTATATAATAGAGATTATATAGGACTGGACCATGATAAAAATAAATTTCTTATTAATATCCATTAAACAAAGAAATTCTTATTTATCGACTAGATGATCATATATGGATTGATCTTAATTCTGAGTGTTTAATGGACTCCTATTTGTTGGGTCATATCTTTTCATTTACATGGGTGAGACTGTTATAGATTTACGATCAATAAGCTCCGTACTTTGGAGATGTGATTTAATAAGTGGCTGGGAACATTCTACACAATAGTGGAATCCACTCCTTCTTGCAAGAAGTAGATGAGTAGTTCCCTTAAGTATTGATTCGGGTCTTGAACAATAAGAGCGCTCAATTTTCTGTTTACGAGTAAATGGAAAGATAAATTCATAAGTTGTTATGGATATATTGTTCATTAGAGAATCAATGGTACTTAATAGAACAAGATATAATTAGAGAGGTATAACGGATTTTAATAACCTAGCTCTAATTATGAACTACTCGTGGAGGATCGAATCATATGAAATGATTAAATCGATGGACACTGAAAATTCATATTGTGTAAAACATCTACAATTTTAAGAGTGCAACCTTAAGTTTTTAGTGGAGTAACTTTAAGGTTAATAATAGTGAATTATTAATTAAAGAGTTTAATTAATAATTCCAATATTATTGGAGCTCAAATTATAGGTCCATTTGGTCCCCTTGCTAGCTCACAACCACATAAAAAAACAAGTTGAAGAATATAATTGGATTGTTCGATTATTGGTGTACATATAAATTTATATATATGTTTATAAATTATTTAAATAATTTGATTATTTAAATATTTATAATTATTTAATTATTTGTAGAGGTCATGGGTTCAATTCTAAATGATGTCATTAAATTAATTATGATTTAGAATCATTTAATTTAATGAAAAATCATTTCATTAATTAATGGAAATAATAATTTTAATTGGAATAAGATTCCATTTAAATTATATTAAAAGAGTTTTAATTTAATAGGAATTAGATTCCATATTAAATTAAAAGAATAGAATTATAATCCAATAAGGAATTTGATTCTATATTGGATATAAATTAAATCTTTCAATTTAATTAGGAATTTGGATTCCTTGTTAAAGAGGAAGTGCCCTAGTTTACCAATATATATAAAATGATGTTTTTATGATTGGTAATAGAAGTGGTGATTGAGAGAATTTTTGGTTACTTGAACCAAAAATTTCCATTGATTCAAAATCACCAAATAACCATCTACTTCAAAAGGATCTTCAAAAAGATTGTGTTCACACACAGTTTCTTTTGTGAAGAGTCATAGTAAGGAAGATCAGGTGGTGAAGAATCTGCGAATCAAAAGGGATCAATTCAATCTTCATGCAAGGTAAGATTTGATCTTGTTATTTTGATTATTAAATCGTTATTACTAGCATCGATCGGGCATGTTTTGTTTGAAAAATTTTTTAAATTCACATTTCCGCAATCGAATTAAAATCGATTTTTCCCTTCAGCTAATCCATCCCATGTACGCAACCAAACTGGGAGCTTCGAGGTTCCGTTTGCTAATCATAACGAGGAATGGAGACATGTTTTGATTGAAGCATCCAGTCTATCTGGATTTGATTCCTCTGTACTTAGGTATATTCTGTTATATGTGCATGATCACTACCAGAACTTACATTTCTAGTTTTGCTAGCTTGCTTTTTAGAATGGTAGTACATAATGTGTCATGTTATTTTGCATTGGCTTGTTGATTCATTTTAATATGTTACTATTTCTTGTTAGGCCTGAATCCAGACTAATAGATGAAATTGTCAAAGATGTTTCAAAGAAATTGAATGATATGTCTCCCTTGAGTTGTATTAGAGGTCTTGAGGGACGCATCAGAAAGATGTGGTGGACTAGTTCGTCTGAGGAACAAAGTTGTTTCTCAAATATTAGGAGAAAATCTAAACTTAGGTACTCCTAATATTATCCCATTTATTAAGCGTAGGCTTCAAAGAAAAAGGGTATTTATTGTCTTTGATGATGTAAACAGTATGCAATAGTTAGAAATCTTGGCTGGAGAGCTTGATCCATTTGGTCCCCGAAATAGAATTGTCATTACATCTAAAGATAAACAACTACTGCTTAATTTTGTAGCAACGTGCAACATATATATGGTTGAGGCTTTGGACAAGTGCGAAGGTTAGGTTTTGGATATGGCATAAGATGATTGGATTTGGTTATGAGAGTCCCACCATGCTCCATATATATCTCAAATCCATAGCGTCTCACTTGAAAACGATAAATTTAATTATTTTTTCAAGTAATAAATGACTTTAGTTATTATTTATAATATATTATATTAATTTGATAAAATTAGACTTTGTTACAAATTATATATATATATAATTGAAAATTTGATTATAATTTGGATATTTTATTCTAATTAAAATTATTAAAAATAATATATTTTTTTTAAAATCCTATGTATCATGTCGTTAATAACTACATTTCTCAATCAGGTTGGCGTGCTAAGTTCAAATCTTAAAAGAGAAAGGAAAAATAAAATAAAATCCAATGATGCACTATTTGCTATCATGATTATTACAATTAACCAGATAATAATCAAATAAGTCATTAGGTTGGGATATGTGAAATTGAAATAAACAACTCAAAAGATCGTTTCCTTATCATGTTTCATGCTTTCGTACTTCAATACAATATCTTGAATCTCCTCACGGTGGGCAACATCGGTCACACTTCCCATAATAGTAGCGGCCGCAACAAGGATGGCCACACCTGATTGTGACTTTCTCATCATCTAGTGGATTCATGCTCTCTGTAAGTACTCGAGGGTCTGTAAATACTTGAGGGTCTGAGGAATGAGAAAGGTAAGGGTTAAGCAAAAAGGGTAGAAAATAAATAAAAATTAGCTTACAAAATCTCCTAATTTTAATGCGTATGACAATAATATGGAAACAAAAGAAAGTGACAATTAAAAATAACTTTTTATACCATCATCCATGGGTGATTCAGGAGGGTGTGGTTTCCCCTTTGGGCAGCACTTATTGCATGGACCGCGATAGTTCATCCCACAACACAAGTATCCGCACACGTACAGGAGCTTTGGATCATCTTCTGCTTTCATGTGCTCTGTCAATACCAGAGGGTTTGAGGAATGAGAATGATAGTGAGTGAAACCATAACAGGCAGAAGAGAAATAATTATCATTGTGTATTACATTTCATTTCTTCTAGTGTAGCTATAGATGAAACGAAATGTAGCTATAGCCTAAAATAATATTCAGATAATCAATACAAAATCTCCCGATGTTAATGTGTATGCCAATAAAATGGTTACAAACGAAAGTGAAGATTCAAAGTAAGGGTTTTCACCATCATTCATGGGGGGTTTAGGAGTAAGTCGAATCCCCTTTGAGTAGCACTTGAAGCATGGACCATGATAGTTTGTGCCACAATAGGGGAAGCCACACATGTGCAAGAGCTTTGAATCATCTTCCCCCTTCGTCTTCTCTGTCACTACACCAGAACGTCAGATGGATGAGTAAGACAATGAGTGAAAATGTGAACCAAAAGAGGTAGAAGAGAAACAATTCTCATAATAGCTTACAGGAACAATTGCTGTAGCATACCCATCAACAAAAAATAAATAATTTTTTATGTTTTTTTTTTTGAAAGAAATCATTTTTTAAGTTTTACTACATGAAGAGAATAAAATACAATTAGACTTTAAAATTCCTAAGTAATAACAAAATAAAATTACTTCAAAAAAAAAAAAACAAAATAAAATTTAAATACAAACAAAAAGAGGTGCACATACTTATTTAAGGTTGTTAGTATCACTCCTCATTACTAAAGTTTTCAAAGGTCCTGGTATAGCAGCTGGCCTAATACTGTTTATTCAGCTTAATGCTTCTCAAAAGTGGTTTTTCTTTTTGGTTTGAAAAGTCGGTAAGAGACACCCAAACTTTCTCAAGAAGCATGCATATGTTAAAACAGGACTGCAGACAAGAGATGGGGCAAACATGCAACCAAATTATATCATCAATGGACCTAACAACATATTTTGTAACATATAACCAACACTATACCCTGTTCTAGAAACAAAAAGAGAGGAAGAATAACCCTCTGCATTCAAAAGAACTAAAATCTCATGATATAAGAGACCACTAACAGCTAGTAGGGGTAGTCATTGATACTAGAAACGGCATGCTGAGAATCAATTTCAAATGTATCAACCAAGAAACCAAAGCGGAAAGCTTGAACCGAGACTAGTCAAGCTGCATATAACTCTCCAATATGAGCAGAGAAGGAACCAATGCGACAAAAAGCAAAAGCTGCCTGCACGCAACTAAAGGATCTCGAATAACAGCTCCAACACCATCTGAGCCAAAGCCATCATCCACATTCAATTTCAGTTTATCAGCAGGAGTCGACCATCTATATAGAAACAAATGAGCCCAAAAGGAGGAAATTTATGAATACCATTGAACTCTTCCAGCATAATTTTAGCAGAAGTCACCACACAATTTGGATCCTTAAAACACCTCCAAAAAGTCTTTTCGGTTCAAATACACAACGCCAACATACAAGCAAGAGGAAAGGACTCACTACCAAGCACACCGCTGCTCAAAAACCACCTGAACATAAGTATAGAGGGCTTCCACCAAGCAACAGGAACCCATGTTCACATGTGAATAAAGCATGAACAAGACACTCCCTCTCCTCACCACAACAAACACAAGTTGAGGCAACACAAACTCTTCACTTAGCAAGACGAGCATGGCCCATTAAAATTCTAGATAAATGCCAAAGTTTTTACCCAATTCTAACAGAGTACTCAACCTTACAATCAAAAAATGCCCAATCAGTTTATCCACACATTGTCTACCAGAAATAAAGAACTTTACCTCCCCCACCCTTTTTTTTTTAAAAAAAAAAAATTCAAATAAAAAAGAAGTTAACTTGATCACCTAATTTTCCGCCTCCTCCTCCATATCCACCGCCACCTTTGCCTCCTCCTCCTCTGTATCCACCGCCACCTTTGCCTCCTCCCTGTATTTCTACTTCTTCTTGTACTACACCACCACCACCTCCACCTTTTTCTCCTTCTCCATGTCCACCGCCACCTTTTCCTCCTCCTCCTCCTCCATATCCTCCACCACCTTTTCCACCTCCTCCTCCTCCATATCCACCACCACTGTGTCTGCCTCCACCACCACCTCCATATCCGCCACCACCCCGTCCACCTCCTTCAATTTCACAATTTAATTTGGAATCTATAGATAAAAGATGGTGTCTAGGAATGATTTAACAAATCCAGCAAATATACAATGCCAATTTACTTGAAAGTTAATCAGTATCGTAGTCAGAGCAATAACATATAATGGTTTCAGATGCAAATACAAATGAAGAAAGCAATGAGTTTTTCGAAAAGTACCAAAGAAGGCGGCGGCATTGGATCCCGCAGCAGGGTAAGCTCTGGCCTCAGCGCTGGCAATGGACGCAATAAAGCAGAGCAGAACCATGAACCCAATGATTGTCTTCTTCCTTCAAAACAGAGACATTGAGTTGCATTTGTTTTTAAATTACATAGACACATAAAAGGAAAAATAAGAGAGAAAATATACATAACTATCCACAGTTTATGTTGATTACCTAATAAACGTCATGGTTTTAGTCTCTCGATGCTTCTTCTTAAACCCTGCTTTTGGAAATGTGCCGTCTGCCAGCGACGGTTTGCTGTAGATATCGTCGAACTCGGTGACGCCGTAGATATAAGAGAAAAAAAAGACGATAGAAAGAATAAGAGAAAATAAAATGACAGCACTTCATATATTTGTGATACCACCTCAGATAGAGCAGTCGTTGTCACACTTACCCATCACGATAGCCGACTTCGAGTAGTTTTCATGATTTGAACTGTAGTTTATATGTAGGGTTATTATGAAAAACCCCCCAGGAATGAAAATTAATCGAAATTTACCCCTCATTTTTAAATTATTAGATAAACTACCCCCTGTCATTAACTTTCCATACAAAATATTAACATTTTCCATCCGAAATAGTAAAATGACCAAAATACCCTTACCATATCTTATAAAATTCCTCTTATACTCTTCAAACTTATGAAAGGACTAAAATGTCCTTTAAATTATTAATTAATTAAAATATTAAATAAAAAATAAAAGATTTAAAAACAAAAATTTCTTCACACAAAATCCCTCACTCCACTCTCTCTTCTTCTTCTGCTTCTGCGCTTCTTTTTCTGCATCTGCTCTTCTTCTTCTTTTTCTTCTACTTCTCTGGGTTCGATTCGAACCCAGTTTCTGGGTTCGTTGGAACCCAGTTTCTGGGTTCGAATCGAACCCAGTTCTGGGTTTTGGAACCCAGTTTCTGGATCGAAGGAGCCCAGTTCTGGGTTCCTTCGAACCCAAAAACTGAGTTCCAACGAACCCAGTTTCTGGGTTCGAAGGAACCCAGATCTGGGTTCCAATACGAACCCAATTTCTGGGTTCGAAGGAGCCCAGATCTGGGTTCCATTGGAAGAAGAAAAAGAAAAAGAAGAAGAAGAGCAGAAGTAGAAGAAGAAGCGCAAAAGCAGAAGAAGAAGAGAGAGTGGAGTGAGGGATTTTGTGTGAAGAAAATTTTTTTTTTAAATCTAGAAGTAGAAGAAAAAGAAAAAGAAGAAGAAAAAGAAGAAGAAGAGCAGAAGAAGAAGAGCAGAAGCAGAAGAAGAAGAAAGAGTGGAGTGAGGGATTTTGTGTGAAGAAATTTTTTTTTTTAAATCTTTTATTTTTTATTTAATATTTTAATTAATTAATAATTTAAATGACATTTTAGTCATTTCATAAGTTTGAAGGGTATAAGAGGAATTTTATAGGATATGGTAAGGGTATTTTGGTCATTTTACTATTTCGGATGGAAAATATTAATATTTTATATGGAAAGTTAACGGCAGGGGGTAGTTTACCTAATAATTTAAAAACGGGGGGTAAATTTCGATTAATTTTCATTCCAGGGGGGTTTTCCATAATACCCTTGTTATTTGTTTTGCACATGCATGATGCATGTGCTGACAAGGCTTCTTTTAATTCTAAGTTGCTTCAGAAAATACCAAAATTCCTTTGATAGTTGAAACTGACCAGTTGACTGAATAAAAACTAAAAAAAATTATAATTAAAAAAGAAATTCTGAATTTATCAATTGATGGATTGATATATTTTTAAGTGAAATGAATAATCATTAATTAGTATAATTTATTAATTAACATATCCTGAGTTAGAGATTAAAATTTAGATATATAGTGACATGTATAGAATGACTCAGTTTTTCTGTTATACTGAGTTAATATGTAAGGATGAATATTGAATTTAACTATTAATATTACTATTAATTAATCTAGAGGGTGAATTTATAAAATAGTTTAAGAACCTTGCCAAGAGACATTTTTGGTCAGAGAAGCAAAATCTTGACCGTTAATCTGATCGGACCCCAAATAGATAAGACCAAGGCAGCCTCGCTCACCATTGCCATCAAACAGTACGATAAGATGGCCCACGCTAACGACGAAAGAACCTCAAATTGGCGGGTCCCACACACTTGACTTACTCACTATTGGAGCAGATTATGACGATTAAATCGGCGACCCAGACGGTTGCCCGCCACGAGTTTTTATAAATAATCGCCATTTCACCGCATGATCACACTACCAGCTTCCCTTCTCCTCCTCCAAAAAAAAAAAAAAAAAAGAAAAAGAAGAAATCTCTCTCTGCTTCACTTCCCCTTTTGTCTTTCGCCATGGATCCATACAAAGTAACCTTCTTTTCTTCATTTTCCCATCTTTTTGCTCTTGATTTGTTCCCCTGTTGTGTGTGATCATTTGATGCTTGTTGCTGCATTGTGATCTGCATGTTGTTTGATACTTGAAGTTTTTCTTTTTTGAAGTTGTTTGATACTTGAAGTTGATAGGAGTTTTTTACTTTTTAAATGTTTTCTTTTTTCCCATGGTTGGATTTGATTAATGGGATCATGATGTGGTTTTATCGTTCCATCTGATCTGTCACCTTTGTAATTTTTGTATGCTCTTGAGATAGATTTAAGTAGGGGTGGCAATTTGAAACCCGATACGACGGGTCGACACAAACCCAACACGATAATTACGGGTTAGGGTTGAGCATTACTGGGTTGGGTAAATTAACGGGTCAACCCGTTTAACCTGTTAGCTTATCGTGTCGGGTTCGTGTTACTTTAATCGTGTTACGGGTTGACCCGTTAACGAGAGTAAAATTATAATTTTACATTAAATGGTCTTTTATAGTAATTTTACTGATAATATATATATATATATATATATATTTTTAAAAGTCAAAAGACTCAAAACCCTACATCTCATTTTTATCTTTGCCTCTCTCTCTCTCTGGTTTATTTTCTTTCTCTTGTTTTCTCTGCTGACCACGACCAGTCGACCACTCAACTTCCCGCCCCATTTGCAGCATCTTCTCCGGCCGTCCAGCCCCATCTGCAGCATCTTCTCCGGCCATCCAGCGCAGCACCACGCAGCCGTCTTCGCATCTGCAGATCTGCGTGCCGTGTAGCCCCATCTGCAGCATCTTCTCCGCCCGTCCTGCGCAGCACCGCGCCGCTGTCTCGCATCTGCAGATCTGCATTTTTATGTTATTAAAAAAATATATTTACTTTTATAATGATTACTATCATAATAAGAGAATAAAACTAGCCATATAAATTTATAAATTAGCTTCATAGAAATTTTGTATTTATGGATGATTGTATTTTTATGTTTTGGATTGTATTTGTAATTGTGGATGATTGTATTTTTATGTTTTGGATTATTTTGGATTATATTTGTAATTTGTGGATGTTTTGGATTATTTTGGATTATATTTGTAATTTGTGGATGATTATATTTTTAGGTTTTGGATTGTATTTGTGAATGATGATATATTTTTTTTTGGAAATATGGATGATTGTATTTTTAGGTTTTGGATTGTATTTGAGTATTTTAATGTTATTTTTTATTAGATGTGAATTAAAATTTAAATATATTAAATATGGTTAAATTCATAAACGGGTTAACAGGTCAGTTTAACGGGTCATAAACGGGTCAGTTAAACGATTCGTTAATAAACGGGTTATCGTATCGTTTTCGTGTTGACCCGTTTCTTATCGGGTCGTATTCGTGTCGGGTCCAACCCAACCTGTCAACCCGAATTGCCAACCCTAGATTTAAGTGTACCTCATTTGTTTATGATTATGAGGTTCGTTCTAACTTGCATATAAAATCGATATTAATGGATTTTGGAGGAACTTTTTGGGTTTGGGACCCAACAATATGCATATGTTATATATCTCGTCTCTATTATCTATTTTCTATTTAGTGTAGGAATCTAATTAGTATCTTGTTATTTTTATGTTGAAAAAATAGAAAATTAAAAAATATATATAAAAAAAATTGATGGTTGCCATCTTAAATATCTGTTGATGATGATTCATCAACAGATGGGTCTTCATGGATTTGTTCATCAATCATCGACCCACAAAACCCATAAACCTGAAGCCCTCTTCTCCCTCATCATCATCAATTGTCAGCTCAAAATTATCATCATCAATCAACAAAAACCAGTATTTCAACCATAAAAAGGAACAAAAAAATCATCAACATTGATCCAACAAAATCATAAACATCGATCATAAAAAAAAAATTAGAAAAAATTAAAATTGAAGGGTTGAACAGAGATGAAATGAAGAACCCAGAACTCGTACCCAGATGTCATCTGAAACAACAAAACCCAAAGGAACAATTATCGAACATCATCGACAATCAAAGCCCAATCGAACCCAGATGCCATTCACCTCTTCATCCTCAACTAAAATCAAACCCCAGATTTTGCAATGACACCCTGATGAAAAACCAACAAACACCAAGCAAGGGAGCGAGGCTCCGGTGACACAAAGAAAGGGAAGAGAATAGTGTCAACGAATGACAGAGGGATGATAGAGAAACTGTGGAGAGGAAGATGATGATCCAAGAATGGAAAAATAATTTTAGTTTTTTAAATTATTTTTTTAGATTTAATTTTCTTTTTTTATCTTTTGTTTTTAAAATTTATTTTTAAAAAATAAAAATAAGATCAAAATCAAAACTACCTTCAGAGTTTACTAATTTTGACTAACGTTAAGTAGTCAAATTGTGATAAGTCATAAAGCTTACTTCGACAAAGAATTAATTTCAAGTGAGTAGTCATAAAGCTTTTAATTTGTTTTCCTTTTTTGAAATGCATGTGACGGTTTCATATTTCGCCTATTGTATTTGACTTCCTTTTTACTTTTCCTTCTTTGGCGTAAACAGTCATCAGTGGAAGATTCCTAAATATCCTCTGTATTTTAAAAAAATATACTTTTTAAGCATAATTCCAAAAAACCACTTGACTTTTGATATATTATTCATTTTTTTTCATATAGTTTTATTTTTATTCAAAATATCTCTAACTTTTAATAAAACATCGAAAATACCTCCTAAAAAGATATGAAAAGACGATAATACCTCTGACGGTAATAGATTCCGTTACATGAGTAAGGTTATAGTTTGACCCTAGGGATAAAATTGGAAATACAAAGAAATTTAAAATCAAAAATCAAAAATCAAAATAAATAAATAATATTAAATATAAAAATATAAAAAATAAAGATATTTTTATTTAAAAATTAAAAAAAAAAAGCATATTGAATAAAAACCACCATTTTTTTCTGTTGTCACTTAACTTTCTCTCTCTCTAACCCACTGGTCTCTCCCTCTCTCTAACCTTACCAGTCTCTCTCTTTCTCTCTCTCTCTCTAACCTCATCTTTTTTTTCTTCTAGTCTGTCACTCACCATCGCCTCTATCAGACATCCACCACCACCTTTTTCCACGCCGACTCATCATCATCTTCTTCTAGTACGTCACTCACTACTGCCTCTACCAGACATCTACCACCACCCCCTCCCACGTCGACTCCTCTTTATCTCTATCTCTCTCCAATGGCACCGCTGCTGCCACCTACTCCTCATTTCCTCTTCTTTTCATCATCAGGGTTCGAACCTAGATGAGATTTCATTTGGGTGCCCAAATGAAACCTCATCCGGATTCAACCCAAATAAGGTTTCATTTGGGTTTGAACCCTTAAACCCAAATGAAACCTCATTTAAGTTCAAACCAAGATAAAGCTTCGTTTGGGTTCGAACCTAGTTAAATCTAAACCCTCAATTAGGTTCGAACACAGATGAAACTTCATTTGGGTTCGAACCCAGTTGAACCCTTAATTGGGTTCAACACCAGATAAGCCCGAACACAGTTGAATCTTCAACCAATTCGAACCCAGTTAAAAGTTTGATGCTTGATGATGTTTGATGATTTTTTATGTTTGATTTTTGACGATTTTTGGGTTTTGATAATTTTTTTGGGTTTCCAAGTGTGCTTGATGATTTTTGATGACTTTATTTTTCAATCTTTCTGGGTTTATTGATTGAGTGTTGTTCAATGTGGGTTTATTATTTATTGTTATTCATTTTTTATATGTTTGTGATGGTTGTCGGTTGTTCATTACTAGTGGTGGGTCTGAAGGTTGGTGATGATGTTTGATGATTTTGTTTGTTTGATTTTTGATAATTTTTGGGTTTAGATGATTTTTTTGGGTTTTCAAGTGTGCTTGATGATGTTTGATGATTTTATTTTTCAATCTTTGTGGGTTTATTAACCGATTGTTGTTGGGTTTATTGATTTATTGTTGTTCATCTTTGGTATATTTGTGATAGGTCTGAAGGTTGATGATGATGTAACGACTGGTGGATATCCAAGGCTGGATCTCCATTTTATTTTTTTATTTTTTTATTTTTTTTATTTTTTAATTTTTTTATTAGTTTATAATTTTTTATTTAAAAATATTATTTTATAATTATTTTATTTCAAAATAAAATTTTGAGGATTAAAAATATTTTTTTATTTGTTGTCCAATTTTTCTGTTAAGTTTG
Source organism: Nephelium lappaceum (assembly GCA_021234005.1). Taxonomy (NCBI): domain Eukaryota; kingdom Viridiplantae; phylum Streptophyta; class Magnoliopsida; order Sapindales; family Sapindaceae; genus Nephelium; species Nephelium lappaceum. The sequence goes on from CM038004.1 coordinate 16,432,652, forward strand.
TAACAAACCGTGGATTTTAGATAAAAATGAAAACATATAAGAGAAAATGGATAATCTATGAAAAGTCATGTGGTTTTTTAAGATTTTCCTTGCTTTTTATTATTTCTAGTTTAAAATTTATCAACCATCTAAACGGTAATAAAATCACTTAAATACTTTCCGTTTTATTTATACATCGAATTAAAGATTGTTTTAAAATAGAGCAAATTACAATTTAGCTACCCAGTTCAAACTCTAATACGAACGGCTCAACTGTTTTGCTTTTATTACAATTGACCCCCCGCCATTAGTGGATCTCTGTTAGAGTTAATTGATTGAGGGATAAAATTGTCTTTTAACTTTATTTTTAAATAAATTTTCAAAACTTTAAAATAAATTAAACAAAAAAATTTTTAATCAGATCTCCACCGTCCATTTTAAGATGGACGGTGGAGATTAATTATAAAAAATTAAATTAAATTAAGAGATTAACTAAAAATCAAACACAATTCATCTTCTCTCTCATCCACACACACACACTCACTCTCTCTCTCTCTTTCTTTTTCATCCCTCAGACCTCTCCTCTCTTTGCTGTCGCCATCCTCTCTCTATCGTCCATCTTCTTCTTCTTCTTCTTCTTCTTCTTCTTCTTCTTCTTCTTCTTCTTCTTCTTCTTCTTCTTCTCTTCTTCTTGGTTCGATTTGATTGTTTGAATCGAACCCATCGAAGGTTCGTTCGAACCCAGGAATCAAACCTAGATTTTTAGCTTCGATTCCTGGATTCGAATGAATCTTCAAATCGATTCTTGGGTTCGTTCGATTCATGGGTTCAAACGAACCCAGTGAATCGAACCCAGATTTCTGGGTTTGATTCACTGGGTTCGTTTGAACCCATGAATCGAACCTCTGGGTTTGATTCGAAGTGAACTCCATTGTAGATTTGGGTTGTGTTTTGTTTGAGAATAGAAAAGGGAAGAGAGGATCGGCGATGGTGATGATGGTGGATAAATCTTATGAAAAAGTTGAGTTTTTTTTTGTTTTTTTTTTTTTTGTTTTGCTGGGATGACAAAAGTTCTGGGTTCATATCCAGATTTCTGCAATTTTTTTTTTCAATTTGTTTTTTTCCAATTTTTTTCTTCAATTTTTCTTCTGATTATTTGGGTTGAATTGATGATCTTTATTTTTTGTTAATGGGGTTGAACTAGTGATTATTTGGCTTGATGATTTTTTTTTACTAGTGACTGTTGGTGATTTTTTGATGACGATTATTTGGGGTTGAGCTGGTGATTTTTTTATTGTGATTATTTGGGTTGATTTGTTGAACTGATGATTGTTGGAGAGAGATGGATATGAGAGGTTGAAGATGGTGATGATGATGATAATTAAGTTTTGTAAGTGAATTTTTTTTATTTAATTATTTAATTATTTAATTTTTTATTTGATGGTTGATGAGAGTGTTTGAAGAAAAAAAAATTAGAAAAAAAATTGAAAAAAAAAAAAAAACAAAGTGTGGAATGAACCCAGAATTCTGGGTTCATCAAATGAACCCACCAGAAAACTGGATTCATTCAAATGAACCCAGTTCGCACCCATTAAACCCAGATTTCTGGGTTCTAAGAAGAAGAAGGAAAAGAAGAAGAAGAAGAAGCGAAAGAAGAAAAGAATAAGAAGAATGAGAGAGAGACTGTGACAGGAGAGATGACTAGGAAGGGAGAAGAAATTTTTAATTTTTTATTTGGTCAACTAGGTCAATTTCAATCATCAAAGGTAATTTCGTCTTTTCATCGATTTGATACTGTTTACCGTCAAATATAACCGAATCTTCCTAATGGCAGGGGGGTAAATTGCAATAACATCGAAAATCTTGCTCCGCTTGAATTAGAGTCTGAAGTGGGTAGCTAAATTGTAATTTGCTCTTTAAAATATTATAATTTATAAGAGTAAAATGTACTAACTACCCCTGACTTTAACGCTAATTATACTCCATCCTAACATATTGAGTTAATTACAATAAAACCTCATCAGTTGGTTCATTAACCATTAACTATTGTTAGTTTCAATTGGTTAGGGGAAATTGATCTTTTTAATATCATTAAATATATCAACAAAAGAAAAATATGTTTCCCAATTACATTTTGACACATCACCGCTATTAATAATCTTTATAAAAACCATAAATCATAGTAAAAGAAAATTTTTTGTAAAAACAAAACAATTTAAAACCACAGATCGTGGTGGATCTGGAAAGTACTAGACTTCCACTGTCTGGAGTTTATTTCTAGTTAATTTAATTACTGAAAGAAAAGTCAATCTTTTACTTTTATAATTATTTCTCACTCAATTTCTACTTTTTTTTTTAAATTGTTTTATTTTAAAAAGTAAAGAAAGAAATATTTTTGGTTTCATGATTTTGGGGACTGGTTGATCTTGTTCTTGCTTTCGTGATTTTGTGATTCGGTTCTTCTTCTTTGTTCATTTTTTGGCCTATGATTTGTGGAATAAAATATAACAAGTTATGGGTTATGAGGATTTTGTAGTTGAGATTGTGATGATATAATCGATCTGTGGTTTGTATTTTTGATAAATTTGGTGAAGATTAATTAAGTGTCGCTTATATGGGATGTTTTCATTTTGGTTTTGTGATTTTCAAGAATGGGTTTTTCGTCCTCCTTCTTTTTTCTTTTTATAGTTCATGGTGTTAAATAGTCTCATATCAGTTAAATAATATTAATTTATATTAATTTATAAGATGATACTAAACCTCTATTCATGAATTAGCATATGTGGTGAAATTAGACCAAAGATCATTTTCTGACATGATATCAAAATTGCCATTTTCAATGATGAGTCTCTTGAAGAAGATGAATTTGCCTGGAACAAGATATGAGAGAATTTTGTTGGAATTTTAATGGTAGAATCAATTTTTAGATGCATTCTGGACGAGTTTGGGATTATGTTTTTTTTTTTTTTTTTTCTACTTGGGTCTCAAATTGTGGATACTTGAGATCACTTTTTAGGGCTAATTAATTGATAAATATTATAAAATTTATAATTATATACTAAGGATAAAAGTGTAATTGCGATGTCAATGGAGACTAATGGAGGAACCGTTAGTCAAAGGATTAATAGGATTTCATTATAATTAAATTAATACCTTAGGATGGAGTGTAATTCATGATAAAGTTAGGGAAAATTAATGTAATTTATATTATGATTCATTTTTAATTTTAATTTTTTTTAATTATTAAGACTAACTTAGAAAATCAATCGAGATGAGATACTAATGAGATCCAGAGAGCTACTTTTATACAGAAAGGATCAACCAACGCGGAGGTACAAAAGTGACCTAGACGAGGGCAGAGGGTCTGCCCACATAAATTGATGGGAAAAACCTTTTACTGGGTGTAGTACCCATGCCATAAGGTATGGGGGTAGCCAATAGCCCAGCTCCATTATGATTCGTTCATCAGTGAACTTAAGAAAGAGGTGTTTATCAGTGAACTTAACACAGAGGTGTACAGACAAGTTGCTGATGGGTGTAATTGGGCCTTCTTTGGCACGGAATTCGATTTATATAATATGTATTTGGTGACATCTTCGCGAATTGGATATGAGGACCCATTCATTATGCCTCATAGCCACTTGCAGTTACCACGTTTTCGAGTCACTGGCCATAAAATATGATTTAATAATAAATTTTAGTTATTTTTCTGTAAATATTAAATTAAGTGAAAATAATTATCTTTTATTAAAAAAACTTATATGTATATATAATTTCAGTTTTTAATATTTTATCCATATATAATTTTTGCATATTTTATTTCGTTTAAAATGTATTAAAAATAATTTTAGTTTATGATGTTGTTTATGATAGTGATCACATCTTTCGACAAAATTGAAATTTCAACTTAAAATTCAATCCAATGTAGGTATTTAAAAATAATGCATTAAATAATAAGATTTATAGTATTAAATTCAATCCAATAAATATTAATCCAATCCAATTTCATAGACAAGCCAAATGAAGCGTTATGGTCTGCAACCATTGGCTAGACTAGATAAGTACTTAAAACTGAAAAGCTTATTGATTAGGTTTAGGATAACAATGTATAAAAAAAATTGAGAAAAAATCTTTTTTTTTTTTTTTTTATGAAACTGAGAAAAAATCTTACTTTAACATGATTTGTTATAAGATTTATATTAATTCAAGACACATAAAATCTTAAAGTTCAATATAAATCAAAAGTCTTAACTGGTTCGTAATCAATCCATATAAGATTTACGTGGTAAAATTTATATAGACTTTGTAAGATTTATAGAGTTTAAAACACATCAAAATTTTAACCGTCTTGTAATTATCCATATACCATAATTTTTGATAGAAAGGGCTCCAAGGGTACGTGCTCGGCCTTCATAGACCAACTCCTTACTACTACCAGTTCATTTCAATATAAACAATAATTTAAGTGATTTAATTTTGTTGATACTAAAAAATCGAGACGAAGACCAACTCCCCTACAAAAAGACACCCTATTTAAGAATGTTGTGTTAGGGGTATGGTTTTTGCATAGAATTTTCAATTAAGCCTAACGTGATTATTTGAAAGGATATTTACTTTGCGTCAGCTTATATATCTTTTGTTGCCATATAAGTACCTCAGTTTGTAAGCAAAGAGGAGGAGAACTTTTCCAGAAATAAAACTGTCGTTTGATCATAAAAAATATCTTCCTAAATTACTCTTGTTTTCTAGAGAAAGCTTAGTGTGTGTTGATCAAGTACATAAGTTATATTTTCCGTTTTACCAATAAATATGAGTAACATACATATTATTAATATATTATTGCCTTTCGGATTATCATATTAAAGCATGTTTACAATAAGGTTGGTGTGACATAGCTTGTGCGAAAGTGCACTGGAATAGCAGAAGTAGGAGTAACACACATTTTTATGGTCGTTTATTTTTGTGGCCTTTTCATTCACAACTTGAAAGGCCTAACAATAGTAGTTTCGGTTATCTTAAAGTCAGTTACTAACAGGTGTACTACTATTTTTTCTCGGGGAGTTGCACCATTTAAACTTAATTTCACCAACCTAGATCCTATATTCAATGCCACATGCATGCGTTTAATCACTTCAAAGGAGATACGCCAATATAGATACTGCCACGTCAAACTCTTTTGGCTTCCCTCCCCTGCAACCCAATCTTAACTAGATTTGCTGGATTTAAGAAATGCATCTAGCTGACCAATCAAATGATATGGCTTGAGGACCAATATCTTCTCTCAAATTCTAATATTTTTCAAGTGCAATTACTCTGTAGAAATTTGAAATCAAGATTGGTTGTACCGATAGGTAGAGGTGTCAAGTTATGAGTGTCAGACTTGATTTTCAAGACCCAACAAACTGGAAGGGGCGAGCTTGAAGATAGGGTTAGGCTTTAGTGTCGAAAAGTTTTACATAGAAATGCACTAAAGCTTATTAGGCTATTCAAACCTGCTCTAGATAGGGCTAATGGATAGAGTTACAACTCGTAAAAATTTGAGTGGCGATATTTCCATCCCTTAAAAACTATATACAATTATTTTTATATTTACATCCCATTAAGATTTTTAAATATTATTGATAAATAATTATAAAGATAATTAAATTAATTAAATTAAAACATTAAAAGAAAGTTAAACTTTCTTTTTTAAGCTTGTTTTGAAACGCTGTTTCATGTTTATGACTTCTCTATTTTATATTCTCTCTTATTTTTATTCTAAAATCTTGTATTTCACCATAACCCTATATGTAAAATTATCAAACAAAACTAAAAATTTTCATTTTCACTCAAGACAAGATTTAACCCAAAAAATAAAACACACACACACACACACACACACAACCCATTAAATCTGAACCTCTATTTTCTTTATTTATAAAACCTCTAAAAATACAATAAAAAATTTTTATCTTTGACTACCCTTTATGAAAACAAATCAAGTTTCTTATTGAGATTTTGAAGTTGAAGTGTTCAAACTTAATTATAATAATAACAATATCATCTTTTAATTAAAATATTAATAATTTAATTTAACGGTAATATTGAAATATTAAAAACATATAAATTAAGGGTTATGCATACGATTTTAGAGGGGTAGAAATATCGTTACTCTAAAATTTTTTAGACTTAGCCCATAGCTAGCACTCAAGCTTAGTTGGGCCTTAAAATTTTAGCCTTGATGTGGACAGTCCAACTGGGCCTTTAAATTTTACTGTTTTCCTACAAAACCCTTGTCTCTCCTCCTCCATGTGAACAAACAAATATGCTGCTTTGCTGCTAACTCACTGCTCCTACTTCCAAAACTAGGCACATAACACCGTTACTTCCAAAACCAGACTTCGAGTGTTTTTCTTAGTTGAATACGCATGTCTATGAGTGTGGGTCCAGTTTTTGTTCTGATTTACACCGTTACTTTTCTAGCTTGTCCGTACACTTTTTGGGAGGGGGGATTGCTCAACGAGTAAATAGATTCGTGCGATGGTTTCGTTTCTTTTTTCTTTTTTCTTTTTTTTTCCTTTTTGAAATGCGTGTGATGGTTTCATGTTTCGGCTATTGCATTTGACTTGCTTTTTTCCTTTCCATCTTTGGACATAAAGAGTCATCGTTGGAAGATTCCTAAAAAATCATCCCTAATTTAGAAAAATATACTTTTTATTATCTCTGGTTTAAAATTTGTCAACGGTTTAACGTTAATAAAAACGCTAAAATACTTTTTAGAGACTAAGCATGTGAAAAGAAAATAATATCCTATTTTACATTGATTCTATTAGGGTGAAAATATTGGTCGTTAGATTACACCCGTTTTGTATGTACACCAAATTAAAGATTGTTTTACAATATTATGATTTATAAGAGTAAAATGTACTAACTTCCCCTGACTTTAACACTAATTATACACCACCGTAAGATATTGATTTAATTACAATAAAACCTCATCAGTTGGTTGATTAACCGTCAACTATTGTTAGTTTCTATTGGCTAGGGGAAATTGATCTTTTTAATGTCATTAAATATATCAATAAAAGAAAAACCTGTTTCCCAATTACATTTTGACACATCACCTTTATTAATAATCTTTATAAAAACCATAAATCATATTAAAAGAAAAATTTTTGTCCCAAAAAATTAAAAAAAAAAACAATTTAAAACCACAGATCGTGGAGGATCTGGAAAATGCTAGACCCCCATAGTCTGGAGTTCATTTCTAGTTAATTTAATTACTTAAAGAAAAGTAAATCTTTTACTTGTATAATTACTTTTCACTCAATTTCTACTTTTTTTTTAAATAAAAAATTAAAGAAATAAATAGTTTTGGTTTCATGATTTTGGGGATTGGTTGATCTTCTTCTTGCTTTTGTGATTTTGTGATTGGGTTCTTCTTCTTTGTTCATTTTTTGTCCTATGATTTGTGGAATGAAATATAACAAGTTCTGGATTCTAAAAATTTTGTTGTCGGGATTATGATGATATAGTCGGTCTGTGGTTGTATTCTTGATAAATGTGGTGAAGATCAAGTGTTGCTTATATGAGATGTTTTCATTTTGGTTTTGTGATTTTCAAGAATGGGTTTTTCATCTTCCTTCTTTTTTCTTTTTACAGTTTATAGTGTTAAATAATTTCACATCGATTAAAGAATGTGAATTTATATTGATTTATAAGATGAGACTATACCTTTATTCATAAGTTAGCATATGTGAGAGGCACATCAGAAAGATGTGGTGGATTAGTTCGTCTGAGGAACAAAGTTGTTTCTCAAATATTAGGAGAAAATCTAAACTTAGGTACTCCTAATATTACCCCATTTATTACGTGTAGGCTTCAAAGAAAAAGGTCTTTATTGTCTTTGAGGATGTAAACAGTATGCAATAGTTAGAAATCTTGGCTGGAGGGCTTGATCGATTTGGTCCCAGAAATAGAATTATCATTACAACTAAAGATAAACAATTGCTGCTTAATTTTGTAGCAACGTGCAACATATATACGGTTGAGGCTTTGGACAAGCATGAAGGTTAGGTTTTGGATATGGCATAAGACGTTGGGATTTGGTTATGAGAGTCCCACCATACTCCATGTATATCTCAAATCCATGACATCGCACTTGAAAACGATAAATTTAATTATTTTTTCAAGTAATAAATGACTTTAGTTATTTTATTTATAATATATTATATTAATTTGATAAAATTATATTTTGTTACCAATTTTATACATATAATTGAAAATTTGATTATAATTTGGATATTTTATTCTAATTAAAATTATTAAAAATAATATTTTTTTAAAATCCTATGTATCATGTCGTTAATAACTACATTTCTCAATCAGGTTGAAGTGCCAAGTTCAAATCTTAAAAGAGAAAGGAGAAAAAACAAATCAAATCCAATGATGCACTGTTTGCTTTTATGATTATTACAATTAACCATACGATAATCAAATAAGTCATTAGGGTGGGATATGTGAAATGTGAAAGTACATCTTTTTTAAAAAAAATGATACTTTGACCGCCATAGGTTATTAGTGAATAACAATTACTAATTCTAGAAATTGAAATAAAAAATTCAAAAGATCATTTCCCTATCATATTTCATCCTTTAGTACTTCAAAATCTTGAATCTCCTCACAATGGGCTACATTGGTCGCACTTCCCGTGACAGTAGCAACCGATATCTTGAATCTTCTCACAGTGGGCAACATCGGTCACACTTCCCATAATAGTAGAGGCTGCAACAAGGATGGCCACACCTAGTGCTCTTTGTAAGTACTTGACGGTCTGAGGAATGAGAAAGGTAAGGGGTTAAACAAAAATAGTAAAAAATAAAAAATAAAAATAAAAATTAGCTTACAAAATCAATACAAAATCTCCCGATGTTAATGTGTATGCCAATAAAATGGTAACAAACGAAAGTGAAGATTCAAAGTAAGGGTTTTCACCATCATTCATGGGGGGTTCAGGGGTAAGTCGAAACCCCTTGAGGCAGCACTTGAAGCATGGATCATGATAGTTTGTACCACAACAGGGGAAGCCACACATGTACAAGAGCTTTGAATCATCTTCCCCCTTCGTCTTCTCTGCCAGTACACCAGAACGTCAGGTGGATGAGTAAGACAATGAGTGAAAATGTGAAACCAAAAGAGGTAGAAGAGAAACAATTCTCATAATAGCTTACAGGAACAATTGCTGTAGCATACCCATCAACAAAAAATAAATAATTTTTTATGTTTTTTTTTTAATTTTTTTATTGAAAGAAATCATTTTTCAAGTTTTAATGATGAAGAGAATAAAATACAATTAAACTTTAAAATTCCAAAGTAATAACAAAATAAAATTACTTCAAAAAAAAAAATAACAAAATAAAATTTAAATACAAACAAAGAGAAGTGCACATACTTATTTAAGGGTGTTAGTATTACTCCTCATTATTAAAGTTTTCAAGTGGCCTGGTACAGCAGCTGGCCTAATACTGTTTATTCAGCTTAATGCTTCTCAAAAGTGGTTTTTCTTTTGGTTTGAAGATTGGGTAAGAGACACCCAAACTTTATCAAGAAGCATGCATATGTTAAAACAGGACTGGAGACAAGAGATGGGGCAAACATGCAACCAAATTTTATCATCAATGGACATAACAACATATTTTGTAACATAAAACCAATACTATACCTTGTTCTAGAAACAAAAATAGAGGAAGAATAACCCTCTGCATTCAAGAGAATCAAAATCTCATGATATAAGAGACCACTAACAGCTAATAGGGATAGTCATTGATACTAGAAACAGCATGCTGAGAATCAATTTCAAATGTATCAACCAAGAAACCAAAGCGGAAAGCTTGAACCGAGACTAGTCAAGCTGCATATAACTCTCCAATATGAGCAGAGAAGGAACCAATGTGACAAAAAGCAAAAGTTGCCTGCACACAACTAAAGGATCTCGAATAACAGCTCCAACACCATCTGAGCCAAAGCCATCATCCACATTCAATTTCAGTTTATCAGCAGGAGTCGACCATCTATATAGAAACAAAAGAGCCTAAAAGGAGGAAATTTATGAATACCATCGAACTCTTCCAGCATAATTTTAGCAGAAGTCACCACACAATTTGGATCCTTAAAACACCCCCAAAAAGTCTTTTCGGTTCAAATACACAACGCCAACATACAAGCAAGAGGAAAGGACTCACTACCAAGCACACCACTGCTCAAAAACCACCTGAACATAAGTATAAAGGGCTTCCACCAAGCAGCAGGAACCCATGTTCACATGTGAATAAAACATGAACACGACACTCCCTCTCCTCGCCACAACAAACAAGTTGAGGCAACACAAACTCTTCACTTAGCAACACAAGCATGCCCCATTAAAATTCTAGATAAATGCCAAAGTTTTTACCCAATTCTAACAGAGTACTCAACCTTACAATCAAAAAATGCCCAATCAGTTTATCCACACATTGTCTGCCAGAAATAGAGAACTTTCCCCGCTTTTTTTAATTTTTTTTTTTATTTTTATAATATTTAAATTCAAATAAAAAGAAGTTAACTTGATTGCCTAATTTGCCGCCTCCAGCTCCATATCCACCGCCTCCTTTGCCTTCTCCTCCTCCGTATCCACCGCCACCTTTGCCTCCTCCTCCTCCGTATCCACCGCCACCTTCGCCTCCTACCTATATTTCTACTTCTTCGTGTACTACACCTCCTCCATGTCCACCGCCATGTCCACCACCTCCTCCTCCATGTCCACCGCCACCTTTACCTCCTGCTCCTCCATATCCTCCACCACCTTTTCCACCTCCTCCTCCATGTCCTCCACCACCTTCGCCTCCTCCTCCTCCATGTCCACCTCCACCACCACCTCCATATCCGCCACCACCATGTCCACCTCCTCCAATTTCACAATTTAATTTGGAATCTATAGATAAAAGATGGTGTCTAGGAATGATTTAACAAATCCAGCAAATATACAATGCCAATTTACTTGAAAGTTAATCAGTATCGTAGTCAGAGCGATAACATATAATCGTTTCAGATGCAAATACAAATGAAGACAGCAATGAGTCTTTTGAAAAGTACCAAAGAAGGTGGCGGCATAGGATCCCGCAGCAGGGTAAGCTCTGGCCTCAGCGCTGGCAATGGACGCAATAAAGCAGAGCAGAACCATGAACCCAATGATTGTCTTCTTCCTTCAAAACAGAGAGATTGAGTTGCAATTGTTGTTAAATTACATAGACATATAAAAGGAAAAATAAGAGAGAAAATGTACATATCTATCCACAGTTTATGTTGATTACCTAATAAGCGCCATGGTTTTTGTCTCTCGATGCTTCTTCTTAAACCCTGCTTTTGGAAACGTGCCGTCGGCCAGCGATATCCACTTATAAAACTGAAGGGTTCAGAAAAACTGTCATTTTCATATAACTGATCATTATGAAAAACTGATATGTATATTTATAAAATATGTTAAAATTTAACATATTTTATAAATATACATATCAGTTTTAAAATATGTTAAAATATGAAAAATTGTCACAACTGTTAAAATATATCTATCAAAAATTGTATGATAAATAAAATGAACTCAACATACTAAGTTTACCTCAAATAGACCTTTGCTCTCACACACAATGAACAGACACAATCTACAATAAAAACAAACAATTAATTAATACTTCAAATAAAACGAAATGGCAACCAATTGGATCCAAAGTCACATCGTTACAACTTGTGTTTACAAACCAATTTCAATCTAAAACATTACAACAAAGAAATGTACTATTAAAAGGTAAAGAAACCAAAATTCCATTAGTCAGCATTTGGTTGCTGAGAAACCAGAGAAAAGGAAACAAAATATACACTCACACCTGACTAAGCCATTTCAAGTCACAGATTTTTCCATCAACTTTCAAATAATTGAAAAGTACAATATTCAAGAGTCATTTTTCAAAATACAAAACATTCCCAGCAACCAAACAGATAAAAAGAAAAGATTACCACTGGTTACATAAACAGAACAACAAAGACGACGACAACAACAACAGAGAGAAGAACACTAACTGGAAGCCGTGAAGTTGCTGTAAACTGCGTAGAACTAAGAGTGAAAGACACAAAGGCAAAACAATACACAAGAAACGTAACATGCAGGATTGGTTATATATATACACAGTTCCTAGTGAACTCACAGCAAGTATACTTTCTAAACACGACAAAACATATGATTAGACAGGCTTGGATGCCACGTCATGGCTGACGTTGGAGACATATCATTCGATTTCTTTGAAACATCTTTCACAATTTCATCTAGCGAAAATTACGAAAAATACCCATTTCAAAATGACAGTTTTTGTTTTTACCCAATATTTTTAAACAAATTGAATTTAACCCCTCAAACAAATTAATTCCATTATATACCCAAAATACTCATAATGCCCTTACATATATTTACCTATAAGCCCTTAATTTTCAAAAAAATTAAGAAAACCAAAATATGTAATTACAAAACAGCCCCTCCTATATATATTTCTAAGAAATCGGTGAAAAGTCATTTTCATCACCGATTTCCCATTCAAAAACTCGACCCACACTGTGCGACCCGTATCCGATCGCACCCTTGCACGACCCGACCAGCCGTTCGACCGTTTTCGGCCATTCTCTCGCCGTTTTTGACATTGGCAGACCATCTCCGACCGCCGGCGACCCTCTCAAGTTTGGCAAGGTACTCGAATCTACCATGTTAGGCACTTTTTAATTTCGTTTTGCAAATTTGAGATGTTTTGTGTTATGATGATTAAATTGTGTTGGATTTGTGTTAGGTTATGATGATTAGATTAGAATAGGTTAGATTTGTGTTGTTTTTGTTTTGAAATAGGTTAGATTTGTATTGTTATGACGCTGCGATCATCGTCGGCCTTTGTATTTTTTGAAATCGGTTTTTCACAATCGGTTGTTGAAATCGGTTGTTGACAATCGATTTTTCAAATCGGTTGTTGACAATCGATTTTTCAAATCGGTTTTTCACAATCGGTTGTTAATGTCGGTTTTCGACTTCGGGGTTTTGCACTTCGGTTTTTCACTTCGGTTTCAACAGGTTGATCGGTTTTTCTCTTCTGTACTGTGAAAAACCGAAGTGAATAACGATCAATATCATTGATCGGTTTTTCACCAGGGCTGGAAAACCGATCAACAATGTTGATCGGTTTTCCAGCCCTGGTGAAAAACCGATCAATGATATTGATCGGTTTTCCAACCATAGTTAAAAACCTATTATATTTGTTCACATTTGTCATTTGAATACTATACATCATTTGCTGTTTCTGGTTGTTTTCTATCATTGATCGGTTTTCCATCCCTGGTGAAAAACCGATCAATGTCATTGATCGGTTTTCCAGTCATAGTTAAAAACCGATTTTAGTTGTTCACATTTGAATGTTATGCTAGTCAGTTGCAGTTTCTGGTTGTTTTCTATCATTGATCGGTTTTGGTGAAAAACCGATCAATGATATTGATCGGTGTTTCACACTGGGCTGGAAAACCGATCAATGATCAATATCATTGATCGGTTTTCCATCCCTGGTGAAAAACCGATCAATATCATTGATCGGTTTTTCACCAGGGCTGGAAAATCGATCAACATCATTGATCGGTTTTCCAGCCATAGTTAAAAAACCGATTTTCTTTGTTCATATTTGAATACTATACTAATCATTTGCTGTTTTTGGTTGTTTTCTACAGATGAATTTCAAGTACAAATATAGTTCACAAACAATTAGCAAGAATTCGAGCGGGAATACACATATTGGGCACAAATGGCTTGGTAAAATCATTGCGGTGATTACTAGACGAGGCTTATACGACCGGTTCATAAGAGAGTGCCCATTCGGACATATTTTAGAGATAAGCAGCAACAATACAACAGCTGCTTCAGTGATATTATGATTTCTTGTTAGAGAGGTGGAGGTCCCCGGTGGGCGCCGTGATGAAATGTGGTTTGAAATCGGGGAAAGAACATATAGGTTTGGGAAACAGGAGTTTTTATTGGTGACATGACTTCCTTTTGGGGGTGTAGATCGAGCAATCTTCAATACGGTGCAAAATGATTTAAAGAGCATCCTATGGCGATTGTTTGATGGAGTGTCGCCCAGTGTCCCCAGTCTAGCCACCTTTGTTGAGGCAAGGAGCCATACAGGACGTCAGGGCCGTGCGGGTGAAAATGTTTTAAATGATGAGGATCTTTTGAAGTTAGCAAATGTAGGGATCGCTTTCCATCTCTTCATGGGGCAGGATAACAGAGCTAGCATTGGTCATTTTATGTGGGTGATGATAGAGAATGCGGAGTTATGGAACTCGTTCCCTTGGGGTACATTGAGCTATAGTACGCTGATCCATTGTCTCCATATGGCGATTAATGAAGAGCGGGTGAAAAACCCACCGAAGACCATTAATCTTTATGGTTATATTCCGGCATTTCAGGTATACTTAATATGGTAAATAATTAATAATAGTTTCCTTTTAATTGGTTGATATATAGAATTTTATTTTATATATATATACACTAACTATATGTTTGTTATTTGTTTAATCAAATTATAGTGGTGGTTGGTGGAAATATTCCCGGTCTTACGAGAGAAGATAGCGAAAGATAATCAATCCTTGCAAAATGAACTGCCAAGGTGTAGGAGACGGACACTGAAGATGACCCCGAAAGGCATAACCAACCTGTATGATTTTCCCCCTGTAAGTGGTGAAAGTAATTGAAAATGGTTTCCTTCATTTTTTTTTGTTTTAACCATCCTTAATAATAATATAACTAACCATTTATATATGTATATTGCAGATAGTTGGTATTGCACAAACCTTTGAGCCTACTGATGTCGAAAAGGAGACGGATTATTGGACATCATTCAATCCGAAGCATGTGGTTGACGAAGAGGTACATAAAGTAGGTGGCGGAGGGAGTGAGGAGGATGATGATGATGATGATGATGATGCACGTGGTGATGATGATGATGCACGTGGTGATGATGATGATGCACGTGATGATGATGATGATGCAAGGGATAATGAGGAGCAGCATGAAGATATCCCAAGTGCACAGCCTGAATCAGAGGATAGCTTTACCGAGTTACGAGCAAAAAAGGTGCACGATGTACCTACAGTACATTTTGAGGTACGAATCTTAATCGTTTTTTCTTATTTCATTGTTAAGTGAATGTGCATTTGAGTAAATGGAAAAGTTGTGGATATGTTGTATAATCATATGAAGTGTAGGATAAAGAGACGGAGTCTCTAAACATGATAGATGAAGTGTAATTTTAATATATGCAGGTTATATTTCTCTGGATACTCAAAAAACAGGGGAGACTCTGTCGAAATTTTTTTTTTCAATTGTGTACATTGTGTAAAATGACTTATTTATGCAGGTGATGCAGTTGTTTGAGTACCTTGTGGGTTTATAGAAGGCAACCTACAAGAAAGTAAGTAAGATGGATAGAAGGCTGAGACGGGTGGAAGAATATTTAAAGATTCCCATGGATGACGACGACGACGACGATGATAATGATGATGATGATGATGATGATGGGAGCATTGTCCCTGATGACCATATCTATAGCCCACCACCACCACCCCCCCCCCCCCCCCCCCCCCCCACCCCCATCCCCACCACCACCACATGAGGACGAGGGGATCCATCAGTCACCTGACCATATGTATACCCCACCACCACCACCACCACCACCACCACCACATGAGGACGAGGGGGTCCATCAGTCACCTGGCCATCATGATGAGGTAGTCCATCAGTCGTCTATCCATAGAGACGAGACAGTCATCCATCAGGAGGAGCAGGAGGTCCATCAGGAGGATGAACGTGGTGATGACCAGGTACGTATAGTATTTCAATTGTGTTACAGTTTGATTTATAATTCTAAATGTTTATTTTAATTGATAGTTTTGATTTCCTTACAGTTGCATGATGAGGTCATCCAGGAGCGGGGCAAATGAAAGACGAAGCCAGCGACATCTCTGCGGACACCATACACTGATCCTGGACCGCCAAAAAAGAAAAAGAAGGTGCTCCAAAAGCAGGTTGAGGAGGTGGCAGAGTCTGTAGACCCCGTAGAGATTGTCTACAATGAATACAAAGCTTCTTCCACGTCATTGGATCTCAGGTCTTAATAATAAGTAGTTTCATACCTTTATGTTGGTTACTATTAAAAAAAATTTAACCTTTTTTTTCTTTTATTTTAGGCGTGCAGTTGATCGTTGTCAGTGGTGCATGATACCAGACACATTACGAACCATTGAGGATGAGAACAGATGGTTCACTTCTGAGCACATCGATTCTTATTTGTTGTGTTTACGAAAGAAGTGGAATGAGGTTGAGGACACTAGATATGCGGTTCATGGGAGCTCTTTATTTGTGAGTGTTTACATTTTAATAAGTTATGTCGTTACAATTTATCGTCATATGTCCCTTAAGTGTGATAACATGTTTAATTTTTTATCTTGCAGGCATTGATGACATTATACTATAGAGAGCAATATGTCCTAAAAGGAAAAAAATTTGATCCGGTTACAGCTGATGTACCTTCAGAGTGGCTAGCATTCGGTTCTGGCAAGTTAGACTCATTAGTACCGTGGTGGGAAGTTGAAAACGTGAGTGTTGTATGAAAAATTATAAGTTATTATAAGTTAAATATTTAAATTAGTCTTATATCACTGACGTCTTCAAATTGCAGGTGTTGCTGCCATGTAGCCTAGATCAAAATCACTGGGTCCTTTGTCAGGTGTGCTTGAGACAGAAGAAGATATTAATATATGATTCTCTTGCACATACTGACTTAGCTTTGCGCATTGAGCCACTTCAGCCGCTGGTGTGTTTGATGCCCATTTTATTGCGGTTTGTGGGATTTTATGAGAGGACCCAGATATAGATGCCACCTGTGGATGAGCGATGGACAGTTGAACGTCTTGATAGATCGGTTGTGCCCCAGCAACCCGATGGGTGAGTAAATTTGTAACTTAATGAAAATTTACATCATTTGAATATATAATATATATATATATATATTTTTATATTATATTTAATGTTATGATAACATCATTTAATTAATTTGTTATTAATACAGGACGAGCTGTGGAGCATATGTGGCCATGTACATACGTGATTTGTTACAATCAAACGAGACTACATGGAAATCAAGACGACCGGATCAGGTTGCAGATGTCATTGCACTAAGGGCAGAGGTTGCATATGTATAGAGTAAATAAATTTGGAAAATGGATGGTTGACTCTGATGGAGAGGTTGTATATAAGTAATTGGATTTATTTTTATTAATTATTCATTCATTTATATAAGTAATTGTATTTATTTTTATTAATTATTCATTCATTTATATAAGTAATTGTATTTATTTTTATTAATTAAATGAGACTACATTTAATAAAATATGTAACGATCTATAATTGTTTTCAAGCTATGATGTGATTGTATTTCATAATTACATATCTAAATTTTATAGTAACTCAAAATTTCAGGTTTTGGTATAATTGAGATTGAAATTCTTTTCTAAATCACACCAATCATTTTAATTACTTATCGAATTTCTGATTGTAATTAAATGGGAAGTGTAGAACTTTTGGCTCTAATTAAATTGAAAATTTAGAACTTCTGATTTTAATAAATTAAACTTTAGAACTTCAAGTTATATTAATTGAAATCCAGAACTTAAGGTTCTAATAACTTAAAGTCACACAAATAATGTATATAAATAGCACTTAATAAAGAATGAAGGTTTTTTAAAATTAAATTAATAGGTTCTTTTTTTTTCCTAAAGTAAAAGAATGAAGGTTTTTTAAAATGATGGGTGTGGAGATAAAAAAGTTTACACTTGATGCCTATGGACTAATATAACAATAAAACATGGTTAGATGAATCTACATTAAGATTTGTACAATGTGAAAATGTTACCACCGAATACCAGGTTTAACTTCAACTTCACCATACATAGTCATTACGTAAGTTATTTACCCAATTTTACTTTAATTGTTTAAATTTAAGTAAGTCGGGGTCATTTGTTGCCCATCAAGAGCCATCAGAAGGGGATGAACTCAAGAAAGACAAAGATTGGTTTTTTAAGTGGGCTTAAAAACCGAAATCGGTTTCTACTTTAACTGAAAAACCGATTAGACGTGCATTTGGACAGATGTCATGGTGTCGGTTTTATGAGCTATTAAAAACCGATTTCGGTTTTTATCAATAATGAAAAACCGATCAACCTGAAAAACCGATCAACCTGAATCACGAAATCAGTTTCTTTTACCAATTTAGACCTGCTGTATATTATTGCAATCTTATGCTAAATAATGTGTCATATAACTGAGGAAACCTGTGTCATTATAAAAGTTTGAGTTCCCAAAATTTAAACATATGCCCAACAAATAAATGCACATTTACATGCTAGATGTGTTCTAATTAATAAAATACTTGCAAGACGTCAAATGACAAAAAATAATATCAGTTTCATTGTACTCTGATGAAGATTAAATCAACATAAACAAGTAAGCGTGAAATATCATAATACATATTATTAAAATAAAGGCTTCAATTAATTAATGTGTCTAATCATCAATGTTTGGATCATTACCCATCATTTGATTGGGAGGAGGAAACCGTTGCGGGTATCGACGTTGGTTGTGTCTAGTCTCATGACAGAGGCGGCATCTTCGTGAGGGCGCAGTATTTGGATGAGCATTTGCACTTGTTCCAACTTCTGCAGTAGCGGCTTCGCTAGTTTGGGCTTCTGCACTTGCGGCTCCGCTCGTCCCTCCACTGAAGGATGTTGGGGGGTTAGGGCAACGAAGACGGTTATGTCCCCTCTGACCACATTTTCCACACTTCTTAGTTCGACGAGCTTCCCCAACGGAAGGAATCCGAACCTCTTTCGGCCTACCTGCTTGTCTTTTTCCTATGGGTGGTAGTACAATCATGGTTCTAACTTCCGCGGAAACATTCCAATCAGACAATTTAGGAACGGGATTGATCGGACGTGCATATGCAGCTTTTAGCCACTCTGTGCTATAATAATAACTACAAAGTGTATCACAACTGACGCCCTTAAACCTGACATGTATCATAAATATTCATTTAAATGTAAAAATATGATATGACATTAAATATAGAAATTAACAACGCACAATTATGATACCTGGCTACAGCACATGCATGAATACATGGCAACTGATCTAAGTTTCACTGCAAGCAAGTGCATGTGCACGTTTCAATATTAACCACCGCATCGCCTTTGCTAGGATGTAGAACACTGTATGTGATCGGTTCTGTAATAGGATGTATGGTACCTTCCGTTGATAAATTTTTGGCCAACATGATTCGATCGTACGCAGCAGTGATAACAAAAGTCGTGAGTTTTTCAGCAGCACCACGTCTATTATTAAACCATCTTTGTAACACATTTCTCACATATTCATGTGCGGTAGTTATTGGCAAACGATGTGCTTGCATCATGCAATTGTTGAGTGATTCTGCAATGTTAGTGGTTATCATGTTATATCTTCTGTTTGGACATTATGCCCGTGACCACCTGCTTACCCCAACCTTAACCAAAGTTTCATGTGATTTCGGATGCAACGCCCGAATTTCTTCTAACATTCTATCGCAGTCATATGGCACATGACTGTATGCTGCACTGTAAAATGCTTTTTCCACTACATTCGAATACTTTTTACAGTGTTGCTTAAGGTTTTGCCACAGGTGGAAAAAACACAATATGTGAGGAACTTCGGGAAAAGCTACACTCATCCCATTTGATATGCTTTTGTGACGATCGGATACGATAAGCAAATCATTTGACACACCGATCGCCTCTCGTAATCTGCTTAAAAACCAAGTCCATGAACGGTCTGACTCTTCATCAGCAAATCTAAAAGCGATGGGATAAATCATCTCTGACCCATCTTTGCAGGCAGCAAAAAAAAATCACCCCTTTGTATTCACCTTTCAAATGGGTGGCATCAATAGCAACAACCGGTCTCATGTAAGATCGAAAACCCTCAATACAAGCTCCAAGTGCAACGAACGAATACAAGAACCGGTTGTTTTCATCTCTCTCAATTGCCGTCATGGTGCCGGGGTTTGATACTCTTAACATTTCAAAGTAGGACGGAAGCTGTTGATATGACTCGTCCGCTTGTCCATATGCTAGTTTCTTTGCATGTTGTAAAGCCTTCCAAGCTTTACTGTACAAGATCTGCACACCATACTGCTCTAGCATTTCTCCAATCAAACGATTAGGTGTATAAATATCCCTCCCCACCTTTCCCGCATATAATTTTCCGATAACAAAAGCCTTCACACTTTTCATATGTGATTCCATGGCTACCTGACGGCACGTGTGTTCCGCCACATACTTCAACACAAACCATATCGAACAACCTTGTCTGCATCTTGCACGAACTATGAAGCTACAACTCTTATCCTTGCAACCAGCTTCAAATCATTCCGCGTCTGAGCGTCTAACACGATATTCAAACTTGGATTTCAGAGCATATTCTCCAATAGCTGTACACATTTCTTGTTTACTATCAAAGAATGCACCTTTATACGAAGTACCACGTTGATAGACAGTTGACATAGCGCTTGAAGTAGCCTCAATGTCGCCTAGTTCTACACCGGGAATAATCCAGTATGGTTGTGAAGGATTGTTCTGAAATTGTAAACCCGAAAATCTTATTTCTGGAAACCCTTCATCCTCGTCGACATCATTAATTCCAGCTTCCTCTTCATCACTATCCCCTGTCCCATCACCATTATCATCTGTGTCTTGCTCTTCATCATCACTAACATCATTCATATAATCATTATTAATGTCATGAATGGGACCTTCCATAGATGTAAATGGGGTGACCGACGCATCAACCTGATTGCTACCAACACCTGAAGTCAGATAAAATTGACTTTGAACCATATACGGATCTACAGGTCTATTACTATTTGGCATCTGATGTCTTGTGTCTGGTATTGAGTCGGTGACATTTGGACGAACGATATGCCTACTAACTCCAGCTCCAAAATCTCTTACAACTTTATCAATGTAAATCTCTCTAACATCAACATTTCTCACCGCCATCAAACCAACCACACCAAGATCGGACATGATACGTATTTTTTTCACTTGACCATTTGTCATGCTTTGTAGTAAATAATATATATGAATATCCCACCTTCTTCTATCAATGCTAGTCTCTCTATACACAACATCCACCAACGATGAAAAACTACTATCTTTGGAGACCCCACACATGAGCGACTCACCCCCAACGTGGTTAGATCCATTCCACTCTCCATCAAAGTTGATGACGATCGTTTCGTGAGCCATTCCTATAACATTCAAAGAATGTTTAATTAGTCTCACTATAATGGGACAACATTACAAAGTACAATCATATATAACATCTAACACAATAAATCAATGTCCATCATTAAAAACAAAAGATATATCACAATTATGCTAACACTGCCTACGATCATATCTAACCACATATAACACTAAAATTTAATACACGGCATCCAAAACACAACAAATATCGAAAACATCAAAAATTGCTCAAATCGGTTTTTCATATACATGAAAAACCGATTTCGGTTTTTGAGTGGCATGAAAAACCGATCACAATAGAGAATCGGTTTTACACCTCTGTAAAAACCGAAATCGGTTTTTTAGTTAATGTAAAAACCGATTACGTCGCAGATTTTGCAGAAACTGCAAATCTACAAATCTATCTTTCGGATGGTATTTATCACACAACCAAATTACTCTTAAAGCCTTTACCTTACAATTTGAACAAAATAACATAAAAACCAACCAACAAAAACACATACATTACCTTCGAAACTCAAATCACTTGAAATGAAAGAAGAAGCTTCAAAACGGATCACACTTGAATGGATCAAAAACCTTCAATGGACAAAGAAGCTCAAATGAAGAATCCCTTACTAGGAGGTTTGACTTTCGGCTATAATGGTGAATGGAAGAGAACAAAAACCATGAATAGAGTAAAGAGAAAGAGAAGAGAGAGGTTTGGATGCTAGGATGAAGTAGGAGGAAGAAGAAAGCTATTTTGGTAATTTCGCTTAGGGCAATTGGGTGATTTTAATTTGAAGGGTAATTTAGTAATCTTGGGTATAGAATGGAAATAATTTGTTTGAGAAGCTAAAAACAAATTTGTATAAAATATTGGGTAAAAACAAAAATTTCCTTTTTGTTTGGCTGAAAATGATAAATCTCTCTTTCATCTATTAGTCTGGATTCAGGCCTAACAAGAAATAGTAACATATTAAAATGAATCACCAAGCCAACACAAAATAACATAACACATTATGTGCTACCATTCTGAAAAGCAAGCTAGCAAAACTAGAAATGTAAGTTCTGGTAGTGATCATGCACATATAACAGAATATACCCAAGTACAAAGGAATCAAATCCAGATAGACTGGATGCTTCAGTCAATGCATGTCTCCATTCCTCATTATGATTAACAAACGGAACCTTGAAGGTTGAAGCTCCCAGTTTGGTTGCGTACATGGATATTAAATGGTAAATCCTTGAAGGCCTTCAAGTATATCATAACTTGGACAAAAGGAGCATTTAATATCCAGTTTGTTTTTTTTTTTCTTGGGTTAAATCTTGGTTTGAGTGAAAATTGAGGTTTTTAGTTTTGTTTGATAATTTTACATATAGGGTTATGGTGAAGTACAAGACTTTTAAGTAAAAATGAGAAATAACATAAGATGGAAAAGTCACAAACATGAAATAGAGCATCAAAACAAGTTTAAAAAAGAAAGTTTAACTTTCTTTTAATGTTTTAATTTAATCAATTTAATTATCGTTATAATTATTTATCAATAAAATTTAAAAATCTTAATGGCATATAAATATGAAAAGGGAAAATCTCAAAACACAACTTGAGGTTTGAAACATTATCCTTTTATCAACAAAGGTTTCATTTTTATTCAAAATCCAACAAAAGTTAATTTTAACATTAAAGTTTTAAAAAAAAATTAAAAAGACCTTTTTACCCCTAAATTTTATATTAAAAAAATAATAATCATAATATAACAATTTAAAATTAAAAAATTATAAATTGATAAAAACTAATCTCCACCGTCTATCTATGATATATGGACAGTGGAAATCAATCCATCAAATTATTAAAAAAAAAAAAAAATTGATTAAAAAGACAAAAATATTTTAAAATTTAAAAAAAAAAAAATCATTATCATCATTTGGAAATCCAGATTTTTTTAGGTTTCCAATTACTTTGGGTTTTCAATCGCTGAAAACTTGAAAACTAGGTTTTCAATGCTGGAAACCCATTTTTGGGTTTGCAGTGCTAGATCTGGGTTTCCAGGAGGTTGGAAACCACTATCATCATCAATCATTAATTCCACCAAAAAAAATTCATCAACCCAATCATCAATCATCAACCATCAATCATCAACCACCAAACTACCGAAAACCAAACCCACTCATCAATCATCAACCACCAACACCAAACCATTGAGTACCAAATGCACCCATCAATTATCAACCACCAAACACCAAACCAATGGGTTCGTTGTCGAACCCATAACGCCGCCACCATTATCATCGATCGGAGAAGAAACTGGGGAGGGAGAGAGAGATACAGGAGTAGATGAGAGATTGAGAGAGAGAACCCGAGTCTCCAATGGTAGACGAGATTTGGGTCTCCACAGATGTCGTCGCTAAGATGTTCTCCACCATCATCACCAGTTAGAGATAGAGAAGAGTCCCGGTCGGAGATAGAGAGAGAAGAGAAAGAGAGAAGAGAAGAGAGAGAGCAAGAGAGAGAGTTGTGAGAAAAAAAAAATTTATATATTTACATATTTTTTCATTTTTAAATAAAAATATCTCATTTTTTTATAATTTTATATTAATATTATTTATTTTATTTTTTTACATTTTAGTTAATATTATTTTAATTAATTATTCATTGCTTTTCCCTTTTTACCCCTAAAATTAAACGGTCAACCATATCAACTAATGGATTCAGTGACCGTCAGAGGCGTTAAAGTCATTTTGTACGCATCCAGGGGAGATTTTGGATATTTATGTTAATGTGAAGTTGTATTTCGGATAAATATAAAACAGTAAGTTACAAAATGGATAATGTTTCAAACCTTAGATTGTTTTTTGAGATTTGCCCATATGAAAATAGGTGTATATGTAGTTTTTAAGTGGTAGAGATATCGCCATTCAAATTTTTACAAGGCGTAACTCTATCCACTAGCCCTATCTAGAGCAGGTTTGAGTAGCCCAGTAAGCTTTAGTGTATTTCTATGTAAAACTTTTCGACACTAAAACCTGACTCTATCTTCAAGCTCGCCCCTTCCAGTGTGTCGGTCTTGAAAATCAAGTCCGACCCTCATAACTTAACACCTCTACCTATCAGTACAACCAATCTTGATTTCAAATTTCTACAGAGTAATTGCACTTGAAAAATATTAGAAGACAACAAAATTTGAGAGAAGATATTGGTCCTCAAGCCATATCATTTGATTGGTCAGCTAGATGCACTACTTAAATCCAGCAAATCTAGTTACGATTTGGTTGCAGGGTAGGGAAGCCAAAAGAGTTTGACATGTCAGAAAGATATATAAATTATGGTCTGCAACCATTGGCTAGACTAGATAAATACTTAAAACCGAAAAGCTTATTGATCAGGTTTAGGATAACAATCTATAACAAAAGTTGAGAAAACATCTTAATTTATCATGATTTGTTATAAGATTTATATTAATTCAAGACACATGAAATCTCAAAGCTCAAGATAAATTAAAAGTCTTAACTAGTTTGTAATCAATCCATAAGATTTATGTGATAAAATTTATTTTAACTTTGTAAGATTTATAAAGTTTAAAATACATCAGAATTTTAACCGTCTTGTAATAATCCATATACCATAATTTTTTATAGAAAGGGCTCCAAAGGTACGTGCTCAGTCTTCATAGACCAACTCCCTACTAATACCGGTTCATTTCAATATAAACAACAATTTAAGTGATTCAATTTTGTTGGTCTTCAAAAATCGAGACGAAGACCAACTCCCCTGCAAAAAGACACCCTATTTAAGAATGTTGTGTTAGGGGTGTGGTTTTGTCATAGAATGTCTTTGTCATGATGGTTTTTTCTTTTTTCTTTTTTTCTTTTTAATTTTTTTTTCTATATATATATGTTTGAAGTTGGATGGCGTTTACTTTGCAATTACATTTACATTTAAGGTGTCGTTGGTCATCTTCTTGCTGGTGCTGTAGAAGCAATATTTCCCGTTTTACCAATAAATATGAGTAATATACATATCATTAATATATTTTTGCTCTTTGAATTATAAAATTAAAGCATATTTACAACAAGGTTGGTGACACAGCTTGTGCGAAAGTGCACTAGAACAGCAGAAGTAGAAGTTGCACACATTTTTATGATCATTAATTTTTGTGGCCTTTTCTACAAATTCACAACTTGAAAGGCCTAACCATAGTAGTTTCTGTTATCTAAATCTGTCACTAAAAGGTGTACTGCTGTCTTTTCTTGGGGAGTTGCGCCATTAACAATTAGTCTTACCAACCTAGATCCTATCTTCAATGCCACATTCATGCATTTAACCACTTCAAAGGAGATACGCCAATAGCAACTGCCATGTCAAACTCTTTTGGCTTCCCTGTCCTGCACCAAATCTTAACTAGATTTGCTGGATTTAAGTAATGCATCTAGCTGACGAATCAAATCATGTGGCCTGAGGACCATCTTCTCTCAAATTTTGTTGTCTTATAATATTTTTTTAAGTGCAATTACACTGTAGAAATTTGAAATCAAGATTGGTTGTACTGATAGGTAGAGGTGTCAATCAGATTGGACCGGCCGAGCCCGTCTAGCAAATTAAGGATTAAGTCCAGATCCAAACCCTTGTTAAGTTGTGAGGGTCGGACTTGATTTTCAAGACCCACAAACAGGAAGGGGTGAGCTTGAAGATAGAGTCAGGCTTTACTGTCCAAGAGTTTTACGTATAAATACACCAAGAGTGGCAATATTTCTACCCCTCAAAAATTGTTTGTACACCCTACATTAGTATTTTTTTTTTTTTTTTCAAGTATACATTATTATCTTTGAGTAAAATTACTAAAAGAGTAAATACTTTATAAGTACACCCACTAATCATTAATTAAAATATTATTTATATCATAAACTCCTTTTACTCTTTCAATCCCTAATTTTTCTCTTTGTTACTCTTTTAAACCTTAACTTTTCTCAATAAAAAATTGAAAAGTCTCCAATCATTTATATAATCCTAATTTAATCATAGAAAATAGTACCAAACATTCAATCATCACATCAACATTTTTCATTCTCTTGTCAAATTTTCTCACAAACCAAACAAAAAGGTCATTCAATTTTTTCATCATATCAACAAACAAGAAACAAGGTATGTTGAATCATCCAAAAACTGTAGATCTAAATCGATATTCATAATTCATCATCGAAAAAGTGTTCCTTAGAGTTTTATAAAATTAGGTAGTAATCATCCATACAAGTCTTGTGATATAAATTAAAAATTGAGGCTTGAGAAAGTAAAAGGGATTTATGATTTTAATCATAAAAATTAAAAAGGGTTCATCATCCAACCCTAACTCTAATTATTCATGCAAGTCTCTAATCATTCATGCAATCCTAATTTAATTAAAAATGCAAGTCTTGTGATACAAATGAAAAATTAGGGTTTGATAGAGTAAAATAATAAAATAGATATTATTTGATAAAAAAATCTCTAATGAAAAAAGGAAAAAAAAAAAAAAAAAACTAAAGGGTTGAATGAATTTGTGTTAAATTATGTGCTTAATAAGTTTTGTTTATGTACAATGAAGGTGTTAACAAAAATTTAAATGGTAAGAGATAGAAATTTCCTAATAAGTGACAATAAAATAATGTACAGGATCTATTTTTAACATATATTATAGTTTGTTTGTGGTTGACTTAATAGGTGTATTTACAAAAATAAATCTAATAAAATTAAAAGAAAATGGTAGTCTTAGTATTAAGTGAGGTTTAAAAACAAATTAGAAAAATTTTAATTTTTTATTGGGTGTGCAAATAAATGGGGTGTACATACCATTTTTGAGGGGTGGAAACATCATCACTCATGCACTAAAGCTTACTGGGCTACTCAAACCTGTTCTAGATAGGGCTAATGGATAAAGTTACGCCTCATAAAAATTTGAGTGGCGATATTTCCGCCCCTTAAAAACTGTACATATAACAATTTTTGTATTTATACCTCATTAAGATTTTTAAAAATTCATATTTTATAAGTACACTCTATGTATTGCCAATTATGTTCATTCGTTTATTTATCTTTTAAATATTATAGGTAAATAATTATAAAGATAATTAAATTTATTAAATTAAAACATTAAAAAAGTCAAACTTTATTTTTAAACTTGTTTTGATACTCTATTTTATGTTCATGATTTCTTCATCTTATGTTCTCTCTCATTTTTACTCAAAATTCTTGTATTTCATCAAAACCCTATATATAAAATTATCAAACAAAACTAAAAACCTCCATTTTCACTCAATCCAAACTTTAACACACAACCCACCCCCCCCCCCCCCCCCCCCCCCTCCACTAAAAAAATAATAATAATAATAACGCGCGCACAAACACACAAAACCCTTTAAATCTGGTTTCATCATTTATAAAATCTCTAAAAATACAACAAAAAGCTCTCATCTTTTGACTACCATTTATCAAAACAAATCAAGTGTTTTATTGGGATTTGAAGTTGGAGTATTCAAATTTAATTGTAATAATAATGTTGTTATGTTTTAATTAAAGTATTAATAATTTAATTTAAGAGTAATATTGAAATATTTAAAATATATAAATTAAGTGGTGTAAATACAATTTTAGAGGGGTGGAAATATCATCCCTCTAAAAATTTTTAAACTTGGCCCATACCTAGCCCTCAAGCTCAATTGGGCCTTAAAATTTTAGGCCTGATATTGCTAAAAGATTACGACAAGCATAAAGATTGAAAGCCAAATAAAATTATTGAAGAATAGGAAGCTACTTGTGTAAGCCCTTGATCCTATTTTACGGATTTCCTAATAATAGTTCATGAAGGATATTTTGAGATCCTAAGTGATCCATGAAAGTGTAGGACCCCAAACTTTTATTTTATGATTTACAGTGAATTTACGGATGAATAGTAATATTTTCGGGTAAATAGTATTCGATGAATAGTGAAATTTTGAGATGGACTCTGGAAAGTCAAAAATATTTAGAATGATTAGTAGGACCTAATAAAACTGAAACGGAATAAAAATGAGTCCGTTTGGGTAGTTTCTGAAGGTTTCAAAAATTACCCGACGAAAACGCCCTTATAGACAGGATTGTGAATACTGTTGACCTAAACTTCATTTGAACTTTTTTTTGAAGCCATGGATTGAGTCTTAAGATATCTAATTAGAGTATTGTAAAGTCAATTTGATGAATGGTTGATCACAGAATTTATTTGGAATTTGTTTTGGAATGAATTACAAATGGTATTAAGTAAATAGTAAGTATGACAATGGACTAAAATGAAATAAGTTTTCCTACTTGGGGTCAAAGTAGGATTAAGAGAAAGTGAGTTAAGGATCCAAATGAAATAAATTTACATGGCATGGGCCAAGGTGGAATAAGTGAGAGTTAAGGGCCAAAGGTTAATTAATTAAGGGACATAATGGTCATTTTGAAAAGATTAAAATATGTAGGGAAAAATCCAAAAAACCCCCTGAAAACGAAAATAATATTAATTCGCCCCACTTTTTGAAAATATTAGCCAAAAACCCCCTACCGTCTCCCAAAGGCGGTTTTCATCCAGGTTTTTAGTGGTTTTGTAATAAAAATAGTAAAAGATCAAAATACCCTTACTATATTAAAAAATAAAATAAATATAAATATAAAAAAATTAAACATGATAAAAATTACAAAAATTACAAAATAAATAAAAAATAAAAATGAATAATAACTATATCAAATAAATATAATAAATTTAAAATTTAAAATTAATTAATAATAAAAACAATTAAAATTTGAAAAAAAAATAGAGATATAAATGCTAGCAGTGATCTCCACCGTCCATCAAGGTAGATGAATGGTGGAGATCATATCTTCACTTTTTTTAAAAAAATTAATTTGGTGAATAATTAAAAAAAAAAACTAAAAACAGAGATTTTTTTTTTTTTGAAATAGAGATCTAATATCCAGATTGGATCTCCACCGTCCATCTACCTTGATGGACGGTGGAGATCCAATCTGGATATTAGATCTCCATCCACCTAGAAGATTTCGAAGAAAACAAAGAAAATGAAAAAAAAAAAAAAAAACCACAATCCATTTCCACACCGTCCATCTCGAATCAACAACACCTGCGGATCCACCACCGCACCGTCGCGTCGCTCCACGACGACAGCACACAGCCCACCGTTCCTTACTATCTTTTCCACGAACCGCGTCGGAAACAGCATCCGCACGATCTGATCCATTTCCACACCGTCGCACCGCTCGACACAACAACACATAGTCTATCGCATCGCTTCAACGACGACGGCGACTTTCCAAAACCGCTTCAACGGCGACACGATCTGATGATGGTTTGAGAGATTGAAGAAAAAGAATAATAAGCGGAAGAAGAGAGAGAGATAGTGATAGAAGAAGAAGAGAGAGAGAGTGACAAAAAAAGAAGAAGAGAGGAAGGAGAGAGAGAGTGTGTGTGACAGAAGAAGAAGAAGCGAGAGAGGGAGAGGGAGAGAGAGAAAGTGTGAAGTTTTTTTCTTTAATTTAGTTTTAAAATTTTTTTAATGAGTTTTTTTAATTTTATTTAACTTTTTAATTCCATCCAATTGTTTTAACAAATACAATGACGATTATACCCTTAGTATTAACGGATCCGTCACTTTCTTAACTTTTTTACTGTTCCAATTAACGGTCGAACCTTTTTAGCTAATATTTTTAAAACCAGTGGTGGTTTGATATTATTTTCATTTTGAGGGGGTAAATTGATAATATCCCAAACATATATTTGTTGACTTGGCACAAAATTGAGCCAATTCTTGCCACTTTCACGCCAAAGAGAGGAAGAGAAACCGACAGAGTGCAAAGAAAGTGAAATTTGGCCATGAAGGAAACCAAAGGAGAATCAAGTGATTTTTATGCATTTTTGAGTTCCAAATCATGGAATCAAGCCACCCTAAGGTATATGAACAAGTTTGGAGCAAAATCCAAGCAAAACAAAGGTTAGTTATGCCATTTTTGATCATGTTTATGGTGGTTGTTCATGATGTTTGTGATGATGTTTGTGTGATGTTTTGGTTGGGTTTTTGGCATGGGTTTTTATGTATGTTTGAAGTAGAATTTTATGAGATAAGAACTAAGTATGAATCATATGGAAATCATGAGATTTGATGTGTTAGGGTTTTGTTGGAATAACCATCAAGTTGATTAAATTGGCTTTTAAGTTAATTTAGTGCACACCAAGTGTTTGATGTAATGTCTAAGTGAAGAAAAATGGAAAAATTGAATGAAATAGATTAATTATGTATTAGGCCATGTAAGACCTTAATGAAGGAAGTATGGAACTAATGTTATTTGATGTCATTAAGTATGATTCCATGTTGGAATTTTGATAAGAAAACCTAAGATAAGTTAAGGTTAATGTTAGAAATTCAATTGGATAATTTGGCCATTATAACTTAAGGTGAAGGGCATTAAGGGATACCATGAAATATCACCCTATTTATGTGTTTTTAGGTATTAAATGAATATGTTTAAGTATGTATGACATTAAGGAAAGAAGAAATGAGAATTAGAATGAAGATGATAAAAATTGTCATGAAAAAGTGATGAAAAAAATAAGATTTTTCCTAGGTTTGGACTCCCGAAAGTTGAAATTTTTCAGAACCGCTTTACGGGTGATCTAAATGCGAGTCAAGAAGGTGTGTGAAGTAAGAAAGAAATGAAAAGCAGCCCTAGGTAAGGAGCTGCATCATATTCGGCCAAGGGAGGTCTAAAAAGGACCAATTTTCGTTCTAAGCTTCGGATGAGGGTTTCGAGTGTATGAGGGTGTTCCTAGGTAAGAATAAGTAGGATTCATATAAAGAAAACAGAATTTTAAAGTTTCGATTGAGTTGAAACCGAATAGGGAAGTAAGTTGGCAAAATAGTTTTCAAGTGAATTAATTGAGTTCTAAACTATGTAATGAGTTTTGGGTGGTTAAGTTTAGCCTATTTTAAGCAATTATGTGGTGTGTAGGTGGAAATGAAGGAAGTGGAATCAATAAAGGCTATTGGAGCTCATGTAAGGAAACTTGAATAAGGTGAGTGCAAAATGGTTTTAGCAAAAATGTATGTGTTTTGGTATGTTTATGTATTTTCTAGTATGGTTGTGATTTTATGATTTTAAACGGATGATTTCATGAATACTATGTTTTGTATGAAAGTTATTTTTTGTGTTCTTATAAGTGTGAAAACTATTTTGAAATGAAATTCGAAGTTTTAAGTATTGTTCGATAAACGGTTGATGCAAAAATGATATATGTATAAATATGTTTTCAAAGGCCAATTGTTTGCCCACCCTTGTAAGTTATGTAGACTCGGCCGGTACGTCCCACGTATGGCAATGTATGGGGGGTATTGCATCACTCACATTGGGGGAATAGAGTCCGTCGTGTCGCTTTTACGTGTGTGGGATGTTGTCTTACTCTACGCTTTGCGATGCATAATTCCGTGCGTAGTTGTTGAGATGTCTTTGTAAGTGTCACGGATGATGTTTATGGCCAAATCATCTCGTGACTCCACGTTCTTGTGGTTGTAAGTTTAAGGGGTAACATTGGTGCATTTAAAAATGCGAATATAAGTTCGAAAGTAAACTATTTTATATGATTATAATTATGTTTCGAAAGGAAGCCTTTTAATTGAATTCAGTTTGAATGATTTTATCTCGTGTTATGGTTAGCGATATAACATTCCTCACATAACTACGGGATGTCTTGCTTATTAAGTTTATGAAAAGTTTTATGTATCCCTTAGGTTGGGATTTGTATGATTTTATTATGTGAAGCATGAACTTTCATAAAATTTTAAGTCAAATGATTATGAAATGCAACCCTATTTTTAATGTTTTTAAGGAGGTATTTTTAATAAATGAAACGTATTAAGATAAAAAGAAATTAAGCACTCACTGAGCTCCTATAGCTCATTATTTTATGTTTTTATATTAAAAACCTCCTCAGGTACGGATGTGGGTGACCGAGATGGAAGGACTCCTCCAGAAGTGTAAGTGGGCAATGACGCGACAGAGTTTATGTATAAATACGTTGCATGCATTGTATTTGAAAAGAACTGTGTGTATATATATATATATATATTAAGATATATATGAGTGGTTCAGAATTATCTATGTCATGAAATTCTTAGTTTTAGATCATTTCATAAATTACAAAGTATTTGAATTACTATTTCATGCTGTTGGTTTTTACGAAATGAATTTATGATTTGAAAAGTAAGTTTGCGGAAGAAGTTGAGTTGGAAAATAAAAGTCTATGGAAGTGTATTTTCTTTGCAGGTTATTTTGGATAAGTTAAAATACAGCTGTTATGCTGTTAAATTTTCTATTTTAAAAAAAAAAAGACCAATCCATTCTATTTTTATAAGTAAGAAAAGATTTAAAGGTTCGCTTCGCGAATGCCCCTTAACCCATTAAGTAGGGTTAAGAGGGATCCGTTGGGATGCCAGGCAGGGCCCGATGTATGTAAGTACGATAAGTTTCAGATTGAGTCCTGTCAATTTGTCTGGAGTTTGAGGGTAATGAGCCAATTGACCAAAACATGGAGGTCGATCTGAACGAACGAATGGATGAAGCTTAGAATGCTACTAAAGATGTTGAGATGGTTGACCATGTGGCTCAGGATGGTGTTGCTGTGATTAGTGAGAATGTGGATATGATCGACGTTGAGGTCGATCTAAATGCTTGATCAATGTTTTTCTTCATTGCTTTATTTTGTCAAGAGAACTTGCTTATTTTTGACAACTTTATTTCATACCTGCTTGTTGGTGGGATGTATAATCAATTGTGTAAATACTTTAACTTTGATGTTTGTCCGTTAGTTGAACTGCTTTTTAATATTGTGATGCAAATTATTCTATGTATCTGGTATCGAATGTATGCTTTGATTTATTCTACCGTATGTGTAAGGTAACCTAAGTAATGGTATTATTATTGTGCTACTGTGTATGCAAGGTGGCATGTTGAGTAGTAAACTTTTGTATTGAATTTCTGGGAGTTAAGCTACACTTAATCCTTCAAATTGTTGTTTGATTTGATATTTCGGAGTGTTGACCGATGTAATCAAAGTCGAATATTAAAACAAAGTTAACTAATCAGTCAATTTAATGTCACCATTTAGTTTGACGCTATGTCAACTGTTTATGACTAATCCTAATTAGCTAATCCATCATTTGTTCGACGTTCGTGTTGAAGTCAGATTATAAATTTGTTTGATCTTGTTAGGTGAGTCAAAGTTAATCAAAGTTAGTTGTTTGACATTGTTATGAATGCGCATTCGAAGTTATATCTTGAGGGCACCTAGTGTTGAGTAAACTTTGGTGCCAGTTATCCTAATTCGTTAGGCAATTGTTGCTTCAATTTGTAATCGTTCGACATATGATGAGACGGATTTAGAAGTTGTTTGCTTAAGTCGTAAGGCGTGATGTTTTGTTAGTCAGCTTATGTATATGCATTCATTGTAAATGGTTGTTGCGATAATTAGATTGTGACGTTATCGTGTTGATCTTTGAAATTGTACAATGGGATAAACATTGTGTTTGTCGATTGATCTAGTGGTAGAAGAGAGTTTTCCTTGAACCACTTAGTACAAGTATAGTGAATGTTAGATTTCGACCATGTTTGTATAATTGTATGTTTGAGGTGTGCCTCTTGAGAACCACATTTGTATGTCGAACAACGAAGGTGTGGTTTTGTCATGACCTTCTTGAACCGTGAATTTTGGTTTAAGTTATAAGGCAAATGAATTATAATTTATTGCAAAGCTTGCTATTGTTAGAACAAATGATATGTAATTGTATAATAAAATTAACACATCAAGTTGAATGACTAATGATGCTAGTAAGGTCAAAGTTTTATTGAAATAATAAAACTAGACATTAGTTAACTTAATAGATAGGTAAATGTTCATGGGGACAACGTTAATGTTATCATCCCTTAGTAGACCTCATTAAAAAGCTTGAATTCATAAATTTCTCTCTTGTCTGTTTGAATTTTATTGTAGGTCAGAAGCATGGTCTCAGTGGCATAAATAAGAGAAAAAGGTGTTTGACCTGTCGATACTCGCGGCATCGTCCGGTATGACCATAGGATAACTGGTAATTCGTCGACCCATTTTCCTTTGTTGTTTTCCAATTTCCTTTTCAGCGTGTTCATAAGGGTCTTACTGGTCTACTCAGCTTGTCTAAATGATTGAAGGTATCTTGGCATGGAAAATCTAAGCTTGATCCTCAATCCTTGACAATAATCTTGAAATTTGTATGAAATGAATTGAGAGCAGTTGTCTTTTACGATCTTCTTTGGGATGTCGAATTTACAAATTATAAACTTCCAAACAAAAGATTTTACCTCTTCGTCTTTGATGTTTTTGTAGGCGTCTACTTCGACCCACTTGGTGAAGTAGTCGATAAGTATAAGTAGATAATTTTTTTCGCCCATTTGTGAAGGAAAGAGTGGGCCGATGATGTCCATTTCTAACTTCATGAATGACTATGGAGCAATGACCGTTGTTAGTGGTTCGAGAGGACAATGCAAGACTTAGGAATGCCTTTGGCATTTGTCGCATTATAGGACAAGGTCAGTCGTATCTTAACGCATGGTTAGCTAGTAGTAGCCAGCTTTGTAGGCTCATATGGTTGAGCTTCGAGCACTTGAATGGTTCC
Organism: Nephelium lappaceum; assembly: GCA_021234005.1. Lineage (NCBI taxonomy): Eukaryota > Viridiplantae > Streptophyta > Magnoliopsida > Sapindales > Sapindaceae > Nephelium > Nephelium lappaceum. The sequence continues at coordinate 16,467,743 of CM038004.1, forward strand.
TTCCTTCCCTCTCGTGTAGTTTTCTAAACACGTAGTTTGCTTCCGTTAGGCTGACACATCGTTGATATGATCAACAAAATGATCTTTTGTAGAGTTTGCCATGCATCAAACAATGTTGAGCAGCCCAGAGCTTGACTTTGCATTCTTCTTCTCAATCTATTGGTAGATCATCATTAAGAAGGTAGTTGATGATTGAGGTTATCTAGTTTGTCTCTTAGTCGATCGAAGCTACTTCTTTTTCTTGAGGCTAGACTGATTGCTAATGTAAATGAACAAATGGGATGTACATATCCCTTTTTCCATCTATCGATGAGCCAAGGCTTACAAGTTCATCTTTATGGGTGTTTCTGATCAGGGTACTTGGTGAATGTCAAATGACTCATATTTGAAACTGAGCTATTTTACTTTTGCTAAGTATGCGCCCATCTTTAAATCTTTCACTTAATATTCACCCCTAACTTGATTGGTAATCACTTGTGATCGCTTTTAATTAGGATTTGGGTGACTCCTATCCCTATTATGACATATAGACCCCCGATCAGAACCTCGTATTCACTTCGTTGTTTAGGGTCTCGAAATGGCATTAGATGGCTTGTTGAAGCATGTCTCTTTCTGGGAATGTCAAGATAATTCCTAAGCCACTGCCACCTCGATTGTTGGCTTTGTCGACTTGTAGTATCTACTATCCTTTTTTAGTCCTTTTTGTAATGGCCATTAGTTCTTTTTTTTTTTTTGCTTGAACTTGCTCAATTAGGAATGAAGTCCACAATAAAGTCAGCTAAATCTTGTGATTTGATTGTCGTTGGGACTGGAAAAAGATGTAATGCTCAGTTAGTTCTACAGCAAATTTGGTGAGTTAACCAAAAAGCTCAGGCTTATATAGAACCTTACTTTTTAGAAATCCATGGGTCTTCCCCCTTTCTGCGCATGTGACACCAAATCATTTGCTTTTAGGTTTCAAATCAGTAGTAGTGAGTCCCTACCATTAGCCCTATCTTCAAAAAGATGAAATTGAAAAACAGTGTGTCATGATGTTGCAACAAGCGATAATTCGGCCAAGTGGCCCCTTTTTTCTTCACCAATTTTGTTAATTCATTAACATGATGGCTTTTGGAAGTTTGTATAGATTATCAAGAACTCAATGCTAGAATAAATTGTTAGATGAGCTTCATAGGGCCAGATACTTTACAAAGCTGGATTTAAGGTCAGGATATCACCAGCTGCTAATGGACCCATTGGATGTGGAGAAAACAGCTTTCCGCACAGACCATGGCCATTTCAAATTCTTGGTCATTCCGTTTGGACTGAACAAAGCACTGTCTACATTTTAGTCACTAATGAATGAGGTATTTCAACCTTATTTGTGCATATTTGTTTTGGTTTTCTTCAATGATATCCTTATTTATAGCAAAGCTTGGATTGAACATATGCAACATATAAGGAAGGTGTTTGAGTTATTGCATAGTCATCAATTCTTTTTAAAGAAGTCAAAATGTTCCTTTGGGGAAACTCGGGAGTGTCATTTAGGTCATGTTATACATGGCAAGGGGGTTTCTGCAGATGCTAGTAAAATCAAGGCAATGACAAAATGACCTACACCTCAATTAATTAAGGCTTTGGGTGGTTTCCTTGGTTTAGTAGGATTTTATAGGAAGTTTGTAAAAAATTATAGCTTGTTAGCTGCTCCACTAATGAATCTATTGAAGATACATTCTTTCTAATAGAGCTCTACGACAGAGGCTACCTTTGTGGGGCTAAAGCAGGCTCTCACAATGGGTCCAGTTCTAAGATTGTTGGATTTTACACTGGAGTTTGTAATAGAATGTGATGCTTCAAAGATGGGTACGATCGTGGTACTTCAACAACAAGGGCACCCAATCTCATTTTTCAATAGTAAACTTGTAGATCATCATTTTAAACTTCCTGCGTATGAACAGGAATTGATTACGCTTGCATTGGCGACCATACTTATGGGGTCGGTCTTTTCTCATTAAGATCGACCATTATAGCTTGAAATACCTTTTAGAGCAAATGCTCATGACCTTCTTTTAACAACATTGGGTGAGTAAATTGCTTGGGTTTGATTTCAAGGTAGAGTACAAGGCGGGTTCATTAAATTACGTTGCATATGCCTTGTCTATGAGGGTTGAAGACAGAGATTTTGTGTGCTATTTCTCATCCAAGGGTGTCCCTATTAGATGAGGTACGTGTTATGGTAACAGTATTTTGTTAAATCTTATCTTATCAAGTTGCTATTGTATTGTTAGCTTTGTATATCTTTAGGCTGTTTGTTAAGATTTGTTGTTATCTTGTACTTATCTAATTCATATAGGTTGTACTACAAATATTTCAAGCTCATGAATTCAATCTGTGTGAGTTACAAACCATTATATGGTATCAGAGCCTCATGGCTAACATCAATGTTCAGGTTTGTGTCCTAATAACTTATAATTTGTAAATGTTCAAATAAATAATAAATAGAATATGTTTTCTTTTATTCAATTTATGTGCATTTATATAATGTTTATTTTATACGAATATCATGTAACATTCATGATTACTTATACAATATTAAACTTAGTATGTAAGGGTTATATATAAGAGGATTTAGTTTGAGATCACTAATCTAATGAGTCTGTAGAAAGCAAATAAAGTTGGGTACTTTATTTGTAGTAAATCTATAGCAACGGTCTATGTCATATTTAATACGATGATCTTATCTGATATTATTCATGCGGTGACATAAAAATGGAGGCACCTTATAGGTTTCTCAAAAAATAAAAAATAAAAAATAGATATAGGTGCCCTCTACATTTCTTGGAAAATTCATTCATGATCACATGATTTCCGTTCCTCATTTCACTATCAAAGTAAGGCACCAAATATCAAATATGATGGATTATATTTTCTCCATTATTCTTCATAAAAACAAGAGTAATGCTAGATTTTTTAAAATTTTTGCTCAAATTTAGTCCAAATAATGTGGCATCTGAATTGTCAGCATCTTATATATATTATAAAATGTGATAATTAATATAATATTAACAATTCATATATCATATCATTTAGATATGGATTTGGACAAAAAATTTAGGGACCTAACATTACTTTAAAAACAATAAAAACAGAAGAAAATCCCATAAAATATATTGAATAACTTGAAAATTTATGATCTAAAGATGAGGATATATTGGCCATAGCATTTCTATAAATAAAATTAGGCAGCGTTTGGATACGTTTTTAAAATAGTGTTCTTAAAAATATTTTAAAAAATGAAAAATATATTTTAAAAATGATGTTTTAAAAAACAATAATACATTTAATAATATTTTTGAAAATATATTTCGAAAAAAAATGATAAAAGTTGTTTGGTACCATTTTTAAAAATAGGTAAAAACTAAAAATATGTTTGGATAAAAACTGTTTTTAGAAATGACGATGTGATTACTAAAGATGAGTATTTTTACTTTTTTGAGTTTTACTGCACAAATGAAAATAGTTTTTTAAAATGATGAAAAAGGAAAAAAATTATTTTTATTTTATCTTAACATTTTTGAAAACTTATTTTTCATTTTCGAAAACATGTTTTGAAAAACGATTGTTAAATATATTTTTAAGAGTTTTTCATTTTTAAAAATAAAAAATAGTTTTAAAATACAATACCAAACACCGCTTAAAATTCTCTACTTAGATAATGAACTCATTTTCACTTATTTCAATAAACAAAAATTATTTATCATCACGTCATCTCACTTCCTTGTCATCAAGATTATTATAATGCAGAATTATTGCCGATTGCCAACTTTTCAAACCAATATCATTGCCCATTATCAATAAACTAATATTATTGTTGCAATCTGCAAACGCTTCCATGACATCTTCATGATGATCTCATCTTGTTTTCACAAACAATCAATGATTAAGCTTCCTTTTTTATAAATATAAATAAATAGATATATATCAATTATTGCAAAGCCAAAAAGTTCTTTTTTTTTTTTTTTTTTTGAAAGATAAGGAACGTATTATAGTCCATCTTTAGAGTTAATAAATTTAACCAAAAAACACATTGATAAGAAAATTGTCAAGTACCAACCACAATCACACAAAAAATTTCAAGACATAAATACATTTGTAAATTGTGTATATAATATTGTCCTGAAATTATTTGAATACATCTACATTGAAGAGACTCTACACATCGATCGATAAATTCGAACATTGATGTACAAATGAATATAAAGTATCTAATCAAAGTTTTTATATTTTAGGACAACCAGGTTGGTAATTCCATTGGTCATTAATAACCACATAATAATCCGACAATTTCAACCCTAACTACGGCTCTGGGGTGGTTGGAGTCGTCGTTGGCTGCTTATCGTTATCGGTACCACTCTCCATAGGACCAACGCCTACCAACCCTACATACCCAAATTTTTTTCTTAGTTTACTTGCAAGCTTGTATATGTCAACCGCCTCTCCAATTACCTCTATCTGTCCCTGGTTGATGATAAATTTCTAGTGTATAAAATTTTCAATAAAACACAACATCAAATTCACATTAAAAACTTGTGCAAGTATACATAGTCCAAAAGTAATATGGTAGTAAGTAAAGTATCGTTCTCACGAAAATCATCCAAATCTAATTAAGTACTAATCCTGTCTAGACCACATCTTATACAAACTATTGAAATTGAATTTGAAATTGAGAAAATAAAAATTAAGAAACTAAACTTAATGACATTTAAAAATTTTTATTCCAAATCTATCATCCCAAAATAATATAATTTCAAATTTATCCTAATCTTATATTACTCAAATTTTCTCTTTTTTTTTTTTTTTCTCCTTGATACTTACAAAAATATATTTGAAAAGAAAAGTCTAAATACATCTTATCTCAAATTATCTTGGAATTAAACTAATATATTTTAATTTACAATTTAAACATTCATTTTCTAGTTGTTTTCTTAAATATATTAATATATTTAAATATATAAATATGGATAATACTACTATATTTTTTAATTATGAATAAAATATTATTAATATGTACATAAAAAATGTTTTAGAATTTATTAAATTATTTATTTTCAGTTGTTTGTATTAAATTAATTAAAATTACATAACAAAAAATAGTTAAAATGGTATAAATATCAAATTACTAGTTTTAAGACAATTTTAAATTTAAAAAACAAACAAGTTTATAATATATTCAGAGGCAATGAAAAAACAAACAAACATGTTATTCAGATTTAATGTTTTAGTTACTATTCAGTCTTCAGGTTTCAGCATCACTGTTCAGTTTTTAGATAAAAAAACAAACGACTCCTTATTTTAAAGATTCTCTGAAAATACCAAATGACCAATTACAATTATTTCAAGAGCTTTTCACCTGCACCCCAAATCAAAAAGAAAAATTTGTTTTTATCCACTTTTTAATAAAAAATTGTTTTTAACTTCTCAAATAAACTATTTTTATTCTATACTTAAGTTTACCAAATTACCCTTAAGTCAAAATTTTAAAAATATGGAATTTAAACCCGATATAAGGTTTTGTAGCCCCGTAAAACCCGGTGCCTACAAAACCTGAAATTGGCCACAAAAGCTAGTAAATTCAGTCATCGTCTTCATTGCTACATCTCACCAAAAACTTTTATTTTCAAACCAAATCCAACAAAATCTAGCTAAATCTAATCCTAAATATCAATATTCAACATCCAAAACACAAAAAAAAAAAAAAACTCAAAAAGTCACAAGAAAAAAAAAACCTCAAAAAATCCTAACAAAACTCAAATAATCAACAAAAAAAGTCAAATATCTCATATCATGAGCAATGTAGGAGGAGAACAATGCATACATGGATAATTTGGGTAATTTGGGTATAAGGTAAGTAAAAACGAATTTTTCTTTTCTAGAATTGTCATTTTTTTGTAAATTCCACTTATTTCTGAGCTAAGTTCAATTGATTTACCGAATCAACCTCAACGAATGAAATTGATAGCTAATTCATCTACTCCACAATTCTATTGGGTCCAATAATTTTAACAATCAATCGTCTAATGGTAGTAATTAGATCTATATGAAAACAAGTATAGACCTCTGCATTTAATGAGGAATATATATATATATATATTAATTTGATGTAGACATTCAAATTTCATTAAATCTTAGACTTTTTATTTTTTATTTTTTTTTAACGATTTTGGATTATTTGTTCATAAGAACAGGTGAGGAATTGTTACAGTCAACCGAGTCCACGGTTGGTGGAACAGTACTAATTTTTTTATTTTACATGAGATGTTTACAGACGTTGATAGTTGATGGTGTTTGCTTCGTCAATGGTTTCCCACATATACGGACAAAATGGGCTAACTTTTAGTGACAATTTCACATCATTGATTATATATATAGGAAAAGAAACGAATATAATCGTCTAATAGGTTAATGAAGTTCTCAATTGATTAATATAGGAAAACATAATTAAAAACAAATATGAAAAAGTAAAAAGCTTCATAAATAAGGATATAGGGCCGGCTTATTAATATATCGACTTTTACTTGAATCCTTATATATGTTATCAAAGACAGATCCGTGTATTCGCTCAATTTTAAAATTTATGCTTAGAGAAAGAAAGGCCACTCATTCAAAACCTCTTTGTAGTACTTAAACAAAGTTGTCCCTCTAGATTCATTTTGTTACTAGCACTAATTACAGCGTTACATCCAACTTAAAAGTACTTCTAGATAACGAGCAACACAAACTTCTGCAAATGGCGAGACAAACAAAAATCAAAACATCAATATGAGTGATATATGTCAGATAACTAGCTAGCAAATGAAATCTCTAAGAAATCATGTTGGAGCTCCGTAGTAAACTAAACCTTGCAAATGATATAGGTTGAGGGATTTCGATGAGCTCACTTTTTGACCCAACTCAAAAGAAATTAGTTTCGTTTTTGTAACTTCAAGATTCGTAAAGTTATATATAATATATGAAATTAAATGGAAACAAATTAATAATATGCAGAGAAAACATATGAGATTACTTGTTATAAGTTGTCTTGCCTAGTTTTTGGGATTGGTATATAATATATTGACACTAATGGAAATCCCATGTCGGCATGTAAAATCAGACATATCTCCTTCTGCAACTTCATTGTTCAATAACGAGCTACCACATTTTTTTCTTTTGATGTGTGACAATGAAACATATCATATTTTAATTTTGTAAAACGTACCATTTAGATTTTATTTAGCTACATAATACAATGCCATTTTATTAAAGCACAAATTGGCCCTGTGGCAGGCGCAGAGTAAGAAAAAATGAAATGTTTCTTAAGGTAAGAAAAGTATAATTCAATTAACAAACACACACAAGCAAAAACATGTGCACGTTTCCTTTTGAAATTAGCGACTGTGGTTTGAGTTACATTTTACTTACCACAAAATAAATAAACAAGTGTGAGTAGAAGTCTCCTTTACTGATTTTGTGCTGATCTTGATAGATATATGATTTCATTTATGAAAGGAAAAAGAAAAACTTATCTTTTCAAATATACCCACTAAAAGATTGTTTCTAGTTAAAAGGAATTGAGTGACTTCAATTTTCAATACTAGCCATTTTACTTAATTACTTTGTCTTTATGTTTGGTAGCCAGTACTGTAGTTGTTTCCAGCAACATCTTCTAACTATAGGCAATAATTTATTAATTTTTTTTGAAACTAGGCAATAATTTTTTAATGCTGATAATTTTACTTATAACAAAAATTTAGATGAACTTTAATTATTATTTGCATATTAATTTTTTTTAACTGCCACCTACAATATATTTATTTAAACTTGAATTATTATTGCACTGAATAAGAGCTCTCTATCTTTAAATCATGCCGAATCAGTTACGCATAAACTATTAATCGTTTTATGTAAAACAATCAATAAAAATGAACAAATTTCAATTCCAAATATATCTAATGTTTCGTCTTTAATTACTTTCATGGTATCAATAGTACTGGAAGCATGAGGCACGAACTTTCCATAATAGGGAACATATTTGATAATTGAAGTCAAACGGTCGAGTCTCCTTCTGAACGACCTAGAAATTGTCCTCTTGCAAACTTTCAAGCCTTTAGACACGCTATAGGCACGTTTTTTCTCATCATGCCACTGGTGCACACGCTATCTATAGCTATAAATACCTCCTCTGCTTCTCCAAAGCAACACCACACCAGAACTCGTCCATTTCTCACTCAAAGAACCATCTCTGTTCATCATTTTCTGCGTTCTCATTATCATCTCCAACAGTACTAGACCATGAAGGTACAAATTCGAACCATGGTTAGATACCTTAGTAGTTAGCTATATTGAATTGTATCCATGCAACTGATAGTAGGCAAACGATGCTAAGTTGGATGATGTCGATAAAATTATTGTGTTTTGTAACACGTTAACGGGTTACCTTTTGCAGCAAAAAATTGTGCTCCAAGTTTCATTAATGAACGGCAAGAAGTCCCGCTCTAAGGCCATGCGAATTGCAGTTGCAGCTTCTGGTAAGCAAAAGCTTCTACTCTGCTTTTCAACGGTGGTTTGCTTACTACTAACTTATTATATATTTCATATAAAACACATATTTGCAGGGATTCCAAATTTTTGCGGTTTGGATAATTAAACCTTAACGTGAGCTTTGTGATATTTATTATTTATGTAATTATATGCAAGTGTAGGCGTGGAATCTGTGTCTTTCAAGGACGATGAGAGCCAGATGGAGGTGACCGGAGATTTGGACGCGGCTATGCTGACACAGCTGTTGAGGAAGAAAGTGGGGCATGCGGATTTGTTGAGCGTCAGCCCCACCGGTGGCAAGGAGAAAGAAGATGACAAACCAAAGGAAAGTGATCAGGCCAACTTTCAGGCCTGGCCTTATACTTATTATAATGCAGTGCCTGATACTTATTATAGTGCAGTGTCTTATTATGAGCCCCAGGTTGCTAGAGGCCCCTGTATCTGCTCAATCATGTGAATTTTACAAGCATCAAGAAAAGTTTGAATGAGACGGACATGCGCTATGTTACTATGTTGTTGGGATGTACTTTTTGCCACGAATGTTTACCATCTTTAGAGAGGGATTTGTGTACGTTTGCTGTTGGATTTCAGTACGATGTACTCTTGTCACGAAAGTATTACCATCTTTTCATAGGGGATTTGTGTACGTTTGCTGTTGGGATTTCAGTCCGATGTACTCTTGTCACACAAATGTGTTACCATCTTTCAGAAGGAGTTGCGTATATTTTATTTTTTATTAGTAAAAGAGAAATTTGAATTTATAGTCTCGACGTTATTGTTTAAGACAATATTTCGATGATATATTTTGTTATGTGTTACATATTAAGTTATGTATTTTAACTTATTAAGTTAAATAAGCTGGTACTTTCCAATAGTTCAAAGTCAATTGACATCAACTTCACTTTTTTTTTTTTTCTTTTTCTCTTAAGATTTTATAATTCTTTCACTATATATATATATATATATCTTCCATGCGCCAAGTGCTATATTTTTGGTGGGTAGGGGTCCCAACTTTCTAGTGTCCTACCCATCAATATCCTCGACGTGTTCCAGACCCTTTATTACCTAAGGTCCCATGCAATATTATAGTCAATCAACTCCAAATTAAGAAAACTTTATTAGGAGGTTTTGTGAGAACCAGTGGTCCTGGGCCACCTTAGAATCAAAATCCTGGTTCTCAATTTCACCCTTTTTTTTCGTCCAAAGGTATTTGATTTGATTGATAAATACATACATAATATAATGAAACCACCGACAGATTTAAGGTGCAGGAGAAACATAATGAAACATTACATTCAATATTTTCACTTAAAGGATAAATAAAAATTAGAAAAGTTAAATGACTACGTACAGAGACCAGATTTATAGATTAAAGATTAGTGTGTGTGCATAAATTATAAAATTCAAGATATTGAAACACTCTAGATATCATGAATTGTAATATTTCATGGTAATTAAGCAAAATCTTGTTATTCAATTAATATTAAAAACTCAAAAAAGTCTTTTGTTAAAGTGCAAAACAAAAGACTTATGGAATTACATTTTTTCTTGGAACATTGACGACACCTTCTATTATAGCTAGCCTGCAGATATTGATGATGCAATGCTCTAATCAAATCTATTATCATGTGACAAATCAAGATTGATCATCAAAATAATCCCTAATTTGAACATTTAATCTTCTGAGCCAGACTGAGTGAACAGTCATATGAAAAACATCAAATCTCTTGGGAGTTTGATTCAACACAAAATGCCTTTGGACTTGTTTAACTCTCCTTTGCATTCTCAAGTACTGTCTCTGAGATATACCCATCAAAGTGTCCTTCAAGTTTGGTATGTCCTTCACTTCCACCTTCACAGAAAATGCCTTCCAATTCAAAACATCACTAAATGGAGCCACATACCCCTCTTTGACGATCACAGGGACACATTCACCATAGATGGCATCGACAATCCTAGGGCTCCCCACTTGATACCCACTGGGACAAAGACAGAACTTGCCCTTTCTAATCATTGACTTGTATGACAGTCCGCGGGAAGGTATCCGTAGACTTGAACGTCTTGGTCTTGTTCTCCCAGTGTTTGAATAGTAGGGATCTGATGTGACCATGCTCACCGCCCCCGAAGAATGCAAGGATTGAGCGGCGAGATGGTGAGAGGCCTCCTAGAAGCCCGCTACGTTCTCCGGTATGAAGATAAATTCAAGTGTGACATCCTTGCCAGGGTTGAATCCTTCATAAGTGTTGGGCATGCATAGTACTAATGGACTTATGGAATAAGTAAGGTACAAAGTTTGATGTACTTGGCCCCTGTAAAACAAGGATAATTAATGCTGGCTATATAAATCGAATAAAGAATAGTTAAAACAAACTTTTCAAGATTCTCTTATATTTACTGAGTTGATATCCTTTAACTTTAATACAGCTCGAACTTTCTACTATGTATTAGGGTGAAACAGTGCACAATTGTCTAATCCTAAAAATTAAGTTAATTTTTTGAGTGGAAATGATCTAAAAATAAAATAATTCTTTATCAAATTATATGCACCATATCAAATGTTGATATGGTATGTCATGGTATATAATTCATTAATTTGTATACCTAATCATGGCAAGCTAACATAAATAGAATGCAAAAATAAAAACAATTAATTAATTGAAATTGAATTATCGAATAAATCGAAGTCAAGATTAAGCTACATTGTAGCCTAGATAAAAATAAATTAGCTCCTCATAACAAAAACAAAAGCAAATAATATAAGAGAAAATTCCATTAATACAAGGGAAAAAGAATAAACTAATTCTTCTCCTCACTAAAGCTTCTTAGACTCTTGCTTCTGACTATTGCCTCTGCTTCTACTCTGATTTTGACTACTATTGCTTCCTCTGCTGCTTGATGATAGAAAACACTGAGAATTGGTTCTTATTTTTAGCGAACGAACTGAGTTGGACTAGTAATTTGCCAGGGGTCAAACACAAAGTTTCCATCTATTATTACAGCCGAGATTTTGTACATTTAATACATCATAGCTTCCTGTCGTAGGTTCCTTTCTTGTGACAGTATCGCAGGTTGTCTCAGCTGGTTTTGATCCAACAACTCCTACTTGTGACTTAGTTGTAGCTTGTTGACGCAACTTGTGATCCTGCGAATCCTTCCTACGCCTTATTTGTTGTAGCTTTTAAACGCCGGATGCAACCTGCAATAGATAAATATTACTTTTGTCAAATTCCTCAATGAGCTGCTTCTGGAAGCTCTTAATTTATTGCATGATTTTTTTTACTTATTTTCTTGAATTGGCCGGATCATTTTCTTGTGTGCAAAGTTTTTTAATTTTGCTCCGAAACCTTCTAAAATTCTTCCACTTTCTCATAAATTCCCAAATTGTCCCTGATTAACATTTCTACACACACTTCTCAAATTTAATTAAATACACCAATAATTATTCGAATTTTCATTACAAAAGTCTTATTTATGAGTATCAAATAACAATATATTTTTTCCGTTATCAAATACCCTCAAACTCGACTTTTGCTCATCCTCGAGCAAAACTAGAACACAAAAACAAAAACAAAAACTTAAAACTAATCCTACATTTTATGTAACCACTTTCGCATGTCTTCACGATAGTATTTAGCGTATGCCGCCAGCCTTTAAACCCTTAGGTGTCTCTAGTTGAGGAGTTGTGTCTCTTGAGAGTTTGCCAGCTATGATACCGACAAACATAAATTACTCAAGTTAATCATAAACTACTTCATGCAATGTCAAAGAAAACAACGCACCCATGATCTTGAATCAAGACTAAAATTAAATCACTAGTAGTTCTCACACAATCTTCGATTCTCTCCAACTTATCACCTAGAAATCAAGCTTTGAAATTATCAAGCACGCACATTATGGACTTATTTCGTCTCGACTCTAAAGCTCACATGATTCCTCTCATTTTACTCACTCAAAACCTAAGCTTAACACTCTTTCAACACATGCGAAATAGAAGTTATGCACAAGAAAAAAATATCAATTATTTTACAACGCATGCGCTAATAATATTGCTTTTTCATACATTTGCTTGCAAAATTCCTTCACCCCTTTCTTTTCTAATTATTATATTTTCTCGAACACCACAATTTATTTTATTTTATTTTTTTACGTTAAACCCTGAATTAAATTCCAAACCGTACCCACCTTCAATTGCCTAAATTTAGTCCCATTAATGATTCCAAACTCTACAAGGTAAGGTCAATTTACTTTCTGGCTTGGTTTTGGATTTTTGTAGGTTCAAACAAAGAAATTCAGGCTTTTATTAAAGCGTTTACATTCAAATTGGCATTTGGGTGCACACAACACATGGTAAGGAAAGTGTTCGGGCTATTTACTAGTTAAGCACACAAAGCCTAGTTTCACTTTTTTAGAGTTATCAAATTTTTAATTCAAGAACAAAGGGTTTATGGACACCTGATAAGCTATTTCCTTCTAACGCAAGACTTATAAAGGTCTATCTAATCTACAAAAAACAATTGAAAAAGTGTTTAAGTATTGAAATTAAAACACCCTCTGAATAGAAATGCTTTTTAACAGCTTGAATTCTCACACGTGTAGTCTCTACTAATAAACCATAACTGTGAATTCCTGAAAAATCTCTGCTCTCTAAACTAAGATCCCAATCTTTAAATTTCTTTAATCATGCTATAACGTTCATGGCTACTTCCTAGTCGCATTAACCAACCATGAAATGTATTAATTTCTCTTAATTATAATAACACAATTATTAACAAACTTGAGCAATGTTTTTATTTTTATTTTTAATTAATTATTTTTTTTTGGACACTAAACAGTCCACCCCCAATGTTTAAAATTAAATTCCAAGGCAGGAAAAACAAAAGAAAAATAACAGCGAAAAATAAAATAAAATAAAATACGAATAACATTAAGGAAAAGAAAAACTAAAACAACACAAAGAAAATCACGAAAAATTAAATCTAAACTAGACTCTAAAGAGACTCAAAAATCCAACCAAAACAAAGTGAAGAGAAGGTAGATACGAAACCTCCTTCAGAAAGCATTAATGCCATCAAAAATATACCGTTCAGCAGTGCGTTGACGCCCTTGACGCTCCTCCACACGGTTACAACATCCAGCAGGGACGAAACTTTCGAAGAATACGACTAGCACGTCCCTTCAATTCCTCAATTTCCAATCTTAAATCATGAATATCATAACCTAACACAACTTCAGGTAGAGGATCATATTCCGATATCTCTTCAAGTTCCTCGTCTTCGTATGCATCCACAAATTCATCCTCCTCAATTTTTGGCGTATTCTCTTTAGGAAACGGTTCTTCGGGTATATCGGCTTCAAGCATTCTAGCGGGTTGGTCTACCTCATTCTTAGCTTGAGATTCCGCACCAAGGTCCTCCATTGGCTCACTCTCAGAGAATTCCTTGTTAATTACCACTGGTTCGATAGGAGGAACTACCCATGAAAGATTTCCGACAGCACGCCCCTGTTGAGCGCTAATTGTAAAAAATTATATGCCCCGTGATTTTATTTGGAAGAGAAGAAAAGAAAAGAAAGGAATATAATGCCAAAAAGAAAGAGCAAAAATTCTCTCTCACACTATTGTAGCTTGCACAATTCGTATAAGTGGTGAGAAGAGAAGAATGTCAAACACACCTGTTTATAGCATACAAATCTAAGTCAAACAGGGCAATCCAAAAAAAAAAAGACAAGTCTCAGGTTTCTAAAACCAAAAAGGAAATCACAAAAGTTCGCAAAATGGCGGTCAAACCTAACCATGTTTCTTTTGTTTTTTTTATTATTTTGCAATTTTCCTGTGTTGGAGGAAATTGTAATTCACCAACCAAAATTTGCTTTGTCAACTGCTCATGCACGTGGATCGAATTCTTGGATTCTGTCTGCATCCCTGTTTTGTCTTTTTCCTGTATTGACTTGCCTGATTTTCAAATAAAAATACAAATTAAAGAAATCTAATATCCAATAGCAACAACAAATGCAACCATGCATGCAACATAATGCGCTAAAAATTAAAACCAAGAGAGTCATAAATACGTACTTATATAGGCCAAAATAAAAATAAATCCATGCAGAAAGAAACACACCCAAGAATGCAAAATAAAAACAAAATGAAAGAAAATAAATTGTCAGGGCTCCTGACAACGCCTGAACTCCTTATAACGGTCCAGTCTCTACCGAAATTTCTCCATGCTCTGATCATTGGCATCCAAACGCTATGTTTTGTTTTATTCAATCTATGTGCATTTATATCATGTTTACTTTATACAAATATCATGTAACATGCATGATTACTTATGTAGTCTCAAATTTAGTATATAAGGGTTACCATATAAGAAGATTTAGTTTGAGATAAGTAATATAAAAAAGTACGTAACAAACAAACAAAATTAGGTACTTTGTTGTCGTAAATTTATAACAATGATCTATTTTGTATTTGATACGTTGATCTTATCTGAGATTGTTCATGTGATGACATGAAAATGGAGACACCTTATAGGTTTCTCCAAAAAAAAAAAAAGAAAAAAAGAAATATTAAATATAGGTGCCCTTTACATTTCTTGGAAAATTCATTCATGATCACATGATTTCCGTTCCTCATTTCACCATCGAAGTAAGGCACGAGACATCAAATATGATGGATTATATTTTCTCCATTATTCTTCATAAAAACAAGAGAAATGCTAAATTTTTCAAATTTTTTGTTCAAATCTATGTCCAAATAATGTGACATATAAGTTATCAACATTTTATAAATCATAAAATGTGATAATTAATATGATGTTAACAATTCATATGTCGTATCTTTGAAATGAATTTGGACAAAAAATTTAGGGACCTAACATACTTTAAAAACAATAAAGACGGAAGAAAATCCCATCAAATATATTGAATAACTTAAAAATTTATGATCTAAAGATGAGGATATATTGACTATACTATTTCTATAAATAAAATTCGGGTGTGTTTAGATACTTTTTTAAAATGATGTTTTTGAAAGATATTTTAAAAATGAAAAACATTTTTTGAAAATAACGTTTTAAAAAACGATAATGCGTTTGATAGCATTTTTGAAAATACATTTTGAAAATAAAAAATAATAAAAGTTGTTCGGTGCCATTTTTAAAAATAGATAAAAACTGAAAATGTGTTTGGATGAAAACTATTTTTAAAAATGACGATGTGACTAATAGAGATGAGTATTTTTATTTTTTTGAGTTTTATTGTATAAATGAAAATGGTTTTTGAAAATTATAAACAACGAAAAAAAATATTTTTCACTTTTACCTTAACATTTTTGAAAACTTATTTTTTATTTCCAAAAATATATTTTTGAAAATGATTGTTAAACACATTTTCAAGAATTTTTTGTTTTTTAAAAATAAAAATAGTTTTACAAAACAGTATCGAATACCACCTAAAATTCTCTACTTAGATTATGAACTCATGTTCACTTATTTGAATAAACAAAAATTATTTATCATCACGTCATCTCACTTCCTTGTCATCAACTAATATTATAATACAGAATTATTGCCAATTGCCAACTGTTCAAACTATCATAAACTAATATTATTGTTTTGTTTTTTTTAATAAACTAATATTATTGTTGCAATCTGCAAACGCTTGCATGACATCTCCATGATGATCTCATCTTGTTTCACAAACAATCAATGATTAAGCTTCCTTTTTTATAAATATATATATATATATATATCAATTATTGCAAAGCCAAATAGTCCTTTTTTATTTTTGAAAGATAAGTAGTGTGTTATAGTCCGTATTTAGAGTTAATAAATTTAACCAAAAAACACATTGATAAGAATATTGTCAAGTACCAACCACAAGCACACAAAAAATTTCAAGACATAAATACATTTGTGAATTTTGTATATAATATTGTCCTAAAATTATTTGATTACATCTACATTGAAGAGACTCTACACATTGATTGATAAATCTGAACATTGATGTACAAACGAATATAACGTATCTTATCAAAGTTTACATTTTGGAACAACTAGGTTGGTGATTCCATTGGTCATTAATAACCACATAATAATCCGACTGTTTCAACCCCAACTGTGGCTCCGAGGTGGTTGGAGTTGTCTTTGGCTGCTTATCCACAGGACCAACACTCATCAAGCCTGCATACCTAAATTTCTTTCTTGGTTTACTTGCAAGCTTGTATATGTGAAACGCCTCTCCAATCACCTATATTTGTCCCTGGTTGATGACAAATTTCTAGTGCATAAAATTTTCAATAAAACACAACATCAAATTCACATTAGAAATTCATGTAAATATATATGGTCTACAAGTAATATAGTAGTAAGTAGAGTATTGTTTCCAAGAAAATTATCCAAATCTAGTTAAGTACCGATCCTATCTAGACCACATCTTATACAAACTATCAAAATTGAATTTGAAATTGAGAAAATAAAAATTAAGAAACTAAACTAAACTTAATGACATTTATAAGTTTTTATTCCAAATCCATCATTTCTAAAATAACATAATTTCAAATTTATCCTAATTTTATATTACTCAAAAAAAAAAAATTTCCTTGATACTTACAAAAAATATATTTGAAATAAAAACCTAAATACATCTCATCTCAAATTATAAACTAATATATTTTAATTTACAATTTAAACATTCATTTTCTAGTTGTTTTGTTAAATATATTAATATATTTAAATATATAAATATGAATAATACTACTATATTTTTTAATCATATTTTAATTATGAATAAACTATTATTAATATGTACATAAAATGTTTTAGAATTTATTAAATTATTTATTTTCAGTTGTTTGTATTAAATTAATTAAAATTATATAATAACAAATAGTTAAAAAGGTATAAATATTAAATTACTTTTTAAACAATTTTAACTTTAAAAAATAAACAAGTTTACAATATATTTAAAGATAAGGAAAAAAAAAAAACATGTTATTCAGATTTAATGTTTTAGTCACTATTCAATCTTCTAGTTTCAACAGTACTATTCAATCTTCAAATAAAAAAACAAATGACCCCTTACTTTAAACATTTTCTACAAAGACTAAATGACCAATTACAATTATTTCTGGAGCTTTTCACTTGCAGCCCAAATCAAAAAGAAAAATTGTTTTTACCTACTTTCTATAAAAATTTGTTTTTAACTTATCAAACAAACTATTTTTATTCTATACTCAAGTTTACTAAACTACCCTTAAGTTAAAATTTTAAAAATATAGAATTTAAATCCGATATTAGGTTTTGTAGCCCCATAAAACCTGGTGGCCACAAAACCCGAAATCAACCACAAAATCTAATAAATTCGGTCGTCATCTTCATTGCTGCATCTCACCAAAAATTTTATTTTCAAGTCAAATCCAATAAAATCTAACCAAATATAATCCTAAACATCAATATCCAACATCCAAAACACTAAAAAAACTCAAAAAGTCACAAAAAAAAAAAAAAAAAAACTCAAACAATCCTAACAAACTCAAACAATCAACAAAAAAGTCAAAATCTCATATCATGAGCAATGGAGGAGGAGAGCAATGCATACATGAACAATTTGGATAATTTGGATAAGGGTGGGTAAAAATGAATTTTTCTTTTCTAGAATGGTCATTTTTTGTAATTTCCACTTATTTCTGAGCTAGGTTCCATTGATTTACGGAATCAACCTCAACAAGCGAAATTGATAGCTAATTAATCTACTCCACAATTTTATTGGGTCCAATAATTTTAACAATCAATCGTCTAATGGTAGTGATTAGATCTATATGAAAATAAGTATAGACCTCTGCATTAAATGAGGAATATATATATATATATTAATTTGATGTAGACATTCAAATTTTATTAAATCTTAGACTTTTTATTTTTTATTTTTTTTTAACGATTTTGGATTATTTGTCGATAAGAACAGGTGAGGAATTGTTACAGTCAACCGAGTCTACGGTTGGTGGAACAGTATTTTTATTTTACATGAGATGTTTATAGACGTTGATAGCTGACGTTGATGGTGTTTATATGAGATGTTTTACATGAGATGTTATAGACGTTGATGGTTGATAGTTGATGGTGTTTGCTTCGTCAATGGTTTCCCACATATACGAACAAAATGGCTTGACTTTTACAGACAATTTCACATCATTGATTATATATATAGGAAAAGAAACGAATATAATCGTCTAATAGATCAATGAAGTTCTCAATTGATTAATATAGGAAAACATAATTAAAAAAAAAATATGCAAAAAATAAAAAGCTTCATAAATAAGGGTATAGGACCGACTTGTTGATGTACGAACAAAATAGCCTGACTTTTACAGACAATTTCACATCATTGATTATATATATAGGAAAAGAAACGAATATAATGGTCTAATAGATCAATGAATTAAGTTCTCAATTCATTAATATAGGAAAACATAATTAAAAACAAATACGCAAAAAATAAAAAGCTTCATAAATAAGGGTATAGGACCGACTTATTCATATATCAACTTTTACTTGAATCCTTATATATGTTATCAAAGACAGATACGTATTCGCTCAATTTTAAAATTTATGCTTAGTGAAAGAAAAGCCACTCATTCAAAACCTCTTTGTAGTACTTAACCAAAGTTGTCCCTCTAGATTCATTTTGTTACTAGCACTAATTATAGCGTTACATCCAACTTAAAAGTACTTCTAGATAACGAGCAACACAAACTTCTGCAAATGGCGAGACAAACAAAAATCAAAACATCAATATGAGTGATATGTCAGATATCTAGCTAGCAAATGAAATCTCTAGGAAATAATGTTGGAGCTCCATAGTAATTAAAACTTGCAAATGATATATAGGTTGAGAGATTTAGATGAGCTCACTTTTTGACCCAACTCAAAAAAACAAAAAATCAGTTTCGTTTTTGTAACTTCAAGATTCGTAAAGTTATATATAATATATGAAATTAAATGGAAACAAATTAATAATATAGAGAAGCATATGAGATTACTTGTTATAAGTTGTATTGCCTAGTTTTTGAGATTGGTATATAACTGACACTAATGGAAATCCCATGTCGGCATGTAAAATCAGACATATCTCCTTCTGCAACTTCATTGTTCAATAACGAGCTACCACATTTTTTTCTTTTGATGTGTGACAATGAAACATATCATATTTTAATTTTGTAAAACGTATCATTTAGATTTTATTTAGCAACATAAAACAATGCCATTTTATTGAAGCTCAAATTGGCCCTGTGGCAGGCGCAGAGTAAGAAAAAATGAAATATTTCTTAGGGTAAGAAAATATAATTCAATTAACAAACACACACAGCAAAAACATGTGCACATTTCCTTTTGAAATTAGCGATTGTGGTTTGAGTTACATTTTACTTACCACAAAATAAATAAACAAGTGTGAGTAGAAGTCTCCCTTACTGATTTTGTGCTGATCTTGATAGATATATGATTTCATTTATGAAAGGAAAAAGAAAAACTTATCTTTTCAAATATACCCACTAAAATTTGTTTCAAGTTAAAACGAATTGAGTGACTTCAATTTTCAATACTAGCCATTTTACTTAATTACTTTGTCTTTATGTTTGGTAGCCAGTACTGCAGTTGTTTCCAGCAACATCTTCTAACTATAGGCAATAATTTATTAATTTTTTTTGGAACTAGGCAATCATTTTTTAATACTGATAATTTTACTTATAACAAAAATTTAGATGAACTTTAATTATTATTTGCATATAGATTTTTTTAGTTAACTGCCACCTACAATATATTTATTTAAAACTTGAAATATTATTGCACTAATAAGAGCTCTTATCCTCAAATTATGCCGAATCAGTTACACATAAAATATTAATCGTTTTATGTAAAACAATCAATAAAAACGAACAAATTTCAATTCCAAATATATCTAATGTTAGCGTCTTTAATTACTTTCATGGTATCAATAGTACCGGAAGCATGAGGCACGAATTTTCCATAATAGGGAACATATTTGATAATTGAAGTCAACATGCGAGCCTCCCTCGGAACGACCTAGACAAGTGTCCTCTTGCGGTACTTTTCAAGCCTTTAGACATGCTATAATGCACGTTTTTCTCAATCGTACCACTGGTGCACACGCTATCTATAGTTATAAATACCTCCTCTGCTTCTTCCAAAGCAACGCCACACCAGAAATCGTCCGTTTCTCACTCAAAGAACCATCTCTAGTCATCATTTTCTGCGTTCTCATCATCATCTTCAACAGTACTAGACCATGAAGGTACAAATTCGAACCATGGTTAGATACCTTAGTAGCTAGCTATATTGGATTGTATCCATGCAACTGATAGTAGGCAAACGACGTTAAGTCGGATGATGTCGATAAAATTATTGTATTTTGTAAGACGTTAACGGGTTACCTTTTGCAGCAAAAAATTGTGATCCAAGTTTCATTAATGAACGGTAAGAAGTCCCGCTCTAAGGCCATGCAAATTGCAGTTGCAGGTTCTGGTAAGCAAAAGCTTCTACTCTGCGTTTCAACGGTGGTTTGCTTACTACTAACTTATTATATATTTCATATAAAAGACATATTTGCACGGATTCCAAATTTTTGCGGTTTGGATAATTAAACCTTAACGTGAGCTTTGTGATAGTTATTATTGATGTAATTATATGCAAGTGTAGGCGTGGAATCTGTGTCTTTCAAGGACGATAAGAGCCAGATAGGAGGTGACCGGAGAGTTGGACGCGGCTCTGCTGACACAGCTGTTGAGGAAGAAGGTGGGGCATGCGGATTTGTTGAGCGTCAGCCCCGCCGGTGGCAAGGAGAAAGAAGATGACAAACCAAGGAAAGTGAGGCCAACTTTCAGGCCTGGCCTTACACTTATTCTAATGCAGTGCCTTATACTTACTATAGTGCAGTGCCTTATTATGAGTCCCAGGTTGCTAGAGGCCCCTGTATCTGCTCAATCATGTGAATTTTACAAGTATCAAAGAAAAGCTTGAATGAGATGGACATGCGCTATATTACTGTGTTGTTGGGATGTACTTTTGCCACGAATGTTTACCATCTTTTGGGAGGGATTTGTGTACGTTTGCTGTTGGGTTTCAGTAAGATGTACTCTTGTCACACAAATATGTTACCATCTTTTTAGAAGGAGTTGTGTACATTTTATTTTTATCAGTAAAAGAGAGATTTGAATTTATAACCTCAATCTTATTGTTTAAGACAAAATATTTTAATGATATATTTTGTTATATATTACATATTAAGTTATTAAGTTAAATATTTTAACTTATTAAGTTAAATAAGCTGGTACTTTCCAATAGTTCAAAGTCAATTGACATCAACTTCAATTTTTTTTTTTTTTTTTTTCTCTTAAGATTTTTTAGTTCTTCCACTGTGTGTATATATATATATCTTCCATATGCGCCAAGTGCTATATTTTTGGTGGGTTGAGGTCCCCATTTTTTAGTATTCTACCCATCAATATCCTCAACGCCAGACCCTTTATTACCTAAGGTTCCATGCAATATTATAGTCAATCAACTCCAAATTAAGAAAACTTTATTAGGAGATTTTGTGAGAACCAGCGGTCCTGGACCACCTTAGAATCAAAATCCTGGTTCTCAATTTCACCCTTTTTTTTTCAGTCCAAACGTATTTAATTTGATTGAATAAATACATACATAATATAATGAAACCACCGATAGATTTAAGGTGCAGGAGAAACATAATGAAACATTACATTCAATATTTTCACTTAAAGGATACATAAAAATTAGAAAAGTTAAATGACTATGTACAGAGACTAGATTTATTGATTAAAGAGTAGTGTGCGTGCATAAATTATAAAATTCAAGCTGTATATTGAAACCCTCTAGATATCATGAATTGTAATATTTCACGGTAATTAAGCAAAATCTTGTTATTCAATTTATATTAAAAACTCAAAAAAGTTTTTTGTTAAAGTGAAAAACAATATAAAGAGTTTACATTTTTTCTTGGAACATTGACGACACCTTCTATTATAGCTAGCCTGCAGATATTGATGATGCAATGCTCTAATCAAATCTATTATCATATGACGAATCAAGATTAAGGTTGGCAAAATGGACAGGGATCTTCGGACCCGAACCGTACCCGTAATAATGAGGTTCGGGTATGGATCCGCACCTATATTGTACAGACCCTTAAAAGAATCGGGTCTGAAAAAAGCCCTCAATTTGCGGGTAGGTTATGGGTCCATCTGCGGGTCTCCATCAGACCCGCAAAATACCCACTCCTTATAAACGCCATACTCGTTTCATTTTGAAAAGAAAACCCCAACTCTCTCTCTCTCAACTCTTTCGACTCTCTCTCTCTCCAATCTCCATCGCCTCTCCTCCTCGACTGCCATCCATCGCCGCCGTTCCTCCTCGACTACGATCTATCACCGCCGTGTTGTCGCCGACCACCAGAGCATCTCCGTTTCTCTCTCTCCATCGTCGATCAACAAAACCAGGTCTCTCTTCAATCTCGTCGACGCCATTCCTCCTCGACTGCGATCCATCGCCGCCGTGTTATCGCCGGCCACCAGAACATTCCCGTCTCTCTCTCTCCATCGCCGACCAACAAAACCAAGGTTTGTTTTAAAAAAACTCGAGGTCTTTAAATTTTTTTGGGTCTTTCGCATCTGGGTTTTGCTTCGATTCATCTGGGTTGTTTTGCATCTAGGTTGTGTGTCTTTTGCATCTTGTATGATATATTATCTGGGTTAGTTCTTGTGTTGTTGATTCACAGGAAAATCTGACAACTATCCAGTTGGGTTAACGAAAAGACAAGACGTATTGGGTTGGTATTGTGTGGTTTTGTGTGATTTCTGCTCACTGGTTAGTTTCTTTTCTTTTTCAAATGATAATGTTAATTAATGGTGCAGTTGTTTAATTTGTTTTGGGATTGGGTTCGGGAGGGGATCAGATCCGATGAAGAGAAGAGAAGAGAAGAGAAAGGGTGTATCGTATGTGGTGTTGTGTTGTGTTATGTGGTAATGTATAATAATGTTGTTGTTGTGTTGTTTTGTTGGAAGAGATGTTTGTGCTTTTTTGGGTTTGTGGTTGTAGGTATAGAGAAAGAAGAAGAGGAACCAGAGAGGTTGTAAATCATCATCAATATTGGAGCAGCTTGTGGTTGAAGTGGCGGAGGCCAGCACTTCAAAAGCTTCATTACGAGAGAGAGAATCTCAGATTGATTCTCTCCAGGAGGAGTTGACTCAAACAAGGTTTTTCTTGTGGTTTTAGTCTTGTGTGTATTTGGCTTGCTAGGTAGAGGATTTTGAAATTTATGTGATTTGAGTGTGGTGCAGGGATGAATAGATTAGTCCACTCATTGTCTGGCTAAATTAGCATGTGTAAAAGTTTGTTTCGAATCATTTAGATTAGTCCATTCTAGAAATTAATAGATTCCTTGTTGAACCCAAGTTGATATAACTTGGTCTTTGATGGAAAGTCTTTACTTTTACGAGCTTAAATATTCATTAGATTAAGTAGATTTAATTAATATAATGAATCCATTGTTCTGTTTTCAATTGATAGTATTAGGGGTGGACTTCAAACTTTGATGCACACACTTGACACGCAAGTTATTGATCTTGCTAACACAGAGAGTTGTCATTGCTGTTGAAGAAGATGCATAAAGAAGGTGCATATTGGGTAAGAAGGTGCATTAATGTCGGTGTAGATCCATTTTGATGTTTTGGCATTAAGTTGAAGATAATCATCCTTACTTTGATATTTTGGCATGGTGGAAAGGAAATAAAGGGAAGTATCCGATCTTGGCTAGAATTGCCAAAGACATCATAGCCATTCCTGTGTCTACGGTGGCGTTTGAGTCCGTTTTTAGTGGTGGGGGTAGATTCTGGAGCCCACATCATAGGAGATTGCATCCGAACGCATTGGAAGCATTGATGTGTGCACAAAATTGGATATGGGCTCCACTTCGAGGTATGAAAGTAATTATAAATTTAATTATATTATGTATATTATTCGTAATCATCAATTTAATTTTTAATTTGTAACTTAATTTGTTCTATTAGGTGGCGTTTCGGAAGAAGAAAGATATCATAAACAAGATGAAGAAGACTCATCATCGACTTGATTTTATTTTTTATATTTATATTTATATTTTTTGTTATTTTTGAATGTAAATTAAGGATAAATTTTAACTTTAAATTTATTTATTGTTTAATTTTGATTATGGCATGTATGTTGTAAAATCTAACAAGATGATTATGGAATGGACTGTGATATGAAATTAGTTTAATTTGATTTAGTAAATTTTTTTTTTTTTCAAAAATCAGGTTGGGATATTGGATATTATATTCAATAAATATCTTTTTTTGGAAAATTTAGATAATATTTTTAAAAAAAAACGGGTTGACCCGACCCGATTAAATCTGGATCCGACCCGTTGATACGGATGTATTTTGTAAAATCGATCAAGATGATTATGAAATAGATTATGTTTAGGTTAATTTGATTTGGTAAAAAAAAATTATTTTTTTTTTCAAAAATCATGTTGGGATCTTGGGTATTATATCCTATAAATGTTTTTTTTTTTTGAGAATTTTTTATTTTTATTTTTTGAAAAAACGGGTCGACCCGATTTGATCTGGGTCAATCCGGTTAAAGTCTGGATCTGATCCGTTGACCCCGGATCTGACCCGGTCAATCCGGGTCTGATGAGGGTCTAAAGCGACCCGCAAAATATACGGGTCGGGTCTGAACCATACCCTCAAATTAATTTGAGGGTATGGGTAGGGTTTGGACCCTCAAAAAAGTAAGAGGGTCCAATGCGGGTCTGGGCCTGGTGCGGGTCCAGACCCGCATTTTGCCAACCTTACTTAAGCCCAAGGCACTAAATCCATAACTAATACAATTTCAGACTTATAGAAAATAAATCTCAATTTGAATTAGGAAGATATATCAACAACGAAAATGAATTATTCACTCCAAGCACAAACCAGAAAGCACCTCTCAGAAAAGGTACAAGTTAAGGTTCCATGATTTAAAACTAAAGCTTTCTAGAGAAAAGTATACGAAATGCACAATAATCAAATGTTGAACTAATTACATAATAAATGCATAATAGAATTGCAAAAAACAGCTCAAAACACTAAATTCAACTAAGAGAAAAGTCATGCAGTTAATGCCTACAAAAACTCATCAATTCAATGAAACATATAATAAACAGCGAAAGAAATCAAACCACAACATTTTGGGAACTCCAGAACAAATTGGTTTTCATACTACCTTATTGGAACCAACAATATTATCAGGACGAAAATGAACAATTGGATTAAAAAATTAAAAAAAATTAAAAAAAAAAAATTAGCGAAGATAATTCATTCACATAACTACCCATCAACATTACAATTTCCGTATCCTAACTATACCCTTTTCTTATCATACAGCTACAATATAGGAAACTGTAATGATGATGTGCAATTATGTGATCAAATTATTCATTTTTTTTTTTCCATATTTGAATCCACCAACTAATTTTTGTCTCAACAACATTGTCAATTCCAACAAGGTAGTATGACCCCAATTTTTTCAGACACAAATAGATAAGCTAAACAAAAAAGGCATACAATAACTAAGAAACCAAAAGCACAACAATTTGAATCATAACCAGTATCTTGGATCTCTACAAAGAAGCAAGAAATACCAATTCTATTAGATTTGGTGAATCCGGTGAAGGAATTCAGAGCAGTGTCTTGGTAAACGAAGATGAGCACGACCGAAAGAGCTACCAAAAGGGCACCCACTTTGGAAAACGTTTTCATGCCTCTCCTCCTCCGCAACAAGAAACGGTTCCCTAAGAAAAAAAAAAAAAGGAAAAAAGCATCCATGTATTGTTAGAATTTTGAACGAATGAAAGCAAAATGATGATGGGAAATGGAAGGAAAAGAAAGAAAAGTGAACCAGAATGGATATTGGAAGCCGTGGTTGACCTGTTAATACAGATTCTGAAGTACCCAGATGAGCAAAACGAAGATAAATCATCAAAGTCCATGGTCAGATTACAAAATTGTTATAAAAATATGATTTTTATTTAATATAGGAGAGATATGAGATGGCAAATTCAAGACGTGTACAAGGAAGATGAGTACATTTGAGTTTGAGTTCGGGTTCGGTGGGCCACGTCAACACTCATGACTCAGCGCTTGTTTGGGAAGGTTACAGAATTATCCCCAACTTTATGCAATATTCAACGCGCGGCCAAGATGATTCCAACATTGCCCTGCCAATGGATATTTAATGTGGGCAGTAGGTGGGTAAAAAAACTAGATTCTAATCGAATAGGATTGAGAATATCAATTTTCAAATTGTATTTGATTCTGTTTAATTTTTTATGTCAAAAATTGATTTTTTTCGGTTTTGGTTTGGTTTAGGTCGGAAAATTGATCCTACCTAAAAACCGACTCAAAATTTAAAAAAAATTGGGGTATAAAAGGCTCATTAAAAAAAAACAAAAAAAATTGACCTTACCTGAAACCAAACCAAACCAACTCAAACCATTCGCTTCGATTTATTCATACAATTAGGGCTTGGTTTGATATTCTATTTCGAAAACCGATTTTTTTCAGTTGAGTTTGATTTTGCCTAAAACCAAACCAAACCGAACCAAACCGTGTCCACCCCTAATGGTTAGACTAATTTTAAAAGGGATATTATCAAAATACCCTTATAAATTGAAAGTATTATTAGACCATCTCTGGTTTTTAATATGTTATTC
This sequence comes from Nephelium lappaceum, assembly GCA_021234005.1. Taxonomy (NCBI): domain Eukaryota; kingdom Viridiplantae; phylum Streptophyta; class Magnoliopsida; order Sapindales; family Sapindaceae; genus Nephelium; species Nephelium lappaceum. The sequence continues at coordinate 16,495,103 of CM038004.1, forward strand.
AAAAGTCATCGACGTTAGTTGGAAATTAATTTTCATCCAAAGAGTAAGTTTTTGACATTAAGAATTTTTCAATATACCAAGCTACCCTTATTGTATGTAGTACTTGGTGAAATAAAAATAATAATAAATTAAAAAATTAAATCCATCATGATATCATAACCATCCATCATCTACCACTTTGTATCCATTATTGCAAAAATATGTGTTGTGTTTGAGTAAAAGGTTGAGTTAATTTATTTTAATTTAAAATTCAATTTTTAAAATTTGAGTTTGAACTTAAAAGGGGTCTTTTTAGTAAAAAGATGTCTGTCAATTCATAGTACTTATTTTGTAAAATTATGTCTGTTCATAGGTGTTTGTTTTATAGAGTTGTGTTTGTTCATAGGTATCTATTCAATATTTATAAATAGAAGATCAACTTTTATCATTTAGTATAGAATTTTTCACTTTTTGCATTCCATTACATAATTAAGAAACACACCAAAATTCAACAGAATTCAGAATATCTAGTGCTTGGTTTTTGAATTTAATAGAGGATTCTGAGAGATAGTTGCTCAAAGTTTTATAAGCACTAGAGTAGACAGTAATTACTGTCTTAAGACCAGTTGCAATTCTAGAAAACTCTGTTATTTCGTATTTCAATTTCATTATTCAGGTACACTTTTTCTTTCTTGTGTTTTAATTATTACTATTATTTTTTGTGTTTAAGAGTAATTGTACTGTTTACAACTGTTTTATTGTAGTATAAACAATTTCTATAATAAAATTATTCTACTTTATTGTTTATTTCATTCTCTATTTGTTATTGTTTTTGATTGTTGATTTTTTAACTATCTTAAGATAGTAATTTATGGATCAACAATCTGTTTCAGGCAAAAATTCTTATGCCGGGACGCCTGAGAAATTTAAAGGAATGGATTTTCGAATATGGCAATAGAAGATGTTATTCTTCTTAAAAACCATGAACTCGGCACATGTTGTCAATGAATAAGCCCCAAAGACGGGAGATAATCCATCAAAAGAGGCTTTGATTGCCCTAGATGCATGAACTCACTCTGTATTTTGTTGTGGAAATTATATCCTTAATGGTTTGGATGATACCCTTATGATATTTTTTTCTACTTGTAAAACAACAAAAAAAAATTATGAGAATCTCTTGAGAAAAAATACAAGGTTGAAGATGCTGGTTCAAAGAAATTTTTAATTGTCAAATTTTTAATATTTAACATGGTTAATTCTCAGTCTGTGATTAAGCAGGTTGAAGAATTGTAGATTCTTATTCATGAATTGCGTTTTGAAAATTGTTCAATCAGTGAGCGATTTCAAGTGGGTGTCTGTAGTGGTAAAAATCTGTCATATATTTAATGGGTTTAAAATGAAGGATATATCATGCTTGGCACGCTCCAAGCGCTCACAGCCCAAAGCATTTAACTCAACATAGGCTAGCCCGGCCCCAGAAACTAGTCAGTTGATGCGGCCAGCACCACTAACACACATCTCAGGCACGACGCAACTGACCAGCAGCTTCACATCTTCCGGTTAGAGTTAAGGTACGCGACATGCGCGCAAGTGAAGGAAAGTGGGAACGTGAGCTCTATTACAATGGGTAAAAGCCTATAAATAGCCACACTTGTTAAGAAAAGAGGGGGACAAAATTTCAAGAAATAAGCCATCACTCTGTCAAATTTACTCCTCAACTTTAGCAACCCAAAACGTTTTGCCATTGTTAGATTCTTTTGCTTGCTGCCAGTGCTTCTTTCTTTTAAAATACTTCTGTTGTAAGATTTACCCACAACAGTGTCATCATAGAAAAATTACCTCATTCTTGGAATGATTTCAAGATATATATATCTCAAGTACAAAAGAAGAGAGATCTCTATGAAGACTTAATCTTAAGGCTTCAGGTTGAAGAGGATCATAGGAAGAGTGACAAGATTGAAATTATATCTTTCCAAGCAAATGCCAACAATGCAGAAGAAGAAAGGACGAAGCCAAAGAGCAAATTCTAGAATGAAAAGGCAAATAAAAAAGGATGCTGTCCATGCACCAAAGGGAAAGAATTTTAAAATAATTAAAGGCTCTTATTGGGTGCGTAGAAAATTCGGGCAGCAAGGCTTAAGATTGGTGCCACAAGAAAAATTCCAAGTACTACCCAATCCAACAACAAAAATCAGGCCAATGTCATGGAGATAGATGATAATCTTGCTGTTGTTGTTTTTGAGACAAACATGATTTCAAACAACAAGAGTTGGTGGATTGATACGGGTGTAACAAAGCATATATGTGGAGATCGAAATATGTTTTTACAATATCAAGAAGTCTTGAATGAAGGAAAGTTGTACATAGGCAATGATTCAGTGGCAGATGTGATTGACAAGGGTAAAGTGTTACTGAAATTTACTTCTGGAAAAATACTTACATTGCTGGATGCGTTGTATGTTCCTGACATGAGGAAGCATTAAGTTTCCGATCCTCTCGTTAGTATTAAAAGGGATTTAAACTTGTCTTTGAATTAGAAAAAATTGTACTAAGGGAGGGAAGTATGTAGACAAAGACTATTTGGCTGAATGATTGTTTAAACTTGATGTACTTACTATTAATAATAATAAAAAGAATAATAATTCTGTTTATTTTTGTGACTCTTTTAATTTATGGCATGCTAGATTAGGATAAATAAATTTTTGTTCTCTTTATAGAATGGTTAATTTAGGACTGCTTTCACAGTTTGCGATTGATTTTAATAAAAAATATAAAATGTGTTTAGAATCAAAATTTGCAAGACAAACTTTCAATTTAGTATTAGATAGATCAATTGGATTACTTGGTTTAATTCATATGGATCTATATAACTTTAAATCTACACCTACACGGGGTGAAAATAATTATAATATTTCTTTCGTTGATGATTGTAGTAAATATTGTCATGTATATTTATTACACAACAAAGAAGAAGCTTTAGATGCTTTTAAACAATATAAAGTAGAAGTTGAAGATCAACTTGATAGAAAAATTTAAGTATTAAGGTCGGATACAGGAGATGAATATAATTAAGGTCGGATACAGGAGATGATTCAAGATTGATCATCAAAATAATCCTTTATTTGAACATTTAATCTTCTGAGCCAGATTGAGTGAACAGTCATATGAAAAACATCAAATCTCTTGGGCGTTTGATTCAACACAAAATGCCTCCGGAATTGTTTAACTCTCCTTTGCATTCTCAAGTACTGTCTCTGAGATATACCCATCAAAATGTCCTTCAAGTTTGGTATGTCCTTCACTTCCACCTTCACAGAAAATGCCTTCCAATTCAAAACATCACTAAATGGAGCCACATACCCCTCTTTGACGATCACAGGGACACATTCACCATAGATGGCATCGACAATCCTAGGGCTCCCCACTTGATACCCACTGGGACAAAGACAGAACTTGCCCTTTCTAATCATTGACTTGTATGACAGTCCGCGGGAAGGTATCCGTAGACTTATGGAAGTTTTGTCTTTGTTCTCCCAGCGTTTGAATAGTAGGGATCTGATGTGACCATGCTCACCGCCCCCGAAGAATGCAAGGATTGAGCGGCGAGATGGTGAGAGGCCTCCTAGAAGCCCGCTACGTTCTCCGGTATGCAGATAAATTCAAGTGTGACATCCTTGCTAGGGTTGAATCCTTCATAAGTGTTGGGCATGCATAGTACTAATGGACTTATGGAATAAGTAAGGTACAAAGTTTGATGTACTTGGCCCCTGTAAAACAAGGATAATTAATGCTGGCTATATAAATCGAATAAAGAATAGTTAAAACAAACTTTTCAAGATTCTCTTATAATTACTGAGTTGATATTCTCTTACTTTAATACGGTCCGAACTTTCCACTATGTATTAGGGTGAAAAAGTGCACAATTGCCTAATCCTAAAAATTAAGTTAATTTTTTGAGTGGAAATGATCTAAAAATAAAATAATTCTTTTATCAAATTATATGCACCATATCAAATGTTGATATGGTATGTCATGGTATATAATTCATTAATTTGCATACCTAATCATGGCAAGCTAACATAAATAGAATGCAAAAATAAAAACAATTAATTAATTGAAATTGAATTATCGAATAAATCGAAGTCAAGATTAAGCTACATTGTAGACTAGATAAAAATAAATTAGCTCCTCATTACAAAAACAAAAGCAAATAATGTAAGAGAAAATTCCATTAATACAAGGGAAAAAGAATAAACTAATTCTTCTCCTCACTAAAGCTTCTTAGACTCTTGCTTCTGACTATTGCCTCTGCTTCCACTCTGATTTTGACTACTATTGCTTCCTCTACTGCTTGATGATAGAAAACACTGAGAATTGGTTCTTATTTTTAGGGAACGAACTGAGTTGGACTAGTAATTTGCTAGGGGTCAAACACAAAGTTTCCATCTATTATTACAGCTGAGATTCTGTGCATTTAATACATCGTAGCTTCCTATCGTAGGTTCCTTTCCTGCGACAGCATCGCAGGTTGTCTCAACTGGTTTTGATCCAACAACTCCTACTTGTGACTTAGTTGTAGCTTGTTGACACAACCTGTGATCCTGTGAATCCTTCATACACCTTATTTGCTGTAGCTTTTAAATGCGGGATGTAACCTGCAACAGATAAAATATTACTTTTGTCAATTTCCTCAATGAGCTGCTTTTGGAAGCTCTTAATTTATTGCATGATTTTTTTTACTTATTTTCTTGAATTGGCCGGATCATTTTCTTATGTGTAAAGTTTTCTAATTTGCTCCGGAACCTTCTAAAATTCTTCCACTTTCTCATAAATTCCCAAATTGTCCTTGATTAACATTTCTACACACTTCTCAAATATTATTAAATACACCAGTAATTATTCGAATTTTCATTACAAAAGTCTTATTTAAGAGTATCAAATAACAATATATTTTTCCGTTATCAAATACCCTCAAACTCGACTTTGCTCATCCTCAAGCAAAACTGGAACACGAAAACAAAAACAAAAACTTAAAACTAATTCTACATTTTATGTAACCACTTTAGCAGGTCTTCACGATAGTATTTAGCGTATGCCGTTAGCCTTTAAACCCTTAGGTGTCTCTAGTTGAGAAGTTGTGTCTCTTGAGAGTTTGTCAGCTATGATACCCACAAACATAAATTACTCAAGTTAATCATAAACTGCTTCATGCAATGTCAAAGAAAATACCATTCTTTGATTTAGTGATAATAGGATGTTGGTTGTGAGACGTTGTACCTATATAAGCTGATTCAGTTATAGATAAAGAAGTGTGGTGAGGCAATGAAGTTGATTGAGATGTTATGGGAGAAGTTCTTGTTTGTTGTAGTGTTTGATTAGTATCTGTTGAGGGCAGATGAAGTCAGACTGGGAGAATCTACTAGAGTAAAACATGGAATTTGTGTGTTGATATTGATCTGGTCATTAGCAGTAAGTGTGACTGAAGGAAACAATGATTTTTTGAGACACTGCTGAAATGTGACATAGTGGAGTTTAATAAAGGCAAGGTAAAGGGGAAGACATCTTCCTTGGAAACAACATTTCTGGAAATACATATTCTCCCTTTGAAACTCAAGCATTTGAACCCCTTATACTGATTACAATATCCTAGAAATATACATGGCTTACTTCTAAACTGGAGTTTATGCTGAGTATATAGTCTGAGATGAGGATAAACCAAACAGCCAAAGACCTTCAAGGATGAATAATTTGGTTCTTGCCAAACAAACATTCAAATGGAGTTTTTCCTTGCAATACAGGGGTAGACATTCTATTGATCAAATATGTAGCAATGGTGAAAGATTCAGACCAGTTGTTTAGGAGGCATGGATGCTTGTGAAAGAAGGCTTAAACCGGTCTCCACAATATGTCGATGCTTTCTTTCCATGAGAACATTCCGCTCAAATGTGTAAGGACATGAATGTCTAAACACAATACCATAATTAGCAAGAAATAGAGCTAAAACGATGAATTCTTTTCCATTGTCTGTTTGGAGTGTCTTAAATTTTGTTGAAAACTGTAATTCCACTTGACTTTTGAACAAATGAAAGGTCTTAGTGACTTCACCTTTTGACTTGAGAAGGAATAACCAAACATATCTGGTATGAGTATGTAAGAAACTAACATAGTATTTGAAACCCTTTGAGGATGTGATGGGTACCGGACTCCATACATCAGCTGTTATTAGCTTAAGAGTACAAGAATATATAGTAGATGAATGAGGAAAAGGCTGAGTGTATGATTTACTTATTAAGCAATCATGACAAAAGAATGATTTTGGATTTGAGAAAGGAACTTTATATTTATTCATAATTGTCTTTACAATGGTTGAGGATGGACGTCTCAACCTTAAATGCCATAGAAGCACATTTGAATCATTGTCAATACAAATGTTATTCATTCTAGCAACATTATTTACAGGAAAAAAAAGGTTGTATTGACATTGGCAGTATGTATAGAAGACAAAAGATTTTGTTTTGGCTTTGTTGAGTGATGTGTACGCTGAAATGATTGGTTAACACTTGAGGAAGTCTTTGATCTACTTGAATGCTTTAGAGGTAAATCTAAAACATACAATCCGTTCTTAAGAACACCTTGAAGAATGATAGTCTTCATGGCTTCATCCTTTACAAGACATAACAAGGGATGAAACTTCATGAATACATTATCTTTTACAAACATGGAAACACTCAGCAGATTTTTAGTGATATGGGGTATGTGCTGAATATTTGTAAGAAAGAAAGCATGTTTATTAAGTGTAAATTTATTAGATCCAATGGAAGAAATATGCAAACCTACTCCATTCCCACAAAGACCCTCTCAGTTCCATGGTAATCTGTCTTGTTCCATAGGTTTCCAGTATCAGGAGTGCAGTGATTCGAGGCTCCACTATTAGGATACCACTGTGAGCCACCAAAAGCACTTCTTCAGGTCTAGCAATCATTGTATTCACATGTCTATGTCCAATAGATGATCAAGTGGCTGAAGTATTCAAAAATCCTGAACCAGCAAACATAGCATTCATGTGTCTAGGTCTTTGGTTGTTCCACCCATTTCTACCTCAAGGAGATGCATTGAACTGAGGTTGGAAGGTTTGATCATATCGATACTAATATCTGAAAGCACTGTGTCCAGCTTTGTGACAAATTTGGTAGGGAGGTCGATTGCCATTGTTTCTTCCTCGACCTACCTCTTCTGCCACCAGAATAGTAGTTCCCTTTTCCATTTTGTCTTCCACCAAAATTGGTTGAATTAGCAGCTACATTCTCCTTTCCAAAATATCCAAAATTACCATTTGTTCCCTTTCCTATTCATAGCCACATTTACACTCAAACTTTCACGTTGAACATGGCCATCTAATCTTGCTTCATGAGTGAGTAACAGGTAGATATCTTAGCCATAGTGTGACTTGCAGGAATTGAAGTGACTGAGATGACAAATAGATCATATTTTGATCATAAACCGCTCAAAATTGCCATCACCTTATCCTCTTCACTCATTATATAGCCAGCAAAAGAAAAAGCATCAATGATACTCTTCTTCAAAGTAATACCCTTGGTTCAACCTTTAATGGATTTGTGTTTGTCCACAGCTTCACTTTGCAAAGACCATTACGGATTGGCCATAAGAGAGAATCTGTAAGACTTCTTATTTCGGAATCATGGAATTCTTATTGTTCAAAATATCTCTTGAATAAGCTCTGATTAAGAAGATTGTGTATTAATGAAGGTATGCTTGTTACTTTTTACTGTCCAATGCACCACTTTGATTCGTTCGATGCCTGCCTGCCTGCATAAAGAGCAGTAACATCAGTAACATCTTAATATAACTGCAGTGAGTATCTATCTTTTTGTGGGCATTATCCCAGCGAAACATAACATAATTTTTGCGTACGATTCATTTCGTTCTTCCTTGGACAGGTTGCAGTATCCGTGGACTGTATTCGATGACCTGCAAGTCGGAATAGGATTAAATCCTCCGCGTATGTTGTCTTTCTTTGTTTTTTAATAGTTAGCTTTTAACTTTGTGTATTATTTCATTGGTTCATGGGATGCTGACGTTTGAATCCACTTGGCGTGGTTATGCAGTAGAGGCTATGGAAGACAAAAATGTCCTATCCCACCCAAACCGACAGAGCACCGATCCATTTGAGACAAAAAGTAACGACTCATTTGGGACATGAGTTGAGTTTGGGGCACCTCACCGAAAAACGGATTGGTTTGAGACGGGTCGATCTGGCTTTGAACCTATCCGTTGTCGTATAGATGCCTACACCATTATGTTATAGTTATTATTTTGGTCTTTGTGAGGGAATTTTACTATGTAATAGTACTATTTTAATGCGTATAATGAAACATTGTCGTGTATGTAATAAGTATTTTGATATTTCTAATGAAGTTTTTCTATGTACTAATTGGTTTAGTATTTGTATTTAAAGAATTTATGTTAAGTGTCTACGAATTTTATATTAATAATTATTTAGATGTGATATTATATTGGAGTTAAAGATTGAATTACTTTGAGTTTAAATTATAATTTTTTTATTTATATATTTATTTTTTAATATTAGTGTGTGATTTGTTAAAAACAAAATCGAGTCAAATGGATCAAATTAGGGACAAATCGTCCTAGTCAGGTTTGGATTTAAAGACATAAAGTAACAACTTGTTCGAGACACAAGATGGATTTGAGATGGACCGATCCGGATCCGATCCGACCTATTGCCATTCTTAGTGAAGACTAGAGACTATCATTGATTGCAAACAGATTTATGTAGTGACTTATTTTTCGGGTTAGGTTGTATCTTTCATGTCACGGTTTGCTATCTTCAATGGCTGTGGTATCTTTCATGTCACGGTTTGCTATCTTTAATGGCTGTGGTGCCACTACTAATGCTGGAGGCTAAGGAATACATAACTATCTCCATGTCTTGGTTGATAATTGGCTTTCTCAAATTCTTATTTGAAACATTCCGTTTATGTTGGCTTAATGTTAATTATCGAAGTAACATCTCAATTATGAAAATGTTCACGACCCAGTTGATATTCCCTAATACTAGTTTTTAGTGTTTAAAGTTGTCAACGGTGCCCCAAATCCACATCCCCTTTTGAGGAGAGATTTTGGAGAATTTTAGGATTGGGGATAGGGATGAGCATCCCCAAATTTTTCCATTTATAATATAAAAATATAGAAAATATTTACTTCCAATAATTAAATAGAAAAATCATATAAAACAATTTCTTTTTACTGCTCAATATTTCAAATTTTATCCAAAATCTCATAAACATTATTATTTAATAGAAAAGTTTGATAAAGGTTAAAAATACGTTTTTGACCCTAAACATTTATTAAAAAATATAATAATCACAAAATAATATTTTAAAAAATTTTAATAAAGATTAAAAAATAAAAAATTTAATTAAAAAGGAAAAAAAAAAAAAAAAAGTGGAGATCCAATTTGGATCTCCACCAACAACACCAGCTATGACACCATTAACACCATCGAACAACATCCATCACCCTACAATCATCAACAGCAAACCATCATCAAACACCATCTATCACTCATAAACACCATAAAACCATCCAAAACAACATCAACCAACACCATCCCACAATCATCATCCAACAATAAACACCACAAATTTCTCTTCAAGAAATATATAAAAAAATTACAAAAAAAAAAAAAAAAGTGATAGTCTCCACCGTTGGTGGAGACCACCTGGGCCTCCACGATGGAGACTCGAACTGGGTCTTCATCGGTGGAGACCTAGGTCTTACCATCGGAGACCTAAAGACCCGAATGGGTCTCCGATAGTAAAGACCATCGGTGGTCTCCAATGGTGGAGACCACATCATCGCCACCATCGGAGATAGAGAAAGAGAGAGAAGGATCTCTGATACCTCCTCTACTAATGCCAATCTCCGTCACTGTCATCTCTGGTCAAAGATAAATAAAGAGAGAGAATGGAACTAGGTGGATAAAGAGAGAAAGGAGGAAGAAAGGGGAGAGAGAGAGAGAGAGAGAGAGTTTAGAGAAAAAAAAAATGTTTGTATATATATTTATTTACTTTTAAATAAAAATTTCTAATTTTTTAATGATTTTGTATTTAATATTATTTATTTTAGTTTTATATTTTAATTAATTTTTCATTATTTTTTCCTTTTTGTCCTTAAAATCAAACGGTCAACAGTATCAACCTAACAAACTTTGTGACTGTCAGGGACATTGTCGTTCTTTCATACGCCTCTAGAGGAGTATTTTGAATATTTTTATTAATATCAAGTTGTATTTTGGATAAATATAAAATAATATATTACAAAATAGACATATTCTCATAAGTTAAATTATTTTTTCAGATTTTCCCTAATTAAATTTATTTTAATAATTTCATCTATTTCCTCTGTTTATGATTATATCATATGTAATATAGTAACAGTTTTATATTGTTTAAACTTTTATAATATTTTTATAATTTATATAAGAAAATTGTAATTATTTTGTAACATTGTACATTTCATATATTGAAATGTTATGGATTTAGTATATTGAAATTCCATGATTTTTTTTGCTTTTTTTTGTGATTATGTTTTAATATATATATATATATATATATATAGTGTTTTCATAATTAATACCTCCTAACTTTAAAAAGTTAAAACAAATCAATTAAATTCATTCATTGTATTCTCTCTTTTAAAATAAATTTTTTATCCTTATCTAATTCAAATGCAATGGATAAATTTGATTGGTTCATCCTAACTTTTTAAAATTAGTAGGTACTAATTATTAAAGCATTATATATATTTAAAATCATTTTTGTTGCTCTTAACCAACCCAATAGGTTTATTTTATTTTGTGAACATATACCAACTCATTTTAATCAATTTGGTTTAGTCAAATTCATCAGTTTAATGGTTTGGATGTCCACCCGTAGCCCAATTGATCTCCTTCATAAAATGTGCATTTGATGATGGCTTTTGATTTGACCTAGATGAGCTCTCACATCCTGTAATTAGTGTATGGGCTCCCTCCCCCAACACGGTCAGGATTAACTAATGACCATCATCCTAAACAACTATACTTTGTCGTGCTATTAATTGATTACTTTTCCTTTTGTTCTTTTTTTGTTTTTTTTTTTGTTCCAAATATAGTTATAACTGCCGAATTTTCTAGATATTGACCCTAGGGAACAACCCAAACCACAACTTTTATTAGACTCTATTCCCTTTCAGAACAGGGAGAGAAGGACCCCACGCCGAGTGGGAAAACCTAGCCCTCCAATTGGAGGGACCTATATGCAATTAATCCCCTATATAGAAGGGTATGATGCAAATTGTCCACTATTGCCACACAAGGCACTCGAACCAGCATCGCACTTTGAAAGAGGCGGAGCAGCTGTGTTGTGACCAACACACCACAACCCTTGTGAATACTATTCTTTTTTCATTTATCAACTTAAATATTTAGTAAATTAATGATTTCTACATGCAATCATTTCCTCACACCCTTCGATTAAAACTGGAGCTAATAATTTGTATAATTTTTTTTAAAAAAATTATTGTGGATAAAAATGAGACAATTGTGATGGGTTCACTTGAGAGAACCATTCTTTGAATGGTCAATTTGAGATAAGTTTTTTCCTAGGGTGTTTACGAATCAGGAATGGGGAAAAGAAATTCCAACAGAAACGAAATGAAGATGAATTGGAATTAATTACAAAATTACATTTCATTACTTACTAACTTTTAGGAATTAAAAATTGAAATAAAATTAAATTTCATTTTTAATGTTTACTAAACTAAAGAATAGGAATAAAGTAAAGTTAATTACAAAAATAATCATGTATATCACATATGAATGTCTCATTTTTTACTTTTTAATATTAATTGAGGATATATTAGTAAAATTACTTAAATTTCATTACTCAATCAGGAAAGCGAACTTCATTCCAAGGTGAGAGGGGGAATGAATTTCCCTTTCCAAGCACGAATTTGATTTCTGATTTTAACGTTGGGTCCACATAATTAAATTTTAAAAAAGTTTAGTAACTGCTTAAATTCAAATTGTAAAATTAAATTCTCTTTCTCTATCTCGGATTTCTAATTAGCTAACATGCCACTAATGAAATTCATTGCATGAATCCCTAAGAAAATCAATTGCAGTATACAGACTGACAAACCTACAACTCATCAATAACTCATCAGTAAGTCCATAATTTTCAGTCACTTCAATAACCAGTAATCTAGAAATGAAAGGCATAAAACATGAAGAGATGAGAGGTTAACTAGCTATGTCAATCACATCTAACCGGCATTACATGAAAACAAGTAATTTGAGTGGAAAAAAATGGAAACACTAATGACATACATTGCATGAATCCCTAAGAAAATCAATTGCATATACAAAGTGACAAACAAACCTACAACTCATCATTAACTTACAAATAAGTCGATAATTTCAGTCACTGCAATAACCAGTAACCTAGAAAAGAAAGGCATAAAACATGGAGAGATGACAGGTCAACTAGCTATGTAAATCACATCTAACCAGCATTACATGAAAACAAGTAATTTGAGTGGAAACAATATGGGCCATAACATAAGTCTCGGCTCCACTATATCTAAGGGAAGAGAAAAAAAAAAAAAAATACATTGATAGCCTGAATTGCGAGTAAATGGATAATTGGTTGTTTTTATCATGTATCAAGTGAGAAACATCATATTTTGGTCATAAGCTCAGATTTTGTATTCCCATCACTAATCAACAAATTATTGTTCATCTGAGGAAATATGTTGATTCTAAGAGAACCAAATCATCAGAATTGAAAACTTCTTAAAAAGATTCATTGCATTGCATCTAATATCTGTGACAACAAACAGTTTTCACATAAACAAGAACTTGTCTCTCGATAAACTTAATGCTATGACTCAACGATGAGATAAACTCCATTTCCACACGATATCTCAATTCTCACTGTTACACATAAGGATGATATATAATTAGAACTTCTTATTGACAACATTTATTAACAAATGCAGGTAATTGAACACAGCAATAGAACGGCAAGTAATATGTTGCAGAGTTCAACAACGGACAACCATAAAGTTCTTCCAAAAATATATACTACTCATCCCATTAAGATGGTTGTAAACTAAAATTTGGATTCAAAAGCATTGAGTATTAATATAAATACAGAAACCATCCAAACAATAACCAGCAACATAAGGCTCACGAATATTAAAGGGTGATATCACAGAGGAAAGCTCATGCACATGTTAAATGTTACCCTTGCCGCGCCTCACCTTAACATGGCATAAATGAATGGCGGTACGCAGCAAAATCTACAAAATCCTGTTAAAAAGAAAGGTTTTAACTTTATCTCAATTTAAAAAAAAAAAAAAAAAAAAAAAGGTTTTAACTATCTTCAATTTTGAAATTAATACTATCATGATGGCCTGTATCTTTTTGTCATCAATAGCTTTTCTCCTTATGGGATATTGTCAACTAGATATAAGGAAAATGCTTCCTTACTAAGACCTACTTTAACAGAAAATTAAAGGGCTATTCGGCTTATTTTCAGAGGCCCATTTTTCCTTTTTTCGGTTTGTAAATTCACACATGCCCAACAACCATTTTCATTCTCGAAATAATTAATACATGGCAAACAAATTATTACTGAAAACAAGATTATTTTGGTTAAACACTCCACAGAAAATATTAACACATACAACACTCCAAATCAAATTATAGTATGTGTTGGACCTTCAACCCAATCTTGCACCCATTTATCCCCGTGGGGTTTTGGCCTTTTTGCTACACTAGGATAGGTAGCGTCTTAAGCATTGAATCCGAGACTTAAAGGGTGCAAACCTCCCACCACCAAGACAACTTGCCTTGGTGGTAGAAGGTTTCCATCAAAGGACACTTAAGGTCTCGAATTCAAATTTCAAGACACTAACTACCCTACTAGCCAAAAAGGGCAAAACCCTACGGGAACAAATCGGCAAAAGATTGGATTGAGATCCCAACAGAATGTTTCAAGAGTCATTGTATTTAATCTTATTAAACTAAATATCATCAAATGCAACATAACAAAAATCACATAAGCAGATAATCATTAGAATGAACTAACCAAATATATGGAATTAAGGTAGGGAAGGAGGAGATGGGGGCGCGGGAGATGGCTCCCTGCGAAGTTCCTTGACAACAGCAGCGAGAGCCTCGGGATTGAGACCCAAGTCACAGAGCGCTATGAGGACGGAGAGGGTGTGTCGATCCAGCCCTGTATCAAGAATATTGGACATGTGAAACGCAAGGTCCAGAGATTCTCGGGCGGTTCGTGCTGCCTCCGGGTCCATCTCTCCCTCTACCCTTAACAAAAATCAAACACATAACATTATCACCAACAACAAAACACATCATATACATTTATCTTAATTCGATGAGACATTTTGTCGATCACATGGAGTGCATGTAACCCGACTACCTTCCAAATCTCTCGATTCTACCTTCGAATCTCACCTGGAAGATGTCGCTGTCAGCTGCGAAAGTAGAGAGAGCTTTGCTGTTTGTTAGGGTGGAAGACGGTGTGATTCGAATCACCCAAAATCAAACGCTTTTCAATTTCTACTGGTACTCTACGTTTTGTTGTTAAAAGCAGAATTTTGATTTGATTGGAACCGGACTCGGTTCAAATACTTTCTCCATTAAATCCGACCCGATCCAATAGCAAGCAATCTAAGAAACGGTGCCGATGTCGCCACCAAAAGATGTCATTTATACACTCAGAACTGCAAACTCATTATTAAAATTTTTAAAACCAACTTTACCTATAAACCTCTAAGCTAATTCCAAAACTAACCTTACAAAAATAAATTCATTTATTTACTAAAAACATCTAATTAGTACACACAAATTTAAGTTTAAACAACTCTTTACACTTCAAAAAATAAAAAATAAAATTGAAGTTCTTTCACATATTTTTCTTTGTTTTATAAAAAAACCTTACTCCTAATTAATCATATTTTCAAAATCAATTTATAAGATTTGAATCACCAATTTTACCATTATTTTAGTTTACAAGACTTTGTATAGAATACTCATTAGTCAAAATTTCTTAAAACTACTTAGTAGTGAAAATTGATTAGCCAATGCAAATGCAAATGTAATTTTTTTTTTTTATATATATTATTGAAGACATTATTCCTAATTAATGACCTTCATTCTTATATGAAGATAATTGTATATAGAGAAAATCCTAAAAAAGCCCTCTGACTTTTGATAGATTATCTATTTTTTCTCATATAACTTCGTTTTTATCCAAAATACTATCTGACTTTAAAATAAACACCCAAAATACCCTCCGAAGGCGTATGAAAGGGTGATAATATCTCTGACGATAACAGATTCCGTAAGATGAATATAGTTGACCATTGGACTCTGGGGGCAAAAATGAAAATACGAAGAAAATTAATTAAAATATGAAAAATCAAAATAAATCATATTAAATATAAAAATATAGAAATAAAGATATCTTACTTTAAAATTTAAAAATATAAAAAATATATTAAAAAAAAAATCAGTCACTTAGGTCTCTTTCTCTCTCTCTCTTTCTCCTTTTTTCTCTATGGCGACTGATCGCTCTCTCTTCCCTCTACGATAGTTAATTTATCTCCTATCTACCTCTATCCTCAAGCTAGTGAGTGTTGGGTTCGACATTCTATCACTCACCCCTCTTTCTCTGTATTACTTGCTCTCTCTCTCCTTATGGTAGACGACCACTCTTTCTCTCTCTCCTCTCTATGGCGGTCGATTTATCTCCGATGAGCGTTAGGTTCGGTGTGGTGGTGGTCTCCACCATTGGAGACCCACAGTGGTCTCCAATGGTAGAGACTTCTAGGCCTCCACCGTGGAAATCATTGGAGATAGGTTTTTTTTTTTTTTTTTCTTCTATTGATTCGGTTTTGTTTTATGGTGTTTGTCAATGATTGTAGGAGATTGATGATGGAAAGAAATGTGGGAGGTTGAAGATAATGATAATGGAGTTCATGACTGAAGATTGGATCTCCACCTTCCATAAGGTGGAGATCTAATCTAGATCTCCATTTTTTTTTTTTAATTCTATTTATTTATTAATTTAGTGTGTTTTTATTTTGAAAATATTATTATACAAGGGCAGTTAGGTCTTTTTATACTCTACACACGTCAGGCCCATTTTTCTGTTAACAAAGAGACAGAATTGGGTGTTTTGAATAAAAACGAAACTGTAAGAGGAAAAATGGACAATCTGTCAAAACTTAGGTGTTTTTTTGAGATTTTTTCTTGTATATATGATCAAGCTCATATAGACGTAATGGGCTCATGTAGAAAGTTAATGTGACCATGTTGGTTCAAGCCCATTTTGTACTTGGATTAGAATCTTTCGTTTTGGACTTTGGTAAGTTATTGCTTGTTAAATTTTAGAGTCGTGGTTTTTACATCCCTATGAATTATCTACACCCCTTATTTTATATATGATCAAAATCTTGACACAACCTTTAAAGTAGTTTATTAATGGTTTACAGTGTACATTATAATTTGAGCAAATTATAATTTAGTTACTCAGTTGAAAAATATGTTCAAAGCAGAGCAAATGTTTGAATTTTATTACAAATAATTTCTCTGCCGTTAGTTAAAGTCTGTTAGATTTGATGGTTAATAGTATAAATTTGAACAAAAGATCGAAATGTCTTTACTCTCTTATGAAATGATGAAAATACCATCATTTTTTTTATTTAAAAAAACTAAAAAATAAATTTAAAAAATAAATCTAACAAACATTTTATCAATCACTTGTTGTTCATTCTTAGAACCACCACAAAACTTGCAATAGTTGTTTTAATGGCTCAGGTGAACGGATATTCTACCCAAGTGGCTAGTTACACTGACAAGTTACAGGAGCTGGAAACGGAGAACCGAGTTATGAGAGCTGAAAATGTTGAATTGCGGGGCCGGATGGAACAGTTAACTACATCAGTGATTCCTCTTTCCAGGCTAGTTAACTGCATCATTGACGATTCGACTATATGGTGGACAATAGAAAAGCAACAGTACCCATTGGAGCAACTACTCGACATCCAATATTCTAGCTGCGGAATTCAAGTCATAAAGATATGACTGATCAACATTCCGATCCGATAGAACCGTCGGGGATTGACATTACCTTTGAAGGGGAACAATCTGAGTTAAGCAAATGACGCAGACTTTCGAACGACAAGCAAACTAATCCACTGGTTGGGAACCACCGACAATCAGTGGCGACTGATGTCGAGAACGAACCTACAACTTCGTTGAACAACACTGAAGAAGATCCCGCTCGAAACCAAAACTTGAAACGCATCACCTTGGTGACCAGAACTAAGTAGTTGAAATTTATCCAAGCAACTTTATCAAGAAAATGATTAATTAAATTAATTTAAAAGTAAAAATTGTGTAAATCAATTGACGAGAAAAATTAAATAGATTTCAGCAAACACTTAATCAAAGTCTAGGAAAATTCAACTTGACTCAATATTTCACTATTTTCATGTCATTTTCCATCAACAAATCCCATGATTTCATATTATATTTGATCGGGTATAATATTATATTCATGAGCCTCTTTCGAGTTCATCACAAGTATGTTTGTATTAAACATACAATTATATTTTTATGTTGAATGGTTAATACAAACTTATTATAATCAAATACCCACACATGATCACATTTGAAAACTAGAGATGTTTCTATTCCAATTCACAAATGCCATTTCACCAATTTATAAATATTAATATCTTTTTCAAGCACATTAATACTGTAATATCATTCAATTGATTAGGCCTAAAATTAGTCAAAAAGCATTAAGCAATAGTAAAATAAAACACTAAATGTAAGCCCCAAATTCTAATGGACTCAGAAGATCAATTGAAGTCCAAAATTTAAGTGAGTGGAAATTGATTTAAGTGAGTCCAATTGGTAAAAATAAAATAAAATAAAAATTTTGATGAGTGGGCCGAGGGTCCACCAATTCGGTGGACACCATTGTAAGCCCCAAATAAATGGGCTGCACTAAGAAAACAAAACAAGTCGAAGGAAACAAAACCCAACGATCATATATATATATATGTACATACATATCTCTAGAGTGAGCCTGTTACATAAATTGAGGTGGCAAATTTTTTGTAAGAAATAAACAAGTGTTAATAAGGTAAGCATATTGAAGACAGAGAAGAGGGTTTGTATGTCGGCCATGTTAATGGTTTATATATATGCAAGTAAAGAGTGAACTGGTAACATAGTGCTCGGCAAGGATAGTCAATCATACCGGGCATTACGTGGTATGGATGAGCTGTTTTATTATAGTGAACAATAAAAGGCATTAAACAAAAAAAAAGCAAAGCAACAGAAGAGATTAGTGACATCTTATAATGAATTAAGAGATGTGTATGTATGGTGACATGAAACATGTGCCGGTTGTGTTGTATATGTATATATATTCATCTTTCGTTCAAAACAAAGCAAACACAGAAACAAATCAAAAGCAGAAGAAACACAAACACAGAGCTGAAACTGAGCAGAAGAATATCACGACCAGAAAAGAAAGACAGAAGACAGCGAGCAGAAGAGGAAAAAGAAACAAGAAAAATAATTTGGGGCTGGTTTTGGGATTAATTTGGTGTGCAATAATTTAATTTTCGGATTCAACTTTTGGTTTGATTTTATAAGTTCTAAATAGGATCTTGTGTTGTTTTTAGGTGAGGAAGAAGCCGAGGATAAAATGAAGATAAAACGGGTGCTATCGGTTTCAAATAGAGCTTGATGCTCAATTTGTGAGTGGATTGTTTTAGTTAAATTAATTCATTGTTTATAGTTATCTATATTTAAGATTTTGTTAAATTTGAATTGTTACAAATGAGTTTTTTGTTTGTTAGTTAAACTCTTGAATTGTTTATTTTAATTAAATTGATATGTTTTAAATTATTTAAAATTCAGCTTTTACACGTTTAATTGTTATTAGAGGAAAATGATTTTATTTATACTATGAGAAAAAGAATTTATTGTTTTCCGGTTTAAGTTTATTATATGAAAAGTTTCAGAATAATTTAAGTATTATTTATTTATGTTTGAGAAGAACATTTATTAAGAATTATATTTATATTCAAAGAATAGAATTATACAATTTGTATATGAAAATGATTTGAAAATTGAAAGTAACTGAAACGAGATTTTTAGAACACCAGGATGGTACCCTCCCCTTTAACGGTTAGTAGGCTTCACGTGTATAAGTCCTAGAGAGTCGTCCAGCACGTATATGATAGATGTCTAGAGTCATTGAGTCACCCAGAATGTGTATGGCAAATGTTATCCCTTGCTCTACGTGTGTGTTGAGTATTTCCACCACGTATGATAGATTTCCCTGGGTACTAGATTAGTATAGATTGAGATTTTCTAAATGCGTAGAAATGATCATATAGATATTTTCAGTTTATTATGATATGAAAATGATATAGATGTAAATTTAGTATTATCTTCAGATATCATCGAATATGAATTATTAAGGTTTTATGTTTCTTGCCATCTTTATGTGATGTTAATTATTTAACAAAAAAAAAAAAAAACTATGTATTTAGTTTTCAAAAGTTATTTCCACTCACTGAGTATTTATTAGCGCTCACCCTTTTATATTTTTAAAACCATTTTCCAAGTAACCGTCAGGTCTTGAAAGAAACCGCAGAAAAGGAAGAGGTGGGCCACTCGACCAAATGATGCAAGGAAATCATATTTGACGTTGTATATTTTCATGGCATCTAGTCTTGCGTGTGCTTCCTTATACCTTATTGTTGTAAAATATTTGATGTCTCGTCAGTTTACTCATGTTTTTGCTTTCGAGACTATCAATGATATAAACATACTTTATAGCTACTCTTTTATATGAAAGCTCGTTTACGTTATATATATATATATATATATATTTTACATAATGCTACTTGGGTTGAAATAAAATTTGGAAAAGAAATCGGAGGTTCTAAGTAGTTGAGATTGAAAAAAATTTAGAAGAGTGCATTTCGTTTATTACAAGGTCGAATTATTAGATAAATGGCTGTTATATTGCCAATATTTTTATTAAACCACCCTATGCATTGTTAGATTTTCAAATGAATTCCATCAGAAAGTTTTAGAACCATATACAATTTTCTCAGCTTATCACAGGATCTTCTCAGATTCAGGATAGAAATCTGAGAGGATCCTGTCACTAAACCATGAAATCATCCATTAAAACATAAAAAATCATCCATAAGAATAGATCCACATCAAGCTACATTGAAATCTACAAGTTAGTTCTCCATAGATCTACACATGAACACACCAAAATATGAAATATAATTGAACACGTTAAACAAATCAAAAATAGAAGAAAACATCATGAAATGGCTACTACCTAGCTTCAAAAGAGCTCCAAATCCTCTCTTTATTGCTCTTGATTGCTCTAACAATGTTGTATGATGAACTTCCAATGATTTCTGGGCTCAAATCTATGAAAACTCACTCAATTTTCAAAGAAAAGTGATTAGAAATGACCTAGTGTCTACTGCTTGTTGTTTGCAATCGAGAAAATAGTGTTTAAATAGGTGGCTTCTCATAGAGTTAAAAGTCTTCTTCATGCACGTCTTACATGAAAAATCACGACTCACGATTACAACTTGTGTTTTGCGAAAATCCTCAGAAAAATATGGCAACTAGTGATGGCGACTTGCATTCAGTGAAAATCTTCTGACTAATTATCATGACTAAAGAACATGATTCGTGCTTTGCGATCACCGTTCTCGAAAAACTCCAAAATCCTTTTAAAATGTGTTTTCTTCCACCATTTCCTTCCATCTTCTCATGAATGAGCCCTACATACAAAAACACTCAAAAATATATTAAAATCATAGAATTTACTCAAGTATTCCTCACAAAAGCCAGGATTAAAGATACAAAATCATGTCTATTATTTACAGGATCACTTTGGCACAGATAAAATGGAAAGAAGATATGATCAATCATGATTCTAGAGAAGGAAAAAGTGGGGCGGATCAAAAGAAAGGAAAAAGGGAACGTCGGTCGTACTCAAATCACAGTATACCATATCCAACCAGACCTAGAAAATTGAACGATATGAGAAAAGTCGGCTGACTGAAAGCCAAACAAATTTCAGAAGTCATTGCCACTATACAACCTTAGCATCACCCTAAGTAAAGTGGTAACCCATTTTGAAGAAGATAAAAACAATGTTCGTTGGCTTAAGAAGATAAGGGCTCCTTCTAATACTAAAGATGAGAACAAGTGGTATGTATTTCACAATGATCATGGACATCAGATAGAACTACTCAAAAACAAACACCTACGATATATAGTACCTTAACTAGAAAGAAAAAGCGACGATTAGTCGAGCAAACGATTGATAGAAAAAGAAAGTACTCACATCACCACCGGCGCCCCTGGTCTACGAAAAAACTATCAATGTGATGGTTGGGGGGTCATAAATTAATAGGGTTATGCAGTCAATCCCGAAAAGACACACTAGAGAAGAAATATAGTTGAACGCCAAAGACAAGCAGCCTTACAAGTACATAGGGGGCGATCACACTATAAGTTTTTCAAGTGATGAAATGACTGATCTTTTAAACCCTTATCATGATGATTTAGTGATTAGTTTGTACATTGCCAATTGCCTTACTAAGAGAGTACTGAATCGACAATGGTTGTTCTTGCAATGTGTTGTTTCTCGACGCCTTGAAGCAAATGCAGATTGAAGAAAGCAACATAAATAGAAGGTCAACTATTTTGGTAGGCTTTAGTGGAGAACACAACAACATGGTTGGAGAAATAGTGCTACTTATGTATGTGGAAAGGATTAACTTATACATCAAGTTCCTCGTACTCGATAGCCTATTGGTATACAATGTTATAATGGCAAGATCATTGGATTCATGAAATACAAGTTGTGCCTTCCACGTATCATCAGACTATCAGATTCCTCACCAAATAGGGAGTGAAGGAAATAAAAGGATAGTAGAAGGTTTCTCAAAATGCTACTAGAATATGCTAAAAGGAAAGCCAACGACGTTGTAGCAATTACAACAATCGCTAACTCGAGGACACCAAAACGAACCATAAGTGGAATAATTAGATGAAGTGTCAATCCACCTGAGCTTTCTAGACCATAAAGCACAAATTAGAGTAACATTGTTGCCAAAATTAAAGGAAAAGTTAGTTGAATTTTTAATAGAGAATCAAGATTGTTTCGCGTGGTCTCACGTGGACATGATAGGAATAGATCTCATGATAATCACTCACAAACTAAATGTAGATCCATCTTATATTCCTGTAAAACCAAAAAGAAGAAAATTCTTACCTAACCGGAACCAAGTCATCAATGAGGAAGTACAAAAGTTTATTGCCTTTGGGTTGGTTTGAGAGGTCAACTATCCAAACTAGTTAGCAAATGTGGTTGTCATTTGAAATAAAAATGAGAAATGGCATGTATGCATCAATTTCACAGAAAGCGTGTCCAAAAGATTCATTCCCACTGCCTCATATCCACTCAATTTTCAACGCAACCTCAAGACATGAATTGTTAAGCTTTATGGATGCATTCTCAGGCTATAACCAAAGCCTCTTGCACCCAGATAATCAAGAAAAAACTACATTTATCACTAACGGGGAATCTACAGTTGCAAAGTGATACCGTTCGAGCTTAAGAACGTTAGTGTGATGTATCAACAGTTGGTCAACAAAATGTTTACGGAGATGATAGGGAAACTATGGAAGTTTATATTGATGACATGCTTGTCAAATTTTTGAAAACATCTGATCATTTAAGACATTTGAAGCAAATGTTTGAAGTACTTCGATAGTATAATACAAAGATTAATCCCGAGAAATGTACGTTTAGAGTATCTTCGAGGAAATTCTTAGGATACCTTGTGACGTAAAGGGGAATCAAAGTTAACCCAGATCGAATTTGACTTGTTGAATAGATCCAATCTCCTTAAAATATGGAAGATGTACGGAGGATGACCGGATGACCAGCTGTATTGAACTGGTTCATTTTGAGGTCGTCTGAAAGGTGCAAACCATTATTTGACCTACTAAAAAAGAACAAAAATTTTGAATGGACTGAAGAATGCGAAAAGGCATGCAAGATATCAAGAGATACCTAGTTAGTTGTCCACTATTATCAAAACCTAACGAGGGAGAAACATTTTGTGTTTACCTAGTCATTTTGGAGACTGCTATCAATGGTATCCTGATAAGACAGAATGAAAGAGCCAACATTTAATATATTGTATAAGTCGATCTCTATTAGATGTTGATACCAAATATAGTCAATTGGAAAAACTGGCTCTCGCTCTAGTGTTGGCGACCAAAAAGCTAAGGCCGTATTTTCAATGTCATCCCATTACCATGTATTCCATTTTCTTGCTAAGAAATATCCTTCACAAACCTGAATTGTCAAGGCAACTAATGAAATGGACAGTTGAGTTGGGAGTGTAAGATATTAGCTATTAACCTCGAACTGCGGTCAAGTCCTAGGTTTTAACATATTTCACCCCAATTGAGCACCAGAAAGCCGAAGAAGAGCTTGTGGTAGTCACAGACGAGTTGATTAGAGAAGATTGGATTTTGGAAATTAATGGAGTTAGTTGTCAAAAAGGAAGTGGTTTGAGAATAGTTTTAGGATCTCCAAAAGGCGACATGTTCGAACAAGCAATCAAATGTAATTTCAAAACGATAAACAATGAAGTTGAATATGAAGCATTGATTGTCGGACTACAATTGGCACAAAATATATAGGTGAAGTGACTTAGCATCAAATGCAATTCTCAGCTCGTAGTGAGTCAGGTTAATGACTCCTTTCAAGCGGAAGATCTAAAAATGGAAGCCTATCTCATGCTAGCAAAGCAACTTATTTAGAAGTTCAATGAATTCAACATCCAGCATATTTCAAGAGCTAAGAATGTCGAGCAAATGCATTGGCTAAACTAGAAGCATTGATCGACTCGAAGGAAAACAAGATGATATCGTTAGTACATTTATAATGGCCTCGCGGCGTGGAGGAACGAAAAAGATTTACATTCGACCTCTCAAAAGGAGTGTTAGATGATCCAAATCATTAACTACCTACGAGAATGAATCCTCTCTCCCGATCGAGTAGAAGCCAAAAAAATAAAAATCCAAGCATCACGATTTTGCTTGATAAATAAGGAATTATACAAAAGATCGGGAATTATCTTGCTTGATAAATAAGGAATTATCTAAGCATCACGATTTTGGTATGTAGCCCATGCCAAAAGTGTGTGGGAAGAAGGGACGTTGAATATATTTTAAAAGAGATGCATGAAGGAGAAGCCGGGAATCACTTAGGAGCTAAAAGCCTCGGTTTTTGCATATTCAAAGCAGGGCATTATTGGCCAAGTTTACAAAGCGATGCAATTGACTAGGTGACCCAATGCGATCAATGCCAAAGATTCGATCAAGTATCTCATCAACTGGTAGAACCATTGAATTTTATAGTCTCACCCTGGCCTTTCATGAAATAGGGAATGGATGTCGTTGGAATGAATATTGTTGAAACGATGCCAACCTCACAAGTGGAAAGTGTTACCTTTTAATCCTAACTGACTATTTCACCAAAAGGGTGGAAGCTGAAGCCTTTAAAAGAGTAAGGGATTACAAGGTAAAGGATTTTGTATGGAAACATATAATTTGCAAGGTTCAAAGTGATGAGGGAGATCGTCACAGACAACGGGTCCCAATTCATTTCAAATGACTTCTAAGATTTCTGTAAAGAGTAGGGAATAAATTTGAACTTTTTAACCCCAAGGAACCCTTGTTGGTTAATTTTTTAATAAACTAAATTTTAAACTTTGTAAGTGCACAAATCATTTAATTGAATATAACAACAAGCAAAGGTCTATCACATGAGGAGTTTCAACTTACTTTAATTTTAAATTTATTTAAAATCCTAAATTAAAAACAATTAAGTTAAATAAAAGGGTTTTTGGAGTTTGGATTAAACTAAACTAAATTATGACAAAAAAATAAAATTAAAAAAAAATCAATGATAAAGGATTAGTTAAGACATCCTATCTACCATTAAACAATCATTCAATTTGTTAAAACGATTAATGAAGTAAATTCATGATAATGTATTATGAAGACATTCACGATAAGGTAATGATCATACTACATGTCATATTATTTCTTTTTTAGTTAATATACAAATCGTATGATGTCTACTTAGGTTTAATAATTGGAATCCATTAAGAATTAGAAAATATGAATGTCACATAAATACTAGAACACGGTTTCTATTCTAACTATTTATGAATTAATGCCTCTTAATCGGTTCGTAAGCAATTGATTGTTACCAACTAAGAATATTCTTGTTTGATGTGCGGTTAATATTCTTACAACATAATTCTAAAAATATGCTTCTAAGATGATCAATCAAAGAAACATAATTAATAGAAGAAAATTAAAATAGAGACATTAATTTCATCATGCAAAACATAAAAACTTTATTGAAAAAATAAACAAATTGAGTTTATGTCTAGAGCTTCATGTTAACTCTAACTAATAAAATAACTATATAAAAATCAATAAAATAAAATAAAATAAAATTGGGGCCTTTCATCTTGCTCCTCTGCTTCTCTCTCTCTTCTGGTGGTGTCAATTGTGTTGAAGAAGGAACCTATTTATAGGCAAAAATACTTGAAGGCCACAATACAGGAATAGGAAATTCTAATTTGAAAAAAATTGATTTTCGCTGTCAACTCAGGAGAATGCACTTTTGGTGCGCATTATTTATATTACACTTTACTACACAAAAACTCATAAAAGTATACATGATCTCAATGCAATATAGTGGCGAATCAAGGTAGATCCTATAGAGACGGTTCAAATTAGAACTAATTATTGAAATTGATTTATGTAACTTTATTCAGAAATTGATTAACAAAATTATGATTTAAAAGTAAAATTATAAAAATTCAATTAATAGAAAAACTTAATTAAATAGTGGCAAACACTTGAATAAAAGATCTAAGGATATTCAACTTCATTTAATATTTCACTATTCTTGTGTCATTTTCCATCAACATAACATAATTTCATATTGTACTTGATCAGATACAATTATATCTATGAGTATCTTTCCAGTTCATCTCAAGTATGTTCGCATTAAATACCTAACTAAATTTCTATATTGAATAACTAATATAAACTCGTTACACACAATTGCCCACACATGATCACACTTAAAAACTAGATATATTTCTATTCTAATTCTCAAATGCCATTTTATCAAGTTCTAATTATCAATATCTTTTTCAGGTATATTAGTAACACAAAATCATTCAATTAACTAGGCATAAAATCAATTGAAAGCATTAAAAAATGATAAAATAGAATACAAAAATATGAAATCATTCCATATAAACATCATAAATCATCCACAAGAATAGATCCATATCAAACTACATTGAATTCCCTAGAAACAAGTTTAGTTATCCATAGATCTTCACAAAATCAAGCCAAAATAAAAAGAACAATTTAACAACATAATAAATGAGACAAAAGTAGAAGTAAACATCTTGAATTAATCATTGCTCTTGCTCTGAAATCACTCCATTGTTGCTCTTGAATGACTTCAACAAATTGTTGCATGAACCTCCAATGGATTTTTGGCTTGAATATATGAAAACCTAGGCTAAAATGAAAGAAAACTTAGAACTGCTCTGGAGTCTGCTACTCCTCCTTTGGAATTGAGAAAATGATGAATTTATAGGTGAAATAGTGTAGGGTTCAAGAGTTTCCTCCATGTACGTCTGATGCCAAAATCGCGACTTACGATCACAACTTGCAACTCGTGATCATGTTTAGCGAAAATCCTTGGAAAACTATGGTGATTGGCATTTGGCGAATTGCGTTCAACGAGACTCTCTAACAAAATTTCACGACCCGAGCCCATGACTCACAATTAGCGAACACCCTTCGCGAAAAACTCTAACTCTTTTTAAAAACTTGCTTTCTTCCACCATTTTATTCCATCTTCTCATAAATAAACCTACAAGTAAAAACATTAGAAAAACACATTAAATAACTGAATTTACTCAAGCATTCCTAAAAAAAGCCAGGTTTAAAGATACAAAATTATGCCTATATTTGACATGATCAAATAGCCCCAAACCTAACATTCGCTCGCCCTCGAGCAAACTCGAAAATGAGACTCGACTAAATAACCTAAACTCCTACAACTACTTCTACAATTTATTGACCCTCTTCCATAGGCTTTCAGTGATGGCATTTAGCACATGCCATAAGCCTTTAAATCCGTAGGTGTTCATAGTGGAGGAGTTGTAGTCTCCTAAGTGTTTACTAGCGATGATACCCATAAACTTATTTTCACAAATCATGAAACAAACAAGAGAATCGAACTAGAATGCAAGAAAACAACAATTCACATGCTTAATCAATAAGTAGAGTGTAATTATGCAAATCTAATTCATGCCTCTCTTGTACTATGAAGACCAACACTCAAAACGTAGCAGCTTCAAGAAACACACATTCAAGTGATAGGATTCAGTTTTCTTTGATTCTAAGTCTCATAGAATATCACTATTTGAGTTCACTCAGAACCTAGGCTTAACACTCTTAAAACACATGCAAGGTAGAGTTTATGCACAAGAAAATATCAAATTTTTATAATGTATGTGATCGAATAGTAGAAAGACACTACTATTTATTCAGTGGACCTCATGGAAGAAATTTGATCTCAACAACATGTCATGCATTGTTTACTTCAACAAAATAGTCTAACTTCTCAAGAGATCAACTAGGTCTTTTCATTGAGTTGTAAAGGGCCAACGGGAGAATGGGTTAAAAGAAAGAAACGGATAAGTAGCATTCAAATGAACTTAGGATTATACATTGAGTTTTAAGAATTTGATTAATTAGGCACTGAACTCTTGCACTGGGTTCACCCTCCTAAGCTTCTTTTTCTTTTTGACTTCTTTTCCAACTACTTTGCTTTTTAGTTTCAATTTTTGCTTTTGCACTTTCTTTCTTGTTTTTTTTTTTTTTTTTCCTTCATATTTCATAGTTTTCTCTTCTTTTCATTCATGCTTGTGCTTACACATTCAAAATTTTTCAGTCGTAACAACTACAAGTATGCACAAAGTATTTCTCATCTACCACCATTTCAATTTTCATCAAATATTTATATTTTTTTTTTCAACCCCCACCTTATTTCGCCTAAATCTTACATCTCAAATGTAAATCTAAGCTCTAAAGAGTGAGGCTAAAATATTTCAGGCTTGGACTTGGATTTTTGAACGTTAAAAACAAAAGTATTGGGGCTTGTTATGTGTTTGGTTTCAAATTGGCTAATGACACACATACATACAAGTAGGAAAAGTGCTTTGGCCTTTTACTAGTTTAAGCACACAAAGCCTAGTATCACTTCCCAAAAGTTGTCAAACATTCCATTAAAAGCAAATGGGTTATTGAATGCAAGACATGTTATTTCCTTCTAACACAAAACCAATAGAGGTCAATCTATGTAATTGAAGAGCATACGAAAGAGTGTTTAAGAGTAGCAAAAGAAATTTCCCAAAGAAATAAACGCTATAACTCAAATAACCCATACAGAAAATCTCTACTATAGATCTTAGACTACTTAAACATGCATTCTATTCACTACAATGTTAAAAATGTAGACGTGAATGTGCATAAATGAGAAAGCATAAATCTTCAAAGCCTTCAAACAAAATCAGCTAATTGAAATTTGCATGCTTATTATAGTTAATCGAATATCCAATTCTTAACTCTAGATATCCTACAATTTATGCCAGAAAACTAAACTAATTTTAAAAACATGCAAAAGCTATCAACCTAGAACAAAATAAAGTACGCGACCCCCAAACCTAAGTTTTGCAATATTATCAAATTAAAGCGCACAATAAGAGTGAAGTTAAGAAACTTTCGTCACAACCTTAAGCTTGGTGAATTGATATCTTTACAATCATTTGTCTTCCTTTTCTCCAAGTACTCCTATATGAAAGAATTCATAGCATTATATAAATTCAATAAAACAGTAAAACAGAAATCGAAAGCATACTCGTTTCTACGCAGCGAAATTGCCCTGGATTTTGGATTGTTCAACTAGTTGGATTTCAATCACATAGACAGAAAGGAACCTCAAATCACAGTGTAATTTGTCTTGTCATTTTGTTTTCTCTTTTCTCTCATATGTGTAGTATGATGTGTATGTAAAGTTTCTAGAATTGATTTTCCATCATCCTCTAAACAAATGAAATACGTCAAGTATTTATAAAGGTGGCGGTTATATTCTGATAACCGCCAGAGGTTATTCGATCTTATCCAATTCAAATAGATTTGGATCGGGTCATGGGTTTGGATCATCTTATGTGGACCCGACCCAACAACCCAATAATCCAATATCTTCCACTCACACTAAGATGAGCCAAACAAAACTCACAGAGAAAACACTGGTGACCCCTTTATGATAAGGAGTACAGGCATTCATACAGGCAAATACACCGTGTGACCTATGAACAATAATATATGCAATGTGACTTGTCTTTTAAATCTCAATTGTACTGCTATACAAGAGATTGTAAATTTGTTCATTATTATGTCCTAGATTTAATAGAATTTTATTTGCTTGAACATATTTAATCCCTTAACATGCTCGATTCCTCCAATATTCCATATAATCACAATTGCAATTCCAAATTGTAAATTGTCGCGACAAGTAACTATAGGAACAAAATAAAATTCATTAAATCTTCCTGTCTCACTTTCGTCTCTCGGTCAATAAAATGACTGACATCATAGTAATGTCCCATAGGCCGCATTATCATAGCCATAGAAGACACACTAATGATACAAACATCACCTCATTACTCTGAGACAAAGTGAACAGTTATTAAGGACATAGGTAGAAGTTTTATACAAACTTCAATGGAACTTACACAATGAGGAATTAGGGATAAATTCATTCATTTTCCATGTCGCTCACGATAAGCACACGCGGTATAAAACGCATGTTACAATGAATCTTATCCTTTAATAAGGACGCGTATGTCTTTTATATTGAGATTATTCACTGTACAGATTTTAGTTCAGACGCTTTTCTAGCGCCTAACCTGAGTTCCAAAGCTTGCCCTTTCTGGCATTTATTATTGAGAAACTCACATCTGGCTTAATCAGGTTCTCATGATGGTGGGGATGCATCATGAGCGGTTCAATAATTAATTTAGGTAGAACTTCATCTTGACTACAGTCAAGGTGACATTTCATATATTTCAGGCCCTTAAGAGAACAACTTCATTTTTATTCTCTAAAAATATATGTGTCTCATCTTAGCTTGCTCTCCTAGCAACCAAGCGACTGTACGTGTAAGAATACCAATCTCAAAACCTGACGACATACTTTCATATATAATCTATGTGAAATGAATATGTGCTAGCTTTATATAACCAAAATGACTTATCTAATCATAAAACAGATATAAATTAATGTAACAATTATAACATCATAATCTACACAAACTCAAGGACCTAGTATGTGATATAAATATATCTCTTGTCACAGCTTTTGTGAGTGGATCCAATACCATCTCATGTCTAGATGCATACTAAATTGTTACATTTTTTTCATCATTATATCCTTGATGAAATCGTACTTAGTCTCCATGTGTTTCGATTTACTGTGACATTTCGTATCTTTAATATAGATAATTGATGTCTACCTATCACAGTATATAGTAATTGATTTTTTTTTTTTTTTTTTTTTTACTAGTAATTTCGAATTCAGATTCTTCAAGAATCTCTTGAGCCAGACTGTTTCCTAGACTACAACTGAACATGCTATGAATACAGCTTCCTATGGTGGATAGTATAATGCATGATAACTTCTTGTTACTCCAAGAAATAGCACTTTAGTTAAGCAAAAAATGCATAACCAGACTGCAGATTTTCGCTTATCCAAATCACCTCCCCTATCAGCGTTTAGATACCCAATTAAAGGCATATTACCACCTTGATAATATAGAGAGTAATCAAGCAGTCCCTTTCTAAAATTCTTTTCACAGCAATATAATATTTTTGTCCAGGATTAGATTGATATTTACTAATCAGTCCAACTACATAGCAAATATCAAGTCTCGTACACATCATAACATGCATAAGACTTCCGATAGTACTAGAATAAGGATTCTTTCAATTCTTTCACGCTTTTATGGAAGTCTTGGGGTATATTTCATAACAAAGAGTTTGACCTTTCGAGATGAGAGTACCCATAGGACTTACAATCAGCCATATAGAATCGTTCGAAGAATCTTTTGATGTATGACTCTTGTGACGAAGCCAGAATTCTCCTTAAACTATTTCTATTGATTTTTAACTCTTAAAATACAGGTAACCTCTTCCATGTCTTTTATCTCAAAAGTTGAGAATAACCATCACTTTATGGTTACCTTAAACTCGTTGTTATTTTCGGCTAATAGAATATCGACCACGTGTAAAGATAGTATTATTAACTTATCTTTTACCTGCTTAACATACATACAACAGTCCTCTTTGGTCATCTGAAATCCATAGGACATGATCGCCTCATGGAAATAGAGGTACCATTGTCTGGAGAATTGTTTCAAGCCATAGATCAATCTCATAAGCTTACATACTTTCAACTCTTGACCTTTTTTGAAACAAAATTCACTGGCTGCTCAATTTCAATTTCTTTCTCCAGTTCTCCATTGAGAAATGTTATCTTTACATCCATCTGATGCTATTTTAGATTCATGTGTATGACGATGGCTAATATAAGGTGGATGGAAGCAAACCTTACCGTAAGGGAGAAGGTTTCTTCATAGTCTATACTCTTCTGTTGAGTATACCTTTTTTGCTACTAACCTCGCCTTGTATCTTTCTATTGAGCCGTTTTTCTTACAATTGATGCGGAGAACCCATTTGTTTCCAATGGATTTCCAATCAGACGATAATTTAACCGAAGTCCCAGACATGGTTGTACTCCATTGACTCCATCTCTTATTGTATGACTTTAATCTAAAAATCTCTAGTAGGTGAATTGAGAGCCTCATTCACATTCTTTGGCTCATCATTATTATGTGGAACAAGCATAAACGCTTCCCCTCAATCTCAAATTGATGATGAGGAATAGCCTTACAGTTACTTCTACGAGTTGATTTATTTGAGGGCACTAACTTGTTAGTCCCTTCGCTCCCACTGAAATAAATGAATAAGCTATTCCAATAGCTCTGTCACTCCCACTAAGAATAGAGTATTTAAACAATTCTCCATCTTCCTCTAGTTGAGTGTTCGGATATGGAACATCATCTGAATCGTTCAACTCGTAAAATTGAAATTCTTTTCAATCTGACCTTTACTAAAAATTCATTCTTTAAGAAGCTCACATCTAGTGACTCTAATTTAGTAACGCTTCCATTTGAGTTTTCTCCTATGAGTACATATTCCTTTAAGTGCTTGGAGTATCTTATAAAGATACACTTATTTCCTCTAGCACCTAACTTTCCATTTTATTGAAAAAAATCATGTACATATCCTGCACACCCTTAAGGTCGCATATAAGTAAGTTCAGGTTTCCTACCTGTCCATAATTCATAAAGTATGGAAGTTACTGATTTGATAGGGACCTTATTCAGAATGTAAGCAGTCGTTAATAACATATCTCCCCAGTAAAATGCTAGGAGGTTTTACTTGTGTCATCATAGATCTTACAATTTTTAGTAATGTTTTATTCCTTTTTTTTCGCTACACCATTTTGTTGCGGAATCCTAGGAATGGTCAACTGTATATCAATACCTTTCTCATGACATAATGTCTCAAATTATTCAGAAAGATAACTTATCCTTGGTCAGTTCGTAAGACCTTAACAGTTCTATCTAACTGATTCTCCATCAAGTTTAGATACATTCTAAAGCAATCTAATACTTCAGATTTATGGGAGATCAAATAGACATGACCAAAATATGTAATCATCTATGATTGCTATAATTTCTAGCTCTCACATTTATTGGTCCATAGATATCAGAATGAATTAACTATAATTGATTCTCAGCCTCAATTCCTTTTCCAAATGGTTTTCTAGTTGTTTTTCTACTAGACAACTTTCACATAAAGGCAAATCTATCTTATTGAGGGAATCTTAAAATCCCTCTTTAGGCAATCTATTCATTTGATTCTGGCCTATATGCCTTAGTCTAGCATGCCAAGTGTAAGCATCAATATTGGCAACATCAATAAAAGTTTCTAATAAAAGACAACCATCGTACTTATAGTACTGTCAAAATTGATATTTAATACGATAAAACCATCCATTGGATATTTAGTGTCTAATCACACTGAATTTAAATAAATCCTTAAAAAATTGCTATGGAAAGTTAAACTACATCCTAAACCTAGAAGGACAATTACAGAGACAAGATTCAGTCGAATCTTCGGAGCATACAGGATATCATGGAGATATAACACTTGGCCACCTCACAGAATCACTTTGTAGGTGCCAATACATTTTAAGTTGTTCCCCATATAGATCCATTTTGTTCCTCGGCTGATTCGACGATACTCTACAAATGCTCCTTTGTCTCTAGCTACATAGTTCGTGGCTCTTAAGTCTCTTTCTTATGCTCAATGCATTCGCGAGTGAAATGACCCATCTTGCCACAGTTGAAATACTTTAACTAACTTTTATCCTTCCTTGCACTACCACGTTTACCCTTCTTGTGTTTTTCGGTTTCATCCGTGTTGGATTTGGGATTCTCTTTCCCTTTCTTCCAACTTATATTCTTTCGTCCCTTCTTGCGCTTAGAGCCTAAACCCTTGCCCATACTGGACTCAACCAAATAAAGCTAACTTGAAGTATTAGCCGTCTTTAGGCGCTCATCTTTGAGTTTAACATGACGTGAGATATCATTAAACGATATGATACTTTAATTGTTGGTCATGTTGATTTATTATGTTTTTCCAATTATTTGGGAGGGGTCAGATTACCACTTGTACTTATTGCTCATTAGTTAAGGCATGGCCTAGGGATTTCAACTCATGTATCATGTTTGACTTATCTCATAAATACTACATTAGGTTGAAATCCCAATGCTTCTGATAAGTATCAAACTTAATTGTGAATCTCCTTAGCTTAGCGGTTGATGTCCCACCACATTTGCCTTTCAAAGTCAGCCAAATGTCTAGTGTCGTCTATATTCTTTGTTCACGCACATGTGATCATCAGCCATACAAGACAACATCATTATATGAACAATGTTGTTCTTTATCTTAGAAGGCCTGATAAGCCTTAACATCTTTTCTATGTTAAGCAAAAGTATCATGCTTGGGTTTAACCATAGGTATTGGTTAGGGTTTTCGAGGGCTTCTTACTCCTTTAGGATATACTGAATTTTACGGTGTCAAATATCATAGTTATCACTATTTAATTTGTCACCTTTATTCAGTCCAACAACTATTATTATTGAAGCACATACTATTGTCTCAAGTGACATTAATTCTACTTAGAGACTTTTGATCTATATCTGTCTATGTCTGTACTAGCACATTCACTATCATTTCACTAAAAATATTGCGGCAACTATACACTCATAAATATGATTAAAGAATCTTTGGATAGGAATCGAAAAAATAGTCAAGCTACCCATCATCATCCAACTTCCAAATATTCACTCAACCATATATGTAAGTGTTTTGCGTAAAGCAGTCCTAATATCATTCTCTAAAGATTTTAGGACACCCACAATTTAAATAGCATCATTTGAGATCTTTATATTCTCAGACATCTCTTAATCGAAATCTCTATGACCTCCGTCATTTTATTGTCCAAGATATATATATATATATATATATATTGATCTCAAAATCCTACTAATAATCTGAGATTTATATAATCTCAAGGCACTGGTCAATATTTGAGATATCAGTAATCTCCTCGTCATCTGATAGAACAATGATCATAATCATGTCATCAGAATAGGTTGACCCTAGTTCCATAAAATTGCATGACATAAGCTAGAACTAAATAATTATACATACATGACAATTTTAGGTTGAACAAAATTTAATTTAGGACTAAAACATTTTAAATTAATTAATTCAGCCCCCTTTAGAGTGAAATTAATAAAATAATATAATTTCGCTCACAATTAAAGCGAATAATTAATTAGGATGAAAAGAGAAGGAAAAATTAGAGTATAAAATTTTCGTCGGAAAAATCGCCGGAGGCCGCCGGCGACGGCGGCACGTGACTATCACGCGTCGCGGCACAGCCACGCGCCACAGTGTCTCTCTGGATGCCTTCTAGCGGGGCTGACATCAGCGAGACATATGTCGCCTTCTAAGCGCAACAATGTCTTTGTCAGAGACACACGTTGTGTTCACAAGAAAACACGTGGCACTTTCCCGATGGTTAGACATGTCGAAACAGTAGCCAGCCACGCGTTGCACTCCTAGCCACCCAATTTACGCCACGTGTCGGTTGGTTATCACCTACGTGTCAACATGCGTGGCGCATACGTGTCGCATTGCTGGCGCCGGTGTGGCGTGACATGGCGCCTGCGTGGTGCGTCACGCGTCGGCATGGCGCGTGTATTACATGCGCCCATTTGTCTTTTCCCTCTGACGACCGTACTCCCTTCCAAATTTTAACCCCAAACTTGTTTTGATTCGTTCTCCTTCATTTTACAATGGAATTTTATGATTCAAATTGCTAATGATTCGTCTTGAAGTCTAGTTTCTTATAAAATTTGAATCACACAAAACGAAGTTTAACGAGGGAGATATCATGCATGTAAGTTTCAGGGGTTCATGTTTCTATATCTTAGTTTTCAACCCAAAAAACAAGTTTCATGGCAATTTTAATTAGTATAACCAAGATTAATGACCAGCAAACAACCCTAAGGGGGCTCTGATACCAATTAAAGAATTCATAGTATTATATAAATTAATAAAATAGTAAAACGAAAATCGAAAGCATACCCATTTCTATGCAGCGGAAATTACCCTGGATTCTGGATTGTTCAACTGGTCGGATTCCAATCACATAGACGGAAAGGAACTTCAAATCACAGTGTAATTTGTCTTGCCATTTTGTTTTCTCTTTTCTCTCATATGTGTAGTATGATGTGTATGTAAAGTTTTTAGAATTGATTTTCCATCATCCTCTAAACAAATGAAATACCTCAAGTATTTATAGAGGTGGCGGTTATTTTCTGATAACCGCCAGTAACCGCCAGCGGTTATTCGATCTTATCCAATTCAAATAGATTTGGATTGGGTCATGGGTTTGGATCATCTTGGGTGAACCTGACCCAACAACCTAATAATCCAACACTATAAAAAACACAAACACAAAAAAAAAAAAAAAAAAAAAAAAACACAGCACACACACACACACACAAGAACTAAATAAACCATTAAAAACTCTTGGGTTACCTCCCAAGCAACGTTTGATTTATAGTCTTCAGCCTAACTTTTTCTCTCTTCCTTCATCAACCCGGTTTGTACTGATCAATACCAACTAAGCACCCTATCAATTTGGTCTTCAACTCCTTTAGTGAGATTTTATCACAAGCTTTGAAACTCCTTTTTGATTAAAGGTTTCCTTCATCCACTTATCACTTATCTTCTTCATCTCCCTTCAAGTCCACCCTATAACAATCTTCTTCAATCTTAGGTACCTTGATAGGCTTAAGAACTTTAAAGATTACCTTCTCATTTTGAACTCTCATTGTGAGTTCTTCCTTTTGCACATCGATTACAGTTCTCCCAATTAATAAAAATTGTCCACCCAAAATAATAGGAATCTCCTCATCCTCCACCATATCAAGAACTATGAAGTCTGCAGGAAGAATGAACTTATCCACTTTAACTAACACATTCTCTACAATTCCTCTCGAACACTTAAGAGACCTATGTGCCAATTGAAGAGTGACAGACGTAGGTTTAGCTTCCCTCAAACCTAGCTTCTTAAATATGGAGAAAGGCATTAAGTTAACACTTGCCCCTAGATCACACAATGTTTTCCCTAAGAAGTGCTCCCTAATCACACAAGGAATTTTAAAACCCCTTGGATCTTTCAACTTGAGAGGTATCATCTTATAAAGTATTACATTACACTCCTCAGTAAGGGCTACAGTCATATAATCTTCCAACTTCTTTTTCCTCGAGGTGCTCTCCTTCATAAACTTCATATAATTGGACATATACTCCAACGCCTCTGGAAATGGTATATTGATATAAAGTTTCTCGAATACCTCTAAAAATTTTGAGAATTGTTTGTCCAATTTCTACTTTTGAAATTTTTAAGGGAATGACAAAGGTGGTACTGGAGGTGTAACCTTAGTTTGGCTCGGCTTAACTACATCATCTTTTTTTGTTTCATGCTCATTCTTTTGAAGTCTTTTGGGGAAAGGCAAAGGTGGCACAACTGCCATCACTTGTTTTGCCTTTCTTAAATCTTCTTCTTTACTTGTCTTCTGCTTAACCTCTGCTAGTTCTTCTTCTTCACTCTCATCTTCTTCATCTACTTCAACTCTCTTTTCACTCAAATTTGACTTGGACATGAACTTGTCATTACTCAACTCCCTTCTGCTTTTTAAAGCTACAGTCTTGCATTGCTCTTATCTTCTTCCCTGCTTTATATTATTTTCTATGTCACTAGGATAAATTCTTTGAGTTTTACTATTCATAGCATTCACTAAATGTCTAATTTGTGCCTCTATATTCTTAAAAGTCACCTCATAATTCTGTATTCAAGCTTCATATAGCTAAAGTAAAATTCATTGCTCTTGCATCTAAGCCTCTTGGTTCTACAAACATTATTGTAAGCTATAAACTGCTCTAAAAGCTCCTCTGTCATTGACTTGGTCTCTTAAGGTAGAAGAAATTATTGTTGATGTTAACCTTGAAAACCTAATGAAAACATAAGTTTAATTGACGTGCTTGCTTTTGTTATTGCTTCTATGAAAAATTAGGGTGATCCATTCACCCTGAATTGTATGAATTCAAATATGGATTTATATGCTATCTATTGTAGCTGGCAACATACTACACTATTTCAATATTGCTTGGACAGTTATCTGTCACATGAGTCACATGATTTCCTCCACACTCGTCGCAGCTAACAAACGAGGTTTGGACTGCATTGGCACCACTGATACCTATACCGTAAGCATCAAATCTCTTGGTCAAAGCAGAAACTTGAGCTATCAATATTGTAATAGCATCAAGCTCGTGAACTCCTAACACTTCTTTTATGGGTTTCAATCTCTCAAATGACCATTGATAAGTGTTGGAGGACGTCTTTTTGATAAGTTCAAATGCATCTTCCACATTTTTTTTCAGTAATGCTCCTCCAACTGTAGTATCAACATTGGCTCTTGAAATATTTGATAATCTCTAATAAAAAATCGACACTTGCGTCAATTCTAGAAATCCTTGATGAGGTCATTTTTGTAGTAATTTTTTAAATCTCTCCAAAGGCTCGTACAATGACTCCCCTTCCTTCTGCATGAATACGGTAATATCATTCCTCAGTTTCTATGTTTTCGTTGATAGAAAATACTTAGTTCGAAACTTCTATGCCATCTGATCCCATGTCATGATAGATGACTGAGGTAATGAATTCAACTAGCTCTTTGCCTTATCCTTCAATAAGAAAGGGAATAATCTTAGCCGAATGACATCATTTCTCACTCCATTGTACTTGAAAGTGTCGCAAATCTCTAAAAAGTTTGTAATGTGCTCATCTGGATCATCATTAAGTAATTTGTAAAACTGCACTATAGATTGAATCATTTGAATGGTTACCAGTTTGATCTCGAAGTTATTTGTTTGAATAATTGGTTGGTGAATCCTTTCCGCCGTTGGTATAAAATAATCTTTGATTGGTTTGGAAACATCATCGCCAATGCAGTAGCCTCCATTCTAACCACCATGATTATCTATAATATTGTCTTGTTGCTCCACTAACCTTCTTAACTTTCTAAGATTCCGAGCTGTCTTTTTTATTTCGTTGTCGAAAGGTAGTAATTAACACTTCTTGTCCTTCATATGAAAGTGTAAGAAGTACTTGAAAAAGTAAAGAAAAAATCTAAATTAAAGTTGTTTCAACTAATATCAATATTAGTTCAATAGTTTGACACATCAACCCTAGTAACGGCGCTAAAAGCTTGATGCGTGTTTTCTGTATTATGCTTTACTATACAAAAACCCGTACAAGTATATACGGTCTTTATGCAATATAGTGACGAGTTAAGGTTGACCCTATAGAAATGGTTCAGACTAGAACTAATTACTGAAAGTGATCTATGCAACTTTATTCAAAAATTGATTAACAAAATTTCATTAAAAAGTAAAATTGTAAAAAACCAATTAACATAAAAACTTAATTACATATCAGCAAACACTTGAATAAAAGATGTAGGGATATTTAACGTCATTTAATATTTCACTATTCTTGTGTCATTTTCCATCAACATTATATAATTTCATATTGAACTTGATCAGGTAAACAATTATATCCATGAGCCTCTTTCGAGTTCATCATAGGTATGCTTGCATTAAACATTCAACTATATTTCTATGCTAAATGGTTAATACAAACTCATTACACAAAATTACCCACACAAGATCACACTTAAAAACTAGATATATTTCTATTCTAATTCCCAAATGCGAATTTATCATGTTCTAATTATCAATATCTTTTGCAAGCATATTAATAACACAAAATCCTTCAATTAACTGGGCCTAAAATCAATCAAAAGCATTAAGAAATGATAAAACAGAATACAAACATATGAAATCATTTCATATAAACATCATAAATCATCCACAAGAATATATCTATATCAAACTACATCTAATTCCCTAGAAATAAGTTTAGTTATCCATAGATCTAAACAAAATCAAGCCAAAATAAAAAGAATAATTGAACAACATAATAAATGAAACAAAAGTAGAAGTAAACATCATGAATTAACCACTGCTCCTTGCTCTGAAATCACTCCAAATCACTCTCTTGTTGCTCTTAAATAGGTCCAACAAGTTGTTGCATGAATCTCCAATGGATTCTTGGCTTGAATTTATGAAAACCTAGGCTAAAATAAAAGAAAACTTAATTAGAACTGCTCTGGAGTCTATTGCTCGTCTTTTGGAACCGAGAAAATTATGAATTTATAGGTGAAATGGTGTAGGGTTGAAGAGTTTCCTCCATGCACATTTGATGCCAAAATCGTGACTTGCGATCATGACTTGCAACTCACGATCACATTTAGCGAAAATCCCTAGAAAATTATGGCAATCAACATTTGACAAACTGCGTTCAACGAGACTCTCTAACAAAATTTCGTGACTCGAGCCCGAAATTAGTGATTAGCGAGCATCATTCAAGAAAAATTCCAACTCTATTTAAAAACTTGCTTTCTTCCGCCATTTTCTTTAATCTTCTCATAAATAAACCTACAAGCAAAAACAGTAGAAAAATACATTAAAATAACTAAATTTGACATGATCAACTGTCTTATCTGT
Organism: Nephelium lappaceum; assembly: GCA_021234005.1. NCBI lineage: Eukaryota > Viridiplantae > Streptophyta > Magnoliopsida > Sapindales > Sapindaceae > Nephelium > Nephelium lappaceum. The sequence continues at coordinate 16,535,789 of CM038004.1, forward strand.
TGCGACTTGTGCATCCTAAAACATAAAGTTGCGACCAATAACCCATCATCAAAACAAGAGGGGTAAACATGACCAGTGGGCGAGCGCGGGTTGAAACCCGACCCAGAATGGCGATAAACATAGAGAAACCTATGGATCTGACCCTGCTCAACCCGAATCCATGAGCGTGACCCACTCCATACATGATTCGGATTCGAAACGACAACAACTGCTCCTTTTCAAAAACATGCAGATCCTTGCACGACTCGCTAGGCGATCTATACCCACTCCACAACTAGTGGATCTACTTCTTCAAAACGCGGGCTTCACCGTCGTTTTATTCCGCACACCCCATGATCATGGGCTAAGCACACCTACGTCTCTATCAGCTCCCAAAACGACGAGCTTGTGTGCATTTCATGTGGATTGGCCTGAAAAATTGCATTTTGACCTTCAGCTTCTTTCATTTTGCAATTAAGCCCAATAAATTATAAATTTTTACAATTGGACCCCCTATGCACTTGTCATTTTGACTTTTGAGTTTGAGCTTTCTTTGAATCTAATCTTTGATTTTCTTGTACTGCAATTAATTTCGAAAAATTGCCTATTCCATCTTTTTCTTCTCAAAACACAAAATTAAATATAAAAACATAAAACGGAATAAAAGTATCAATTCTACTAAAAAACATAACATAAATAATAGGTAAAATGAGTATAAAATAATGACAATTAGCGACCCAACAACCCTCAATCCAATTGCTACATAAAGTCAATAAACAAGACTATTGTGAAGACTTTGAAAATGAGACTCATGGGAGCAAATGCATTCTGGGTCGACCAACTTCTAGAAGTTCTATAATCGTACCGAACCTCGAAAAGGAACTCTATAAGCGAAACGTCGTTCGCTCTTGCATTTGGTATAGATGCAGTCCTGCCGACTTATGTAACTTTGTATTCAATCTAAAAGAATATCAATGGAGAAGAGAATTCCCAAGCATTAGATTTTGAACTGGGGACAATTGAAGAAAAAAGGGATAAAGCTCAGACCAGGATAGCAGCATACCAATGCTTAATTGCCCCAAGCTATAACAAACATGTGAGAGTTCGAGCCTTCATGGTGTGGGATCGGGTGTTTAGAAAGGTCTTCCAAAATACGAAGAATCTTGGTGATAGAATATTTGGGCCCTCACTTGGAAGGACCATACAAAATTGCGGTGATAGTGGGGAAAAGAGCTTACATATTGGAAGATGTCAAAGGGCCGTAGATAGCGAATAACTAGAATGCTATGCACCTAAACAAGTACCAGTTTTAGTGTTTCATTGTATTGCATTGTTTTACTTTGTTTATTAGTGTTTGTTTTTTGTACATATTGATTCAATTAAACACTTAACAAGAGCCATGTTTTGTTCAAAATTCTTACTCTTATGATGCAATGTAAATAATGAAAATTGACCAAATGTCAATCAATATTCGCTCGACACGAGCTCTATTAAAGTTGACCAAGTGTCAATCAACTTTCTCTCAATGCAAGCTCCATGAAAATTGGCCAAGTGTCAATCGACTTTCGCTCAACACGAGCTCCATAAAAATTGACCAAGTACCAATAAACTTTCACTCGACACGAGTTACATGAAAATTGATCGTGTCAATTCATTATCGCTCGACACAAGCTATGTGAAAATCGATCTAATATTAGTCAATTTCGGCTTCATAAAATCTCAACAAAATCAGTTAAGTATTGATTGGTTTTCGAGAACAAACTCAATAAGAAAATTAGCATCAACTGAAAGATAGATATATATGAGATAAAGGTCGATTAAAAATCAGACCTAATTAGTTACAATCCAATTAAATTAAAGCTATTTCAAGCATTAGATAACAAACTAACTGAAACAAATAGAAGTCTACTTTATAGATAATTCATCAAAACCAAAATGTACTGGCAATTTATAATCCACCTAACATCTAAAAACATATAAAAATGTAGCTAAAATCTAACGGTTCAAATAGGGGTGGGCATCCCCAATCCATCTTGACAAACCCAACCCACCCAACCCGACCACATTTTATCAGGTTAGGTTGGGTTAAATCTTAAAAAATTAGGATAGGTTGGGTTGGATTGAAAAATAACCTGAGAAACACACATCCCTAGTTTTAAATCTAAGATTTTTTCCTCCTTCAGAAGAAAACTTGCTAGGGATAAGGATTAATGACAACTTTTATGGTAGAATGAATTTGAATCCTTTATTTTTAATCATTGAATTTTTGTTTGTACTCGTTTTATTTATGATCAAATTGCTACGACTATGAGAGTTACCAATTAAATATTCGTGGTAGATTAAATCCAATTCGATCAACTTAATCCAACTTAACCCAAACCGATTATTATTAAGTTGGGTTGGGTTGAAAAATTTTCAACCCAACCCAACCCACATTAGGTTGAAGGATTTCCAATCCAATCTAACCTAAACCTAAAAACGCCCACCCCTAAGTTCGAAGCCAAACGACCAATTCAAAAAGCTTGTCAAATGTTCACAGATTATAACAAAGGATTCAAATAGTTGAGGACACTTAATAATCAATGTTGACGAATAAATGACGCATCCATCAATTAGGGTTTGAGACCCTTGGCTTATTGGTTGAGCCGGTTACCTGTAATTAAAGTCCCATCAAGATTATGAATCTTGAACTATCAAGCCTAAGTGGATCGAAAATAAATGAAATATGAGCTAAGCGAACTTCACTTTTTGAAAAAGTGTAGGACAAACTGTAGTGGTGAAAAAATGTTGTGTATTCAATGGACCCAATCACATTGAATGATGGAGGCTCAAAAATGGTTGAAATGGACATAAACCACATTTTTTTTCAAGAGGAAGGGACGGGACGCTCTGCCCTTATTATTATTATTTTTTCGTTCATAGCTTGTTGTCTGCTCCGAGCTGATGGGACTTAATTCCATGTCTAGAGGTCGTTTTAAACATATGTGATGTGAGAACGGGCAAAGTAATGAGAGATTTTAGAGGAAGCGCCGATGAATTTGCTGTTGGAGGAACAACTGGAGGTGTTGCTGGAGTGTCTTGGCCTGTTTTCAGGTGATTATTCTTTAAATCAATCTACTTGGACCTGCGTATAACTTCCTTCCCTTTTTTATTTCTCTTGAATGAACTTTTTGTTTGTACTGTTTGATATTAATTTGAATTTTTGCAGGTGGGGTGGTGGCAAAGATAAATATTTTGCTAAACTGGGGGAAAATATGATTTCGGTCTATGAAACTGAAACCTTTAGCCTTATTGACAATAAATCCTTAAAGGTTGAAAGTGTTATGGACTTCAGATGGTCGCCTACTGACCCTATTATTGCCCTTTTTGTTCCTGAGCTTGGTGGTGGTAACCAACCTGCCAGGGTAGGTATTTTTTTCACGATCTGGATTTTCCTTTTGTTTTATGATTTTGGTTCTTATGTCCTTCATTCATCCGTTTCTTAGGTGAGCCTTGTTCAAATCCCTGGTAATGTAGAGCTGAGGCAGAAGAATCTTTTCGACGTTAGTGATTGTAAAATGTACTGGCAAAGCAATGGAGACTATCTTGCTGTTAAGGTTGATCGGTATACGAAAACCAAAAAAAGCACATACACAGGCTTTGAGCTGTTCGGAATTAAAGAAAGAGATATCTTTTGAGGTTTTGGAAATATTCTGAATAGTAAAATATTATAAGTTGATAATGGTGGATTTTGAACTTTAGATTTTTCTTCTATTACTTGAGTTTTGTTAATTAATCTTGTCTCGTTATTTTGAAATTTTATTATTATTTTTTTTTGTTTTAATTAATTCTCAATTTTCAAATTTTGTTCACTAGATTAGAATTACATTTAATTTGAACTTAGATTAATATTTTCTCAATCTCTATGAAATCCACCTCGTATTTGCATAATTTATCCTACAATGGACTCGTGCACTTATGAGTATTAAAATTTACACAACAATAATAACAGTGATAAGATCATTGCTTTTGCTTGGGAGTCCTAATCGTCACAGGTTTGCTGTTATCCATGGTGATAGTCCTAGGCCTAACATTAGTTTTTACTCTATGCGAACTGCCCATGATACTGGCCGGGTATCAAAGCTCACTACACTGAAAGGCAAGCAGGCAAATACACTGTTTTGGTCACCAGGAGGTCGTTTTATAGTTCTTGCCGGGCTCAAAGGTTTCAATGGTCAGTTGGAGTTCTACAATGTCGATGAGCTTGAGACCATTACCACAGCTGAACATTTTATGGCAACAGATATCGAATGGGATCCTACTGGAAGGTAATTTTTGGTAACGTCAATAATGATGATGTGGTTACTTGTTCATTGGCTTTAGTTTGAAGCTGAATTTAATTTTATGTGCTACAGTTGTGATTACTGTTTGGATTTTTCTTCCCCTTTTTGAATAGCTTACTTCATTCTTGTCAATTCTCTCTCTATTTATTTATAAGATGGTTATGATTGTGTGCCCTGCTTGCTTTTTAAGGTATGTTGCAACCGCAGTGACTTCAGTTCATGAGATGGAAAATAGTTTCAACATATGGTCCTGCAATGGCAAGCTACTATATAGGACTCTAAAGGATCATTTCTTCCAGGTAAGGTGATCACTCAATTTCATACTCAATATTCATTATCATCTTTGTGATTCCATTATCAAATTAAACTATTGCAATGCTGGAACGTTAACAATTTTATAAATTTTCAGTTGGAGGTACTTCCTCACATTGGTCATCTGTTATAGCTTTTTTTTTTTTTTTTTTGGGATAATCCCAAAAAACCGTGTGTAGTTTGAAAAAATATCAATTTTACCACCTCTAGTTTTATTTTTATCCAAAATATCTTCATAACCTTAATAAAAACACTCAAAATACCCCTGGAGGCGTGTAAAAATGACAAAAATACCCCTAACAGTAACAGGTTCTGTTAAGTTGATTTGGTTGACCGTTTGACTCAAGGGGCAAAAGAGGAAATGCACTTAATGTTTATTTGGTTGTAAGGACATTAAGGTAATTGGACATGAAAAATAAAAAAGAAAAAAAAAGGGATAATCCCAAAAAACCGTGTGTAGTTTCAAAAAATATCCATTTTATCACACTAGTTTCGTTTTTGTCCAAAATCCCCCTGGTGTTACCAAGTTAACAGAAATTTCAATCTGACATGTGCATAGAACAAAAAGACGTTATTGCCCCTGCTATTGATATTTTCAATGCAAGGATAATTGACTAGACTGTGCAGATTGGAAAAAGACGAAGTTGCCCTTAAGATGACCGTTGAAGCAATGGCTCTTTGCACACAAATAAAAACCCATGCATGCAGCAATACAACACCATCCTCTCCCTAACCAAACTCTGAAACTATCCTTTTAAACAAAGAAGAAACTCAAATCTTTGTCATTGTTTTCTAATCTCTCACAAAAGTCTATCAAAACTCTCCTACTCTTTCCAAATTTCTATCACCAAACTCTGTCAAAATTCCCAAAAAGTATAAAAACCCAGCCTTTGAGCATGCAGCAAACACAAATAAAAACCCAACTGATTCAAAAACAACAAACACCACCCTCCTGCTTCAAAAACAACAAACACAAATAAAAACCTGACCTTCTTTGAGCATGCAGCAACACAACACCATCCTCTCTCTCACCAAACTCTCTTTCAAAAATAGCAACAATTACTTATTCAACAACAGCTGAAGCTGATTCAACTACTTATTCAAGAACAGCAGCCACTCGAAGAACAATAACAACAACTTATTCAAAGCAAAAACAAGCACTACAACATGGAATCAACAGCAAGTAGCACAAGCTCAAGATGCAACATTAATGGAGGAGTAATTAGGTTTAAAAACAGAAAATGTTATTGTGGAAATAAGGCAAGCGTGAGAATATCAGAATCTGTAAACAACCCTAAGAAAATTGTATTTTCACTGTGAGAAGAGGACAATGTAGATATTACTCATTTTGGGAACCAGAAGCAGATGAAGTTGAGCTAGATGTGATGAAAACAGAAGAAAAAAATGATGCAACAAGAGTGCAGAATCTGGAAACAAGAATGGACAATGTAGAAAGGTGCTTCATTGACAAGATGAATAAATTAGAAGCAATGCAAGGATGGTTGAAGGTCATTATGGTCTGCAATGCCATTGTAATTCTTGTAGGCATAACAATTATTGCTAAACATTGTAATATGTATGATTGAGATATATATATATATATATATGAGTACTAGTATTGAAATGCATGTATGAGTACCATTGTAATATGTGACATTACTAAACAGTGGCCTTTCCAAATTGTATAGAAACACCAAAATATATTGTTAAACATGAAGACCCCACTATCCTATAGCCAATCTCATAAATTGGCAAACAAAATATCGGTTGTAAAACTGCCCCCACTATCATAAAGCCAATCCCATGAATTGGCAAACAAAAATATTAGTTGTTATAATAGTTCTGGTATTTAACAAAATAACCATGAAAATGGGTAAGTATTAAACAAGTTAACATGAAAATAACTTCAAAATAAAATAAAGCTTGCCCATCACATCACTGCTGAGCTTGTGAAACTTGTGTGAGTTGTGAGCTTGGCTGAGATTGAGATAAAGTTGGAGCTAAGGCAGTATGGGAATTTGAGGCACCATACTTTGATTTTGATTTTTCCTGTCAACAAAAAATTAATAGGAAAACTATTTAAGAAATAATAGTAACAGTAAGCAAAGCATATATAATTAGTTAAAGTTTGTTAGTAGTATAAAACATATGATGTAACTGTTATTGAGAACTTTAAACTAAACTTTAAAGTTTGTTAGTAGCATAAAACAATGACAATGTCAGAATTATTTAAATTGAACCTTTCAAAAAAAAAAAAAAAAAAAAAACCTGATGAGAACTTCTTGCTTGAGAAGTTGAGGCAGCCTTGGAACTTGAAGCACTATCATTTGATTGTTTCTGTCAAAACAAAAATACGAGGATAATTATGTGAACTTTGTAAGTAAATAAACAAAAAGCCTGCTAGAATATACCTTTTGTCCTTTTAGGAGGTGGTACGTCATTTTTGCATGACCTTTTGTTGTGCCCAGGCTTCAAGCATTTGGTGCACTTAACAGTTCCAGACCTCGAACTTGAAGCTGACCCTTTAGCTTTCTCTCCGAGTTCTCTTATTCGAACCTTCTTTGGCCTGCCAATTCTTCTCTTCAATAAGGGTGGGTCAATTGGGTCACCATCAACATTATCCCACGTACATTTATCTGGAATTAGATGAATCATACAGTTGTAGGTTTTCAAGAAGGTTGTTTGACTTAGATATGGATGGACATAGTCCTTCAAAACTAATTGCAAGTCATACATAGCAATGTAGTGGTTTATACATAATATTGCATGCCTACATGGCACACCACTGATTTGCCACTCTCCACATGCACACCTATGTTGACTTATATTAACATCGTAACTTCTCTCAGGCCCCACAATCTCATATTCTGTCCCCCCTGCATATATGAGATTATACATTCTTCCCTCCTCACTTGCTTTTAACAACCTAGACCTGACAAAAGGAGTTATGTCATCCTTCCAACCTAAGTACTCTTTCTTTCTTTTTTGTATTAACTGCATTACCATCCTTCTTATGCACTCTAATAGCTCCAAATATGACTTACACCTATGCTCACCCAACATACTATTGAAACTCTCAGTCATGTTATTAGTAACATGATCACAACAAATCCTCTCATCAAAACGATGTCTACTCCAATGGTGTGACTCTATCTGAGCTAACCAAATGCGGGCATCCTTATCAACACCAGAAATATCTTTCATCACCTTATTGAAGTCTTCTAGACAATAAGCTTTGCTGGCCTCCCAAAACAGATTTTTCAAACGTTGCCCGGGGTATTCTTGTCTGAAATTGGCATAAATATGCCTAGCACAATACCTATTACAAACTTCATATTAGTACTTTTTAATAATGCTAAAAACTCATTAAACAAATATACACAGAAAATACAAACCCAATATTACCTTGCCGTTGCATAAGGAAAGACATTGTCAATTGCACGGAGGACCCCTTTCTGCCTATCACTCATAAAACACAATGGATCACTAGCAGGATACTTTAAGTGTGCCTTTAAATGGTTAAGGAACCATAACCAACTGTCTAAGGTCTCTCCTTCACATATGCAAATGGCCAATGGAAGCACTCCACTATTTGCATCCAAACTAACTGTAGAAAGTAGCACACCTTCATACGGGCCCTTCAGGTGGCAGCCATCCAAACCTATAAAAGGTCTACAACCTTCCACAAAGGCTTGTTTCTGAGCATGAAAACTGATAAAAAACCTCTGAAAAGTGGGTTGTGGTTGTTGTAGACGAATGAATGCCATCGTACCTGGGTTATGTTTTTGCAACAAGCATGCATATTTCCTAAGCAGTCTAAAACAGTCAACATGGTCTTGACCCACCCCACTTAGTGCTCTATTTTTTACTTTGTACAATCTTTTCCTATCTACTATCACTCTATAGTTATCCCTTAACAAATCAGCAATGACTGATATTTGGATACTAGGATTACTCTTAATTAGCTTCTCAAACTTGCTACAAATCCATTTCACTCTTGCTTCTTTATTCTGACACACCCTCTGACACCGATGCTCATCATTATATGTCTTAATTTTCATGACCCCCCCTGTAAGCATCTCCGATGCATGAATTCTCCATGGACAATCTGCAGCTTTACACTTGTACAGTCAACCTATGTCTATCATTCACCTCCCTAATTAAAGTGACCCCCTGTTGAATGGCATATTCTCTCAAAATATCCCTCAAACTATACACACTATCATGAGTCTGTCCAATATAAAACACAATTCGCCCTCCATCCCGTGGCTTGAAAGGATCACCTTTCATAAGCTTTGCTACCTTCACTTTAGGTGTATCATCCTCCGAGTCACTACTAAACTCATCATCTTCGCAAGACCTATAACCCTCCATTGACTCCCACTTGTCCTCCTCTACATGTGCCCCTTTATCATCTCTCTCACTAGCACATTCATCTTCCTCATGTCTCTCAACCCCACCGCATTCACCTTCTTCATGTCCCTCACTTCTATCGTCCTCAACTTTTTCATGTCCCTTCCCCCTACTGCCATCATGACCAAAAAGGTCACCTTCTAACCAACTAAAATCAAAGTTGTTGTTTATATCATCTACTGCATTTTGTGATATAACTTGAACCTCATCTTCTGCCTCCCTAATATCAAGTGATTTAGGAATGTAATGTTTAGCATCGATTTCAAACTCAATTCTAAAAACATTTTTCTCCCTACACTTTTCAAACACATTTAACAACTCCCTATCAGACTTTATCAACAACCTCTCTTCACTCCAAGGTACAATAGCATACACGTCACAATCATCTTTCTCTACCCTTTTTATCTGACATACTTCACGTAATAACACTATAAGACTCATTTCATCAGTCTCACACTTAAACGGTCCAACCAATGTACTACCATAATGCACCACAACCTCTATCAACGACATTATAACTACATAAAAAACATACACATTATTAGATAATTAAACAACATGTTACATAAACAGTATATAAAACACAAAATATATTCATACATCCTATTATCACACATGTAAATATTTGCATACGTATCGACAACATATCACAAAATATACACATGATACACAGAATATAGAGAAAATATATTAATGCACCATCAAACACAATATACAGTTATCTTCAACCAAAAACAAAAATCACAATATACACTTTAACAGCATCAAAATATATACAGTATATGACCAAAACAATTTAACATGTCAAACATCAAACACCATATACTGTATAGAATACACAGAATATACAAATAATATAAACATGCACTGTCAAACATCATATACACTTTTAACAACATCATAATATACACATATGGTATCCACATAATATCAAACATCAAACAAAATATTTTATTACGTTTAAACCAAAACAGTTTACACTGAAAAAATGTAAAACATCAACATATATGATTTTTCAAACCATTCATCACATGTAAACTTATTTCAACATGTAATATGCAGTTTGACACTACCAATTAAACTTTTCTAGGCTTAAATAAAAAAACCCCCAATTTTTGGCTTCAAAAACCCTAACAAATTACAAACCCTTCAACAAAACAACATCACCAAAATCCATTTCAATAAATCAGTTTTAAACAACATTATAAATGGGAAAAAGCTCTTAAAAACCTTACCTTCAAGTTGAGAAGAAAAGCTCACTTCCTTCTACCAAACTTCTTCAAACCATCACTCGATAGTCACAAAAAACTGTATGAATACAATACACAGGGTAGAGGGAACATGCAAGCAACAAATTATAGTTTAGAAGATGGTGGAGGTGAATAGTTTTAGGGTTCCTTATGGCGCGAAGTTGAGAAGAAAAGTTGAAGCCGAGAAGCAGAGTGGAAGGTATTTTTTTTGAGTAAAAGCAAGTGGATGGTCTGATAATCCTTAGTGATGTTGATACTTTAACATGTGGTCCACTACACTTCATACGTGTCATCTCCCCCACCATTCATCATTTGCAATTTTTTTTTTTGGGATAATCCCAAAAAACCGTGTGTAGTTTGAAAAAATATCCATTTTACCACCTCTAGTTTATTTATCCAAAATACCTCCTAACCTTAATAAAAACACTCAAAATACCTCATCATTTGCAATTTTTTTTTTCTTTTTTATTTTTCATGTCCAATTACCTTAATGTCCTTACAACCAAATAAACATTAAGTGCATTTCCTCTTTTGCCCCTTGAGTCAAACGGTCAACCAAATCAACTTAACAGAACCTGTTACCGTTAGGGGCATTTTCGTCCTTTTACACGCCTCTAGGGGGTATTTTGAGTGTTTTTATTAAGGTTATGAGGTATTTTGGATAAAAATAAAACTAGAGGTGGTAAAATGGATATTTTTTCAAACTACACACGGTTTTTTGGGATTATCCCAAAAAAAAAATTGCAAATGATGAATGGTGGGGGAGATGACACGTATGAAGTGTAGTGGACCACATGTTAAAGTATCAACATCACTAAGGATTATCAGACCATCCACTTGCTTTTACTCAAAAAAAATACCTTCCACTTTGCTTCTCGGCTTCAACTTTTCTTCTCAACTTCGCGCCATAAGGAACCCTAAAACTATTCACCTCCACCATCTTCTAAACTATAATTTGTTGCTTGCATGTTCCCTCTACCCTGTGTATTGTATTCATACAGTTTTTTGTGACTATCGAGTGATGGTTTGAAGAAGTTTGGTAGAAGGAAGTGAGCTTTTCTTCTCAACTTGAAGGTAAGGTTTTTAAGAGCTTTTTCCCATTTATAATGTTGTTTAAAACTGATTTATTGAAATGGATTTTGGTGATGTTGTTTTGTTGAAGGGTTTTTTGAAGCCAAAAATTTGGGGGTTTATTTATTTAAGCCTAGAAAAGTTTAATTGGTAGTGTCAAACTGCATATTACATGTTGAAATAAGTTTAAATGTGATGAATGGTTTGAAAAATCATATATGTTGATGTTTTACATTTTTTCAGTGTAAACTGTTTTGGTTTAAACGTAATAAAATATTTTGTTTGATGTTTGATATTATGTGGATACCATATGTGTATATTATGATGTTGTTAAAAGTGTATATGATGTTTGACAGTGCATGTTTATATTATTTGTATATTCTGTGTATTCTGTACAGTATATGGTGTTTGATGTTTGACATGTTAAATTGTTTTGGTCATATACTGTATATATTTTGATGCTGTTAAAGTGTATATTGTGATTTTTGTTTTTGGTTGAAGATAACTGTATATTGTGTTTGATGGTGCATGCATATATTTTCTCTATATTCTGTGTATCATGTGTATATTTTGTGATATGTTGTCGATACGTATGCAAATATTTACATGTGTGATAATAGGATGTATGAATATATTTTGTATTTTATATACTATTTATGTAATATGTTGTTTAATGATCTAACAGTGTGTATGTTTTTTATGTAGTTATATTGTCGTTGATAGAGGTTGTGGTGCATTACGGTAGTACATTGGTTGGACCGTTTAAGTGTGAGACTGATGAAATCAGTCTTATAGTGTTATTACGTGAAGTATGTCAGATAAAAAGGGTAGAGAAAGATGATTGTGACGTGTATGCTATTGTACCTTGGAGTGAAGAGAGGTTGTTGATAAAGTCTGATAGGGAGTTGTTAAATGTGTTTGAAAAGTGTAGGGAGAAAAATGTTTTTAGGATTGAGTTTGAAATCGATGCTAAACATTACATTCCTAAATCACTTGATATTAGGGAGGCAGAAGATGAGGTTCAAGTTATATCACAACATGCAGTAGATGATATAAACAACAACTTTGATTTTAGTTGGTTAGAAGGTGACCTTTTTGGTCATGATGGCAGTAGGGGGAAGGGACATGAAAAAGTTGAGGACGGTAGAAGTGAGGGACATGAAGAAGGTGAATGCGGTGGGGTTGAGAGACATAAGGAAGATGAATGTGCTAGTGAGAGAGATGATAAAGGGGCACATGTAGAGGAGGACAAGTGGGAGTCAATGGAGGGTTATAGGTCTTGTGAAGATGATGAGTTTAGTAGTGACTCGAAGGATGATACACCTGAAGTGAAGGTAGCAAAGCTTATGAAAGGTGATCCTTTCAAGCCACGGGATGGAGGGCGAATTGTGTTTTATATTGGACAGACTCATGATAGTGTGTATAGTTTGAGGGATATTTTGAGAGAATATGCCATTCAACAGGGGGTCACTTTAATTAGGGAGGTGAATGATAGACATAGGTTGACGTACAAGTGTAAAGCTGCAGATTGTCCATGGAGAATTCATGCATCGGAGATGATTACAGGGGGGGTCATGAAAATTAAGACATATAATGATGAGCATCGGTGTCAGAGGGTGTGTCAGAATAAAGAAGCAAGAGTGAAATGGATTTGCAGCAAGTTTGAGAAGCTAATTAAGAGTAATTCTAGTATCCAAATATCAGTCATTGTTGATTTGTTAAGGGATAACTATAGAGTGATAGTAGATAAGAAAAGATTGTACAAAGTAAAAAATAGAGCACTAAGTGGGGTGGGTCAAGACCATGCTGACTGTTTTAGACTGCTTAGGAAATATGCATGCTTGTTGCAAAAACATAACCCGAGTACGGTGGCATTCATTCGTCTACAACAACCACAACCCACTTTTCAGAGGTTTTTTATCAGTTTTCATGCTCAGAAACAAGCCTTTGTGGAAGGTTGTAGACCTTTTATAGGTTTGGATGGCTGCCACCTGAAGGGCCCGTATAAAGGTGTGCTACTTTCTGCAGTTAGTTTGGATGCAAATAGTGGAGTGCTTCCATTGGCCGTTTGCATATGTGAAGGAGAGACCTTAGACAGTTGGTTGTGGTTCCTTAACCATTTGAAGGCACACTTAAAGTATCCTGCTAGTGATCCATTGTGTTTTATGAGTGATAGGCAGAAAGGGGTCCTCCGTGCAATTGACAATGTCTTTCCTTATGCAATGGCAAGGTAATATTGGGTTTGTATTTTCTGTGTATATTTGTTTAATGAGTTTTTAGCATTATTAAAAAGTACTAATATGAAGTTTGTAATTGGTATTGTGCTAGGCATATTTATGCCAATTTCAGACAAGAATACCCCGGGCAACGTTTGAAAAATCTGTTTTGGGAGGCCAGCAAAGCTTATTGTCTAGAAGACTTCAATAAGGTGATGAAAGATATTTCTGGTGTTGATAAGGATGCCCGCATTTGGTTAGCTCAGATAGAGTCACACCATTGGAGTATGCATCGTTTTGATGAGAGGATTTGTTGTGATCATGTTACTAATAACATGACTGAGAGTTTCAATAGTATGTTGGGTGAGCATAGGTGTAAGTCATATTTGGAGCTATTAGAGTGCATAAGAAGGATGGGAATGCAGTTAATACAAAAAAGAAAGAGAGAGTGCTTAGGTTGGAAGGATGACATAACTCATTTTGTCAAGTCTAGGTTGTTAAAAGCAAGTGAGGAGGGAAGAATGTATAATCTCATATATGCAGGGGGGACAGAATATAAGATTGTGGGGCCTGAGAGAAGTTACGATGTTAATATAAGTCAACATAGGTGTGCATGTGGAGAGTGGCAAATCAGTGGTGTGCCATGTAGGCATGCAATATTATGTATAAACCACTACATTGCTATGTATGACTTGCAATTAGTTTTGAAGGACTATGTCCATCCATATCTAAGTCAAACAACCTTCTTGAAAACCTACAACTGTATGATTCATCCAATTCCAGATAAATGTACGTGGGATAATGTTGATGGTGACCCAATTGACCCACCCTTATTGAAGAGAAGAATTGGCTAGGCCAAAGAAGGTTCGAATAAGAGAACCCTGGAGAGAAAGCTAAAGGGTCAGCTTCAAGTTCGAGGTCTAGGAACTGTTAAGTGCACCAAATGCTTGAAGCCTGGGCACAACAAAAGGTCATGCAAAAATGACGTACCACCTCCTAAAAGGCAAAAGGTATATTCTAGCAGGCTTTTTGTTTATTTACTTACAAAGTTCACATAATTATCCTCGTATTTTTGTTTTGACAGAAACAATCAAATGATAGTGCTTCAAGTTCCAAGGCTGCCTCAACTTCTCAAGCAAGAAGTTCTCATAAGGTTTTTTTTTTTTTTTTTTGAAAGGTTCAATTTAAATAATTCTGACATTGTCATTGTTTTATGCTACTAACAAACTTTAAAGTTTAGTTTAAAGTTCTCAATAACAGTTACATCATATGTTTTATACTACTAACAAACTTTAACTAATTATATATGCTTTGCTTACTAGTTACTATTATTTCTTAAATAGTTTTCCTATTAATTTTTTGTTGACTAGGAAAAATCAAAATCAAAGTGTGGTGCCTCAAATTCCCATACTGCCTTAGCTCCAACTTTATCTCAATCTCAACCAAGCTCACAACTCACACAAGTTTCACAAGCTCAGCAGTGATGTGATGGGCAAGCTTTATTTTATTTTGAAGTTATTTTCATGTTAACTTGTTTAATACTTACCCATTTTCATGGTTATTTTGTTAAATACCAGAACTATTATAACAACTGATATTTTTGTTTGCCAATTCATGGGATTGGCTTTATAATAGTGGGGGCAATTTTACAACCGATATTTTGTTTGCCAATTTATGAGATTGGCTATAGGACAGTGGGGTCTTCATGTTTAACAATATATTTTGGTGTTTCTATACAATTTGGAAAAGCCACTGTTTAGTAATGTCACATATTACAATGGTACTCATACATGCATTTCAATACTAGTACTCATATATATATATATTATCTCAATCATACATATTACAATGTTTAGCAATAATTGTTATGCCTACAAGAATTACAATGGCATTGCAGACCATAATGACCTTCAACCATCCTTGCATTGCTTCTAATTTATTCATCTTGTCAATGAAGCACCTTTTTACATTGTCCATTCTTGTTTCCAGATTCTGCACTCTTGTTGCATCATTTTTTTCTTCTGTTTTCATCACATCTAGCTCAACTTCATCTGCTTCTAGTTCCCAAAATGAGTAATATCTACATTGTCTCTTCTCACAGTGAAAATACAATTTTCTTGGGTTGTTTACAGATTCTGATATTCTCACGCTTGCCTTATTTCCACAATAACATCTTCTGTTTTTAAACCTAATTACTCCTCCATTAATGTTGCATCTTGAGCTTGTGCTACTTGCTGTTGATTCCATGTTGTAGTGCTTGTTTTTGCTTTGAATAAGTTGTTGTTATTGTTCTTCGAGTGGCTGCTGTTCTTGAATAAGTAGTTGAATCAGCTTCAGCTGTTGTTGAATAAGTAATTGTTGCTGTTTTTGAAAGAGAGTTTGGTGAGAGAGAGGATGGTGTTGTGTTGTTGCATGCTCAAAGAAGGTCAGGTTTTTATTTGTGTTTGTTGTTTTTGAAGCAGGAGGGTGGTGTTTGTTGTTTTTGAATCAGTTGGGTTTTTATTTGTGTTTGCTGCATGCTCAAAGGCTGGGTTTTTATATTTTTGGGAATTTTGACAGAGTTTGGTGATAGAAATTTGGAAAGAGTAGGAGAGTTTTGATAGACTTTTGTGAGAGATTAGAAAACAATGACAAATATTTGAGTTTCTTCTTTGTTTAAAAGGATATTTTCAGAGTTTGGTTAGGGAGAGGATGGTGTTGTATTGCTGCATGCATGGGTTTTTATTTGTGTGCAAAGAGCCGTTGCTTCAACGGTCATCTTAAAGGCAACTTCGTCTTTTTCCAATCTGCACATGTCTAGTCAATTATCCTTGCATTGAAAATATCAATAGCAGGGGCAATAACGTCTTTTTGTTCTATGCACATGTCAGATTGAAATTTCTGTTAACTTGGTAACACCAGGGGGGAATTTTGGACAAAAACGAAACTAGTGTGGTAAAATGGATATTTTTTCAAACTACACACGGTTTTTTGGGATTATCCCTTAAAAATAATACCAGACTGAATCATATCATAGAATATTTTGATTGTTTGAGTGGTAGTGCCACTGATGAACAAATCCAATCTATAAGGATATGGAAGTGTGAGAATGAGAGAAATATAAATCAAAAGTTTATGGACCATCAATCCGAGGATTCCATGTCTAGGCACATTCACAAACAAAATTCATAAATGCAAGCTTCCATTATAGAAGTAAAATGTATGTCTTTATGTCTAGGAAAATGGTCCCCTTTTGGATTGAAGTCTCATTCTCAGCAACCAATAATTCAAGGATTCAATATCTAAGGACATTCACATACAAAATTCATAAATGCAAGCTTCCATTATAGAGGTAAAATGCATGTCTTTACGTCTGGGAAAATGTTCCCCTTTTGGATTGAAGTCTCACTCTCAGCAACCAACAATTCAAGGATTCCATATTAAGCACATTCACAAACAAAATTCATAAATGCAAGCTTCCATTATATATAGGAGTAAGTAAAATTTGTCTTTATGTCTACGAAAATGGTCCCCTTTTGGATTGGCATCTCATTCTCAGCAACCAATCATTTGCTTCAGTTTCTAATGCCCTTCATTCATTGAATATTCAACTAAAGTGGGAACCCCTCTAGCCATAACTTTTTTAGTTGATTTGATCAAGTAATAAAATAGAACATGTCTTGTCGCAGGTACAATTCGGTGGTAATCATGACTCTAATGTCCACTTTATCATATAACTAATGAAAATCTAATTAGAACATGACATCTTGTCAATTTTTTGGGTGGCATGATTGTTCTAATTAGTTAATTTGCCTAAAATACCATGGTGTGATTGGTTGTTGGGACAATTAGCAAAATTTTGAACTACAGATGATGTGCATTTGCACATGAATATTTTGGTTTCCTCTTTCTTGGTCAATCTTCCAAGATATCAAGTGTGAATTACAAAAATATTTGTTAGTCTTGGTCATCACTATCGAGCGTGAAACTTAGAAGACTAAATGGCTCATGGGCCATCCACATAAAGATAAACGAAATGAGCAATACTACCAATTTTTTAAAAAGCACATCTTATATAATTGTGCTTGTCATTTGTGATTTTGGATCTCTTGCTGATCTGAATGTTTTTTTAAACTTTTGAAGCTTTTACAATGATATTAATACAATATCAATAAACGAACAACTAATCATATTCATCAACCATATTTTAACTTATACTTTTAGTCCAAAGGTATTGTGCATGATACAATTATAATCACATCATTAAACGTGAGTGTTTGGACATAAATTTTAGATCATTTATAATCGATATAGTAGTTTGTTGAGACGTTAATTATCATTATTTTGTACTCAATTTATCTATTTTTTATATTATATTTTTGAGTAGAATTAGTGCTTTTATTTTGTTAGTGTTTTTATATTTAATTTTAGGTTTCCAGAAGAAAAGAATGGAATCGAAGGACTTTTTCAAAATTAATTATAGCAAAAGAAATCAAAGATCTGACTTAGGAAATATTTGTGAGAAGATTTTAAAGTTCAGGGCCTTAATTGTAAAAATTCAAAATCTTTTGATCTAAAGTATAAAATGAAGAAGGTGGGGACCACATTGCAATTTTCCAAGTCAAGCTACGTGAAACGATAGCCAAGTTCATGTTTTGAAGAGTTGCAACCATTGGGTCGATTATGACCTACGGTTATATCCATGGATTACCCCGCTAACCCGTGTGTTTTTGAAAGATGGATATAATCGCCATTTCGGGTTGTGGCACGGATCCGAGTCGAGCCGGAGGATCTGTGCTCGTTATTTTACTCCTTTATATCAACATTTCGGGTGCCCAAGAGCGGACTCGCATGATTTTGGCTTGCTTTCTCACCAAAAAACCTATTTTGGTCGACCCTAACACTCTATAAATAGGTGTTTTCACCACTCAATTGAGAAAGAACATCAAAGAGGAGAGAGAGAATGGACGAGCAAGGCTTAAAGTTTCGGTTCTTTCTTGTCTTTTCTTATTTTTATTTTTATGTAGTTAGTTTATTAGTTAGGCTAACTTGAAGCCCTAAACATAAACTCCATTTGTTTATTTTTTCAATAAAGTTTAATGTTTTGCATGTTGAAATTAATGTCTCTATTTTAATTTTATCCTATTTATTTTGTTTCTTTAATTGATCACTTTATAAGCATATTTTTAGGATTATGTTGTAGAAATATAAACCGCACACCTAATGGAAATATTCTTTGTTTGCAACAATCAATTGTTTACGAACCAATTGAGGTGTATTAATTCATAGATATCTAGGATAGACACCATATTTTAGGATTTGTGTGACATTCATATTCTTCTAGTGCTTAATAGATTCAAATTATTAAACCTAAGTAGACATCATGCTATGTTATAATTAGGAACATACGTATCTACGCAGACACCACGCGATTTGCATATTAACTAAGTAAGAATCAATACGATATATAGTATGATCATTAAGAATCAATACGATATATATTATGATCATTACCTTGTCGTGAATGTCTTCATCATGCATTATCATGAACTTGCTTTATTAATCTTCATATCAAATGAAGGATTGTTTGGTGGTGGATAGAATGTCTTAAGTCAACTTTTATTATTGATTTTCTTTAATTTAATTGTATGCATTAATTTAGTTCAGTTTAATCTTAACTCCAAAACTCATTTTCTTTATTTTAATTGTTTTTAGTTTAGGATTTAAATTAACTTAAAACTAAAGTTAGTTGAAACTCCTCGTGAGATCGACCCTTGCTTACTGCTGTATTCAATCAAACGATTTGTACACTTGCAAGGTTAGCATTTGGTTTATTAAAAAATTAACTAACATAGTTATCAAATAAATTATTACATCTTCCTCCGGATGGATGGTTCTCCAAGTTCTTCTCTTTGGTAACAAGTTTCTAGGCTGTTTCATTTATAAATCTCTTGAATGACAATTTTTTAGTTTGTTTCATTTGAAAATTGATTCGATTTATTTTTTATTTCTAATATACATAGCACACTTATTGGTTTCATGTTTTTATGTATGTATTAACTTCTTTTTGATAGATAAAGATCTATCATTATGTCCTTCCCAATTAATGTTATTTTTAATTATTAATAAATTTTCTTATATCGTGGAGGTCCTCTCAAGAAGAAAAATGTTAGATTGTCTAAGATATAAGAAATTGGAGATACTTGTAAATAAGTTTTATTTCAATGGAAAATCGACAAAAATAAATGGTCATGCGATGACAGGCCGTTGGCCCATCAATCTCTCTCTAAATGGGGACACATTACAGCTTTTTCTCCACCACCAAAAATAAGATTCCAATTATCATCGTCACCATCATCATCTCTCTTGTACATTCCAGCTTCCTTCTCTACCCACTAAAAAAGTCGAATTTGATCCAAAATCCATCAAGATTCTGATGACAATGAGAAAAACAGTATGTTATTCATACGAATCCCGCCACTTTCTCTCCATGTTGAAGTATTCTCCATTCATTTTCTTGGTTGGCTAGGATTATCGTATAACCAAGTTCGAGGTACGACTTGTAGAAGAAAGTAAATATCAGTTTCAATCATGTACCAAGAGTCTAAACGAACGACAATACTAATATTATATTTTAGAAAAAAATTCAAAATTATCCAAATTTAAAAAAAAAAAAAAAAATCGTTTTTAATCCATTACAAAGAACAATTTGTTTTTAAATCCTCAAACAAATGAATTACATCCAGTATCCCTATTAACCAAAATACCTATGGCGTGACGGGAGAATAGGAAAGCGCAACTAGAGGCAAGTGTGACGGTAGAGTCTCCTGTCAAGCTTCTTCTATCACAATATTTTTGAAATTTTACTCACAGGAGCATTTTTGAAATCATAGAATATTGGGTGCAATTTATTTGTTTGAAGGATTAAAAATAAATTTTCTTTTGAGAGAGGATACAAACGATTTTTTATTTTGAAATTGGGGCAGTTTTTTAAATTTCCACTATATTTTACATCTATATGACTTTCCTATGATGGATAATTAACTCTTTGGGCCAATTATTAATGAAATTCTTGCAAAGGAAAGACAGGTTAAATCCTTATTTATTTGTGGTTATAAAGTTTACTAAAATTGTTTGGCAATTAAATTTCATAGGTTACGCACAAAAATCAAGAATTAAGATCATGCTAGAAATCAAACTTTAATTCCTTCATTTCGCCCAAAGAATCAAGTTTCTTTTCTCAATTCCGAATCTAATGAAAATTGATTCCATTTTCTTTTTATTTCGCGTTTATGAGCGATATATATTGATCTGTTATATGTAAGTTTTTGTCTTTACAATAGATCTATATTTATATTAAAGAATCAGCTATAGACAAATAAATATTTCATTGACAACCGTGGAATCATAAAAAAAATCGAAGATTTAAGTTCAAATATGATTAATGTATGGGTGCAAGTTAAAAGGAAACGTCCGAGCCAAAAGGAACATGACACATGTAAGTGTATCAACAACTTGAAAATGACCATAAACAAAGGAAAAGGAACCTAGTTTTTACCGGTACCAACTTTTTGTTGGTTTTGTCAAAATGTCCGCTTGGATTTTAGAATTACAAATAATTAGGAAGAATTCGTGCTTAAAAGATAACCAAGTGTAAGGAGCATGTCTATATACACATATCAATAATCAATCCTATATAATTTATCTAATTGGTCATACAAGATTCGAAGAATCAGATAATAATCGAAAAGGTATATGATCTTTTAAATTAACTAATTTAATTCATATTTAATCATAATTGTACGTGAAGATAATTATATAGATAACACGAAGAAATGGAAAGTTAGTGGACTATTAAAATGAAAAAGAATGATCAAGAAAATTTAGGCTGGAACCACAAGAATTAAAATAAAATAGAAAAAAAAAAAACTGTATTATTGCCTCAAATCGAAAAATCCCTATAAACCCTTAATGCATGAAAATATCTCAGTTTTATCACCTAATGTTTCATAAAATAGTAATTACTATTCCAAAAGGAGGCGAGAGGAAGTCTCCATAGCAAGATGTACAAAAATATTAGGTTATGATATTATTTTTTCAAATGACAAGACTGCTCTTGATTGTCTGTATGTGTCGATTTCCAACTAGGTGTATTCCAAGGTGTAGAGAAGTGAAGCTATCGCAATGACAGAGTTTGCTAAGACATTGTGACATGTAAGATCAAGGTTTCAAAAATCGTTACTCGTTAATCGATCGGTGAGACAGCGGTTAGTGATTTATCGGTTATTCGGTAATTAATCGGTGAGTACTATTCACAATGGTCAAACTTGTAAAAAAAAAAAAAAACCCTTAAAAAAGACGTTAATGTTATTATGGTCAAAATTTAGATATTTATGTAATTTTATTAAACCTTAAGGACTACTTTATAATTCTCCCTACCATATGCAAACATAACACCCCTCCCACAAGTCCTAGCCGTCCAACTCCACCTCTCTATCTCTTTCCTGCTCTCTCTCTCTCTCAAAACCAGACATTCATCACCTCCTCTCAAAACCAGACATTGTGACGTGTAAGGACTAAGGATTAAAAAATTATTGAAGAACTCCAATATATGACACAGTGTATGTGCTTTTTAGTTGTTAAAAGAGAGTGATCACTAAAGCTTTCGATGGCCAAAATTTCCTTCTCTTTCCCTTTTTTTTTGGTCTGCCTTTTCATAAATTGCTATGCTTTTGAAGGAAGAGAAACTGCAGAGACTACCCATCAACTTCATGATTTTACACATACTATTCAACTCTCCTCTCTTCTTCCTTCAACTGTCTGCGATTCTGCCTCCAAAGGTTACTTATCTTTCTATCTCTCTATTATTTACTTGTTTTAATTATCATAAAAATTATTTCTTTTATCATAATATATATATGAGGTAGGATCGAGAAACATAAATTTTGACATAAATTTAGACACAATTTTTTGATAATTGAATATGAAATTTCAGTTACTTAGATTCACTCATACTTTTTTATATAATTAATTTTATACTCTATCTCTCTTATCTCTCTTTATGATTATATCATCTGTCCTCTCTCCCATTACTATTAAAAACTCACCAATTAAAAGCAATTAATACTGATTTTTTTTTAATTTTTTATTTAATACCAAAAATCCACAAATAAAAACCCACCAATTTACTTCACTATTTCCCAAAATTCTAGTATTACCCTTCTCTCTCTCTCCTTATTGCTTTTCAAAGTTGAGATCCAATCCATATCTTTCCGATATGTTATTGCTTCTTTATTGATGTTTAATAAAATTTGTTTATTTGTTTTAGTATTCCTATAGATCAAGATTGTTATAGATATGTATCAAAAAAAGCAAAAGACATATTTTATTTTGGGTATTTTAATCAAAGTCTTATATTATTATTTTTAGTATTTTTGTAACTGGTTTAAAAACCCTGCTGTTATTAACGTTGTTGTACTTGTCGAAAGTTTAAAAATAATTTAGATGACAATAGGTTCCAAATTTGTTAACATACAGCATGGATCCAATTTTGGTATAAATTTTATCTAACTGAAATAAAACAATTCAAGGCATAAGTCCCACAAAAAAGAGGAAAATGTGGGCAATTTTCCCACTAAATATGGGTAAACCTCTTACGGTTCTGGAAACAGTATTTCAGCCTATGCGATAGAGTTTTATTTCAGATAAAGTCTCAGCAGTTATTTGACCAAAATGTCAGCAGGAGAAAAAAAAAAAGGAAACCTTTATGTCCATGAATTAGTGGAAGAAAATATAACCACTGAACCACATATGGGCAATTTTGGAGGCGTAAAAAGGTCAGTTAGTTTATGGGACAGGCATGGCCGGATTCGAAATTGTGAACTAATTAATGGCCACAGAACATTTAGCAATACAAACTGGAATTGTTTTATACGTTAATGGTTGTTTCAACAACGCTAGTTGCAGTACTTACAGAACTATTCCTTGCATTTAAGGGTATTTTCTAAGCAAAAAGGAATATCACTTTAATGAAGTTTAAGTAGCATAAACAATTAATTATTAGCAGACAATGTTCTGTGTTCTTTTATAATTTAATTGCATTATTTATACTCATTGTCATTAATTGTTAGCCTGACCCATAATTTTTCCACGTCCACCAACTCATTCACGGGCAATAGCTAATCAATTAGGTCAGATATTTTGGCATAAGACTCCAATTTTTTTTTTTTTTAATGACCAAATATATTTCATTTCTTAATAGATATTTCTTTTTCAAAATTAAATTAAATTGTGAAACTAATTAATGGCCACAAAACATTTAGCAATACAAACTGGAATTGTTTTTATATATTAGTGGTTGTTTTGAGAACGCCTAGATACAGTACTTACACAACCCGATTACTTTTCATTATTAGTAATCATTTTGTATAATTTAGTGAAAAAAGCAAGGTATTATATCAGGCAAGCAAGTTCATGATAAATACATAAATAACTAGACGTTTTGTATTAATCAATGTAATTGTCGTTGATTGTTTTTTTTTTTTTTTTTTTTTGGTTGCCATTCTATTACTTGTATTGTATCCTAATTACGGTCATGCATACGTTTCAGCTGATGAGAAAAAATCATCTTTGAAAGTAGTCCACAGACATGGTCCATGTTTCCAAGTTAATCAAGACAAAGCAAAGTCTCCGTCTCACGTGGAGATTCTCCGGCGTGACCAGCATGCGAGTCAACTCAATTCACTCCAAAATTCCTAAGAATTCACACGGAGGTGGTGACATAAACGAGACTGATGCCGCCAATATTCCAGCCAAGGATGGTAGCGTAATTTGGTCACCAGGAGAATACATCGCCACCGTGGGCCTTGGCACACCAAAAAAAGATTTGTCCCTTTTTTTTGACACGGGAAGTACCCTCACTTGGACACAATTTGAGCCTTGTGTGGGAGTAAGACATTGCTATAAGCAGAAGAAGCCTAGATTTGACCCAAGAGTGTCCAAAACATATAGCAATATTTCTTGCTCAGCGTCATCGTGTCATTCAGTGGCGTCAGCCGAAGGTAAATTCAGTGATAAATTATGGGCTTTAAAAATTTTGAATTAATCTTTTTTATGCATGAGTATTGGGTTAGTTAGAGACACCACATGTCCTTCTAATATGCTGCCAGGTGTCCTAGTTAGTTAAGACTAACTACATAGTAATTACACTAATTAATCTTTTCATCACATGTCACTAAGCTTCATTAAGTAGGCTATTGGAACCATCGCTTGAGAACCAAGTCACCAGACTGCTCTTCAGGTTGCTCTGTATCCAGTGATCTTTGCTGTTGTAATTTGTTATAGCAGTTCTCTCCGACACTAATAACAGAACCTTATCCACTAGCTTAATTAATAATTTCACAATCTCTAATCACCATGACCAAACATTTCAAAATTAAGAAAATATCAGTTCACTGCCTTGATGAAAATACCGATATACTTCAAATGATCGATAGCACTATCTTAAAAATTTTAATAGAACTTGACAGTAATAATTTACAATAAATATTTAATTATTATTAATTATACAATGTGATATATATATATATAAATAAAGTATAATTTGAATTAAAAACTTTAAATTTTTCATCAGGTAACACAGTAGGATGTGAGTCCTCAACATGCAACTATACTATCCACTATAGAGATTCCTCATCCACAAAGGGATTCGTCGGGAAGGAAACCCTAACCCTAACCCCTACCGATGTATTCCCCAACTTCCGCTTCGGCTGCGGCCAAAACAATCAAGGATTTAGTGGAGTAGCCGGCTTAATCGGTCTTGGTCGAAGCCAAATCTCTTTAGTCTCACAAACTGCCCAGAAGTACAATAAACTCTTCTCTTACTGCCTTCCATCGTCTTCCAGCAGCATCGGTCACCTCACGTTTGGCAACGGTGGCGGCATCTCGAAATCCGTAAAATTCACTCCTCTCTCCACCAAGTTTGGAAACTCATCATTCTACTTCCTTGATGTCACTGCAATCAGCGTTGGTGGCAGAAAGCTATCCATTCCCACATCAGTCTTTTCATCATCGGGAACAATTATTGACTCCGGAACTACCATCACACGCCTGCAACCCAGAGCATACTTGGCCTTGAGGTCCGCATTCAGGCAAATGATGACACAATATCCAAAAGCTCCGGCTTTTGAAGAGTTGGACACGTGCTTTGATTTCACCAATTATAATAATATTAGAGCTCCCATAATCACCTTCTCCTTCAATGGTGGCACTGATGTGAGCATTGACAAGACGGGAGTTTTTCAGGTGATCAATAATTCATCGCAGGTTTGTTTAGCGTTTGCTCCTAGTGGTGCTGATGAAATGGCGATCTTTGGAAATGTTCAGCAGAAGAGACTAGAGGTTGTGTACGATGTTGCTAGAGGGCGGGTTGGTTTTGCTCCTGGAGGTTGCAAGTAGTACTATGTGTTGATCCGAGAGAGATTGATGAAGAAGAAGAATGTATAAGAATCTTCTTCCAGTAGTCATACATATATAGTTGTTGTATGGTAATTAATCAGAACGGTTCAAGAGAGAAAAATAATGGAAGAATATTGATACATCTCCCTTTAGACCAAAACTAGATTGGTTGATATCCTAAATTGGAGTTTGCTTCAAGTCATGGAGAGTAATTGTATCTGCTGCTAGTTACTTTGCATGGTTTGTATGATCGCTCTCTATTAATGAATTAAATGTCCAAGTTTGCTAGCTATAGTAAATGGTTTCTAAATTTTTTCTTAAATGATTTCTTACGATCTTTTTGATTGAATATTAACTTGGTCAGTTTTGGTATATACGTAAGTAGGGGTGGGTAAAAAAACCGGATTAAACCAAACCAAACCGGTCCGGTCCGAACAGAACCGAATCGAAAAATCGGTTTTTTTTTCGGTTTTTAAGTACTGTCCGGTTGTAATTTAAAAAAAAAAACCGAAAATTCTAAGTTCGGTTCGGTTGTGACTAAAAAAACTGAATCGAACCGAAAACAAAAAAAAAAATCAATAGTGCATTTCTTGATTATGAACTAATAGTTTTGGTTTTGTTTTTGTTTTAACTTGAAGGTGAAAGAATGGGATGGATTGACCAAGTGTTTGGAACTTTTGTGATTAATTAGGGCTGTTTTTGTGGACTGACATGCATATATATAGGGCTGTTTTTTGGACAGTAATGCAGATATTTAGGGCTGTCTTTTTTGCACAAAAATGCAGATGTTGAGGGCTATCTTTTTTGAACAGTAATACTGATGTTTTTTTTAAACAGTAATACAGATGTTTAAGGCTGTCTTTTGGACAGTAATATAGATGTTTAGGACCGTGTTTTTTTGGATTATAATGCAGATATTTAAGGCTATATTTTTCGCCTGTAATCCAGATGCTTAAGGATGTTTTTTTGGCCTGTAATCCAGATGTTTAAGGCTCCTTTTTGGCCTATTCTATTCTAGTTTTTTAATTAAGTGCTGTTTTGAAAATGTTTTAAGTGTTGTTTTGAATTGTTTTTAATTTTGCCAATTGCTTTTGATATTCAGGGCTGTTTACTTTTGAATTGAAAACTGTTACTTTTGAATTGTTTGAATTACAATTTATATAACATATTGGGCCTAAAACCAACTGGAGGCCCAAAATTATAAGCCCAAAACCGAATGAACCAAACCAAACCGAACCAAATGAAATTGGTTCGGTTCGATTCAATTTAGTTCATGTGGTTTATTCGGTTTGATTTGATTCAGAAAAAACAAAACCGAAAATTTTTTATTCGGTTCGGTTTTGATGGTTTTTTCCAAAACCGAATTGAACTAAACCGTGCCCATCCCTATAAGTTAGGATGAACCTATTATAGGTCCAGTGGAGTCACGTGCTCCCTCAAATTTAAAAAAAAATGCAACAAGTGCAAAAAATTGCGTGAACCGTGTGTAATGTGTTAGTTCTCACTTTTGAAACCTGTCCTATCCGTGTTTGGTTTGTGTGCACAGTGCAGCACACTGTACTAAAAAAAAGCTACAGTTTTCATTAATTAATATTATTTATTATTAATTTATGATTAATTATTTTAAAAGTTACTTTCCTGACTTGACTTCTAGCAAGTGATAATTATAATGATTTATTATTATTTTATTCTTATGTTGGTTTGAAGGTTGCCGGCTACTCTTTCCCTTTTTTTAAATGGTTTAATTATTTCTTTTACACTATTATTTATTAGGGAGATTTATCATTTTCAGCCAAATAAAAAGAGAATTTTTGTTTTTACCCAATATTTTATACAAATTTGTTTTTAGCCTCTCAAACAAATTATTTCTATTCTATACCCAAGATTACTAAATTACCCTTCAAATTAAAATCACCCAATTGCCCTAAGCGAAATTACCAAAATAGCCTTCTTCTTCCTCCTACTTCCTCCTAGCATCCAAACCTCTCTTCTCTTTCTCTTTACTCTATTCATGGTTTTTGTTCTCTTCCATTCACCATTATAGCCGAAAGTCAAACCTCCTAGTAAGGGATTCTTCATTTGAGCTTCTTTGTCCATTGAAGGTTTTTGATCCATTCAAGTGTGATCCGTTTTGAAGCTTCTTCTTTCATTTCAAGTGATTTGAGTTTCGAAGGTAATGTATGTGTTTTTGTTGGTTGGTTTTTAGGTTATTTTGTTCAAATTGTAAGGTAAAGGCTTTAAGAGTGATTTGGTTGTGATAAATACCATCCGAAAGAAAGATTTGTAGATTTGCAGTTTCTGCAAAATCTGCGACGAAATCGATTTTTTAGGTAATTTAAAAACCGATTTTGGTTTTTACAGAGGTGTAAAACCGATTCTCTATTGTGATCGGTTTTTCATGCCACTCAAAAATCGAAATCGATTTTTCATGTATATGAAAAACCGATTTGAGCAATTTTTGATGTTTTCGATATTTGTTGTGTTTTGGATGCCGTGTATTAAATTTTAGTGTTATATGTGGTTAGATATGATCGTAGGCAGTGTTAGCATAATTGTGATATATCTTTTGTTTTTAATGATGGACATTGATTTATTGTGTTAGATTTTGTTATATCTAGTGAGACTAATTAAACATTCTTTGAATGTTATAGGAATGACTCACGAAACGATCGTCATCAACTTTGATGGAGAGTGGAATGGATCTAACTACGTTTGGGGTGAGTCGATCATGTGTGGGGTCTCCAAAGATAGTAGTTTTTCATCGTTGGTGGATGTTGTGTATAGAGAGACTAGCATTGATAGAAGAATGTGGGATATTCGTATATATTATTTACTACAAAGCATGACAAATGGTCAAGTGAAAAAAATAAGTATCATGTCCGATCTTGGTGTGGTTGGTTTGATGGCGGTGAGAAATGTTGATGTTAGAGAGATTTACATTGATAAGGTTGTTAGAGATTTTGGAGCTGGAGTTAGTAGGCATATCGTTCGTCCAAATGTCACCAACTCAATACCAGACACAAGACATGAGATGTCAAATAGTAATAGACCTGTAGATCCGTATATGGTTCAAAGTCAATTTTATCTGACTTCAGGTGCTGGTAGCAATCAGGTTAGGTCATTAATTACCATTATTTTATACCTATTTTACCTATTATTTATGTTGTGTTTTTGAGTAAAATTGGTGCTTTTAATTTGTTTCGTGTTTTTATGTGTAATCTTAGGTTTGGAGAAGAATAGAATGGAATTGGTGGTTTTTCATAATTAATTGCGGCACAAAGAAATTGAAAATCTGGACCGAAGAAGTGCGAAAATCAAGAATCAAAATAGGGGTTAAATCATAAATATTCAGAGTTTTTTGGGTTTAAATGAAAAATGGAAGAAGCAGAGGACCTGACTGCAATTTGCCAGTCTACAACATGTAAAACGCGCAGAAAGGATGTCGTTTTGGCGCGCTTACTCAGGTGTGGATCTGGTGTGGTTGAGTGCACAAAAGCGCGCTTGAAGAGGATGCTGATTGGTCTAGCGCGTGGATCCGGGTCAGGTCGCAAGGATCCGCGCGTTTTTGAAGTGGCGCCGTTTCGGAGCGGGTTGCGTGGATCCGGTTCGGGTCATGCGGGTCAGATCCGCGTGTTTTTGATTTTTCTCTCTTTTGACGCCGTTCCGGGTAGGGTTTTGACCCGCACGCACATCCATGGGTCGCAAAGCAAAGATCCGCATGTTTTTGAGTTTCTTAGCCACCAAGAAACCTAATTTTGGCCGACCTAAGCACTCTATAAATATATGTTTTTCACCATTCAGTCAGACAGAGAGCAGAGGAGGAGAGATCAGAGGCTTAGGGCGGCAGCAGCTATTCTTGGGTTTATTCTTCTCTATTTATTTTTATTTTTATGTTTTCTTTTAGAATCATGAGTAGCTAATTTAATTGTTAGTTAAGGCTAATTTGAAGCCCTAAACATGAATTCAATCTATTATTATTTTTAATGAAGTATTTTATTTTTACATGATAAAATTAATTGTCTCCGTTTAAATTGTATCCTATTTATTTTGTTTCTTTGATTGGCCATCTTAGGAGCATATTTTTAGGATTGTGTTGTAGAAATATAAACTGCACATCATACAGAAATATTCTTAATTTGTAACAATCAATTGATTATGAACCAATTGAGAGACATTAATTCATAAATACTTGGGATAGACATCATGTTCTAGGATTTGTGTGACATTCATATTCTTTTAATGCTTAATGGATTCCTGTTATTTAACCTGAGTAGACATCATGCTAGGTTATAATTAGGAATACACGCATCTACGTAGACATCATGCGATTTGCATATTATCTAAGGAAGAATCAATACGACCTGAGTTAATCATACCTTGTCGTAAATGTCTTTATCATGCATTAATATTATTGTGCTTCATTTATTTATTAATTTATAGATTGAATGATTGTTTAGTGGTGGATAAGATGTCCTAGCTAAGTTTTTCTTGTATTGATTTTATTCATTAAATTTTGTTTTCTTATAGCAATTAGATTTCAACCCAATTCTGAAAATCTCTTTCATTTAATTTAATTGTTTAAATAAACCTGAAATTTAAAGAAAGATAATAACTTCTCGTGGGATCGACCCTTGCTTGTCGACTATACTCAGTCAAACGATTTGTGCACTTGCAAGGTTTAAATAAATTTGGTTTATTAAAAAATTAACCAACAGGAAGGTCCCATTCATGACATTAATATTGATTATATGAATGATGTTAGTGATGATGGAGAGCAAGACACAGATGATAATGGTGATGGGACAGAGGATAGTGATGAAGAGGAAACTAGAGATAGTGATGAAGAGGAAGCTGGAATTAATGATGTCGATGAGGATGAAAGGTTTCCAAAAATAAGATTTTCGGGTTTACAATTTCAGAACAATCCTTCACAACCATACTGGATTGTTCCCTGTATAGAACTGGGCGACATTGAGGCTACTTCAAGCGCTATGTCAACTGTCTATCAACGTGGTACTTTGTATAAAGGTGCATTCTTTGATAGTAAACAAGAAATGTGTACAGCTATTGGAGAATATGCTCTGAAATCCAAGTTTGAATATCGTGTTAGACGTTCAGACGCGGAACGATTTGAAACTGGTTGCAAGGGTAAGAGTTGTAGCTTTATAGTTCGTGCAAGATGCAGAACAGGTTGTTCGATGTGGTTTGTATTGAAGTATGTGGCGGAACACACGTGTCGTCAGGTAGCCATGGAATCACATATGAAAAGTGTGAAGGCTATTGTTATCGGAAAATTATATGCGGGAAAGGTGGGGAGGATATTTATACACCTAATCGTTTGATCGGAGAAATGCTAGAGCAGTATGGTGTACAGATCTTGTACAGTAAAGCTTGGAAGGCTTTACAATATGCAAAGAAACTAGCATATGGACAAGCGGACGAGTCATATCAACAGCTTCCGTCCTACTTTGAAATGTTAAAAGTATCAAACCCCGGCATCATGACGGCAATTGAGAGGGATGAAAACAACCGGTTCTTGTATTTGTTCGTTGCACTTGGAGCTGGTATTGAGGGTTTTCGAATCTTACATGAGACCGGTTGTTGCTATTGATGCCACCCATTTAAAAGGTGAATACAAAGGGGTGATTTTTTTTGCTGCCTGCAAAGATGGGTCGGAGATGATTTATCCCATCGCTTTTGGATTTGCTAATGGAAAGTCAGACCGTTCATGGACTTGGTTTTTAAGCAGATTACGAGAGGCGATCGGTGTGTCAAACGATTTGTTTATCGTATCCGATCGTCACAAAAGCATATCAAATGGGATGAGTGTAGCTTTTCCCGAAGTCCCTCACATATTGTGTTTTTTCCACCTGTGGCAAAACCTGAAGCAACACTGTAAAAAGTATTCGAATGTAGTGGAAAAAGCATTTTACAGTGCAGCATACAGTCATGTGCCATATGACTGCGATAGAATGTTGGAAGAAATTCGGGCGTTGCATCCGAAATCATATGACACTTTGGTTAAGGTTGGGGTAAGCAGGTGGTCACGGGCATATTGTCCAAACAGAAGATATGACATGATGACCACTAACATTGCAGAATCACTCAACAATTGCATGATGCAAGCACGTCGTTTGCCAATAACTACCGCACATGAATATGTGAGAAATGTGTTACAAAGATGGTTTAATAATAGACGTGGTGCTGCTGAAAAACTCACGACTTTTGTTACCACTGCTGCGTACGATCGAATCATGTTGGCCAAAAATTTATCAACGGAAGGTACCGTATATCCTATTACAGAACCGATCACATACAGTGTTCTACATCCTAGCAAAGGCGATGCGGTGGTTAATATTGAAACGTGCACATGCACTTGCTTGAAGTGGAACTTAGATCAGTTGTCATGTATTCATGCATGTGCTGTAGCTAGGTATCATAATTGTACGTTGTTAATTTCTATATTTAATGTCATATCATATTTTTACATTTAAATAAATATTTATGATACATGTCAGGTTTAAGGGCGTCAGTTGTGATACACTTTGCAGTCATTATTATAGCATAGAGTGGCTGAAAGCTGCATATGCACGTCCGATCAATCCCGTTCCTAAATTGTCTGATTAGAATGTTTCCGCGGAAGTTAGAAGCATGATTGTACTACCACCCATAGGAAAAAGGCAAGCAGGTAGCCCGAAAGAGGTTCGGATTCCTTCCGTTGGGGAAGCTCGTCGAACTAAGAAGTGTGGAAGATGTGGTCAGAGGGGACATAACCGTCTTCGTTGCCCTAACCTTCCAACATCCTTCAGTGGAGGGACGAGCGGAAGCCGCAAGTGCAGAAGCCCAAACTAGCGAAGCCGCTACTGCAGAAGTTGGAACAAATGCAAATGCTCATCCAAATACTGCGCCCTCACGAAGATGCCGCCTCTGTCATGAGACTGGACATAACCAACGTCGATGCCCGCAACGGTTTCCTCCTCCCAATCAAATGATGGGTAATGATCCAAACATTGATGATTAGACACATTAATTAATTGAAGCTTTTATTTTAATAATATGTATTATGTTATTTCACGCTTACTTGTTTATGTTGATTTAATCTTCATCAGAGTACAATGAAACTTATATTATTTTTTGTTTAATGACGTCTTGCAAGTATTTTATTAATTAGAACACATTTAGCATGTAAATGTGCATTTATTTATTTAGCATATGTTTAAATTTTGGGAACTCAAACTTTTATAATGTCACAAGTTTCCTCAGTTATATGACACATTATTTAGCATATGCAGGCAATAATATACAGCAGGTCTAAATTGGTAAAAGAAACTGATTTCGTGATTCAGGTTGATCGATTTTTCAGGTTGATCGGTTTTTCATTATTGATAAAAAACCGAAATCGGTTTTTAATAGCTCATAAAACCGACATTGCTTCATCTGCCATATGCACGTCTGATCAGTTTTTCAGTTAAAGGAGAAACCGATATCTTTGTATTGGTAGGACTTGACTTGGAGATTCCCTATTTTAAATAACAAGATTAAAAATCTGTACATATCAACTAATGGTGTTTGACACATTAAATCTTTACATAGAATGAATTAAAGATATGTTAGAGACTATTAGAATCAAATACTATTTTGTGACTTAAATATCTATTTTTATAAACTAAGGGATCGATTGTTTTTTTGTCTGAAGATTGAATAGTATTGAAAGTCATTGAAAACTGAATAATGATAAAAGTCTGAAATTTAAATGACATATTAATTTGTTTTTTTTTTCCCCTTCTTTACCTCTCAATATATAGTAATCTTATTTGTTTTTAAAAGTTAAAAATATTTGAAAACTAACAATTTGATATTTATAATCTTTTACTATTAGTTGTTATCTAATTTCATTTAATATGATACAAACAATTACAAATAAACTATTTAACAAAAACTAAAACACTTTTATGTACATATTAATAATATTTTTATTTATAATTAAGATATGATTAATTATTATAGTTATTTAAATTAAATTTATATATTTAAATAAAAATAAACAAAATGGTTTTAAGTTAAATTACTATTACAATAAAAGTTTAAATTTTAAAGAAATTTTGAGGATTAGATGTTTAGGGCTTTTATTTGTTAACAATGTTTGTTATACTGTTAAAAGGAATTTATATAATGTAAAATTATGATAAATTTAGAAATATATTATTTTAAGGAGGATAGATTTAAAATAATATATTTAAAGAATTATTAAGTGATTTGACATTTATATAGAAATAAGAAATTATTTTTTTGTTCAATGATTTTTGAATAGTTTTAAATAGTTTGATCACTTAAAAAAACAAACAAAAATAATTTAATAGATCTGATTCAAATCCATTAAGTGATAAGTGCTAAAACAAATAACCCTTGACTTAAATAGCTATTGTCATAAATGGCGAACAACCATTGCTGTAATAAGGAAGGAAAATTATCTACACAAACTTTTAAAATATGTTTGGTGAGAATTGAACTTAAAACATCTAAATGAATAGAGAGGTGTCCAAACACGAGGTGACATGCAGATATTGATATTATATTAATTTATAATTTAAACATTTTAATTATTATTTTAAAATTTTCATCTTAACTAATATGAACACTAAATTAAGTATCAAAATATCACTTTTTTATTCATTTCACTCTCTTGTTTAATAATAATAATAATAATAATAATTTATATTATTACTGGGATATTATAAAAGAAATAGATATTATAGATACAAAGTTTACTCCTTAAAAACATTTTTATTGTGAATTTATAGTAACAATATTATTTTATGAAGGTCGTTTTATGTTACCTTTTTATCTAAATGTTTTGTCTATCTGATTTTTTTTTTTTTTTTTTAAATTTTCACTTTTCAGTTAATAGCAATTAGTATGTCTTTTTAAATTATTTGGTTTGATTTTTAAGGCATAAAATCACTTAAATTACTTCTAAAATAGTGTAACTAAAAAGTGAAAATTTTAGAATTTCAAAAAAAAAAAAAAAGTGAAAATTTTCAAATTTAACTTAACTGTATTATTTTTAAATATTTTATTTTCTAGTCTATATAATTCAATTTTCAATTTAAAATATATATATATATATATAATATTCAAATTTTAGTTGATAGTCACTATTTCGTGTTTAATAAAATTTAGCACTTTAGTCATCAGACACCAAAAAAAAAAAAAAATGCAACCCAAGTCTAATATATTTCTTGTTCACAACAAATTTTCATGAAAAAAATACTGTTTTTATTTATTTATTTGAAGTTCAAGAAATGGGATATGATTTAAATTCACGACTTTAAAATTGCGTTTGATGTACATGATTGAATTGAACTATTTTTAAGATGTGAAATTGGATATAATTAAATTGAACTAAATTAATACTTAGTTGTGTTTCATACAGTTGGACTAGATTAAAAATAATATCATCTCTTGTTTGGTATAGGTTAAGATTGGGTAAAAAAATAATTATATAATTTAAGGTGTTTTTTTTTTGTATTTTTTGGTGAACACCTCTTTTTATTAAGTTTTTGATTAAAATTTTGCATTTGTGTGTTGCAATTTAGTGGAACATTAGGAATTTGTAAAAATATTAGAAAATGCTCCCATTTAATTACTAAAAATAAATACAATTACTTATATAAATGAATGAATAATTCAAAAAAATAAATACAATTACTTATATACAACCTCTCCATCAGAGTCAACTATCCATTTTCCAAATTTATTTACTTTATACAATGGTGTCGAAAAGGTATACAGATCCCTTGCAATCTCTGCCCTCAGTGCAATGACATCTGCAACCTGATCCGGTCGTCTTGATTTCCATGTAGTCTCGTTTGATTGTAACAAATCACGTATGTACATGGCCACATATGCTCCACAGCTCGTCCTGTATTAATAACAAATTAATTAAATGATGTTATCATACCATTAAATATAATATAAAATAAAAAATATATATTATATATATAAATATTAAATTTTCATTAAGTTACAGATTTACTCACCCATCGGGTTGTTGGGGCACAACCGATCTATCAAGACGTTCAACTGTCCATCGCTCATTCACAAGTGACATCTTTATCTGGGTCCTCTCATAAAATCCCACAAACCGCAATAAAATGGGCATCAAACACACCACCGGCTCAAGTGGCTGAATGCGGACAGCTAAGTCAGTATGTGCAAGAGAATCATATATTAATATCTTCTTCTGTCTCAAGCACACCTGACAAAGGACCCAGTGATTTTGATCTAGGCTACATGGCAGCAACACCTGCAATTTGAAGACGTCAATGATATAAGACTAATTTAAATATTTAAATGATCAAATAATAACTTATAATTTTTCATACAACACTCACATTTTCAACTTCCCACCACGGTAGTAATGAGTCTAACTTGCCATAACCGAATGCTAGCCACTCTGAGGGTACATCAGCAGTAACCGGATCAAATGTTTCTCCTTTGAGGACGTATTGCTCTCTATAGTATAACGTCATCAATGCCTGCAAGATAAAAAATTAAACATGTTATCACACTTAAGGGACATATGACGATAAATTGTAACGACATAACTTATTAAAATGTAAACACTCACAAATAAAGAGCTCCCATAAACCGCATATCTAGTGTCCTGAACCTCATTCCACTTCTTTCGTAAACACATCAAATAAGAATCGATGTGCTCAGAAGTGAACCATCTGTTCTCATCCTCAATGGTTCGCAATGTCTCTGGTATCACGCACCACTAACAACGATCAACTGCACGCCTAAAATAAAAGAAAAAAAAAAGGTTAAATTTTTTTTAATAGTAACCAACATAAAGGTATAAAACTACTTATTATCAAAACTTGAGATCCAATGACGTGGAAGAAGCTTTGTATTCATTGTAGACAACCTCTACGGGGCCTACAGACTCTGCCACCTCCTCAACCTGCTTTTAGGGCACCTTCTTTTTCTTTTTTGGCGGTCCAGGATTAGTGTATGGTGTCCGCAGAGATGCCGCTAGCTTCGTCTTTCGTTTGCCCCGCTCCTGGATGACCTCATCATGCAATTGTAAGGAAATCAAAACTATCAATTAAAATAAACATTTAGAATTATAAATCACACTGTAACACAATTGAAATACTATACGTACCTGGTCATCACCACGTTCATCCTCCTGATGGACCTCCTACTCCTCCTGATCGATGGTTGTCTCGTCTCTATGGATAGGCGACTGATGGAGTACCTCATCATGATGGCCAGGTGACTGATGGACCTCCTTGTCCTCATGTGGTGGTGGTGGTGGTGGTGGGCTATAGATATGGTCATCAGGGACAATGCTCCCATCATCATCATCATCATCATCATCGTCGTTGTCGTCGTCATCCATAGGAATCTTTAAATATTCTTCCACCCGTCTCAGCCTTCTATCCATCTTACTTACTTTCTTGTAGGTTGCCTTCTGTAAACCCACAAGGTACTCAAACAACTACATCACTTGCATAAATAAGTCATTTTACACAATGTACACAATTAAAAAAAAAAAAATTCGACAGAGTCTCCCTTGTTTTTTGAGTATCCAGGGAAATATAACCTGCATATTTAAAATTACACTTCATCTATCATGTTTAGAGACTCCGTCTCTCTATCCCACTTCATATGATTATACAACATATCCACAACTTTTCCATTTACTCAAATGCGCATTCACTTAACAATGAAAAATATCAAAAACGATTAAGATTCGTACCTCAGAATGTACTGTAGGTACATCGTGCTCCTTTTTTGCTCGTAACTTCGTAAAGCTATCCTCTGATTCAGGCTGTGCACTTAGGATGTCTTCATGCTGCTCCTCATCATCCCTTGCATCATCATCATCATCACGTGCATCATCATCATCACCACGTGCATCATCATCATCATCATCATCCTCCTCACTCCCTCCGCCACCTACTTTATGTACCTCTTCGCCAACCAAATGCTTCGGATTGAATGATGTCCAATAATCCGTCTCCTTTTCGGCATCAGTAGGCTCAAAAGTTTGTGCAATACCAACTATCTGCAATATACATATATAAATGGTTAGTTATATTATTATTAAGGATGGTTAAAACAAAAAAAATGAAGGAAACCATTTGCAATTACTTTCACCACTTACAAGGGGAAAATCATTCAGGTTGGTTATGCCTTTCGGGGTCCTCTTCAGTGTCCGTCTCCTACACCTTGGCAGTTCATTTTGCAAGGATTGATTATCTTTCGTTATCTTCTCTCGTAAGACCGGGAATATTTCCACCAACCACCACTATAATTTGATTAAACAAATAACAAACATATAGTTAGTGTATATGTATAAAATAAAATTCTATATATCAACCAATTAAAAGGAAACTATTATTAATTATTTACCATATTAAGTATACCTGAAATGCCGGAATATAACCATAAAGATTAATGGTCTTCGGTGGGTTTTTCACCCGCTCTTCATTAATCGCCATATGGAGACAATGGATCAGCGTACTATAGCTCAATGTACCCCAAGGGAACGAGTTCCATAACTCCGCATTCTCTATCATCACCCACATAAAATGACCAATGCTAGCTCTGTCATCCTGCCCCATGAAGAGATGAAAGCGATCCCTACATTTGCTAACTTCAAAAGATCCTCATCATTTAAAACATTTTCACCCGCACGGCCCTGACGTCCTGTATGGCTCCTTGCCTCAACAAAGGTGGCTAGACTGGGGACACTCGGCGACACTCCATCAAACAATCGCCATAGGATGCTCTTTACATCATTTTGCACCGTATTAAAGATTTCTCGATCTACACCCCCAAAAGGAAGTCCTGTCACCAATAAAACCTCCTGTTTCCTAAACCTATATGTTCTTCCCCCGATTTCAAACCACATTTCATCATGGCGTCCACCGGGGACCTCCACCTCTCTAACAAGAAACCATAATATCACTGAAGCAGCTGTTGTATTGTTGCTGCTTATCTCTAAAATATGTTCGAATGGGCACTCTCTTATGAACCGGTCGTATAAGCCTCATCTAGTAATCACCGCAATGATTTTACCAAGCCATTTGTGCCCAATATGTGTATTCCCGCTCGAATTCTTGCTAATTGTTTGTGAACTATATTTGTACTTGAAATCCATCTATAGAAAACAATCAAAAACAGCAAATGATTAGTATAGTATTCAAATGTGAACAAAGAAAATCGGTTTTTAACTATGGCTGGAAAACCGATCAATGATATTGATCGGTTTTCACCAGGGCTGGAAACCCGATCAATGATATTGATCATTGATCGGTTTTCCAGCCCAGTGTGAAACACCGATCAATATCATTGATCGGTTATTCACCAAAATCGATCAATGATAGAAAACAACCAGAAACTGCAATTGACTAGCATAGTATTCAAATGTGAACAACTAAAATCGGTTTTTAACTATACCTGAAAAACCGATCAATGACATTGATCGATTTTTCACCAGGGCTGGAAAACCGATCAATGATAGAAAACAACCAGAAACAGCAAATGATGTATAGTATTCAAATGACAAATGTGAACAAATGTAATCGGTTTTTAACTATGGCTGAAAAATCGATCAATATCATTGATCGGTTTTTCACCAGGGCTGGAAAACCGATCAACATCGATGTTGATCGGTTTTTCACCAGGGCTGGAAAACCGATCAACATCGATGTTGATCGGTTTTCCAGCCCTGGTGAAAAATCGATCAATGATTTTGATCGGTTTTTCACAGTACAGAAGAGAAAAACCGATCAACCTGTTGAAACCGAAGTGAAAAACCGAAGTGCAAAACTCCGAAGTCGAAAACCGAAGTTAACAACCGATTGTGAAAAACCGATTTGAAAAACCGATTTCAACAACCGATTGTGAAAAACCGATTTCAAAAAATACAAAGGCCGACGATGATCGCAGCGTCATAACAACACAAATCTAACCTATTCTAATCTAATCATCATAACCTAACACAAATCCAACACAATTTAATCATCATAACACAAAACATCTCAAATTTGCAAAACGAAATTAAAAAATACCTTGCCAATGTCGCCGGCGGTCGTAGATGGTCTGCCAATGTCGAAAACGACGAGAGAATGGCCGGAAACTGTCGAATGGCTGGTCGGGTCGTGCAAGGGGGCGATCGGGTACGGGTCCCACAGTGTGGGTCGAGTTTTTGAATGGGAAATCGGTGATGAAAATGACTTTTCACCGATTTCTTACAAATATATATAGGAGGGGTTGTTTTGTAATTACATATTTTGGTTTTTTTAATTTTTTTGAAATTAAGGGCTTATAGGTAAATATATGTAAGAGCATTATGGGTATTTGGGTATATAATGAAATTAATTTGTTTGAGGGGTTAAATTCAATTTGTTTAAAAATATTGGGTAAAAACAAAAATTGTCATTTTGAAATTGGTATTTTTCGTAATTTTCGCTATTTATTACTCCTATTTCTAATACAATTAACTTCCTTCTTTTTAATTACATCTAATATACCTCATTTTCCTATCTCTAATATTTTTTCTATTACTAATTAATTAATATTACATATCCTCTTATTTATTTTTTATGTGCTACAAAAACTTCATTGATTATTTATAATTTCATTGAATAATTTTTTTTTTCTTCATCTTCACTCACTTCTTTTCACTTATCAGGTTGACCTATTAAATTGATTATTTTCTATTTTAGATTGTTTATATAGTATCATGATTCAATTTTATTTCTTTTATATTTATTTTATATTTATTTTATAGGATTTTTTTATTTAGAATCAATAAAAATTAGAAGTTTAAATGATTTAATATGTATCAATCAATTCTGACTATATAAATTTATTGTTTCTCATTATAAATACATTTTTTATTATAAAATTAGATTAAAATTATATTTTTTAATAAATACATATGATTTATATCTTATTTTAAATAATAATTTTTTAAATAAATAATATAAGAGTTCTTGACTGCGAATCTTGAGATGATTTTTGAAGAAATTGAGACCATTAAAAGACTTTTGACGAAATGAATTTAGGTGGAGACACAGTCTCTGCTATGATTACATGAAGATTGTGTTGCAAATGAAGACAAGTCTTTTGTATTTCTATGATTAATTAATTAAAAAAATCAAAATATAAATATGATCAATTAATTTTGACAAGTCTCCACTTCTTGTTATACATTAATTTAGATTTTAGGTGGAGACAAGTCTCCACTGTTGGGCTCAAGGAAAAAAAAAAGACAAAAACACGAAAAGGAAGTGTTGTTATACTCGTGAGCCTCACTGAACTTCATGTAATTAATTATTTGATAAGTGGCGATGTTTTCATTCCAAAAAAATGGTATGTACATCCCTTTTGTTCGTACATTTCATAAAAATTTTAAAATTTTTCTAATTTATTTTAAAACTCCATTTAATACCAAAACTATAACTTTCTCTCAATTTTATCTTATATATTTTTATAAATATATGCCATCAATATCTATTTTTTAAATTATTTAATTTTTTTATTTGAATGACATGTTTGGGCACAAATACAGTTACTACAGAATGGGTGTCCCATTTAATCTCAAAATACTCATCAATGGAAGCCCCATTTTTCCAACTTCTTGTTGCATCATCATGATCACCAAGTACTCAACAAAAACAAGACCAAAAACAACAACATGCAAAGGAAAAAATTAAATATTTTTTAGAACTAAAACATTTATGAATTTACTACATTATTTTTTGTGCTTCACTATAATAATTAATGCCTTTGGAACCAATTGAATAAGAAGAGAGCAAGTTCTTATAACTTTAGTTTTCAATTTTTTTAATTTTTTTTTTATTTTCTAACTTTCTTTTAGATTTTTTTTTTTTTTTTATAATTATGTACTTCTAATGTAGTAAGATTTCAAATTAGGTTTTAATATATCAAAATAAATTGATGAGTATGAAAAATATTTTTAAATCTTAAATTAGGGTTTAAACATATTAGGAAAAACTAATAGATATGAAAAATATATTAATTTATTTATTTTAAACAGATTGTC
This sequence comes from Nephelium lappaceum, assembly GCA_021234005.1. Taxonomy (NCBI): domain Eukaryota; kingdom Viridiplantae; phylum Streptophyta; class Magnoliopsida; order Sapindales; family Sapindaceae; genus Nephelium; species Nephelium lappaceum. The sequence goes on from CM038004.1 coordinate 16,577,874, forward strand.
AACAATGATCATTTTGTTTTAGGTTATTTTTGTAATAAACCTTTATAAGAAACTCTGGGTCTGTAAATCATAATTTTAGATGGTAATATTTGCACCCTCAAGAAAATTAGAAAATATTTATTAAATTGAACACTTTAAAATATGAGAAAAATCGATAATATATTAGATATTAGGTTTTGCTTTTTTATCATTATTGTTCTTTTAATTTTGAAGATGTGACAAGTAAAATTATTGCATAAAAGATATTGAAGTTATTAAATAATGCTCGATATTTCATCTTTTGTATTCCACCTTAATTCCAAATTATAATTATATTAAATAAATAATTTAAGAATATTATACATCTTTGTAAAGCAAAATAGTAATCAATTCTATATAATGATTTATCCTAATCATGAAAAAAAATCATATCAATATTTACATAAAAATTGTTTTAAATATGTTAAATTATTTACTTTTAGTTGTTTGTATTTTATCAAATAAAAATGAAATATATAGCAACCATGTGGGTATAAAATATCAAACAACTTTACTTTCAAGAACAAATAAATTGACACCATATTGGGTGAGAAAAACAAACAAAAATGTCATTTCTGTGCTAGTGCATGTTCTGTCTTAAAATACAACCCTTAGATTGAAAGTTTTGTTTCATTTTCCCTTTCAAAAAAAAAAAAAAAAAAAGAAAAGAAAAGAAAAAGGTTTTGTTTCATTTTTAAGTAAAAGATGTATATTCTTACACAAGACATTCTAGGGACTGAGTGAGAGAGTTTGGACAACATTGCACTGTTACAACTTACAATTTTTCTTCAAACAAAACAACAAAATGTCTAAGCCCTTATTTTTTTTTTTTTTTTTTATTTTTTTTACATGTTCAGCAAAATAGAAAACAAAATTTTCTCTTTTCCAAAAAAAGGAAAAAAGAAAAAAAAGAAAACAGCATTTTCCTTTTTTGTTTTACCAAAACTTTAGTAGAAGCGTTTTGATTTAATTTTTCAGTTATCAAAACCGAAAAAAGGGTGTGAAAATGGAATCGAACACCCTTAACGATGCTTTTCACTCCAACTGATAGTAGAAAAATGGAAATCGTTTTGGTTTTTTTTTTTTAAATGCATAACCAACGCATATCCTTCAAATTTTAGCACTTTATAAGCCAAAAACAAGTGCAAAATTGCCCCCCTTAAATTTCAAATAAGTTTTGCTCTAGGAATTATTATTAATTCTGGGGTGTGAATTCTTGCATATCTATACAACTGTAAATGATGAGAAAGTTTGATAAACCATTTTGTAAAAAGCCTTAGAAGAGCAAAATCAGCATTTCCTACTACATCTTCATCATATCCTTCTTCCTCCAAACGCCTAAATCTATCATAATGAGTAGTATCCAAGGAAAAATCTCAACCTTTCTTCAGGTCCTAGATTTAAACATCCGGCAAAGTCTGCCCCAGGAATTCACCATATTCAAGTCAGTTGTAGATATGCGTATAAACATACCAACTTGTTAAGTATATACAGATGTTGAATCCATGCTAATGCTGAAAACAACAGTAATAATATAAGACCGGCAAACAATGAAAAATCAAACTGTGTTATATATAGGTCATATGGACGTGTACTATGTAGTCAGTGCAAGTGTGAAAGGGTTAATAATCAACTTATTACTAGTGATCATTTTCAAGTAACCGAAGATAGTGGAAAGCTTTAGCGTGCTAGTAACTGTAGATGAGAATCTATGGCAGTAAGGCTGCTGCGTGCTATGTGGTGAATAGTTTTGTAGCAAAAAATATGTTAGGTGTTGTGACAAAACTCAAGTTGTGAGCTTCCATCTAGATTGACATGTTTTGCTTTGCTCTCATCTACCAGGTTTCATTGCAAGTAGCTATTGTGGCCAATTCTATGGCTGCCACAACCGATTGTTAACATTTTTCTACATCACTTGGTGGCATGTAGTGAAGAATCCTAACTTATTGTATAAATAGTTGACATCTGATCAACTAAAGCCACATTTATGATAAATAAGCAAAGAAGTGTGCTTTACCTGATTCTTCAGTTGTATCAAAACATTTTCTTGCGTAAATTTACTCCTGATACATCTGAAGTAGTCAATTTAACACGATGTGGATGGAAGCGATTGATAAATGTCAAGTATTTAACTTGGCATGTCCCCTCTCTTCCTGCATGCCATCCAGAATAGTAAGAATTCATATATAACATGTGTAGACTGGCATTATAATAGATATATAACATGTTCCCTTGCACCACCCAACTTTCTCAGCTATGCCTAGACTATAGAACAATGCACATGAGGTTTATTTGCACCATTTTAACCCGGCTTTTTTTCAGTAATCTGGGGTCAAGTTTCAACCATTTGGTAAATTCTTATCAACAATCAATACAACTAAACAGCTAAGGAAAAACAATAAAGAAAAAAGTTTAATGTGAAACAGAACAGCAAGACTGACCGTTCTACAGCTTCTCTGCCTTGTAATGCAGCAAGGCTGGCAAGCTGATATATTTTATCAAAGTTATTACGTCCCAATGCTTCTTTATTGAAAATGGCATCTGATAGAACAACTGATGTTGCACCTTGAGCAATATAGTCTCCGATTGAATCTGTATCCCATATGAAACAGAATTCATATAAATGACAGAAATCAGTGTGATAATAAACCAACAGAAACATTCTGACTGCATCTGGAATATAGTAATTGAACAAGCACAACTTAAATAGACATATTATCATTGTTAGTAGCCATCAGACCCAAAAGGTGAAACTAATAGGAAAAGATCTAACATTAATATATAAGCTCTCTAACACATCCCCTCAAGTGTTAGACCAACCCAAAGACCAAGTCACGACAAATTCAAATATCAAATATCAAATTCACGTGGGGGAAACTGAACCTAGGACTCCTAAAAAAAACCGATTTCTGATACCATGTTAGTAATCATTAGATCCAAAAACTTAAGTTAATAGAAAAGAGGCTAAAATTAGTGTATAAGCTCTCTAATAGTCACAAAAACTTTTTCAAAGTTTAGTACAAATAAAACTCTGTTGAAAAATAAAATTTCAATCATTGTAAAGAAAGCAAATGAATGAGAAAATGACAACAAGAAAGAAACACCCATAATATTTCCTTTTTCTTTTCCTCTGTTCTTCTTTTTTGTACTTAGTCCTTTGGAAAGGCTGAGGGATGCATTAAGCAGGGAGAAAAAAAGGAATAAAGAAGTATGCTGCAACTTTTTATTCAACAGCAAAAATTTTTCAGGCATTCCTCTTTCAAAGTTTTAGAAGCAACTAAATTCTCAGCGTTAATGAAAAGCATAGTCATTGCAATACTCAGGAGTAACAGAACTTAGATGAGATAAACCTATTGTTATGCCTTGAGATGCAACCATTTGTATGTGATGAAAGGGCTTCTTCAGAGCTGATATATATTGAATACCACCTAATGCAGAAACAGGGTAGACCTGTTCCACCAAATCAAAAAGATATAAATTCATATGGACTTGTCACACCTTAAACTTTTTCTAACATAGTGAATCATATAAAATCAATTTTCAAATAACAATCAGGTAAATTTTAAGAGTACAAAATAACCGAGAAGAAGAAAAAGCATTTGTATGTCGTCAGAGATTCCTAGGCAAGATTTCAAATACTAGGAAAAAAAAGATTCCATGAGAGAAGATATGTTTAGTCCATCAGATGCTCAGCTTTGTGTAAACAATACCAAAAGCCATGTCCAGTAGTTTTCAACTCTGTAAAATAGTTTTACTCTGATTATTATGTCAAACTGAAGCAAATTGAATTCACATGTACTCACCTTAACAATTTTGGCACCAGCATCATGTGCAGACAATATCTGTAAAGTCAAAAATGAGAGATATAATGACCACTTGAGAAAAGAAGTCTTGTCCAAAAAAAGACTTGTAATTTTTGACAGAATATTAGAAAAAAACAATGCTCAGGGTTTACATTGTAAATGGATAGTTTTCAAGAAAATCATGGCAAATGCAGGTTAACATCATTATGATAAACATTACATAAAACTCTAAAAAAGCCTCACTATTCTAAATACAAAGAGAAAAGGATAAGGAGTTTTAAGTGAAAAGAGGTCCCTACTTCTGTTGGGGTCATTACACCAGGAATGTACAAAACTTCACCCCCTCGGACATCTTCCATGATATCCTGAAGACCAATAAGTATGTTTACTTTCAACATTGGTACTAAAGGAAAATAATGATAACTGTTGTAATAGAATTCTAAATGCGGACCTTAACTGTAGCAGGACTCATGAGAAACTTAGCTCCAGCATTTGTTGCATTTTTGGCGTCCTCAACACTTAAAACGGTTCCAACCTGCAAGACACACGGCAGATTCAGAAAATTTCTTGAAGAGAATGCTTTTCAATTTGCTCTTTGATGATCTGTGAGCATTTTTTTAAGTCAACATACATAGAAAAAAACAACAACTATGTTGAGCCTTTAGTCATGGACCACGGTTTGCAGCTAATAATTTCTTTACTAGTCTGACATCTTGTCATTTGACACAACTGAGAGCATTAGACTATATAATGATTATCAGATGAAGCGCATACTGTTTCAATTCCAATCAATACACACTAGTGAAAAAGGTTTTAATTTGGTGTCATACTCATGCGTATAAGGTCCTGTAACCAAAACACTCGAATTTCTTTCTGCTAATCGTAAATGCAGGACCCAATACCAAGCTGTATTTGCCACTGTACTTTGTGGTTTGTCTCAATACATTTTGTCCATACCAACATCAAACACGAATGACAATTAAATATTTAGGAGGAGCCGAAGATCATTACCCCGAAGGTCATTGTAGGATGGTCCTGCACCAGACGCCGTAATACCTATGCAGAAGAAAAAGGAAGTCCATAAATTCCAAAGTTATGCACCATTTGCAATGAAAAAAACAAAAACAAAACAAGAAGACATCAATTGTATGCTTATACAACCTCAAACACACCTGGGGTGGACATCACAATCTCCAGCTACATGTCAAAGGAAAGAAAGAAAAATATTATGACTCAATCAATAATATACATATAACCTACAGCTAAATTCAGCAGTACATCATCACAAATATGTGCACTCCAAGCTAAGAGAATACCTTGGAACCAACCAGAAGTAGAATTTCGAACATTACACTTCCCTTGTTCTGCCTATAAAAGATTTGAAACTGACAATAACTAATTTTAATGTTCTGGTAAAAGCAAGGAGTCGATCAATAGAGTACACTATACTACCTAGTCAATTATGATACATTAAAATTTTCTCATCTTAGTGTTAATTACCATCAGACTTTAAACTGATAGGAAAGAGTCTAATTAATTATTTAAAATTTGAGATTATGATACATTACCATATCCTCTCACGTACAATGTGGACAAATGAAAGATGATGAACACATACTAAATGCCCCCTAATGTATAACATATAGAACCAAAATTTCATATAAAAGGGAGAGAAAAGATTTGAATCAGGACACTCAATATATTAGTTACTATCAGACCTAAAAATTTAAACTAATAGAAAAATTTTAATAATCGTATTTAAGATTTGAGGTAACCATACGTTAGCACTTACTTAAAAGGGGAAAAAAAAAAAAAAATTAAAAGTCAGTAGTCTAATTCCAATATACAGTCATGAAATAGAACAGCTTACAACAGAGATGCCTCCACTGATTGCAGCACGTGCAGCTTCAATGGCCAGCTCTGGACTGTCAAAACAACATTTCCAACCATAAAAATAGATAATCAAAACAACATAACGGTCAAGTTATCCAAAAGATAAGAGCCTCCATCCCCGCATACAAACCTGTTGGCGCGAAGGCAGGCCACAACGCCTGAGTTTTGAATGTGTTTGAGGGTAGTGTTGAGTTGAAGTTGGCGAGTAGAAGAGTGATATTGGTCAGCTTTGAAGCTAGAAGACAAAGCCATTGGTGAACTTGTAACTCTGTTATTGAAGCTTGCCAGCACCTTATCCATTTTCAACTTGCATGTCTCGCTCTTGTTTCTATACATTGATATACATACACTCACTTGGCAAATTTCTCATTGCAAAGACCAAAATACCCCTTCCCACACAAAAGTATCTTGGAAGAATTGGATAGGGCTGGCCAAACAAATAAATTTGGTCCAATTTGGACGGTCCATTTAGTAAGGGATAATCCTATTTTTTACCTCTATATTTGGTGTAATAACCAAAATCCACCATTAATTAAAAAATTTGCTAAGAACCTCTCTTTCGTATGATTAAATAGACAAAATCTCTTGTAATTTAAGAAAATATCCAAAAAATCTCTTGATTTTTTTCATCATTTTGCAGGTGAATGGGTAAAATGAGATTTCTATGAACTAAAGGAAGTAACTAGTAATTACGTCAAATTACAGGAGGAACATTGAGATTATCCCTTTTAGTAAACCAAATTGGATACAAATATGGAGTTAATTTGACTTTCCATAAGGAAAAAAATTCAGAACCAACCAAAGATGAAAAATTTGTTAGTCTAAAACTTATTTGATATGCATTTTGGCTCATAAACAAAATTAGCTACAACTTATGTCCCTAAATTACCAAACATTCCTCTCAAGTCAACTTGCGGCTAATATCTCACGGTAGGAACTGTTTTATAATGTGCCACTATGAGATTGAACAACATTTTATAGTAGGAAATTTTTTTGTGAATAATTACCTAGAGGTGTTGCCAATCATGAGATGTTGCCCTCATTTGACGACGACAAATGGTAAACAAATCCTCAATAATGTCAAAATTTTGAAAGTTGATCTAAAGTAAAAAAAAAAAAAAAAAATCCAAAAAATGCCCAAGATTCGCCATATCGTTGTTGTCTGGAATTGACCAAATCACGTCGATCTTAGTTTCGATCCAGGCAACAACGAAGTTTGCTGGTGGTCGTGAGCATGTAATTGACAACGAAGAGAAGGCATGCAACTGATGGTGGCGAGGCGAGTTGTGCACGAACATGGATTTTGGGTTTATGATTAGGGAGTCTTATTGGTAATTTTACTTTAAGTTATTTTTTTCTTTTTAATTGTAATGGTATTTTGGTAATTCAGAGACACCCACTCTAATTATTTTGTTTGTAGATTCAATTTCATTTGAGGTTAAAAACGAATTTATGATTTCAAATGTAATTAATTTTAATAATTTCCACCTTTCATAATAATGATATTACAAATTAAAATTTATATTAATTGCTAGGTTCATTCTAAGTAAATACATAAGGTTTAATAAGTTTTTATAATTTATACTATTTTCAAGGAAAATATTGAATGTGACATAACTAAGATAAAGTGTACCTTAAAGTGCTTAGCATACAATTTGATTTTATAACTTGATGAACTCCAACATTGTAATTATTCAAAAAATAATAATAAAAATAACATTATTCTAGTTTTTTATTAAAATACAAATAGGATCATATAATATTCTATCATGATTCAAGAGCCAACATTTACATTGGTTAACATTATTGACACTAACTCAACAATATCCATTTCCTCTTCCACGGCTAAATGTGATTACATTTTGTCCCTACTTAGTACTAACACATGTATATATTTTTAACCTGGCGTGTAAGTTGAACAAATTCATTACTCAAAAGATATGAATGGTTTTTCTAACATAAGTCTTGTTGAAATGCGTTATAATAATGTTGAAAGCCTAAATCTAGGTCCAACAACAAAATAAATTGTGAATCAATTTACTGACACAATGAACAAATAAGTTCTCTAAATTCAGACTAATAGAATTGCTTGAGATCTAGCTCAAGCTAATCCAAGTAAAACTATCTAGAAAAGCTAAAAAACACAAAATAATTACCTAATAACCTACATGATTTTATTAATGCTTAAAACAAACTCATAACTTATGACATCTTCAAAATGCTAAAGATTCATGGCTATTTATAGCCTTACAATTCGTAATGAGCAAGTATTTCCTAAATAATAATAATAATAATAATAATAATAATAATTCAATAAAAAAAATAGTATCAAGTAATTAATGGAAACTTAAAAGGAAATATAATCTAAATCTAAAAGGAAATTACATAAATTCCTAAAGGAAATAATATTAAATCCTAAATAGAAATAAATCTAAATTAATAATGTTCCTAAATTAAATTATTCTTATTCTAGAAATCCAAACCATATCATGTTTGACTTGTTCATTCTCCTTTTCCATTTTGATTGACAAAAGTTCTTATCATTCCCCGTTCTATAAAATTACTTTTGTCTTCAAGGGTAGGAACTTGAACCCCCTCTTTTGTATCATCATAATCTTCATAATCTTGGATATAAATGAAGATTTTCCTAGCATGGCGCTTCTCAAATAGCCCCATCTTCAAATCAAATCCACGTCTTTGGAATTTGTCTATAACAAATGCAGTGATTCTTTGTCAAACTTGTTCAAAATACTACCACCAACTTCAAGGAGAGTGATTTTCACAAAGTCTTTAACATCAGGATAAAACTCAGATAAATATTCAATTACAAGGTCATGAAGCTGATCAGCAGCAAACTCCACACCAGTTGGGCCACCACCAACATCATGCTCATTGTCAAACACAACACCTTTGAGATCCCTACTAGTCCCACTTGTGTACATAATGGTGCAGATGTTATAACGTGCCACACAAATCAAGCTGTGCGCATTGCAAGTCTGCATTGCCTCAATCCACTGAGGACAGTTTGCTCCATCTATCCCAACCCAACAGCCAGGTTCAGATTGCAATATACCACACACGTCCAAAGTTGTCACTAGAGCAGCAAAACCCACTTCTGAATCGATCAGCCTCCAACCATCATCACACAACTCAACAAATATCTTGCCGCAACCAGGATCATTCCAAGATACAGAAGTGATAAAACGACAGTACCGATTACGTCCGCGGTCCTGACCATGAGACAATGATCCATATACATACATCTCTTCTGCCTTGTGACCGATGCAAGTTTTTTAACTGTGAGCATGACTTCTCGGCAGTAGCAACATCATGCTTATGATGTTGAAGTGGCGCATCTTCATCAGCATCAACCATATTCAGATGATGGGCTCATCACTTGCTTGGTCATCATCCTCTTCACCATCATCATGTTGTTCAGGATCATCGTCTTCTTTCAAAAGAGTATAACTTTGCTGCCGCCGAGGAGGGGAATTATTGTCGACGTCGTCGTTGGGATCCTCCTCATTGAACTCGAAATCGTCGTCCCTTGCTTCGCCGCTGTAGAAATTCTGCTGAAGACCCTGCTGTAAGGTCATCTTCTGGTGTTGCATCATATTCACGCGCACCCCTCCTCTGCTCACGTGCACCAATCCACCTTCTCATCACAGACTTATCAATAACAGCCGCGCCTGTAAGTTTGGATGCAGATGCCGATGCGGGCCTGCTGATGGTCGTCAATGACGAGGATATATCGGAGGAGAGTCTTCTAAGCTCTACAACCTGCAGGATTTTAACCTTACAATTCTTAATGAGCAAAACTTTCCTAAAAAAAAAAATAATAATAATTTAATAAAACAAATAGTATCAAATAATTAATGAAAACTTAAAAGAAATATAGTCTAAATCTAAAATAAAATAATATCCATTCCCAAAGGAAATAATATTAAAGTTTAAATAGAAATAAATCTAAATTAATAATATTCCTAAATTAAATTATTTTTATTCTAGAAATCCTAATCCCATTGAAACTGTATCATGTTTGACTTATTCATTCTTCTTTTCCACACAAAAGTGCTTATCAAATGCTCTAATACTAAATTATATGTGCACATTTGCTTTAACATCAAAACCAAAATCCAGTTTATTTTGTGGGAAACCAGAAATGCCAAAATATTATCATAACTAACACATAATTCATTATATAAATTGAGCTAATTTAATACTGATAGCAAGTTCCTATTTACATAAGAAATTCAAAATATAATATCTAATCATATCATAACTAACAACATGATTAGATAAAATATATCCATAAGAATTAATATTATTTTAAATTCAACATTATCATTTATTCAAAATTAAACATATATAAAACATAATAATTTTTTAATTAAAATTAAATAGGATCACAACAAATTTCGACAAAAGATGGACACCAGTTAAATTAATGAGAAAAAAAATTCACTAGTTAAATTGTTACAACTGCAATGTAAATTCACCAATGTCCCAAAAATTATTAATCGCTAATCGACCTACGAGGCAGCGGTTAGCGATTTATCAGTTGCTCGGTGATTGATCGGCGAGTACTGTTTTAAGGAAAAATTATTATTTTTTGAAATCTGAGAATGTAAATTGATATTTTTTTAAACATCACTGGTCAAAACTTAAATATTATTAGAATTTCATCAAACCTCAAAGGTGTTGTGTAATTTTCCATTATATGTATAAACTTACACTAACCCTATACATCATCAGCCTCCTCCTCTCTCTTTTGTCAGCCACGATTTTCTCTCCCTCTTACACTCTCTTGTTCTCGGTTTCTCCTCTCTCCCTCCTCCCACACCAGCCTCATCTGCCACCACATCCTTCGCCATTGCTTCTTCCTTTTGGACCTCTACCAGATGCTCCCCTCTAGCCTACTTGTCACCACCCTCTTCCAAACGGACCAAACCATGGGTCAGTCACAACGTCAGCAGTTGCTCTTCATCCCCGTCAAGTCAATTGCAACCCTGACCACGAACACCATCACCGTTCACTCTCCCCCCCTTTGTGATTTTTCATTTTCTGTTATGTTGATTTTGTTATGTTCATTTTTCATGTTTTATCTTGATTTTTCTTTTCTTTTTTTCAATTTTCGTGGTTGTGATTGATGGTTTCGAATGATGATGTTGGGAGATTATGATTTGTCATTTTTTTTTTTTTGGGGTTGATAGAGATTGATTTTTCTATTGTAAACGATTCAATCGATTTGACTGATTCAAACAATTATTTGACCCACCTAATTTGGGTCACCGATCTCATGCTTATCGGACCAACAATGTGTCAATCAACGCTTTTTCGCCTGAAAATAATTGATTTTCGGTGATTTTAGAACACCGAAATTCACTCAAATTAAATACACAAGTTAAATTAACAAATTTTGACAAAAGATAAATACAAGTTAAAGATCTAGCATTGTGACCAAAATGTCTCAAATTCACTCGAGCTCCTAGAATATATATATATATATATATATATATTAAAATGTCACCTGCAAGATAATGATTGTAATGAGATATTATTGAGCTGAATAAGTGCTCGTTATTATTAAATGATTCTTTTTGTTTTCTTTTCAAAATTAAAAATCTATTTATATTACAATATAAACTAATATATATTTTTAATTTCATATATTCTAATCATTTTACAATGTTTAAGATTTGTTATAGAACTTTTATTAATAATAAAATAATATTTTCTATACATACATATATATATATATGAATGAAGTGAAACACACCCCCCACCAGGTTTGCTAAAACACAGATAAAAACTCATTTACCTTTTTGTTCTACCAAGCCCCCACGCTATCAGTTGATTTCCATGAACTTTGACGGTTGACCAAAATTTTTGGTCAAATGACCATTTTGTCCATAATTAAGACAAAAAAATAATTAAAATTTTTAAAATTTAATAAAAGTTAAAAATATATCTTCACCGTCTATCTAAGAGATGGATGGTGGAGATTTTTTCTAAATTTCTTTTAAATTTTAAAATTATTAAATATAAATAATAAAATAAATAAAAAGTATGTAGATCACATCACGTCTATGTAAATACTTGTATTCCTAATTATAATCTAGTATAACGTCTATTTAGGTTTAATAATATGAACCTATTAAGAACTATAAGAATATGAATGTCACATAAATCCTAAAATATGACATCTATCTTAGGTATATATTAATTGATGTCTCTCAATTGGTTCGTAAACAATTGATTGTTACAAATTTAGAATATTCATTCAGCGTGTGGTTTATATTCTTATAACATAATCCTAAAAACATACTTCTAAGATGGCCAACTAAAGAAATAAAATAAATAGTATACAATTAAACTAGAAACATTAATTTCATCATGCAAAAATAATACATTATTAAAGATAGAAATAGATTGAATTCATGTTTAGGGCCTTCAAGTTAGCTTTAACTAACAAAAACAATGAGCTACTCATGGCTTTAAAACAAAACATAAAAATAAAAATAACTAGAGAAGACTAAATTGAAGAGTAGCTACAGCCCACGCCTCTGATTTGTCTTCCTTTGATGTATGTCTCAACTATGTGGAGAGGACTCTTATTCATAGGGGTTGAGGGTTGATAACAAGCAGCTTTCTTGGTGAAAAAGTCGGACAATTAATGCTTGAACGAAATTGAAATTTGAACGAAATTAGTGGTTGTTGCTTCTTGTCACCAGTTCTGACTCCTTCACAACCTGCTATAATAACTCGCGACCCAATTGCAGGATGTGGTTGTTGCTTCCTACTGCGATAACAAGCTACAATGCTTGGTTGTAGGTTATTCGCATCGTTTGTACCTTGCGACTTCAAGATGCGACTTAGTTGCTGGTTCTTTTGATCATTTGTATCTTATGACCAAGACCTACGACTAATTGTTGATTTACACAATTTCCAAAATTTGATTTCCAAAATTGTTTAATCTCCTTTCCGACTTCGAATTTGTTTGGCATATTACAAAATTAGCCCTTTGAATTTCTCTTTAATTGCTCTTTTATCTTTTTGTGATTACAGGTATCGGGCTGATTACCATTATAGATTCCTAAAAAAAAAAAAAATTCCATTTAAGTCGTTTCAACACGACTGTTGCACCACTAGCTCTTCAAGCCAAATCTTTAGTTTTTCTCCATTGAAATTTATTTCGAAAATCTACCAATTTCATCTTTTCTTTTCTTAACCTAAATTTAAACACAAAAACACGAAACAAATTAAAAGCACCAATTTCACTAAAAAACATAACATAAGTGATAGATAAAATAAGTATAAAATAATGATAATTATTGACCGATCAAATACTTTCAAACCTATATTTTGTTAGTCCTGAAGCAAAACTCAAACTTTAAAACAACATAATATAAAAACACGAAACATAAAACACAATCCATTTTTATAGGTAAACACGATGACATTGAGCGTATGCCACAAGCCTTTAAATACCTTGGTGTCCCTAGTATGAGAAGTTTTATCTCCGAGGGTTTACCAGCAATAATACCCATCAAATATTAAACATTCTATCCACAGAACTCATCAAGATGTCACTAAATGCAAATTAACAGAAATCTAACACATGCATGATCTTGTATCAAGACTAAAGATAAGTCACCATTAGTCTAAGATATAATCATAATAGTTTCACACCACTCTCAAAGCAATCTCGTTTCAAAACACCATATGCACATATCATGGACTTATTTCAACTTGACTTTAATCCTTACAAAATATCACTTATAACACTCAAGAGTTCTCAGGTAAACACTCATGCAATCATACATGACAAAAGTTATGTAAAGGCATAGCAAATGTCTTTTACATCACATATGAATATAGACGTTAAAAAGAATTGTACTTTTAAGTGGATAGATCTCATGAATAGAATCAAACACTAAGAACATAGATAGAGCATGATGACATACTTCAACTCTCAAATTGCACTTCATCCTTGAAGATCAGTAGGCTTATTCAAGGTTGTATATGGGCTAACGTTGATTAATAGGTAAACAATAAAAAAGTCTAAGTTCAAAAAGACTTATGATCACACTAAAGCACTTCACTTCATTCATTTTCTTCAATTCATCACAATCTCTTCTTTTTTTTTTTTCCTTTTTTTTTTTAATTTCTTTTCTTTTTCACTATTACCTTTTTTTTTTTTTTTCAATTCTCCTTCGTTCATTCACTTCCCCTTTCCCTTATAAATCTGGACATCATAAAACTTGAGCTTATGCTTCTCACATCTCTTTCTTTTTCTTTCTTTCTTTGCCTTCTTTTACTTTCTTTTGCTTGCTTTTTTTTTTCTTCCTCAATTTTTTTTCAACATGATGTCTAGAAGCACATTCTTCCAATGCATATATCCATGTACACATCATGTCAGCATTGACACTTTAATTCCCTTCTCCTTTTTCATCATTTAGCATGATCTCAAACTTCATAAGATATAATTATTTAAGGCTTAATAAAGTAATTTTGTAAGTGCATACAAAGAAAAAAGCTAAAAGTGTTTGGCTTCAAAAGGTCACGATGTATTTAAATGTTGGGAAATAGGCTTTTATAGGATGAAAATTTACCTATATCACTTCTAAGAAGTCCATCAAATTCTTGAATAAAGAAAACTCATGTTATCTACAATAATGATTATTCTTTATTATTCAATGCAAAACCTATAGAGATCAACTATTAAAAATAAAAAGTGAAGAGTGTTTAAAGAGTAAAATCATTTAAATTCCTCAAAAAGAAATGATTAAAAATGCTCAAATCCTTACCAAGGATAGTCTCCACTAATAGTCCATAATTCATATGAACATAGTATTTATCTACTCAATTAACTAAAATCATGACATTCAAAAGTTTCAAATCATGTAAAGATGTTAATGATTATTCCCTAGTAAAGATATCTAATCAGAACATGCATTAAGACTCCATTAACAAACATAAAGTAATTAGTCAACTTGTTTAGGGTGGAATTCAAAAACTAAAAATGTTTGCAAATTTTGATGAAAATTTTTGAAAAATTTTTACACAAGACTTAGAAAACGTTTTTCACCGCCCCTAAACCTAAACTAGTCGAAAAAAGGACATCCAATTAGTGTCTTGTATGTAGTCCTATATGCCCATAGTGCATTATTGAGACACAAACTCCAATCCTTTCATGTTAGGTTAACTGTCTTCTCTAGTATGTGCTTGATTTCAAGATTTCTTATTTCCACCTGACCACTGGTTTAGAGATTGTATGTTGTTGCAACTTCATGTGTGACTCCATACTTTTTTAGTAAAGTATCGAAAGATTTGTTGCAGAAATGACTCCTTCTATCACTAATGATTGCTCTTGGTGTTCCAAATCTAGAGAATATGTTATCTTTTAAAACTTTGAAACAACTTTGGCATCATTAGTACAGGTTGGATATAGTACCGTAATGGTGTATCATAGGCCAAAACTTTCGATTACTAAACTTGCTGCTTATCATTTATAAACTATATAAAATCATTTTCATAAACTAAAATCTCGAAAATAACATTAAAGCAGCAGTATAATTGATTCAGATATTCAATTTCTGCATATCATATAAAACTCATTTACTAAAATTTCATATACGATATCGCACGTATGAATTTAAAAGCATAACATATAAAATCTATTTGATTAGAAATAAAACTTTCAAAAAAATTTTAAAGACACTCACAATTAATTGGTTTTACAGTTGTTCGAGCACTAATTCGATTTCGCTGCTTCGATCTCACCTACACAATTTCACACTCTAAATCTTAACGACTTTTCGACTAACTAATTTTACACACATTAAATTCCTTTAGTATGCACTAGTATGCATGCAATTTCAATTTACCATACTTTTCCAATAAATCATTCATAATATCCCTAAAATACAATCTCATTTCAATGATAATAATTTCACATAAACTTTCATTCAATTGCATATACTTTACACTACCAATTCAAACTAAATCCATAATGCAATCTACTAGGATTCCTTACTAATTTCAGTCATGGATTGCATCTTTCATTATTCCATCCATTTCTTCTCAATTTTCATGCCGAACACACTTAAAACACATCATATAATCATGGAAACTCATCAAAACACCAAGTTGGATTTATAAACTTCAACTTCCATATTTTAATCCAACATACACCCAAATCTTTCCAATTCAAAGTTTCTCCATTCAATTGATTTATACTCCTCCAATTTCCCATAAAAACATTACTTAACATCATCAAACATCATAAATTCATTCAATACACACAAATGCACCTATTCTAGCAAAAATCCATTTTCATGCATAACCACCCAATTTTTCATTTTCTTTCCACCAATTAGCTCCAAATTAACTCAAAATTCATATCAACTCATCAAACACCAAATCAAACAATTTTACATCAGATTTCTTCCTTTGGCCATACACAACATACACCACACATTCAAATCATTTTCTTTCATTTCCATGACCATCAACTACTTCCATATCACTCCAATAATCATCCACTAACCAACAATTAAACCAATTAAATTTATTTAACAAAATTACATCAAAACCCTAACTCTTACCTTGCTAATAAAATGGGTTATCACTTGCTTCAAGCTTCCTTCCGCTTCCAAACTTGATTTAATGATAATTTACTTCTATACATATCAAAAATACCATCAATTAAACAATATATCATCAACTCATAAAAACCCATCAATTTCACCATCAAACTAACATCAACTTACTTCCATAAACTTACCAAATCCTCCTCACTTTTTCTTAAGTGTATAGGGATGAAAATAAAAGCAAGAGAGGAATGAAATTACCTTGAATCCTTGGCTTTCCTTTTTTCTTCTTCCTTGTTCTTCTTTTTCTTCCTTTTTCGGCTTCACCTCTCTTCTTTCTCTCTTTTTTCGGTTTTTGGTTTGCTTGCCCGAATGCTTTCTTTCTCTCATTCATTTCATGGTTAACTTTATATATATAACTCTCCAACTTACCATTTTGCCCTTAGTCAAAGCCTAAAATTATCAAATTGTCATCCATTACAAACTTGACAAGTGTCTTCATCCTTATCTCTTTGTCAAGTGTTACATTTCTATGGGTTGCTTGTTTGACTTGTCTTCCTTTAGTTCTTTATGTTTATCTTTTTCAATTCGAGCTTTCCGGAATGCTCGAATTCGGTTTTTCTGACACTTTTTCAAAATTCTAGCAAAATTCTCTGGGGCCTATATTCGGACTACATACATACTCCAGGTAGCCTTGGTGACTCTTAAAAGTCATTCTACACCCCTTTTCAGCTTTCCGTAAAATCACTAAGTCGACTCTGGAGCCCTTAAAAACTACTCAAACAGACTCATTTTTTATTTGTTTCATTTTCATTAGACTCTATTAATCATTCTATAAATTTTCGATTTTTCGGGGTCTAACTCCGAATTTTTTTATTCATTGAGTTACTATGCACCTAAAATCACTATTCATCCGAAAACGTTACTATTCATCCATAAAGTATCATTTAGCATGTAGAATGAAAATTTTGGGTCCTACATTTAAGGTGCCATCAAGCTCTAAAGTTTGTGTTGAATCATTTAAAATTTCCGCCATTGGAGATATTGGCCTTGGAACAACTTTATAGGTAATGTATTCCTATTCATTGTTTGAATGTACTGTGTAATTAAACTCACTTATATTTATTCTAAATAAAAGGTTCTTAAATCCAAGCTCACTAAACCAATATTTTACACCTTTTCTGTTTGACAAACAGTTGATGTTTAAGATGGATCCATTTTAAGGGAAAATCCACATAAGTTGGTATAGAGGAAATAAACCAAAATGAAAGCACCCATTTCTGACCAGTCTTGTGATTGATCCCCAATTTCAATCTAGGCAAGAAAGTATCAGTAAGAGAATCAAAGCTTTGCACACATAATTGCACTAGAGCTTGCTTCTCTCAATACAAAGTTTCCATCATCCTGAATAATAGCACTTACATTGGTTTTAGGTTGACTTGAGTATAGTCTAATAGGATCCCCATCAATATAAGTTACACTACATTACCTACTGCATCTATCAGTAGCACTGTAGAGCTGTTTTTAACTGTTACTCTTGGAAGCCATTAATGATAAGCCAATGGCAAAGGAAACAAAAGATGGTGTAGGAGGCTTAGATTGTCAACATTTATACTAGTTGAATAATACAACGTAGGAATAGAAGCCATCTTGTAAAGGTAACAACACTCACACCCCTTTATAACTAGAAATCCTCCTTTACCTCCATGGAGTTTTGGGTGAGTGAGTTTCAGTCATTGCAATCACCAAGTAGTAATTTAGGGGCATTATGGTCTCTCACCTCTATTTCGACAGTTAAATATCTACTCTCATAGTCAACCATAGTGAAACCATTAATATGAAGAATAACGGTGTAATAAACTGCAAACGTTGTTTCTGTTTATCAAAAGGCAAACATCCAAAGAGTTTTGCGTAATTTGCTCATTTCAAAACTCACCTACCCAAAATTCCATGAAGGTGGGGGAGGATTTGCAACTATGTCAAATCATGGGGATGTGAATGCAGTTACCCATTATAAGGTGGCTTTCATTCTTATGTTTTATTATTCAACTAATATAAAAGTTGCAGGTCCTGACCTTCTGCACCATCTTTTGTTTTCTTCACCATCTTCTATTTCCTTCACTATTGACTCATCATCAATGGCTTCCAAAAGTAATAGTGCTTGTAATTTTTTTGCACACAGTTTTTGTTTTTGGGCTTACGTTGTGGATAGAAACACAGACATACTAAGGCAAGGGGATATTTTAAATTCTTTATCTTCTCTAGTGTCTAAAAGTAATATCTACACTTTAAAGTTGTATAGTCTTTCCAACAATTCCACACCTATCAATATGGTACCATAAAGCTATATTGAAGCCTATCTGGTTGGCCAATCAAGATAGGCCTATTAAAAACAATTCTGCGATGTTTCTCATGGATGCGTTTGGTACTTTAGTGATAACTTACATTGGTGGGGATCCTATCAGGCTATACTCAGATCAACCCAAAACCAATGTAAGTGTTATTATGCAGGATGACAGAAACTTTGTATTGAAAGAAGTAAGCTCTGATGGAATTTTGTGGCAAAGCTTTGATTCTCCCATTGATACTTTCTTACCTGGAATGAAATTGGGGATCAATCACAAGACTAGTCAGAAGTGGGTGGTTTCATCTTGGTTTGCCTCCTCTATACCAATTTCTGAGGATTTTACTCTAAAATGGATCCCTATTGAATGTCGACTGCTTGTTAAACAGAAAGGTAAAAATATTGGTCCAGTAGGGTTAGATTTAAGAACCTTTTATTTGGAATAAATACATATAAGTTCAATTACACAGTACATTCAAACAATGAAAAGGAATACATTACCTACAAATCTGTTACAAGGCCAATGTCTCTTATGATGGAAATTTTAAATGCATCAACACTGACTTTAGGTTTGATAGCACCTTAAGACGTCTAAGTGATGATAGCCTGGTGTTTGTTAAACCTAAATGTAATTGACTAAGGGTTGTGAGAGATGGAAAGCGTCCGAGCCAAAATGCAAGAGCCATGGTGAGTAGGTAGAAAGAAGATATCGTTATTATGACAAGTCAGTTTATCATGTGAAGGACAATCGAAGTCTAAGCTTTAGTGATTGCTTGTACATATGCTAGAATGACTGTGACTGCTTAGGGACGGAAATAGATGATTTTGAGATTCTTGATTGTACTTTTTGGTATGGAAATCTAACACAAGTTCACAATTGTAAGTTAGGAGGACCAAAGTACTACACTATCATTCCAGGCCCTCCATCCCCTTCCAGGATGTCTTGACTAACAAGTAACCTTGACTAATAGATAATATAGCTAACAAGTAATCTTGATTAACAAGTCATCTTGACTAACAAATAATCTTAACTAATAAGTAAAGCTAGTAGAACATCCTAAACTTGTCTGACATCAATCCCCTCCTCTTGAGAAAAACTTACACTCAAGTTTTATGATTGCAAAGATAACTCATCCAGAGGAAAATACTCGATTTGATGTAGGATAAGATTAAGTTTCCTTATTAGTTTAGGATTTCCTAGGAGTTATTGCATTACTTGTTAGTCAATAATACTTGCTAGTCAAGAATGTTTATTAATTAAGATTCCTAAATATTTATTGGTCAAGAATACTTGCTACAAATTAAGAAAACTTCTCAAATTGTTTTAATCAAAGCAATCTACCTTCAACTGAGATATTACAACATTTAAAGGAAAACCCTAACATCATAAAATAAAAAAATTGTAAATAAGTCCTTGAATTATAAAAAACCTATACAATAACTCATAATTTTACAGTATATCAAGAAAGTGCCGATTTGACCCACAAAGTATATATTAAACCTTGTAAACCTAAAATTATTATTTCGATAACAAATTGATGCAATGCAAAAAGAGTGAGAATTTATGGTCCTTAGGGACCATCCAACCGTCCAAAAGGCCCAAAAGTCCTAGTTTGACAAAAAAAGTCAATTAATGTCTAATTTTGATAAATAATACCATTTTTACAAGTGGAAACAATATTCTGAATGCATACATACATATATATATATATATATACATAAACTAGTATAACAATGACAAATTAATAAAGATTAAAACATTAGAGAAATAATAATAAAAATAATGCACACAAGAAATTTATGTGGTTTGGTCTTGTGACTTACAAAGTTTACAAAAATTAGAGTTGGAAACTCTCAAACCCAAAGCCCCAAATACATCCATATTTTACTCTCACATACAAAGGAAAGTTTTTAATGATATCCAAACTAATCAGCATTTCCACTCAGTTCTACTTTGCTAGGCTGCATGACCCATTTTAAAGAAATGAAGATGGACTCAAAGTCACAAGTTGGCAGCCCCACTCTAGGCATACCTCACAATATAGCTCTCAATAACTTCAATCTTTCTATTGATTAATGAGCAATTTGACGAAGAGAAACATTTTTGTGGATTGTACTTGCACAAAATCTCCACTGCCAACAGTTGCATGCATTCATTTATGAGGCTGAGTTATAGTAGAAACAGGGCATACTCCTGCAGTGTTTACATATAAGCGGCTCACCTTTCCAATTCTAGCATGAAGATTATGGGAAAAACAAAGTCAATAGAAAGATTGGTTACATTTCTTACCCAACAAAATAACAAAGAAAAGATAGAGATCTTACATTTCCATTGACAATATGAGACTTTGAAGATCCTACATATCAGAAAAATTATATATGCATAAGCATTGTTTTGCACAGCCAAACCTCGGCTTGAAGCAGCAGCAGTAGCACCAAATTGTCAAGACACCAAACTAGAACAAGAAAGGAATGAGTATCTCAGTCTAGCTAGAACTATTAAAAGCAGGTCATATTGTAAACCTGTCAATAGAGAATGACAATCGCCGCAGCAAATGTTCTGCATAACCACGCCATCAACAACCAATAAATTATGAAACACAATATCATGGAAAAGCTATCTGGTACCCCAGAAAAAAGAGACATGAAGAGAGTTAATACGAGAAACTCAAACAATGAGACAATGTATCCGTAAAACTTACTTGAGAAGATTTTGTTCTATTTGCAGGCTGTCAAGCACTCAGCAGTACAATCATGAATTGGTTCCAAATAAACAAAGCAGTCTGTTCAAGGAAGAAAGAATTGAGACGCACACTTAAAGACTATGTAATTCTATATTAGTTATATGATGGTTATAAAAATTAAAAATAATATTTGTGATAAGAAAATAAAAGTTAACATATATACATTTTAATTCATATAATAAATATTCTACAGGATGAAGGCTACCTATCTGCATAAAGCAATTGAGAATCGAGAACTGCTTATGAACCATTTTCTAGCTACATTGTCTTCTACTTTCAATCTATCTTCTTTCAGAAGTGCGGCCAGTAGAAAAAGATCTTCGGTGCCCACCAAAATAATTAGAATGAAGATTGAGAAGAAAAAAAAAACACAAAACAAAGAAACCTCATTAATCTTCAATGCCTCTTGTTTTCTAAAAGACATCAAAAGATTTGAATGGTGCAGACAAATCTTACAATTTAATTCTTATTTGTTTTAAAATTAACTAAAGTTGAACCGTCAACTGGTTAGTAATGCTAACTTGCATAAAACAAAGGAACAATTAAACTCACGATATATAAAAATGAAAGAATCTGAGGCAGAGTAGGAAAATTGCCTCTGTATTTCATTTTTCTAAGAAGCCTCATTTTCTCACTTGAAAGTAAGACCTTGCCCAAGATAGATTGGATGAAAATTTGGAATCAAATTATATTGAAGTAATTTATCACTGATTATATAAATTAAATATAGTTTGAATATATTCTTTATTACCAATAAAACAAACAATTATATATAGAGAGACCACTGCAATCATTTAAACACACAGCTTTTTTCCATTTTACTGCCACCAAACAAGATATAAAAACAATAAAATTTCTACTCATGGACATAGCAATGTCTTGCCTTTAGAATAATTTTGTATTCTACCCACAAAGTAAATGCCCTTTTAATAAACTAGCATATAGGCAAGACATGACCATCTTAGATTTTCAAAAAATCCTATTATAAAACATTTGACTGTGTATAGCTTGAACAAATAAAGTGCAAGGCTAAGTTCAATAGTGTGCAACTCTCACCTATGATAGCATTGAAAGAAACCTCTTTAATTTGCAATGCCTTTCGAGTCTTTAATGATATTTCTGCATGACCTCTGAGGCCTTGTTTTGTTCCCGGAAAGAAAACCATATGGGAGAAGAATCCTTGCAGAAACGAAATGTGTGTAGATCAATCATCAACCCTGGAAAGAAACCAGAATTATCAATTTTTAAGCGTCCAGCAGAGCAAGCAACATAACCAACACCATAGAAGACCGAACACTAGGGCATAAAAGATATAACCCAGTCTGAAAATCAGAAAACTATATAAATCTTTCAGCATATATTGATAGTTGTCACAAAAAAACCTCCACTATATTACCCCATCAAACAGATTCAAAGGACGGCAATCAGCAACCAATAAAATAGCATAACTGGCCCAGCTCAGCAGAGTTTTTAATAGAAACATCATATAACAAAGCACAACTTGCATGACTTACTTTGGACTTGGGAGGATTTTCATCTGCTGTTAGCAGGCACTCGACAGAGCAATCATCCACAAACAATGCAATCTGTTCAAGGAAGAATCCAAATGAGCCCCAAATGCACATATTAGGTAATGTAACTTAACCAAGTCATGTAACAATGTTACTGTGATGCAGACCGTACCTGAGCAGGCCTCTCATCATCAAGGAAGAGCTGGAGCTACTACAACAGATCAAGTGACAGTTACTCAAGAGTCAACTGACTTAGCTGAAATGGTAATAGATTGTAATATTCTACAGCTCAGCCTCCAATGTACTCTAATCACAGAGGTCTGAGTGAAGCAATCAAGTTATAATAAGAATCATCTTTTTCAAGAGCTTGAAAAGCTCCTTGGTCTTTAGCTTTCCTTTTGACATGTTTACAAACACTTTCATATTTCCAAAAAAAATTGAGACCTTGGTAGTAGAATCTCTTAGCAACCACTGTATTTCTACTTCCTAAAATAATTCATTTTCTCACTTTATAACAATATTCTAACATGCTTTATTTACTTACATATGAAACAATTTACCAATTATAATACTTGATTAGCCTCTGTGTTTCTGCTGCCTAAAAAACATCTTCTTCTCACTGTATGGGGATGCAAAATATGTTGAAAAATACTGTCATATATATATATATAGAAGAATGAGAAATTAAAAGATAAAGTATAAGAATCAAAAATAAAATATTTAAATTGAATTCAATAATATATATCATCCAAAGCCCATAAGAAATTCAGCGGTAGAAACTCATCACAATGATTGCAATAATAAATTTGGAGTTGTTAAGTTACTTACCCAGTCGATTTAGTGCATGAAGTGTTGGGCGAACATTATTCTGAGTAGCTATGGCTATATAAGAACAAACAGCTGAAGTCAAAAAATGTAACAGCAAATATATAGGTGTAGCTCTTCGTTGTTTATATGGAGTTTGGATCAAGTTAGCTGCAAGTTCTCTTGGGATGTGGTTCAATTACATCCTTATTAGATTTGCCACTTGTCTTGCCCTCATCAAAGAATTTGCTGATTTTGCCTTGTTTTTAATAGATGTTGCCCCAAAATCTTAATCAGCGGCGCCACAAGTCTCATTAGCAATGCTGAGTAGGGTTACGTTGTGCTTCTCATATATTGGGCATACCCCACAACATTTCACTTTACAATTAGGACACCCTTCAAGGTCGAACTCAAATAAATAATTTGTACACTCACCACATAACTCAAGAACTGAAGCATCAGAATACCATAAAGCAATATGATCTGAGTCAATTAATGTTTTATCTTCATAAGGAACAATGATGGAATCACTCCAAGGACTGCCATCATCCTTACAATGGCAAAAGTGCCGATACCTAATGTCGATATCAACATAATCTTCATCATCATAAAATTCAATAACAGCACATGCAGCGAATCCAATGAGATGACCATTGACACTATCATGGCCTGACATTTGAATATTTATCAAAGATCCGTTAGTTTGACCTTTGAACCAACCTGGAACTTCATTTCCCAAGTAAAAAAATTTAAGATCGACAGCTTGAGTTCCACTTCCCTGAAACATAAAAATTATCAATTTTTTTACTGAGAGAGATGGAGAGAGATTGTGACGGATTTAATATAGTAATTACCTTTGTTGCCATATCCCTATGCTGGTTTATTTGGAGTTCCATAAAATTGATAACTGCTGTCTTATTAAGGTTCAGACAATTAGTGAAGTATAGATAGCATTCACTAAGCCTGCAAATAGGAGGTTTAGCTGTTGTTGAGTCTTCATGGTTTGAGAGATTAGTCACCGAGTTCCCAGGTAAATTTTCTAATTTTGAGCAACAGGTAAGTTCGAGAATATTCAGAGATGTCAAATTATAGATGCTAATCGGAAGCATCTCAAGGTTTTTGCATTCCCTCAAAAACAACATATCAAGCCCACTAAGATTTTCAATCGAATGATGTAGCCCCTTAATTGCTGTTCCACTTAAATCAAGAATTTTCAAACTTTCCATTGTATCCAAGATTTCTGGAAAACACTCAAGTGCATAGCAATTACTAAGATTTAGCTCTCTAAGAGCTTTAACTTGGAAATGCTGATCGAAAAATGTTTGAGCCTTGTGCATTCTGCTAGATCCAACTTGACAAGTTGAGTTAGATTCTCCATTGATGAGGGAACTTCATCAAGGTTTTCGCATTTCCTCAAACACAATATATGAAGCCTGCTAAGATTTTCAATCGAATGGTGTAGCCCCTTGATTGCTGTTCCACTTAAATCAAGAATTTTCAAACTTCTCATTGTATCCAAGATTTCTGGAAAACACTCAAGTGCAGAGCAATTTCTAAGATTCAGCTCTCTAAGAGCTTTCAACTCACAAATACTGATCGAAATATGTTTGAGCCTTGTGCATTCTGCTAGATCCAAAGCAACAAGCTCAGGTAGATTCTTAATTGATGAGGGAACTTCATCTATCTCAGTCATTCTCATACACAAACTCGTTATGTTCCAGAGATATATGGAAACTTTGTGAGCTTAATGCACCCATGAAAGTCAAGAGATGTAAGAGATGGAAAATGAACATTAGTACTTGGGAAACTTCGAAGATTTTTGCAATCTTGCAGGTGCAACTGCCAAAGGTTGTTGAAATGTTGAAAAGGTGCGGGAAAGTAAAGCAAACTACTGCAGTTTTTGAGATTTACACACTCAAGCAATGGAGCATCTAAAAAGTCAGAGATCCTAGCAAGAGTAATGCACCCAGAGAGATCAAGAGATACAAGGGATGGAAAATGAATATTATTGGGAAAGCTTTGAAGATTTTTGCAATTCCCTAGCTTCAAGTTGCGAAGTTTGTTGAAATGGTGAATAGGTGGGGGAAACTCGAGCAAACTTTCGCAGTAATAAAGATTTATTTGCTCAACCAATGGGGCATCTAAAAGGTCTGAGATCCTAGTAAGCTCAAAGCAGTAGGATAGATCAAGAGATACAAGCGATGGAAAACGAATATTATTTGGAAAGCTCTGACAATTATGGCAATCCCTCATATTCAACTCGCGAAGGTTGTCAAAAGGGTGAGCAACTGAGGGAAAACCAAGCAAGCTTATGCAACCATCAATATCTATCTTCTCAATCAATGAGGCATCCAAGAGGTCTGATATCTTAGCAAGGTTAAGGCACCCAGAGAGATCAAGAGATACAAGGGATGGAAAATGAATATTATTGGGAAAGCTTTGAAGATTTCTGCAATTTCCTAGCTTCAAGTTGCGAAGTTTGTTGAAATGGTGAACAGGTAGGGGAAACTCGAGCAAACTTCTGCAGAAATAAAGATTTATTTGCTCAACCAATGGGGCATCTAAGAGGTTTGAGATCCTAGTAAGCTTAAAGCAGTAGGATAGATCAAGAGATACAAGCGATGGAAAACGAATATTATTTGGAAAGCTCTGAAGATTATGGCAATCCCTCATATTCAACTCGCGAAGGTTGTCAAAAGGGTGAGCAACTAAGGGAAAACCAAGCAAACTTCTGCAATTATCAATATCTATCTTCTCAATCAATGGGGCATCCAAGAGGTCTGATATCTTAGCAAGGTTAATGCACCCAGAGAGATCAAGAGATACAAGGGATGGAAAATGAATATTATTGGGAAAGCTTTGAAGATTTTTGCAATTCCCTAGCTTCAAGCTGCGAAGTTTGTTGAAATGGTGAACAGGTGGGGGAAACTCGAGCAAACTTTTGCAGTAATAAAGATTTATTTGCCCAACCAATGGGGCATCTAAGAGGTCTGAGATCCTAGTAAGCTTAATGCAGTAGGATAGATCAAGAGATACAAGCGATGGAAAACGAATATTATTTGGAAAGCTCTGAAGATTATAGCAATTCCTCATATTCAACTCGCGAAGGTTGTCAAAAGGGTGAGCAACTGAGGGAAAACCAAGCAAGCTTATGCAACCATCAATATCTATCTTCTCAATCAATGGGGCATCCAAGAGGTCTGATATCTTAGTAAGGTTAATGCACCTGAAGAGATGAAGATATATAAGAGATGGAAAATGATTACGTGAGGAAAGGCCAAGCAACCTTGCACAGGATTGAATGTCTATCTTTTCAAGTAATGGGGCGTCTAAGAGGTCTAAGACCTTAATGAGATATGGACAGCCCTTAAGAATAATGCACTTCAATTTTGGGGCATACTGCAACAAGAAAATACAGTAAAATGATTATAATAATAAATAATAAATAATTGTTAACTATAGAATTAAAAGAAATAAAACGTATGCTTAAAATGTTAAACTTACCATATTTTCTTCCCAAAGCTTTTCAATATTGCTATGTGTTAGAATAAGTTCAACAAGGTTCTTTGGAATAAAATTTGACGGTAGTGCTTTCAAAGGATACCCAAGCCAATTAAGAGACCTCAACTTATTAGAAAGATGACTTATGTCATTTGGAAAATGCACATTGGAGCTATATCGGCCGCATCCAAAGGGAATAGAACAATAATAGGATTCATCAAAAGTAGAATCATAGAATTTGAGAAATCTAAGATTTTTCATTTTCTTAAACGCTTGAGAACTCAAATGTTCCTCATTCATTTTGGACATATTTAAAAACATTCCTCTGATTGCATTGGTTCCCTAAAAATCCAAAAGAAAAGTAAGAGTTAATATACATCATAAAATGAATAAAGACATCATAATAATTTTATACAATTTTTAAGTAGACAAAGTTCTTGCAAGTTGATTCTCTTAAGAGCAATACTTTCCTCATCTTTACTGACATCTAAATCTTTCTTCACAAACTCAAACACAAGAAGTTTTATGACTTACACAAGCATGTTTAACCTACTTTTTGAAGCCTATAAGTACTCTCCTTGTTCCATTTTCAGTGAGTATATACAAATATTAAGCTTAAGGGTGTGTGTAAGCAGAACATAGAATACGTAAAGGTACAACGAATGAATGACTTAATTGTGAATGGTTTATTAGGGCGAGCTAAAAGTAAGTCTAGTAATGATCAGACCTCAAATATACAGTCTTAATTTTAGGCATATCTAGGAATATCCCATCAACTAAACCGATCCTCTAACATCCAATAACATAGTATAAGAGGCATAAAATCAAAGAGATAACTTGAAATTATTAATGAAGTTTTTAAGTATCCAAAATCTTTGCTAAATGTATTATGTTAATAGCTACACTCCTTTTACAGACAATTTAGCAATCTACACCAAAGAGATCAAAAATGAAGTCAAGCTGCAATAAATATTCAAGAATGTTTAAACTTCTTGCAAGTTGGTTATTCTATACAAGTTTTATTTTTAGCACTTGAGTGGAAGGCATGTATTAGAGAACTGAAGATCTATAGATACATGAGTAGCATTGTAGTAAGAGTGTAGTGCTACTGTGTGAATCAATTATGAGAGAGAGCACAGAAGAAGTCTAAGTACAGTGAGTTAATAATTTGTGTAAAGGTGAGTGGAAAGTGAGTTTAGTAACACAAATTGCACCTAATGTACCATTCTATAGATTCATCAAATTTAGAGGGACATCTAGTTGTAAAGGCATACAAAATGATTAGAGACTCACATCAGGCATTCTTTAGTGTGTCAAGAACATCCTCTTGCGTCCACAACCTGCTACGATTGCCTGGATGGTTGAGAGACTCTTTAAAAACAATTTCCCTACCCATTTCTTGTAGCAAATCATGCATTCGTATGATCTTATCATTTGATATTGTTATAAGTGACCTATCAAAAAGGACTTTTAGTGAGTAGATACAATTATCTAATATTTCTGCTATGTAGTCTTTATGTTCTCCCTACGAAAAAAACAAGCAATATCAAGAAATGTATGCTTATCTTCATCTTCCAATCCATTATAACTAATTTGCAACACTTCGAGAATTTTTGGGTTTTTCTTTAATCTGCTTAATGCACTTTGCCACTCTAGTTTGTTGGATCTTAATAATGATGAAGCTGCCACTTTAAGACCCAATGGATTGCCGTCAATAGCCCTTAATATCTCATGTGAGACTTCATAAGATCTTTAAGAGGAGGACTTTGTCTAAAAGCATACTCACAAAACAACTGATGAGCTTCTCCATTAGACAATCCCTTAACCTCATATATGTAATCATCATTCACTTGACACCAATCAAGTATATCCTTTCTTCTAGTTGTTATTATGATTCTACTTCCCTGGGCATAGTTGATAAAGGCCAGCAACTAACTCTTCTAGTTTTAAAAAATCATCCACATCATCAAGAACAATGAATACCTTTTTCTGACAAAGCCTTCTCTTGATATCTTAGGGAAGAGTTACACCGTCTAATTTTATGTTTCGATCATTTAATACTTTAAAAAGAATTTCTTGTTGCAGCGCACTAACTAATCCTCCACATTGTTCTAGTCTTTGTCTAACATTTTGAATAAAACACTTACCATATTCATCATAAGAAATTCGATGAAAAATGGCATCAGCAATAGTTGTTTTACCGATACCACCCATGCCCCAAATCCCAATAATTCGAATATCATTATTATCGAGAGATAATAATGACATAACCTGCTTAAATCGTTTCTCAAATCCAAATAGTCCTTTGAAATCACATGGGGACAGTTCATATGCCTTCATCAATTTTTCCCATATATCTTTGACAATTTCATCAATGAGTTTGGACTCATGTCTGCCAAATGAGAATGCCAAACAATAATATAAGCAGAAATGACCACGACATAAGCACTCTAATGTAACCGAAATATATTGCGCTTTTTAGCAGCATCACATGGTATTTGTTTAATATGTAAGGACACCAAAAAATTTTAGTTGATGCTAAATATGATCATATACAAACTATGCACTAGGTAACCTAAAGCACAAAATTCACGTCAACCACATTAACTATAATAAGTAATAGTTAGAAAAGGACGGGTCCATTTACTGAAGTAACAAAAAATCATATTTAAAAACAATTGGTCCTCTGTTTCGAAAACGAAAAAAGAAATAACATGAAAAGTTTTTTTAAAAAAAATTGAATTTAGATCCATTCCTTCAATAAAAAAGGCCAGTTATTTTTTATTTTAATATCATTTCTGATGGAATAACTCAAACCTGAATATTATTAAATTGAATAAGAACACTTTACTATTATGTTACAGGGATGATATGGAAGGAATGATATCTACTTATTTTGAACAAAATCAGGACCTTCAGTTTTATAAATGGATAAGATAAAATGAAGTAATGAGTTAGATGTACCTTGTTACGGAAGAATCCCATCCCTTTACACGGGATGCTTTAGTCAAAGCATCTCTCCAATTTTGCATCTGTTTGTGAAATTCTTTTGCTCGCTCGACAAAAGAAGCCATGCAGCTCTCGCTCTGCTTACTTGCATCGGCTGTCCAAGCTGCTTTATCTTTTGCCAACTTTTTGTGAAATTTTTCCTCAAGCTGATCAAAACCATCCTTGAAACTCCCTTCCTGGTGACGTACATCGGATACAGCAACATTGTAGAAAACAGGTATGACAGTTTGGCCATTCTTTTCCCCACACTCCATAATCTCTACAAGCTCACGCAAGCACCATTTGGATGAAGCATAGTCTTTCGAGAAAATAACCACCGAAATCTTCGACTCTCTTATTGTTTTTAAAAGATTCGGCCCGATTTCTTCCCCTTTTTCGAGTCGGTCATCCATGAAGGTTTCAATTGACTTGTCACGCAAAGCTTCATAGAGATTATTGGTAAAACCATAACGGGTTTCACCTCTAAAACTGAGGAAAACTTCAAATTTCTTTTCAACGGCGGCGGAAGAAGAAGGATTTGATTGTGAAATGCCCATGGAGAAGCAAAAGGTTACAAACGGAGTTTTGGAGTACTAAAGAAATTTAAGGGAATTGAGATCTGGTCTGAAGATGAGAGAGGTGAGAGGTGTTAGAGGAGACCAGTGAAGTCAACGTGGTAGATGAAAGTGTGAAGAAAACTTATATATTAAATTATTTAATTTAATAGTGAAGAAAAGTAGAAAACCAAGTGGTTGTCCAACGGATTTTTTTTTTTTTTGGAAATACCAACGGAATGTTTTTGAATTGTTGTTTTTGGTTCTGAAAAGCTCTGTGTAGTTCATTAAGGTCAAGTCATCGTAGCGTGTTTGCTCCACTTGCACACTATTTCACTAACCATAACACTCGGAACAGTACAGCAATTTTTGTAAAAAAAAAAAAATTTGGCATTCCAATTTCACAGAGATTTTCCTTTGCTTTCTCCTTATTCTAATCACATTTCAATCTATCTAGATTAAAACCAAGCTTGGCAAAATGCGGGTCTGGACCGACACCAGGCCCAGACCCGCATTGGACCGTCTTATTTTTTTTAGGGTCTAGATCCTACCCATACTCTCAAATTAATTTGAGGGTATGGTTCCAAACCCGACTCGTATATTTTGCGAGTCTATTCAAACCCTCGTCAACCTAGATTTGACAAGGTCAGATCCAAATTTGATCGAGTTGACCCCGATCAAATCGGGTCGACCTATTTTTAAAAAAAAAGAAAATCAAAATTTTCTAGAAAAATATTTATTGACTATAAAATTCAATGGATCCAAGGTCCCTACCTGATTTTTTTAAAAAAATAATAATTTGTTTTTAATTTTTACTAAATCAAATTAAACTAATTTCATATCATATAATCCATTCCATAATCATCTTATTAGATTTTATAAAATACATGTCATAATCAAAATTAAACAACAAATAAAATTTAAAGTTAAAATTTATCCTTAATTTACATTCAAAAATAACAAAAAAATATATAAATATAAATATAAAAAATAAAATCAAGATGATGATGGCTCTTCTTCATCTTGTTTATGATGGCTCTTCTTCATCTTGTTTATGATATATTTCTTCTTCTGGAACACCATCTAATAGAACAAATTAAGAGAAAAATTAAAAATTAAATTGATGATTACGAATAATATACATAATGTAATTAAATTTATAACTACTTTCACACCTCGAAGTGGAGTCCATATCCAATTTTGTACACACATCAATGCATCCAACGTGTCCGGATGCAATCTCTTACGATGTGGGCTCAAGAATCTACCCCCAGTACTAAAAGTGGACTCGGAAGCCATCGTAGACATAGGAATGACTATGATGTCTATGACAATTCTAGCTAAAATCGGATACTTCCCTTTATTTCCTTTCCACCATGCCAAAATATCAAAGTCAGGATGATTATCTTTAACTTTTTCATCCAAATATTTTTGTAACTCTTATTTGTTCAAACCTATAGCTTCTTCACAGTCACGCTTATATTGTTCAAATTCAGCTTCATCCTCATCCCCAATGACATTAGTGGAATGACCAATAGAAGAATTGTCAACTTGTTCAACTAAAGTTGCATCCACATATTTCTCCTCATACTCTTTTATCAATGCCTTTAGAAGTTCAAGCACATTTTCTTGTTGATGATTTGCATCGGTGCCATACAACTTTTGAAAGTGAAAACCGATTTGCAACATCTTAGACCTAAGATCTAAGAATGCGACAATAGCCATTATACCAGGTATATCACTTCAGTACTTTTCAAATTTGGTGATCATTCTCCTTGCCATTGTTTGTATCGGAATATGAGGAGAAGTAAGTCAATCCTTCAATGTTTTCCTCATTTTACATATCATCGAAAACACTAAATTAGCTGTGGGGTATTTAATACCTAAAATGTTGGAAAACAATTAATTAAGAGTTATAAGCATTAAAATATTAATTATTCATTTAGAAAAAAAAAAACACTTGAAAAAAATTATGTTAATTTGTAAAAGAGTTGCAAATGCTCCACCATCATTGTTGCTAATTCCCATTCTGAGTTCTCCGGCAAACACTTATATTGTAGTTCATGTTGTTGGACATAAACAAAAACATTCTTATACATCACTGGCCACTGAAAACATAAAATAGGTGGAATTCCATCTAGTAGAACAATCAAACACAAGTTTTTTGTCATACTTGATTTTCAATTGATTTGCTGCAAATTCAAATGCTTCAATTCTCTTACGAGATGTTGTCCAAAAGCAAACACTTTGTCTAATGTTCTCAATGCCATCAGCAATCACTTGTAACCCATCTCTCACCACCAAATTCAAAATATGCACACAACATCGCATATGAAACAACCTTCCACCCAACAACAATCCATTTGAAAATTTATGTTTGATTTTATTAATCATGGAATCATTAGTAGAACAATCATTAATGGAATCAAATGTTGTAAATATGTTTAAAAACTTGTTGCACCTTTTAATTTCCTTTTTAATTGTTTTTTGTGTTAGTGTACAAGTCAACTTCTATGATTTTAGGAATTCTCATTACAGTAATTCCTCTTATTGTAGCATAATCAATTTATAATTATTTTGTAATATTTTTTTTCCTATAATCACTCTAGATAGTTGACTATAAGTACTCTAGGTAGTTGACTATAATTACTAGGTAGTTGACTATAAGTTATAAGGATGAAGCAATGGATAAATAGCACAACCAAATATTTGAAGAGAATAATAATTTGGATTGGACTTGAATAAGAGAGAGTAGTTGTAGCTTATCTAGTGCTCTGATACCATATGATAATTGGTATAATTGTTTTTCAACAAAAGAACGAAAGTTATGAAAGACAGATGATAAATCACCATGATTTTTTAAAAAATAATTCCAACGATAACGAGTAGATTCATCCACAAAAATAATAAAATAATTGAAACCATTAGAGGACATGGGGGCTGGACCCCAAATATCAGAATAAATCATTTCCAAAGGTGAAGTAGATTTGTGTTCCATCGTAGCCAATAGTTATCTAGCAAGTTTACCCATCAAACAACCATTACATTTACTACCTTTTACCTAAAATAGAAAATAATCATTATAACCCTCCATTGTTAACAGCCAAAAAAACGCCATTACCCGTGGAACACACCACTGCGATCACAATATGGGTGTTTTGAAAAAGCTATTGCATGCGATCACATGGGATGCTTTGAAAAAGCTATTGCACTGCGATTACAAAAAGTAATTGCGTCTGATGTCTGAAGGCATGATTGGACCCTAGTCCTATTGCACTTTTAATAATTGAAAAGAAGAAGGTTTCAACAATTACACTCAGCTGGATTGTTGTATAATATTTATTTAGGGATAATCCCAAAAAACCCTTGACCTTTGGTAGATTATCCATTCTCCCCCATGCAGTTTCGTTTTTATCTGAAAAACCTACAAACTTTTAAAGAAACACCCAAAATACCCCCTGAAAGCGTATGAAAGGACAATAACACCCTGACGGTAACAGATTCCGTTAAGTGGATATGGTTGACCGTTTGACTCCAAGGGCAAAAAGGGTAATGCAATAAGAAGGTATCTTGCTTGAGGGTCAATATGGTAAATGGGCATGAAAAATAAAATTAAAAAAAAAAAGAATAAAAGATGAGTGGTTTTATATGGTGACATGTCACCAGACCTTTGACCACAAAAAAACCTAGTGGGGTGCCATTTGAGCTCATCAAACAGTATCCACTTTCGTCGTTGTCACCATCCTCTCCATTTCGTGCCAAACCCTAGTACTGTGCATGCACCACCTTCATGTCACTCAAATTTTCTTGCTTGCAGGTTCCTTGATTGCTAGCCTAGTGTGTTCGTTGGTTGGATTGAGGCTGTCAAACGAGGGTTTAGAGTTGCGTGGTGTGAAGGAATTGGACCACAGTTGACAGTAGAGGGGAGGTAAGGTTTTTAACAAATTTTTACGTTTGAAATAAGGCTTTAGACAAATTTGTTGAAAGGGATAAATTAGATTTTGTTTTGTTGGAGGGTTTGTAGGTTTTTAGGGTTTTTTTGGGTAAAAATAATTGGGGGTTTTTTTATTGCACACTCAAAAAGTGTAATTGGCTTGTGGAAATGTATATTTTCATAGTAAGTATGTATAAATGAAGTGTCTTCTGTTCGAGTGTTTTAGTGTAGTTTTGTTGATGCTCTTGATGGTAGTTTTGGTGTTTGATTTCATTCATTTTGTTTTGTTGGCAAGTTCGTTAGTAAAGTTGGTATATTTGTGGAGAAAAAAAGATTGTCCAAGAAATTGCACCCTGGTGGTAAGTTAAACTGCACCCTATGTGTTTGTTTTAAAATTATTTTCTTCAAACAAGTGTAAGTCTCATGGTATTGATGCTGATGATATTTTGGAAGTGCTGTTGATGGTAGTTTTGGCCTTTTTTTGTGTCAGATAGTTAAACAAACACAGCTTTTGTATTTTCAAATTAAAAAGCATGTTCTGCCACTCTATGAGTCTATAACCATGTTGAATTCCTTATATTCATATTATACTATAGGATATATATATATATATATAAATAGTGTTATTATTTGTAATATTTATATATATATTTTAATTAGTGCATTGTAATATTTATATATATATATATAATGTAGAAATTAATTAGTGCATTGTAATATTTATATATATATATATATTTTTTAATACCAGGTTGTTTTTCATATATGTTTCTTATGAATACAGATGTTATTATTTGTTATTTTGTTCATATATTTTCTTAAGTTGTTTTGTTTAATTATCATTGATTTGTAATTTAACATATTGTTCTGCATGTGTATATCTTGTACAGTTATATAATGTCATCGATACAGGTTGCAGTGCATTACGAAGGTGAATTGATTGAACTATCTGAGTGTGACATTGATACACTAAGTGTGATAGTGTTGTTACATGCAGTATGTCAGTCAAAGGATGTAAAGCTAGATGACTATAATTTTTATGCTACTGTACCTTGGAGTAAAAAGAAGCTATTGATTAAGTCTGACAGAGAGTTGATGAATTTGTTTGACAAGTGTCAAGAGAACAAGTTGTCTAGGGTTGAGTTTGAAATAGAACCTAAACACTACATCCCTCGAGCACCTGATATTGGGAAGGGAAAAGGTGAGGGTCTACATAATTTACCAACACCACATGTAGTGGAAGATACTTACCATGAGTTGGATTTTAGTTGATTAGAGGGTAATCTATTTGTTGATGATGCAGATAAGGAAAGTGAGGACAGTAGGTGTGAGGCAGAAGATGAAGGTGGGGACAGTAGGTGTGAGACTGAAGAGGAAGGGGAATATGGTAGTGCAGCTAAATCGCGTAGGCAACATGTGGGTAAGGGTGAATGAGCTGAGGAACGGGAATTTATGGGTGAGGGGGAGGGAGAACAAATAAGGGGACATGTAGATATGGACAAGTGGAAGTTAATGGAGGGTTATAGGTCTTGTGAAGATGATGAGTTTAGTAGTGACTTAAACTTAGAAACAGTTGACCAAAAAGTGGCAAGACTTATGAAAGGTGATCCTTTCAAGCCACAAGAGAGAGGGTGGATTAAGTTTTTTGTTGGTCAAATTCATGACAGTGTTTATAGTTTGAGGGATGCTTTGAGGGAATATGCAATTCAAGAGGGGGTGACTTTACTTAAAGAGGTTAACGATAGGAATAGGTTAACCTACAAATGTAAGGCTGAGGGTTGTCCTTGGAGAATTCATGCAGTAGAGATGATAACAGGAGGGAACATGAAGATCAGGACCTACAATAGTGTGCATGAGTGTCAAAAGGTGGTTAGAATAAAGAAGCAAGGGTGAAATGGATATGTAGTAAGTTTGAAACCCTAATTAAGAACAATCCTTATGTGAAGATATCAGTCCTTGCTGACTTGTTGCAAAACAACTATAGGGTCGTGGTGGATAGGAAAAGATTATATAAGGTCCAAAAATAGAGCACTAACTGGGTTGGGTGAGGACCATGCTTCTTGTTTTAAAGTGCTTAGAAAGTATGCATGCATGTTGCAAAAACATAACCCAGGTTCGGTTGCATTTATTCGTTTGCAACAACCACATCCCACATTTCAAAGGTTCTTTATGAGTTTTCATGCACAGAAAATAGCATTTTTAGGGGGTGCAAGGCCTTTTATAAGTCTAGATGGTTGCCACCTTAAGAGTCCATATGAGGGTGTCCTATTATCTGCAGGCACTTTGGAATGCAAACAGTGGAGTGCTTCCGTTGGCAGTTTGCATATGTGAAGGAGAGACGTTGTCTAGTTGGTTATGATTCCTTAACCACTTGAAAGAGCACTTACAATACCCCTCTGGCGATCCATTATGCTTTATGAGTGATAGGCAGAAAGGGGTCCTTCGTGCTCTTGAAAAGATCTTTCCTTATGCAAGTACAAGGTTAGGACAAGTGTTTATATAATGCTATTTATTCATTTATTTAGTTTCTTATTTTTATTTTTGTTTAATTTGTATAAGGTACTAATACCAATTTTCTAATAGGTATTGTGCAAGGCATATTTATGCCAATTTCAGGCAATCGTACCCTGGACAGCAGTTTAAGAATTTGTTTTAGGAGGCCAGTAAAGCTCACTGTGTGGAGGACTTCAACATGGCTATGATAGAGATTGGTAGTCTTAATGACAATGTCCCTCATCTGGTTAGCTGAGATAGGTACACAACATTGGACTAGGCATAAATTTGATGAGAGAATCCGTTCAAATCATGTTACTAATAACATGACTGAGAGTTTTAATTGTATGTTGGGTGATCATAGGTGTAAATCTTATTTGGAGTTGTTAGAAAGTATTCAGAATGATGATGATGCAGTTAATACAAAAAAGAAAGAGTGAGTGGTTCGCTTGGAGGGATGATTTACCTCCTAGTTGTGAAGTCTAGATTGTTAACATCAAGTGAGGCTAGAAGAATGTTCAATCTCATGTATCCGGGGGGGGGGGGGGGGGGAAGGAAAGAATATGAGATTATAGGGTCTGAAAGGAGCTATATAGTTGACTTAGGTCAATATAGGTGTGCATGTGGGGAGTGGCAAATCAGTGGTCTACCATGTAGGCATGCACTACTATGTATAGATCACTACACTGCTTTGTCTGGTCTGCAACTTGTTTTGAAGGACTATGTCCATCCATACCTCACCAAAACCACCTTCCAAAAAACTTATAGTTGTATGATTCACCCAATTCCAGATAAATGTACATGGCACACAGTCGATAGTGAGCCAGTTGACCCACCCCCACTGACGAGAAAGGCTGGCAGACTGAAGAATGTCAGAATTAGAGAACCTAGAGAGAAGGCTAAAGGATCTGGTTCAAGTAAGAAATTGGAACAGTGAAGTGCACCAAATGTCTCCAACCAGGGCACAATAAAAGATCATGCAAAAATGAGATGCCACCTCCAAAAAGACAAAAGGTATTTGCTAAACTGCTTATATTCACATGTTATTTTACTTACCAACTTCACATAAATGTTTTATTTTTGTTTTGACAGAAGCAATCTAAGAATCGTGCCTCGAGTTCTCATGCTACCTCAACTTCTTATGCTACAAGCTATCACAAGGTACTTTTGTCGTAGTTCACTTTGTATTATTATTCTGCAAGTATAAAAAAATTCATATTAGTTTGCCCTTAACTTTGTATTGATAGGAAAAATCAAAATCAAAGGATGAGGCCTCCAATTCCCATGCTATCTCAATCTCACAACCTCCAAGTTCTTCTCAACCAAGCTCACAAGTCACTGCAAGTGACACAACCTCAGGAATGAAAACTGTATTTTCAAATTAGCTGCATGTTTATTTTCCTGTCTCTTTTGCTAAATACTTGCCCCTTAACTTTTGTTGGATTTAGAATGATGGGTACCATAATTGTACCAGAACTTTCTCTTTTCTTTTGCTGGATTTTGAATTGTTAGTTTGTTGCCAATTCATGGTATTGGCCTTAGTTAGGTTAGTAGGGGCTTTACTTTTGTTGATAGTTTATGTTTTTGGGTTACAACTTTATGTTTACTTATATATTTCGAGCAGCTGAATATTATATGAATAGTATATAAATTAAGCTTTTCAATATTGATACTCAAAATTACATGAATATTACATATTACAATGTTTAGCAATAATTGTCATGCATATAATAAATACGATTACATTGCATATCATAATGGTCTTCAACCATCCTTGCATTGCTTCTAATTTATGCATTCTGTCAATTAAGCACATTTCTAAATTCTTTACCCTTGTATCAAGACTTTGTAGTTGTTCCTCTCTCCCTTCTTCTGTTTCCATTATATGTGACTATACTTCATCTGCTTGTGGTTCCCAAAATGAGTAGTATCTACACTGTCTCGTCGCACAGTGGAAATATAATTTTCTTGGATTGTTTGCAGATTCTGATATCTTCACACTTGCCTTATTTCCACAGTAACATCTTCTGTTTTTAAATTTGATTACTCCTTCATTAATGTTGCATCTTGAGCTTGAGCTTCCTGTTGATTCCATGGTGTATTTGCTTCTCTTTTTTTGGTTGTTGTTTTTAAAGCAATTGTAGGTGTTGTTACTGCTGTGCTGAGTGACAAATTTGGGTGTGTTTTTTAGGCAGATTTTGGGTATGATAGGTTTCAAAAGGAATGACAGCTTGGGTTTATTTTCAGGCTGTTTTCAGGTTGGTTTGGGTGGGTTTTTTTATATAGGTTTGATGTGTTTTGATGCAGGCTTGATGGGTGTGTTTTTAGGCAGGTTTTGGGTGTCACTGGTTTCAAAAAGAATGACAGCTTAGGTGTGTTTTCCAGGTTGGTTTCAAGCTGCTTTGGGTGGTTTTTTTATGCAGGTTGGGTGTGTTTTTGTGCAAGATGGGCGGGCGTGTTTTTACGCAGGTTTTGAGTCTGATAAGTTTCAATAGATTGAAAATTTTGGTGTGTTTTTCATGCTGCTTTCAGGCTGCTTGGTTGGCTATTTTACGGAGTCCAGGTGTGTGTTTATGCAAGTTGAGTGGGTGTATTTTCTAGGCAGTTTTTAGGTGTGACAGATTTCAATGCAATTGAGAGTTTGGCTGTGTTTCATGCAAGTTTGGTGGGATTTTTAGGGAGTTTACATGTGTGTTTTTATGCAGGTTTGTTGCCTTTTATAGTGTCCAAAAGTAACCGTTGTGCTTGCAACGGTCATAAGGGTAAAATGGTCTTTTTGCAGTTAAATTTTTTAACTAGCTCTTTACATGTCAGATGTTGGGGTAATTTAGGTCATTTTATTCTCTGCACATGTCAGTTGTACTTTTCTGTTATTAAAGTGACAGAATGAGGTATTTTGGATAAAAAGCGAAACTACATGAGGGAGAATGGATAATCTATCAAAGGTCAGGTGCTTTTTTGAGATTTTTCCCTAATATTTATTTATTTATTTATTTCTTCTAATTTGTCTAAAAATAAATTACAAATTCAAATAACTCCATATGCTTAAGAAATTATATAAAATTACCTAAAAATAATTTTTTTATGTTGGTCATTTAATATATAAATTAAAATATACCGGAATATTATTTCAATAATTTGTATTCGATTTCAAAGTAATGTAATTTTAGATATTAAATATTTAGTCTAAAATCATCTTTTACCATACAGAACATCATAATAATTTAGGCTATTTCACCGAATTAAATTTCATTTTCATCTCCCTTTATCATTTATTCAGTTTTGTACAAAGATAAAGTTGGATCACATAAAATATAAATTAATTTCCACAGAGGAAAATCAAACCTCCTGAGTATTAAAAAGGCTATTACAGTATTTTAAAATTTTCAAAAAAAAAAATCATTATGATGTTTTTATTAAATGTAAATTTCATTTTTATAAATATTTTAATGGATAGAAATAATCATGATAACAACTAATTAGTTATTAGTAAAATAAAAATAGATCATTTACCTATTAATTTTCTAATTTACCTTGAACAAGGTGCTAGTTTCATTTTGTATCTATTTAGTAATTGTTGTGAATTTATTTAATATCAAATGTACGTATACATAAAAATAAAAAGTATTAATTTTTTTATTATAAATAAATTTAAGATTGAGATATAAGTTTTATAAAAAAGAAGTTACAATATAAATATTTT
Source organism: Nephelium lappaceum (assembly GCA_021234005.1). Taxonomy (NCBI): domain Eukaryota; kingdom Viridiplantae; phylum Streptophyta; class Magnoliopsida; order Sapindales; family Sapindaceae; genus Nephelium; species Nephelium lappaceum. The sequence continues at coordinate 16,618,759 of CM038004.1, forward strand.
ATACTAAAATTAAGATGAAGAATTTATCGATTTAAAAGATTTATTAAATATCATATCAAATTATTTCATACATAATTTTAAAATAATGTTACATCAATATTGCAAATGGTTAATAAAATCCCTAAAAACATATAAACAACGATTTCACCTGCCATTCTTGATTGTTCGCTCCACTGATTGAGAAGAGCAAAAAGGTTTGACAATTATTAGTTAGACAGAGATTTTTGTGAGATAGATGATTTTTATGAACTGATCAGATCTACTTTTAAATAAAGTTGAAGTGGGAAAATATCAGGATGCCTGACATCATGCCATACGCTGAAATAACATTTTCGTTTAAAAACAAAATAATAATAATAATAATAATAATAAATAACATCATTATCTTGAAGAATTGGGGACATTGAAGATGCCAATAATTTATATTATGTAAATATATTTTTGAATAAAATAAGTTTCTTAAATTTATTTCTTAAAAGTACATAAATATATTATTAACACTTAATTTTAATATAATTTCAGATACTTTTTTGTTAGGATTTGATTTTGCATCTACATATTTACCATTATAATGTTTAAAAACTTTGTTGACGGTACGGTGGATTTCGGAGAATAATGAAAGTGTTAGGGTGTATTTTTACCATTTATGAAACTAAGAGAGGATTTTTAGCAACATATTATGAAATTAGTTGGATTTTGACCATTTATGAAACTGTGGTGTGGATTTTGTCCAATAATTTATGAAATGGGGTGTATTTTAATAATATACATAGATTTTAAAGTATAAAAGACTTTTGTCCGGAATTGTAAAGGTTTAAAAACTGTGAGACAAATAATTTCTCCAGTATAATTTATGCAGTGGACGGTGACATCTGATCAACTTGCGACTGTATTTAGGTATGAAAATCTGCTTTTCTATTCTCGATTTAGTTACTTCTTCTATCTTGAGATTACTAGTCAAACGATTTGGTTTGTTATATTTTGATAAACCGATTCTCAGATGTTGTAAATATGTTTAAAAACTTGTTGCACCTTTTTATTTCCCTTTTAATTGTTTTTTGAACTCTAAGAATTTATGAACTGAAATTATTGTATGTTGCAATCATTTCTTTTTTTTTTCAATAAATTACTAAGTTTCCTCTACAGTTAAAGCAAATGTACTTAATGTTTATGTATTTTTCAACTAGCCTAATTAATTATATAGGAATTCAATTAGGCGTTTCAGTAATTTGTTAAGGTTTAGTAATTAAAATAAGTAAATTCATATTAAAGGGTGTCATTGGCATTAGGTTTGGTGCTTATATTAATGATTTAGTTTTCAAATTTTAGACATGGGTATGGGCATTGGCATTTGGCTTGGGAGATGTGTCTTTTTATTTCCAAGATATGAATTTCATGGTAATTAACATTTATGGTGAGGGCAATTCTATTGCAAATGCTTTAGCTTTAGCTTTAGCTTTTGTTTTTGTTTTGTTTTTTGTTTTTTTTTTGTTTGCTCCACTTGGGCTTGGGAGATGAGTCTTTCTTATTTTCAAGATATGAATTTCATGGTAATTAACATTTATGGTGAGGGCAATTCTATTGCAAATGCTTTAGCTTTAGCTTTTTGTTTTTGCTTTTTTTGTTTGCTCCACTTGGGCTTGGGAGACGTGTTTTTCTTATTTCCAAGATATGAATTTCATGGTAATCAACATTTATCATGAGGGTAATTCTACTGCAAATGCTTTAGCTTTTGTTTTGTTTCTTTTTGTTTTTTGTTTTTTTTGTTTGCTCCACTTGGGGGTGGATGGCTCCCTTTTCTTGGGTCCCCTTCTCTCTTGTGATATTATTGGCAAATACCATTATTGATTTAGTTAGTTTTGACTTTGGAGTGTGGATGCTCTTTTTCCTTGCTAGGTTTTTATGATTGAGTTTTTCCGGTAAGATTTTTAATAAGATCTATTATAGAGTATAATTTGTAAAGGTTTGGTTTTCGAAAAAATCTTCTATCAACAGAGTCTATCCGATAAAAATTCCTAATCGAAGAAGTGAAAGAACACAGAATAGATGAGGGCCAACGATACGTCTAAAAAGAATGAAGGAACGAACCGTAGACCACTAACTAAATGAGACATAGCCTACCTGCCATAGAAAGAGTAGAACCCGCCTAAAATTGAAGCTTCAGATGAATTCTACAATAAACATGTAACCAAATGTGTAGAGTTCTATTTTAAGGTTATTTTATAATATTAATTAACATTATATTTTAAATGTATAATTCACATTATGCTGTACATTTGTTGACATATATTATTTATTGATAATACTATTTTTATAATCAAATTAATTAATATTACATATTTTGTTTAGTGCACACTCAATTTTGGAAGAATTCATATTTATAAAAATAAAAATCTTTTAATAAACATTCAAAATATTTATTACATCAATTTAATTAGAAGTTTGTAACACTCCTAAGTAATTAACAAGTATATGCGAGTACAAGAAACATGAAAGTAATTTAAACTATCTGCATTTATATCTGCACATCTTTAACTAATCTTTATCTGAATACATTCGCATATCTTTAACTCATCTTTATCAGGAATACATCTACACATCTTTAAATGCATACTTTTACACATATTTCACTTCTAAATTTCAACATCTATCAATCTTTATATGCACACACATTAACACAAGAAATATGAAAGTTAGTAAAAGAGATTAGTATATTTTGAACATAAAAAGATATCAACGTAGTATAAATCAAACAAACTCCACAAATTACCAATCCAAAAGAGTAAATTTATCTAAATAAAATATAAAATAAATTAAATAATCCAAATTTAGATATTAACTCAAGCCACAGTAAAGGTTGAAAAAATATGCAGATCTCATAAGTGTTTAAAACCAACTAAGATATCCAAATAGTACAGTCAGTATAATTTGATATCCAGGAATACAATATATTCTCACCACAAATTAAGCACCACTGTTCAACAAAAAAGATCAAAACAACTGACCAGATTTGTTATTTGCAAATAAAAAAAAAAATGATAATAACAGTGTTTGAAGGTCAGAATCAAGTTTCTCACATTGTTTTAAAGAAAATGACTTGAGAGAGATTTTAAAAAAAAACACACACACAAAAATAAAAGGAAACTAGAAAAAATATATATATTATAACAATTATTCACAAGTAATATAAAAATTTCACTTAGGTGGGAAATTTTCTGCTAAAATTGTTATATATATGTAGACAACAATCACTACTTTTAGTTTGGTAGATCTTGAAATTTTATAATTTTAATATTTATCAATATTTAATCATATCAATTTTGTTTCCAAGTAACTTTTAGCAAATTACAAATTAATAAAAGATAAAAATTTTTATTTAATAAAAATAAAATATGTAATTATGTTCTATCCTATGTACATATATGGTTTTTACAATAAACAATATTATTTAAAAATAACAAAAATTCTTCATTATTTAAAAGTTTAATTTTGGTGTCATCATGGCTACACATATTAATAAACCTTACTAATAATATATTTTTAGTTATAATTAACATATTTAACGACATATTATATGATATCGCCATAATAACAAGAAGTAGGTGTCACCAAAACCCTACAATTATGTCACTAAAACATGAGATTAATGTGTCACTTTGATGACATATATTCAACAACATCGTGCTTAATGCTTAAAGGAGTCACCAGATACTACATTTAGTGAGACATTTTCTATGTAACTAATATTCACATCATTGATGAACAATTCTCCATTTAAATTTCAAGACTCTTAAATAAATTAACACTTTAATTTAATTTTTTTTTAATCAAATTTACTCATCATCTAAACAAATTTCATTTCTTTCATAAATACATCAATATTTTACAATTAAAGTATCATATGAAAAGGCTTCGATTTTCTAAGAAAAAAATTCAAATTCATTTAAATCAAAAATTAAGGTTTTTTTTTTTTTTTAACAACAATTTTAACTTAAAATAAAATTAAAGTTTATTTTGATAAAACCATGTTCTTTTTTCTTTTGGAGGTTTTGAATACCATTACAAATCTATTTTTAGCAATCTTTTTTAAGGATAATATTGAATTTTCAGAAGGTTTGACTATTTTATTCAATCATTAACTTTAAAAATAATTATTAAAATCAAGCTAAGAATTTCAATCGAAAAATAAGACCAATGATCGGATAATATAGTGAAATTCTTTTTGGAAATAGACCGAACTGGGTTTGGATGTACATACAGTTTTTTAAGGGTGTAAATATCGGTTAATGGCTGCACATTTGACATGGCCGACCCACCAATAATATGCCACGTAAGAGCTTTGTTGGTCACCAACTGACCATCCAACCACTGAAAACTCCACCATCGGTCAAATTCCACACTCCACTCCAACCCCATTATACACCAACATTGATTGTTCAGTTTTCGATCAATTTCGGCTCACTCAACCACCAACTGTTGCCTTCCATTTCCCACAGTCGCTTTTAAATTTTTTCAGGTCAGTTGCCCCCTCTCATTTATTTACTCTTTCATTTAGTTAATTCGATGCAAAATGTGTGCTTCTTAGATTGTATTTTGTGTGTTTTGATTATAACAATTTGATGGTAATGTTATAGGTGTTGGTACATTGCAGAAATGATGCAAATTTAGGTTGATTGATTGGAATTTGATAGTGGTTTTCAGTTGGGGAGAGTTTTAATGGATAGTACTACTAGTAGTAGCCCTATTTGTAAAGGGCATCATCAGCAGCCCTCCCTGCCCGAATCCGATACTACCAACACAGACCTAAACATCACCCAATTCTTGGATTTGAATGACCCGTGTGTGTTGAGGAGCCTCAAGTCGAATGACATGCTTGGTGGAGAGTTTGGCACTCTTGATGAGGCCGAGGCGTTTTATGACAAGTATGCTAAAGTTGTAGGGTTCAATGTTAGGAAGGATGATTAATGTACTAACAGACGTGGTTCTGTGACGTTGAGGCGATGGGTTTGTGCGAAGCAAGGTTATAGGCCCCAAAAGTTGGTGCAGAGACCAGATAGGATTCGCCAACCGCGCGCTTTAACGCGTGAAGGTTGTCGTGCTGCTTTTAAAGTGAATCATCGTAATGAGAAACGGAAATGGGTTGTTAAGGAGTTTGTTACGGATCATACTCATGTGTTGGCTTCAACCTTTGATATTCAGTATTTTCGGTCGCACCAAAAATGTACAGGGTTTGGACTCGGTGCGAGATTTGCAGAATGGTGTAGATGCGTCATCGATTGGGTATATCACTGATTCTGATTTGGGAACAGCATTGGCATACTTATCAGCAAAGAAAGAAATGGATCCAGGGTTTTACTTCAAGTATACTCTCGATGAAAATAATAGGTTGCAGAACTTGTTCTGGTCTGACTCCGCTGCACGCCTCGATTACAGTTGTTTTGGTGACATTGTTGCAATTGATTCCAAGTATAAGAAAAATGCTTACCATAAACCATTATTGATTATTGTTGGAGCTAACCACCACCGGAAAACATCTGTGTTTGGTTTTGGTTTATTGGCAGATGAAACGGTTGATTGTTACACCTGGCTTTTGGAAACATTTTTGGTGGCTATGCAATGTAAGAAGCCGTGTGCAGTACTTACTGACAGCAGCAAGGCTATGCATAAAGCAATTAAAAAAGTTCTTCCTGAATGCGTTCATCGTTTGTGTTGCCGGGATTTGGAGTGCAATGCTCATGCAAAGGTCAAGGACGTGAACTTCAAGCAAGCATTCCGACATTGCATGCTGACTAACATGACGTCTTAGGAGTTTGACCAACAGTGGTCTGAGATGGTAGATAAATTTTCTGTGCAAGAAAATCCTTGGGTGTTGAAGATGTATGCAAAACGCCATTGGTGGGCGGAAACTTTTCTTACAGGTAATTTTTTTGGTGGGATGAAAAGCAGTCAAATGCCTGAGAGTATGTATGCTTATTTGAATCTTTTTGCAGAGTTCCGGGTTAAGCTTTATGAGTTTGTTCGCCAAATAGATCATGCGTTGGCTAGAGTTCGAAGTAATGAAGCTGAAGACTATTTTGAATCAAGGTCTAGTATTACGGTCCGAGTAGGATGGCTAGAGAAACATGCTGCAGACGTTTTCACTGGAAACATTTATACTAGGGTCCTTGAGGAGATATGTGAAGAGGCCCGATTGATCATTTCTGGCTGTGTTGAGGACCTGGACAAGCGGGTGTACACTTTCACTAAATTTAGGAGTCCTCACTTGAAATGGAAAGTGTTGTATTCTCCTGCAACTAAGGACATGGAATGCTCATGTTTGTTATTTAAGACGCTCGGCATACCATGCAGTCATTCATTTTCAGTCATGAAAGCAGAGCATTTATGTGAGATCCCTGAATGTTTTATTATGCAAAGATGGACAAAGAATGCAAAGGTTATGGGGAGCAATGATTTCAGCGAAGAAGTGCCTACTGAAGTTACAGAGCTTTGTCCCTTTTGGATCACTTATGGCACAGCACTCCAAACTGTGTTATTATGCATCCAAGACCGTTGTTGGGTATAATGAAGCAAAGCAAGCAATATGTTCCTTGACTTGTCGCACTATGGATCTCCAAAGCTGTAACAGCACACTTGTACCTTCAAAAAGGGCTGCTGTTGCCAATGACCCCTACATAGCCAGGACAAAAGGAGTAGCCAAATCTCATAAATAATGTAATGCTACTGTGACAGAGGGTGATCAATGTAAGGAAATAGCGCACAGTAATGAGACATATGAGAAAACCAATGTAAGCAACTATTCATTTATCATTTACTTGCAATTCAATTCACGAAAGAAACGTGGTTAGAACTTGTTATGCTCACATATATACTGCATTCAATCAATATTTTGACTATGTTTTCAATTTTTAATTTGAACTGCATAGCAAAGCTAAAGCATGATTATGTGTTATAAATCTAGTAGTTAGCATGATCTAAAATAGTGAACAAAATTAAGTTGGATGCAGTAGTCTGGTTTAATAATGATGGTTTTGCTAGAAATTAGCAGAGTTGGTTAGTCATATTTGCTTTTGGCGTATTGTCCAAGGTTAGAGAGCATTTATTCTGTCAAAGTGCTAGCAGGTGTACCATTGAAATAATGAAAAGCCTTTTTTGTTCAATCATTTGAGTATGCAGACTAAATTTGTATCTTAATCAAAGACCTTTATTGTGTATTCCTTGCCAAAGTATTTTAATATTTTATCACATCAACCTTTTGATTATGAAATGTGCAACCTTTTGATTTACTGGCTATATCACAAGCATTATGATTTTGGCAGGTCTTTCTAACTGGACAAAATAGATCTGAGTATTAATGGTGAGAAATGGAAAAGATTGTGTCACAGTGAGGGTGCAATAAGGTTTCATACTGCAGCACTGTTGCATATTGTATATACATGAGACAATGCTAATGTTCTATTATTTTTCAGCTGCATGGGGGAAGTCACTTGTATTTCTGCTACTGGCCACGTATTTGCACTGGAAACAATCCGGCAAAATGTAAAAAGGTTAGTGCAGAGTGCAGCATTACAAGATTGACCTCTTTTCTGTTCAATAGTTTCAATTTTTTTTTTCCTGTTTATAGTGTTTCACATACAAATATAACTCGTGTAGATTTACATTTTAATTCCACAATTTTTACAAGTTTTCTGAATTTGACCAAAATAGTCTCTAGCTTTTTGAGCACCCGATTAGCCCCTGACATCAAAATTTTGTTCCTTAACTTAATAGGTGGACCCAAAACAAGAAACTACTATTTAAAGCCAAGGTGCTCAAATCTCTGCTGACTTATATTTCGTTCAAGTCCATTTGGAACTATTTTCTTGGTTTTACACAAATCAAGTTGAAGTGCAGATTAAACTTGAAGAATTATAAGTTCTCCTACCCCAATCAGTATCTCCCATAAACTAGATGACCAAAAAAGGAGCTTTTTTCTGTAAAACAAAAAGATAAAAAAAACCCTTGACTTATTTTTCCTTTTTGATATCAGAAAAAAATGCTATTGAGAAATAATACATTTAATTACTAGAAAATATAACATTGAGGCTGCTGAACCTTCTTTAAATTGCAGGAAATGATGAATGAGAAAATGACTAAACCTAGCACACCTGGCACTTTCCTTCAATTAAGAGAAGGTGAGGTTCTGTCTAGGTTTCATTCATCATTTCCTTGATGTTAACTTATATACAATTATATTAGGAATGGAGATAGAACCTTGTTGGAATATATCCCACAGAAATGATGGTGAAAGGTCGAATATATCCTTGTTGGAAGTGCTTTGCATGATCTTGACAGTGTGGCACTTAGTGGTGAGGAAGCATAGAGCTAGGCACGATTTGGACAGCAAGTGATGCTCCTTGGTGTGCTTCTTGGCATGTAAGCACGCTTGTGAGCCCGCCAGCTCTGACCTTTACTCACTAAAATGGTCATATCTTTCTTTATGGACCTCTGATTGATGAACCGTCGGTTGCTATAGAAACTAGACATCCGTAGCTTTAATTTGATAGGTTGTAGCTTACACAACTCAAATGGATGACTCCACATGAGCTCTCACAAATCAATCCATCTTTTATGCCAAAAAATTCATGAATATGCCACTTTTTTCATAAGATCCAAGCCCAACATTTTTTTAACTTAATTTCATGTCGAATCCTTTCTAATTAAGCATATACACCATTTAGAAACTTATTCCCTAAAGACACTAAAAAACACATAACAAAACACTCGAAAACAATAACAAAGATATAGATTTAGAGGTCTAAATTTTCACTAAAAATGTCTTTATCCTCACTCTATGGTCCAATGGATTTTATGCTTAAATGTTTGTCAATGTGTGGTCAATACACAGAGATCCTTCTGTTTGGGAAAATCCTTTGGAATTTGATCCTGAGAGGTTCTCAGATGGTAAATGGGACTATAGTGGAAGTGACCTAAGTTGTTTTCCATTTGGGTCCGGATGAAGAATGTGTGCAGGCTTAGCAATGGCTGAGAAAATGTTTCATGTATTCTATCGCTACACTTTTTCATTCCTTCTATTGGAAATTGCCGGACGGAGAGAAAGTTGATCTTAGAGAGAAGTTTGGAATTGTTCTCCAGTTAAAGAATCCCCTAGCCTTGTGGCAATCCCAACACCAAGATTATTTGATCTAGCATTATATGAGTGAGTACGGAAGCAGGCTGCATTATATGGACATACATGAAACATGTATAAAAAGATCCTTGTTCAATTACTTTAGCATCGCTTTGAAGAAGACTGGGTTGTAAGTTCATGTCTATAGTTTAATGGACTTATTTTCTAATTTTTAATGAGTGATTCTTTAGACAAATCTCAAAATATCTTTTAGTATTCTGTACCTTATTGGTGAATTTTGTTTTACTAACAACTTAATCTTTAACCATATTGACCTCTAATTCCTACAGGTTTTATGACGACCAGCACATCAAAGGATAATTTGTGGCAACAATACCATTTTTTAGTAGGGATTTGCCCTTATATTGATGGGAGACATATGTGTTAATTAATTATTTTTAAACATATGGATGGGAGATATATGCGTTAATTAATTATTTTGATAGTGGTAGTACAATACCTTATTATATGAAAAAAAAAACATTCTCACTTCCTAACGTCATTAATGATAAACACAAATATATACTATGTTAATAAAATATGAAGAAGAGTTCTTTTTTCTTTTTCTTTTTTTTTTAAATGAAGAAGAGTTGCTAATGGTAACTCACAAGCTCATCATTAGCCATCTTTATTTGAGCCCACTATTATAAATGAAAAACTTGACAAACGATAGTCACAGAAGCTGGTTATAATTGCATGTAGTCGCAACTGCCTACAACTTAATTCAACTCCACCGCATTATGAGGCGGGCTGTATCTGGCCTCAGAAGTTAAGAAATGCAGCTCTATGCAATCATGGACAATATGCCCTCGGGACACCATGTCAGCATTCTTCAACACCCAGAATCCTATCCTCGTCTAGGCCTGGAACTAGAGGACAATTTTTACTCGTCAAAGAAAATATCTTTTTTCTGTAGAGAGACAAGACACTTCCACTTGTTTCTCGCGTGAATAATTTCAAAGGGACAGAAAATTCTCAGAAGACTCGGGCCCGGTAGAACCTTATCTTCGTCTAGAAGTGGAAATATGAGGCCAATTTCCAGAGTCAATCGTGTGGAAACAGAGAGGTTACGTGGCCCCCTAGGAGATAAGTTCTAGTGTACTACGTCCTTGCAACTAGTATTCATCAACTTTTGATAAAAGTATATGTTTAACCCAATGATGCCCTCCCTCAAATTGCATCCTCCAGCTTTCTAACACTGAGAGTTTTCTGAGCTTTTCAAATGATGCCAACTTGAGGGGTTTGGTCATTATATCAGCAACTTGATCTTCACTCTTACAATAAACAAGATTTATGATTCCATTCTTCATGAGTTCCCTTAAAAAATGATACTTCACATCTATATGTTTGCTTCTTTCCATGAAGAACTGGATTCTTGGACAATATTATTGCTGAACTGTTGTCACAATAAACTAGAATTGACCCTTGTTGTTTGAATTAGAGTTCTTCAAGAAGTTTTCTTAACCAAATAGCTTGACAAGCACATGCAGTTGCAAGCTACAAATTCTGCTTCTGTTGTTGATAAAGTGACAATTGGCTGTTTCTTTGAAGGACCATGAAATAGCTTCCTGAACTCAGCATAAAAACATATCCTGACGTATTTTTTCTGTCATCTTAATGCCCCACTTGGTTACAGACCAACGCTACTTGGTCCGGCTTGTCACATTTCCTTTGCCCATGACAGAAACCGTGGAGTTGTCTCCAAATTTTACAGTGTTTCGAAATGATTCATCCAATTCCGAAAATGCAGACTTCACTCCACACATGTGATTGCTACAACCCGTATCCAAATATCACATATTTTCGTGAATATCTTCCCTGACATAGCATGCCATTAAAAGAGAGACAACTTCTTCTTGCTTCTTCTGCAAAGTTAGAATTTTCACCATGCTCCTTATTCAAATTAGTTCGACATTCATACTGATAATGGCCATACCTGTGGCACCTAAAGCACTTAATATTGGATTTGTCTGCTGACTTTTGTCTGTCAGTGGTAGAATGGTGACCACCTCGACCTTTTCCTCTCCCTTGAGAATCATGAATCTGGTTATCTTCAGATTTTTGTTGTTGTCTGTGGTCATTGTTTCTCTACCTCTGCCTCTACCTTTGCCTCTTCCTCTTCCTCGATCTGCTGATCTATGTGCCGTAAAAGTTTGGTTGTCAATTGTGACCTTCAGAGCTTGCTCCTCCTTCTTTTGTTGATTAATTTTCTGCTCATGAACCAATAGAGAACTTTGTAATTCGTCAATTGAAAGTTCATCAATATCCTTAAATTCTTCAATAGAACAAACAACAAAATTGAACTTTGGTGTCATCGATTGAAGAATCTTTTTAACAATGGTGACATCCTCCATTTTGTCTCCATGAATTCTCATTTTGTTGACGATTGCCATCGTTCTTGAAAAATAGTCTAACACCGACTCTCCTAATTTCATTCGCAGTGTTTCGAACTTTGAACGAAGAGTTTGTAGCTATTGCCTCTTTGTTCTTACTGATCCTTGATACTTTTTCTTCATGGAATCCCAAATCTGCTTGGAAGTGTCTTTAATGAGAATGGTCTCCAATATTAAACGATCAATAGCTTGGAAAAGATAATTCTTTGCCTTGAGATCTTTCAACCATAGCCCTTCAAGTTCTGTTCTTTGTGCATCTGATAATGCATTACTAGTAGTTGGTTCTGCTATTCCCTCTGAGACAACCTACTAATATTCTTTGGACCTTAAAAAATTTTCCATCAACATACTCCAATGATCATAATGACCATCGAAGCGGGGAATAGAAGGTTGAACAAAGTTACTCTTTGTAGCCATGAGAAAACAATTGCTGCCGCAAAACAAACAAATCAAGTGAAATAAAAAAAATCTACTGCTCACGATTACTTTTATTGGCTTACCCTCTGTTTGTTTTTCTCACTTACTAATACTACCAAACTTTTGACACTCACACACTTTAATGGCTTTGATACCAATGATATAAAATTATGAAAATACAAGAGGACAAAAAGGTTCAATAGCTTCATTAACTTCTAGGCCATTATATAGGCAATTACACAACAAATAAAAGCATGAAAATAGGCACTACTTACAACGTGCAGAAACCACTTCCTACAAATTAGACCATTACCCAACAAAACACTAAAATAGGAAAATAAAGTGAAGCACCAACAGACCACTACTTCACACAAATAACAGAGCATGAACTTCACTAATAACAGACTCCTATTTACTAGGACTAAAAACATGCAACTCAACAAGTAAAATGTATGTCTTTATGTCTAGGAAAATGGTCCCCTTTTGGATTGAAGTCTCATTCTCAGCAACCAATAATTCAAGGATTCGATATCTAAGGACATTCACATACAAAATTCATAAATGCAAGCTTCCATTATAGAGGTAAAATGCATGTCTTTATGTCTGGGAAAATGGTCCCCTTTTGGATTGAAGTCTCACTCTCAGCAACCAACAATTCAAGGATTTGATATTAAGCACATTCACAAACAAAATTCATAAATGCAAGCTTCCATTATATATAGGAGTAAGTAAAATTTGTCTTTGTCTACGAAAATGGTCCCCTTTTGGATTGGCATCTCATTCTCAGCAACCAATCATTTGCTTCAGTTTCTAATGCCCTTCATTCATTGAATATTCAACTAAAGTGGGAACCCCCCTAGCCATAACTTTTTTAGTTGATTTGGTCAAGTAATAAAATAGAACATGTCTTGTCGTAGGTACAATTCGGTGGTAATCATGACTCTAATGTCCACTTTATCATATAACTAATGAAAATCTAATTAGAACATGACATCTTGTCAATTTTTTGGGTGGCATGATTGTTCTAATTAGGTAATTTGCCTAAAATACCATGGTGTGATTGGTTGTTGGGACAATTAGCAAAATTTTGAACTACAGATGATGTGCATTTGTACATAAATATTTTGGTTTCCTCTTTCTTGGTCAATCTTCCAAGATTTCAAGTGTGAATTACAAAAATATTTGTTAGTCTTGGTCATCACTATCGAGCGTGAAACTTAGAAGACTAAATGGCTCATGGGCCATCCAGGTAAAGATAAACAAAATGAGCAATACTACCAATTTTTTAAAAAGCACATCTTATATAATTGTGCTTGTCATTTGTGATTTTGGATCTCTTGTTGATCTGAATGTTTTTTTAAACTTTTGAAGCTTTTACAATGATATTAATACAATATCAATAAACGAATAACTAATCATATTTATCAACCATATTTTAACTTATACTTTTAGTCCAAACAAACGGTAATATGGATGATACAATTATAATCACATCATTAAACGTGAGTGTTTGGACATAAATTTTCGATCATTTATAATCGATATAGTAGTTTGTTGAGACGTTAATTATCATTATTTTGTACTCAATTTATCTATTTTTTATATTATATTTTTGAGTAGAATTAGTGCTTTTATTACGTTAGTGTTTTTATATTTAATTTTAGGTTTCCAGAAGAAAAGAATGGAATCGGAGGATTTTTCAAAATTAAATATAGCAAAAGAAATCAAAGATCCAACTTAGGAAATATTTGTGAGAAGATTTTAAAGTTTAGGGGCTTAATTGTAAAAATTCAAAATCTTTTGATCCAAAGTATAAAATGAAGAAGGTGGGGACCACATTGCAATTTTCCAAGTCAAGCTACGTGAAACGGTAGCCAAGTTCATGTTTTGAAGAGTTGCAACCATTGGGCCGGTTATGACCTACGGTTATATCCATGGATTACCCCACTAACCCGTGTGTTTTTGAAAGATGGATATAATCACCATTTCGGGTTGTGGCACGGATCCGAGTCGAGCCGGAGGATCCGTGCTCGTTATTTTACTCCTTTATATCAACATTTCAGGTGCCCAAGAGCAGACTCGCATGATTTTGGCTTGCTTTCTCACCAAAAAACCTATTTTGGTCGACCCTAACACTCTATAAATAGGTGTTTTCACTACTCAATTGAGAAAGAACATCAAATAGGAGAGAGAGAATGGACGAGCAAGGCTGAAAGTTTCGGTTCTTTCTTTTCTTTTCTTATTTTTATTTTTATGAAGTTAGTTTATTAGTTAGGCTAACTTGAAACCCTAAACATAAACTCCATTTGTTTATTTTTTCAATAAAGTTTAATGTTTTGCGTGTTGAAATTAATGTCTCTATTTTAATTTTATCCTATTTATTTTGTTTCTTTAATTGATCATTTTATAAGCATATTTTTAGCATTATGTTGTAGAAATATAAACCGCACACCTAATGGAAATATTCTTTGTTTGCAACAATCAATTGTTTACGAACCAATTGAGGTGCATTAATTTATAGATATTTATGATAGACACCATATTTAGGATTTGTATGACATTCATATTCTTCTAGTGCTTAATAGATTCAAATTATTAAACCTAAGTAGACATCATGCTATGTTATAATTAGGAACATACGTATCTACACAGACACCACGCGATTTACATATTAACTAAGTAAGAATCAATACAATATATAGTATGATCATTAAGAATCAATACGATATATAGTATGATCATTACCTTGTCGTGAATGTTTTCATCATGCATTATCATGAACTTGCTTTATTAATCTTCATATCAAATGAAGGATTGTTTAGTGGTGGATAAATGTCTTAACTCAACTTTTATTATTGATTTTCTTTAATTTAATTTTATGCATTAATTTAGTTTAGTTTAATCTTAACTCCAAAACTCATTTCTTTATTTTAATTGTTTTTAGTTTAGGATTTAAGTAAACTTAAAACTAAAGTAAGTTGAAACTTCTCGTGAGATCGACCCTTGCTTACTGCTGTATTCAATCAAACGATTTATACACTTGCAAGGTTTAGCATTTGGTTTATTAAAAAATTAACTAACATAGTTATCAAATAAATTATTACATCTTCCTCCGGATGGATGGTTCTCCAAGTTCTTCTCTTTGGTAACAAGTTTCTAGGTTGTTTCATTTATAAATCTCTTGAATGACAATTTTTTAGTTTGTTTCATTTGAAAATTGATTCGATTTATTTTTTATTTCTAATATACATAGCACACTTATTGGTTACATGTTTTTATGTATGTATTAACTTCTTTTTGATAGATAAAGATCTATCATTATGTCCTTCCCAATTAATGTTATTTTTAATTATTAATAAATTTTCTTATATCGTGGAGGTCCTCTCAAGAAGAAAAATGGTAGATTGTCTAAGATATAAGAAATTGGAGATACTTGTAAATAAGTTTTATTTCAATGGAAAATCGACAAAAATAAATGGTTATGCGATGACAGGCGGTTGGCCCATCAATCTCTCTCTAAATGGGGACACATTACAGCTTTTTCTCCACCACCCAAAATAAGATTCCAATTATCATCGTCACCATCATCATCTCTCTTGTACATTCCAGCTTTCTTCTCTACCCACTAAAAAATCGAATTTGGCAGTTTCAAAAAAAAAAAAAAAAATCGAATTTGATCCACAATCCATCAAGATTCTGATGACAATGAGACAAACAGTATGTTATTCATACGAATCCAGCCACTTTCTCTCCATGTTGAAGTATTCCCCATTCATTTTCTTGGTTGGCTAGGATTATCGTATAACCAAGTTCGAGGTACGACTTGTAGAAGAAAGTAAATATCAGTTTCAATCATGTACCGAGAGTCTAAACGAACGACAATATTAATATTATATTTTAGAGAAAAATTTAAAATTATCCAAATTAAAAAAAAAAAAAAAATTGTTTTTAACCCATTACAAAGAACAATTTGTTTTTAAATTCTCAAACAAATTAATTACATCTAGTACTCTTATTAATCAAAATACCTGTGGTGTGATGGGAGAATAGGAAAGCATGAATAGAGGCAAGCATGACGGTAGAGTCTCCTATCAAGCTCCTCCTATCACAATATATTTGAAATTTTACTCACAAGAGCATTTTTAAAATCACATGATATTCGTCAAAGAAAATATCTTTTTTCTGTAGAGAGACAGACACTTCCACTTGTTGCTCGCGTGAATAATTTCAAAGGGAAAGAAAATTCTCAGAAGACTCGCGCTCTTAAATGTTGAAAATAAACTGTATTCTGTTGATTTGTTTAACCAAATGTGGCCCGGTAGAACCTTATCTTCGTCTAGAATTGGAAATATGAGGACAATTTCCAAAGTCAATCGTGGAAACAGAAAGGTTATGTGGCCCCCTAGGAGATGAGTTCTAGTGTACTACGTCCTTGCAACTAGTATTCATCAACTTTTGACAAAAGTATATGTTTTCATCAACGGCATCAAACTTCGTGTGTCTCAAAATTTTCATCTTCTCTAAAGGCTAAAATTATAGCATACTTTTTATCAGAGATAGACTAATGTGGAGCAAGGTATTTCATATTTGGTCTCTATGGTGCGATCCCATCGATGAAAATCCCAAAACTTTCATGGCAATGATCACTTGTTTAGCTGCAATATCCACTGTGATCTGGTTGTTGTTGAGTCTCAAAAAATGGAAAAACACAGTTGCTCCTCTGCCGCCAGGTCCTCGTGGCTTGCCAATACTCGGTTACCTTCCATTTCTCGGTACTCACCTGCACAAAACATTCACAAAATTAGCTGGGGTCTATGGTCCTATTTACAAGCTCTGGCTTGGAAGCAAATTATGTATTGTGGTGAGCTCACCATCACTAATCAAGGAACTGGTTCGTGATCAAGATACAATATTCGCTAACCGTGACCCGCCCATCGCTGCACTGATTTTCACACATGGTGGTAACGACATCGCATGGTGCCCATATGGTCCTGAGTGGAAAAAGATGCGCAAATTATTCGTGAGCAAGATGATGAGTAATGCTAGCCTTGATGCTAGTTACACTCTAAGAAAGCAAGAGATTAGAAACATTATAAGAGACGTTTATAAGAGAAGTGGCAAGCCCTTAGACATAGGTGAATTATCAGTTTCAGCCTCGATCAATGTAGTTCAAAACATGTTGTGGGGTTGCACGCTTGAAGTCGAGAAGGGGACTAATCTTGGTGTAGAGCTTCGAGCTTCGTTTGCAGAACTCATGGTTTTATTTGGAGCTCCCAACATTTCAGACATCTTTCCAGTGCTTTCAAGGTTTGATATACAAGGAATAGCAAAGCGCACAAAGGAAATTTCGTTACGGTTTGAAAAGATTATCGATTGTGCTATCGAAAGGTATAAAAATATGGTTACGATTAGAGGAGTGGGGAATAATGATAGAAAAAAAGACTTCTTGCAAATTCTCTTGGAGCTTAAGGAGAGTGAAGATAGTGCAACATCATTAACCACGGCCCAACTTAAGGCCATGGTCATGGTATGGATCCTATTTTCCTCAACCATAGTCCGGGGTACCTATGTAAAATATGTGTGGCCTAATTACATGAACATTTATTGTTAGTGCTAAAGTGATATTGTTTGTTGATTTAATTATTAAACCATAAAATCTGTCAGGCTTATTAATTAATGTTTTTTTTTTCTTTTTTATCTAATAGGATGTAATAATAGGTGGAATTGACACCACCACGACCATTGTGGAATGGACTATGGCAGAGTTGATGCAGCATCCAGAAGTAATGAAGAAGGTTCAAGAAGAACTGATTGAAGTTGTAGGAATAAACAACTCCATCGAAGAATCTCACTTGCCCAAATTACGATATTTAGATGCTGTTGTGAAAGAGACCATGCGTTTGCACCCCGCCTTGCCTCTACTGGTACCTCGTTCTCCAAGCCAAACTACAGTTGTTGGTGGCTATACAATACCCAAAGGTGCAAGGATCATGCTGAATGTTTGGGCTATTCATAGGGATCCTCAACTTTGGCACAATTCTTTGGAATTTCAACCTGAAAGGTTCCTCAACGATTCTGAAAATTTTGATTATTTAGGTAATAACTTTCAATATATGCCTTTCGGTTCTGGTAGGAGGATCTGTGCTGGGATTCCGCTAGCAGAGAGGATGTTGATGTTTTTATTGGCCTCATTGTTGCACTCCTTTGAGTGGAAATTGCCTAACGACACAGAATTGGACTTATCCGACAAATTTGGGATTGTTATAAAGAAACTGAGGCCTTTGGTTGTTATTCCAACTCCAAGACTATCTAATTCAGAACTCTACTAATAAGTTGCAAGATGTTTTAGTATTTGTCTATGTAGTCGAGAACTCTACTATATTTTGGGTAGCTATGTTAATTAAAAAATGGTCATGTGGACTGTAGCTTTGTTTTTCGTATTTTGTTTTTCTCCACCACTGTTTCTTGATTCCAATAATTGATGTATCGTTTTTCTCGCGTCTATATCGTCTTTGGTTTCTATAATTGGTCAGTTTTAGTTGCCCCCACGATTCCATCCGGCTGCTTATTGGTTGGTTGTCTCAAAGAAATTAGAAAAAGTTATATTCATCCTTTTTGAAGAATGTTTTATCAGGGCAATTATCCAAGTATTGCTGTATCCAAGGATTTCTAAACAACTTGTTCAAAATTTAGCACTTTCTATTTGCTAAGTTACGGTCTATGTGACTTAAAAGCTCAAAATAGTAACATAGAACTTTCAAAAGATCTTCATATGTAGTGTCGTGAGACATGTGGAACAGACCTCATGTAATGGTATAAGTTATTCAAGTTGTGAAGTTACTATTACAATTAACGTTAAAAATTAGTTGTGAAGTTAATCACGTGAGTTTTTATTAACTGTATTGTAAACTTTGTTTCCTTTTAAGAATTTTGGGGTCCAAATTCATTATATATGTGTTTGAAAATTCTAATACAAAATTATTGTAACCAAACATAACATCTAGAATAGACATGATGGTGAGTAGATTTTATCTAAGATTCTAAACTAGGTTAATGTTTAATCAAAATAACTATAAATGTGTTTAATTTTTTAATAATTATTATTTAATATGTAATATGCATTTCACTGTAGTAAAATAAATAAGATAATCACTTTATTAAAAATATTTCAAAAAAAAAATTATTGAGAAATTTTACAAAGAAAAATAAGGGTCCACTATATTTTAAAATAAATTATTATGTACATTATATATTAAGAATTTATTCATCTATAACATAATTAAGTGTTGATTTTTAGAGAAATCGGGTAAAAGCACACACACAAATATATATATATATATATATATATATAAAAGGATAATATAGGTAGTTAATATTGGCAATATATAGGGTGTATTTATATAATATGAATTTTAAAAAATCTTAATTAGGTGTAAATATAAAAGGGGGTGCACAGATAGTTTTTAAGGCATGTAAATATCTTCACTCATTTTTATCCCATTATAGTGATTTAAATGAAATCCACCACACAAATCGGGTAAAATAAACCCACCTCCCATTAAAAAAAATTATAAAAAAAACTCATCGCCCACCAGTCAATGATGGGATTCGGCGACCAAAGCACCACATTAAACCCGATGCCACATATATATATATATATATATATATATATAACATTGTTTGGGAATTATTATAAATATTCTATAATATAATTAATTTATTTAATTAATAAAAATATTATTATGAAATGTTATTATTAATTTTAATTAATTTTTAAAATTATTTTATTATTAATTGTAAAATTTTAACTAATTTAAAAATAATTTGAATATTTTTATGTAAATTAATTTAATAATGTATTAATTAATTTTATAGTAGCAAACATAAAATATTAATATTTTTTGTTCAATCCCAAACTCCTCCAAACAAAGAGATAATATTATTTTCAATTTAATCCCAACTGCATCAAATATATCACAATATTAATTTGATCCAATCTAAATTTTTAATCATTTACTCATAATAACATATTTAATTTGCTATAAGCAATATTAATCACTTGAATATGGAAATAAAGCAAATCTTGCTAAATGCAATTCTTAATTTCCTTATATGCTAAATGAAGAAAAATAATTAGAAATTAAATAATGGTTCAATAATAATTCTAAATGATGATAATATAATTTTGATTTATAGAAAATTTCATTCAAAATTTATTTGAATAATTTGATGAGATTTTTTTATTTTAATAAAATTAATTGAAAAATAGAGAAAGTGTAAATAGTTTAATAATCCAAAAAAATTTAAATTCTTTTGCAAATGAATTATTTAACTTTCTTATCATGCCTGTAAAATATCTCATCATAATTATTCAAATAATTTTTTTTTTATAAAATTATATTCAAATAGTGTATCGTAACTCATAATTATATTATAATAATTAAACATTATTATTAAACCATTAATTAATAATTAATACTTTTTTTCTTGCTTTATTAGTTATCGTATAAGGAAACTACAAATTGCATCTAACAAAATTTATTCTTGTTTCTATATTAAAGTGATTAATATGACTTATGGAACATTATTTGATATTTTATAAGAAGTAAATGACTGATTTGTAAATTTGTAA
This sequence comes from Nephelium lappaceum, assembly GCA_021234005.1. Taxonomy (NCBI): domain Eukaryota; kingdom Viridiplantae; phylum Streptophyta; class Magnoliopsida; order Sapindales; family Sapindaceae; genus Nephelium; species Nephelium lappaceum. Next base: position 16,639,367 of record CM038004.1, read on the forward strand.
AATAGTTCTAGCTAGGAAATAATTGGATATGAGGAGAATGGTAATAGAGCCACCTGAACACAATGGACAACTTATGGCAAGATCATATTTTTTATTAATAACTATAAAAATCTATCTTTATTTATGTAAAGCCCAGGTCAGAAATATTTTCTAAAATGATATTTGACTATGTTCATATTTGTCAATAAATATGACTATATGAGTGATTCCATAATTAAGCCATTGAACCCAACAATATCTTGTACAGATCTCGATTTTAAGGCATGTTTTATTTGAAAGGATTTTTTTTTTTCTTTTGAAATAATTTGAAAGGATTTATACATAAATTATGTAGCTGCATTTGGATCTGCATTGATTTTAAGTTAATCTAGATCAAGACTAGTGTATTGTTCACACCCCTCGTTTGACGGTTTTGAAACAGTAATTGATCCTAGTTTATCAAGAATGTTAAGTGAATGTTTTTGCTCTTATAAAACTATAGTCATATTCATTCCAGAATTTGGATGAAAGGGGCATTATTTCAATCCACAACCTCTTTGCAAGGAAAAACAACCGCGTGAAAGGCAATGTTACTAGATCAACCTTATCTCATATGTCAGGAAATCTATATTTCTTTATTAATGAAATGGCAAAATAGGGAAAAGGTGGTTGTTTAAAGTAGTATCACACTCATTTACCCTCTAAATTCATCTCTGGAAAATACATTTGATTTATGGTCAATACCAGGGATGGACCCACCATTCGGCCAGGAGACACACGTGTCCCTCCTCGATTTGAAAAAAATTCAAAAGTATGTACTGCACACAAATGTAACTGATTTTTTATTTCTGTGTGTTGTACAAATGATAATTGGCAAAAGTTGACAAACTGTTATTTTTATTATTATTTTTTAGTTACTTTTTTTTTTTATTGGTGTCAGCTTTCGAAGTTCAAACCATTGCCTTTCAGATGCAATCTTTTAACCAAAAACAATCTCGATTATTTTCATTCATCAAGTATTTAAACATATATAACAGAGAATTTATTTTAGTTATATAACACAAAATATGGGCATAGCATAGAAATGTAACCTATATATCCTAGTATCCTTCCGATTGTTGAAACTTGAAAATATCTCTTTATGGATTTTTCAGGAGCCTCCCTTTAAACTTTCTATTTCTATTTGATTTACACAACACAAATGGTTTTCACAAGCAAGAAGAGGCTTCTCATAGTTGTACATTAATTTTACTTCTATAATAGGAGTCAAACCCCCTTTATCAGGACTTAGCAGAGGAAGGTAGAGTAGGAGTATTGTGTGTATGTGTGTGTGTGTATATAAAGATTAATTTACTTGGAACTATTTTTCATTAGGTTATGTGATTTTTTACATTGACAAGGAATTCTTGGTTTATAAGAGAATAAACGTGATTCAAAAGGATGTAAATGATAATTGTACAATTTTTTTTACTTAGAAGGACAATTGATTATAAGGTATTTTTTGACACTATTGAATCACATTTTCATTAAAATTATTAATGTCAATACCTATTAAACTCTTCCAAGTTTTCTGGATGCCAAAAATTCACAGTATTTTCCATATATGAGAACACAACTTGGACACTAAATTGAACGAGTTGAATACGTAGATACCACCACTTGTCTAGAGAAAAATAATACTGATGACTCATAAATACTTAAAACGAATACTATATATAATAAGAAAGCAATATGCATATAATAAATTTAAATTAATTATTATATATTAGACTGAGTAAACTACTACATAAAAATGAAGAACCATGTGAAGTACTAATAAATCATACATGAAACAATAATTGAGACAAATGAATTCCTAATACATAAATAACAATAATAACTACGACTGTGCATATGATTAAATACTATTTACCCTATGACGTACTAGTAATTAAAATCTACATCCAACCATAATTAATCAATCAAAGTTGAGAGTCAAATCAAGTCCTCGTGATGCATATCCTGATCATGACCACCGGTACGAGGATTGCTTATCTGTGAAGTTGCAGAACCTGAGGCATCATTTTCTTTGAATTTGGATGAGGAAGAGAAGCCAAGCCCATTATTGACAAATTGAAGGCTATTATGATCCAATCTTAGCCCATCAATAGATGGTTGTGGTGCCACTTGAGGACTCGCCATGCCTTGCCTTAACCACCCACCAACACCACTTCCAACACCAATACCACCACCGAGCCGACCACGACCAACACCTCCAACACCACAACTGAGACCGACACGATCACCAATGCCAAGGCCAAAACGGTAGCTAGATGAGAGCCACGGAGAGAAGCAGAGAAGTAGGGCTGTCGGGGCTAGGGTCGAGGCTCCCCGCGCCCCGCTCCCCCCCCCCAAAAAAAACAATAAATGTTGTATTTATTTAAATTTTATATATTGTTATGAGACAATTGGATTTTCATCGTTATTCTTTTAACAAATTAAATTGTGATTGGTCCAAATATAGCCAATTCTTATTGGACGAGGGATTGGCAAATAATAATAATAGTTGTTTAAAAAAAAAAAAAGGAGTAATGATGATACCTTAGCCAACCACTCTTTAGGTGACTTAATATGATGTGTATATAAACATGTTTTCTGTTACTCAAGTCATTGAATGAAAACATGTTTATATTGCTGGTTCTTGCCTCTCTCATTCTCTGCAGCTCTTTTTTCTCTTCTTTAATTTACAATTTATTTCTTATGTTATTCCCACTAGTATAATATAATTGATCGCCTTATTTTTTTACATTTTTGTATTTCGTACTTTTACTTCCTCTAATTAATAAAGCGCACACACACATATATATATTTCATTTATTAATTTTTGTAAATGACATAAGAAATGCATGTTTATTACAAACTTATTGAATATATTTTCTTATTTATATTTCTATTTAAGGATTTGGCTATTTCACATAACAATTAACCTTGCACCTCAATTGGAACCCTTGGATTGATTATAAAGATGGTTATTGAAACTAATCTAAAAGCTCCAATTGAAGGAAAATGTTAATGATTGAATTGAAGGACAGAGTTAGTGGTTGGCATGGTATAACAACTTAGCCAAGTAAACCAACTTCTCGACGAGAAATTCGTCTTTGGCTGGTCGTCGATTTGAGAACCCCCAGATCAAGGGTTCAAGTCGGGTTAGTTGACTACGAGGCTAAGTTGGCCGAGTACTCAGGTAAACTTGATCAGTCAACTCGATTAACTCGTCCAACACTTACACAGATGATAGATCTTAATTTCAAGCTCAAATCTTCCACATGCAAAGTGACATTCACTTCCTAGAGAGAGAATGATTGCCCAAAGTCTATTTATCAATTAATTTGAATAAAACATAAAATAAAACACAAACCTTGAGCTCAATGTACTTCGCTTCTTACCGGTGGCAGCTTCTTATCCTTGAGCTTTTCTTGTTTGAGTCCTTAGTTTCTCACCATCCTTAAATGCCATGGCTATTATTAAAGTGGCTATGTAATCCTTGGTAAAACACCTATTTTATGTTCTTTCTACTTCCTCTCTTCAACTCTCTAGATCTTTCTGTTTCAAAAAAAAAAAAAAAGAAAGAACTCTTTTGATCTTTCATTGAAACAACACCACGGGTAGTTAAATCAAATGGAGACATTATATAAAGAGCTCATGGTGGGTTGATATTAATTAAAAATAAATGGGGACATTAAAAGTCCACCGTGGGTGTATCAAAGCAAATGGGTTTATAATTCCTTTTTATCTTTAAAACAACTGGGTGTGTCAGAGCTGTATCAAAAAAAAAAAAGAAGGGTATATCAAAGCAAACACTGTTTAATAGATAACTGGCCACTAAACATTGGGCTCTTTGAATTATTGATTTCGTTTGGGCTTTTTTATTTCTTCCCAATTGATGCAAGAGTAGGTATAATTGATTTTATGATAATAATTTATATGAATTTAGTTGATTCTAATTTATATGGATTCAATTGATTTTAATTTATATTTGTTTAGTTGATTTCGTGATTTTAATTTATATGGATTTAGTTGGTTTTAATTTATATGGATTTAGTTTATTTCAATTTAGGGATATTATGAAAAAACCCTCTGAAAAGTAAATAATCGGAAACAGCCCTCGGTTTTCATTTATTAAATGAATCGCCCCCTGCCGGTTAAAAAACTGGTTGGTGTTAAAGTTGAAAGGTATAATGGTAATTGGATGAGTAATTTTATTTGTTTTAATAAAAATTAAATAAAAAATCGAAAAACTAAATAATTAAATAAAAATTTAATTCATTATATCTTTACCATCTACCTTAGGATGAAAGATAGAAAAACAGTAGATATTAATTTAAAAAAATAAATAATTATTAATTTAAAAAAATTTAAAAACAAATATAAATTAAAATGAAAAAAAATTAAAAAACAAATTAAAAAAAATTAATGTCATCTCCACCATCCATCACAAGGATGAATGATGGAAATGAAGAAAAAAATGAAAAATGAAATATTAAAATGAAAAATAAAAAAATTGGTTCCAAACCTTATAAACCACACCTAGCTGTCTATCATTATCTCTTTCTTCTTCCATCATTTTCTTCTTCTTCTTCTTCTTATTCTTCTTTTCTTTTTCCATCTTCTTCTTTATCCACTGCCAGCGCCCAACGCCAAACACCCAATACCCCTTCTTCTTTATCCATCATCGACGCCCAACACCTCATCTTCGTCCATTGTCGAATGTATGGAAACCTAGGTTTCCTTAGCGATGGAGACCAGATTCGGTCTCTATCACATGGAGACCAATTCTGGTTTCCATGCGAAGGAGACTGTTAGGTCTCTTTCGCTAGGGACCTTTGGTCTTCAACGAAGGAGACCCAATGTTTTCAATTTTTCCATTTTTCATTTCATTTATTTTTCATTTTTTTTTTCAAATGGTTAATGATGATTATGTGTTGATGTTGCTGATGGTTGGGATTGATGTTTTTGATTTGGTGCGTAATTGATGGTGTTGGCGAATCGGAGTGGTTTGATTTGATGTAATAAATGATGTTTGTGGTTTGATGTGTTTGGGAAGTTACTGGAAACCCATTTCTAGGTTTCCGAGCTTGTTGGACATCCAAAATTTTTGGGTTCCCAGTTTGTTTTATTTTGTTTTGTTTTGTTTATTTTGTGTTATTTTCATTTAATATTATTATTAATTAATAATTTAAAGGGTATTTTAATCATTACATAAGTTTGAAAGACATAAAAGGGATTTTATGGAATTTTAATAAGGGTATTTTTGTCATTTCATGATTTTGGGCAAAAAATGTTAACATTTGGATGAAAAATTAACAGTAGGAGGCAGTTTACTTAATAAAAAAAAATCGGGAGACGGTTTACTTAATAAAAAAAATTGGGAGCTATTCTCGATTATTTTACTTTTCAGAGGGTTGTTCATAATATCCATTTAATTTATATTGATTTAGTTTATTTTAATTTATATGGGTTTATGATGATTTGTGGTCATATATATGATTGTACCCTATGATTTTTTATTTTTTAATTTTTTTTATAGGTTTGACTAAATTTGATAGTTAATCAACCGTTTAACTGTTGACCGATGGTTAAACGAAGTATTTGTTAAGTACTCTTCGAGTAGTCGAGAATTGGCTACTCATTGTCTTACCAGTCGAGTAGCAAGTAGCGAGTTTTAGAACCTTAGTGAATGAGTAAGGTACCTAAACCTTTCATTATATATGTAATAACTTTATTTCACGCATTGAATGTGAAATTGTAGTTAAGTTTTCCATATTTTTCCTTTTTCTAGCATAAGTTACATAATATATTATTTAAATTTAATATCTTTGTTATTTCTCCTACATACTCTTTAATTTGAAGTATAATAGTAATTATGAATTATGATTGTCAAAATGCATATTGTCTATGTTTAAAGAAAGATTATTGATGTTATAGTATTAACTATAATCATATTTGATAAATTTTATTGTTTAAACATTTTGTTTAATCTTTTTAATTTTATTTTTGTATAAATATTTATTTATAATATAAATTTTGAGGGGTAAAACTTAATAATTATATCTCCTTCAATTAGTTATGTCTATATTTTCTAATTTATAAAATGTTTTTATACCGTTGGAGTTTATTTAAAAAATTTATTCCAGCCTATCCTAATAGCAAATCTTGGCTACGTCGCTGGAGAGGAGGAAGGTTAGTGAATCAAGGATTCTATTCTGACACCAAGTGATGATCTGTTATTGTATGATGATGAAGAACCATAAAACCGATAGTAGGACAAACTTGAATTGTAATGATAATAAGACTAGTTTGGTGGGCCATAAAGACCCAAATCAAGGCCTTGGCGTCTTTTTGCAAGAGCGCGTTCTTGTTTACGTGCGTTTTGGTGACCACCTAAACTCTCTCTTGCAAAAGTTGCATGTGAAACCCTTCTTTCTGGGCTGCTCTTTCTCTTCATTCAAACCCTCATTTGAAGGATTTGGGTTGATCTGGTTGACAAGCTTGGATTCTATTTTCGACCCATCAACCGGTTCCTAATAAATAGCAAGCTGCAGATCTAGCCTAGGGCCAGAACCCGATTCAAGTCGTTGTTGTGTTGGCGGATCAGATGTTATCACAACTTGCTTCATTTTCATCTTCTTGTGTGTTGCACCACTTTCCATGCATGGAGGAGTTCCATTGCAGTTACATATTTTAATTATATATCGCTAACACAAATGACCAGTTACATCTGCCGAGTAAAATGAACTCACGGAGCAACTACTGAGGGCCAAAGTTAATTAAGGATAGTTCGTCATCTAATCTGTTGTAACATATTTTATTTGAACTACTGTACACTACACTTCATCCATCCCGGATATTATTGCTATTTGAAAGTATAATTTCATGTTGAAAATGGTTTTTGTACGTGTTTCTCAAGGAGCTATCCCAGCAACATTGAGAAAGGGTTAAATTTGAAAGTGATTTTCACTTCTTTAATTTCCAATTTGGAGCGACATGGGTCCTCTGGGATGTCAAGAAATCAAGGAAAACGCTAGCTCCATCGCTGCCAGGCCCCACGGTGGCTTCACAGCATTGGCAGGGCTGTATGCCTTTATTATCATTTCTAAAAGTGTTATCAATTTTTTTTTTCCAAATTTGTCGTCCACGGAGAACATGATAAGCTAACTTATAAATATCATAAAATTAATATGTATTAAAAATTTAATATATAATTATAAGTCAATTTATGATATTATTTAAATAATAAATTTTAAAAGTTTGTTTGACTGGTGTAGCATTACCCGTTTTCATTAGTTGTTTTAATTCTTGAACACATAAAATGTATAGTACTGTGGTGAGGTGACAGCCACAGGCTAATTAAATAAGTGGTATGTGATTTAGATAAAATATTTGCGGATGGTGACCCTGTGTCGTTGCAATGTCTCTTTCGTATCATTTCTGTTTGAACTTTAGCAAATACATACACGTAAATATTTTTGGTAAACATTAAAATAGGAAATAATGAAATAGAAAGTAAAATGCCATAATACTTAATATAAATCAGACTATGTATTGTGATAAATGTGTTAATGTTGTTAGAATGGTTTATTTATTAGTTTTATTAAGTTTAAATCTTGATTTGTGATGTATTGATGGTTTATAATTAGCAAAATGTTAGATTTTTCAAATTTTTATTCAAATTCATATTCAAACTAAATGTCATATAAGTTGTCAACATATATAATAATTAATATGATATTAGCATCTCACAAATCATATTATTTGGATATTAATTTGAACAAAAATTAATAGAAGTCTAGCATTATTTTCATAATTGTTAAGGATATTCTGAAAGTGTTAGAGATATTTTTACCACTTTTTTAGTGATGAGCAATTAAGCCAATTATGCATAGAGTATTAGAGTTTAGAGTGGCGATATTACCACCCAAAAAAGTTTATGTCCACCCCTCCTCTTTTGTGCACCATATTAATTTTTTAATTTTTTTTTTTTTAAGCACACCCCACTCTACACCATATATGCCTTTCAGCTAAAAAACCGTCTCCGTTTCTATCTTCACCATATGCATAACAGCCAAACGCAACAAATTCAAGGGGGATAGATTCCCTTTCTCAAGCATCGGTCTAAGCATATTTGAACGGGCATTTGAGCTCTTGCTAATGAGAGGGATAACTTGGTTAAAATATCAGGCTTAAGCAAACCTGATTTTTCTTCCAAGATCACAAAAACCAAATCACATGCTTTCTTCAACCAGTGAAGCTCAGATGAGTAAAACAATGCGGCAATAAATCTACTCACAACTTAATCCTCGGAAAAGCATACAATCTTTTAAAATCACTGAAAGTTTCCCATGCTTCATCCAAATGATGACTTTTCAAAGCACCATCAAGCTTCCTCAACAGAACTCCTTGCGAGGTAACATCTCAGCATAATTATCCTACCGAACATCACCCATACAAAAGCACTGGGGATTCAGAAACCGAGACTGTTTCCAAAATGTACCTAACACTCAAAACCTACCGAAAGGTCTGAAACTGTAATTAACAAAATCAGGCTCCTGAATCCAAGAAGTCCGAAGGAATCCCAAAGAATAGCTCTTGAAAAAGCACGAACGCAGAAGTATCATTCTTGTCAACATTATTGCCATTGAGCCATACGATCGTAACATCCGCACGTATATATTTTTGTTATAATATTAATAATTTGATTCAAAGATAATATTTGAATTTAAAAATATATACAAATTTGCAATGTACATACGATTTTAAAGGGGTGGAAATATCGTCATTTGATGGCTAGTTTTTGAGCATGTGTTGAGTTCACACGACACGCACACGAGAAACCCATGCAAGTATACACGGTCTTCAAGTAATACAAGGATGAGTAAGATATCGTTTCCACGAGGATTGAGTCACTTGTTAAGTACTAAAATTATTTCAAGACTAACTTATTCAAACTACAGAAAATGAGAAATGAATTTACGCACACTAAACTAAAATTAACAATTAAAAATAAAGAACTAAACTAACGGAATAGGAGCTCTAGGATTGCAACTTCGCCTTACTAATTCACCCAACCTAATTGTCTATCTTTTTCACTCTATCTCCATCTGATCCCCAATCGAGCAATACATAATTTATCCACACGACTCTTCCAATAGTCTAGCGGACATGCTCAAGCTTACCTAACCCACTATATTCCTATGTTGATTAACTAAGTCGAGTTTATTAAGTTTAGATTACTTAATGATGATTGCACAAGTAACACAAGTATGTTCCTATCTCATGCTACTTACATAACTTTAATTGGAGTCTAAACACATACATTCCTTTTCTAAGTTCAATATGGTTACTAAATCTCCTAATTAGTGATCAATAAATTTCGGAGCATTAAGTACATTTAAAGTAAAAAATTAAAATGGAAAAATAAGCTTTAATGACAAATTATAAGTCAAGCTATATAATTTGCCTACATTACAATCCTAGACAACAAATTAGTTTATGAATATAAGGGGAAAATCAACCATACAATGTTTTATGAACATATTTCAACAATAAACACAAATAAAAGAGAAAAAGTAAAGCTTATGGGGTTGGTGTAAAGCTTGCTCTTTCCCAAGAGTGCCTCTCTTTCTCTTTCAAGATTGAACTTCCTCTTTAGCTCTTTTTCCTTGTTGAACGATGCAAAGATTGAGTAGATTTTGTTCCTTAAGCTTGAGAATATTGTACCAATGTTGTTGGAGACCTAAGGGTTGCTCCCCCTCCAAAAGCTCTCTAATTTCATAGTTTAAGGCCCCCTTTATATGCTAAGGAAGTTAGAGCACAAAAATGATGGTGAAAAGTCGAATATATCCTTGTTGGAAGTGCTTTGCACAATCTTGACAGTGTGGCACTTAGTGGTGAGGAAGCATAGAGCTAGGCACGATTTGGATAGCAAGTGATGCTCCTTGGTGTGCTTCTTGGCATGTAAGCACGCTTGTGAGCCCGCCAGCTCTGACATTTGCTCACTAAAATGGTTATATATTTCTTTATGGACCTCTGATTGATGAACCGTCAGTTACTATGGAAACTAGACATCCGTAGCTTTAATTTGATAGGTTGTAGCTTACACAACTCAAATGGATGACTCCACACGAGCTCTCACAAGTCAACCCATCTTTTATTAAGTGAGTACGGAAGCAGGCTGCATTATATGCACATACATGAAACATGTATAAAAAGATCCTTGTTCAATTACTTTAGCATCGCTTTGAAGAAGACTGGGTTGTAAGTTCATGTCTATAGTTTAATGGAGTTATTTTCTAATTTTTAATGAGTGATTCTTTAGACAAATCTCAAAATATCTTTCAGTATTCTGTACCTTATTGGTGAATTTTGTTTTACTAGCAACTTAATCTTTAACCATATTGACCTCTAATTTCTACAAGTTTTATGATGACCAGCACATCAAAGGATAATTTGTGGCAACAATACCATTTTTTAGTAGGGATTTACTCTTATATTGATGGGAGACATATGTATTAATTAATTATTTTTAGACAGATATATGCGTTAATTAATTATTTTGATAGTGGTAGTACAATACCTTATTAAATGAAAAAAACATTCTCACTTCCTAACGTCATTAATGATAAATACAAATATATACTATGTTAATAAAATATGAAGAAGAGTTCTTTTTTCTTTATTTTTTTTGAAAATGAAGAAGAGTTGCTAACGGTAACTCACAAGCGCATCATTAGCCATCTTTATTTGAGCCTACTATTATAAATGAAGAACTTGACAAACGATAGTCACAGAAGCTGGTTATAATTGCATGTAGTCGCAACTGCCTACAACTTAATTCAACTCCACCGCGTTATGAGGCGGGCTATATCTGGCGTCATAAGTCAAGAAATGCGGCTCTATGCAATCATGGAAAATATGCGAGCGGGACACCATGTCGGCATTCTTGAACACCAAGAATCCTATCCTCGTCTAGGCCAGGAACTAGAAGACAATTTTTTCTCGTCAAAGAAAATATCTTTTTTCTGTAGAGAGACAGACACTTCCACTTGTTGCTCGCGTGAATAATTTCAAAGGGACAGAAAATTCTCAGAAGACTCGCGCTCTTAAATGTTGAAAAAAAACTGTATTCTGTTGATTTGTTTAACCAAATGTGGCCCGGTAGAACCTTATCTTCGTCTAGAATTGGAAATATGAGGACAATTTCCAAAGTCAATCGTGGAAACAGAAAGGTTATGTGGCCCCCTAGGAGATGAGTTCTAGTGTACTACGTCCTTGCAACTAGTATTCATCAACTTTTGACAAAAGTATATGTTTTCATCAACGGCATCAAACTTCGTGTGTCTCAAAATTTTCATCTTCTCTAAAGGCTAAAATTATAGCATACTTTTTATCAGAGATAGACTAATGTGGAGCAAGGTATTTCATATTTGGTCTCTATGGTGCGATCCCATCGATGAAAATCCCAAAACTTTCATGGCAATGATCACTTGTTTAGCTGCAATATCCACTGTGATCTGGTTGTTGTTGAGTCTCAAAAAATGGAAAAACACAGTTGCTCCTCTGCCGCCAGGTCCTCGTGGCTTGCCAGTACTCGGGTACCTTCCATTTCTCGGTACTCACCTGCACAAAACATTCACAAAATTAGCTGGGGTCTATGGTCCTATTTACAAGCTCTGGCTTGGAAGCAAATTATGTATTGTGGTGAGCTCACCATCACTAATCAAGGAACTGGTTCGTGATCAAGATACAATATTCGCTAACCGTGACCCGCCCATCGCTGCACTGATTTTCTCACATGGTGGTAACGACATCGCATGGTGCGCATATGGTCCTGAGTGGAAAAAGATGCGCAAATTATTCGTGAGCAAGATGATGAGTAATGCTAGCCTTGATGCTTGTTACACTCTAAGAAAGCAAGAGATTAGAAACATTATAAGAGACGTTTATAAGAGAAGTGGCAAGCCCTTAGACATAGGTGAATTATCAGTTTCAGCCTCGATCAATGTAGTTCAAAACATGTTGTGGGGCTGCACGCTTGAAGTCGAGAAGGGGACTGATCTTGGTGTAGAGCTTCGAGCTTCGTTTGCAGAACTCATGGTTTTACTTGGAGCTCCCAACATTTCAGACATCTTTCCGGTGCTTTCAAGGTTTGATATACAAGGTATAGCAAAGCGCAAAAAGGAAATTTCGTTACGGTTTGAAAAGATTATCGATTGTGCTATCGAAAGGTATAAGAATATGGTTACGATTAGAGGAGTGAAGAATAATGACAGAAAAAAGGACTTCTTGCAAATTCTCTTGGAGCTTAAGGAGAATGAAGATAGTGCAACATCATTAACCACGGCCCAACTTAAGGCCATGGTCATGGTATGGATCCTATGTTCCTCAATCATAGTCCCGGTACCTAAGTAAAATATGTGTGGCCTAATTACATGAACATTTATTGTTAGTGCTAAAGTGATATTGTTTGTTGATTTAATTATTTAATCATAAAATCTGTCAGGCTTATTAATTAATGTTTTTTTTTTTTTGTCTAATAGGATGTAATAGTAGCTGGAACTGACACCACCACAACCATGGTGGAATGGACTATGGCAGAGTTGATGCAGCATCCAGAAGTAATGAAGAAGGTTCAAGAAGAACTGATTGAAGTTGTAGGAATAAACAACTCCATTGAAGAATCTCACTTGCCCAAATTACGATATTTAGATGCTGTTGTGAAAGAGACCATGCGTTTGCACCCGGCCTTGCCTCTACTAGCACCTCGTTCTCCAAGCCAAACTACAGTTGTTGGTGGCTATACGATACCCAAAGGTGCAAGGATCATGCTGAATGTTTGGGCTATTCATAGGGATCCCCAACTTTGGCACAATTCTTTGGAATTTCTACCTAAAAGGTTCCTCAACGATTCTGAAAATTATGATTATTTAGGTAATAACTTTCAATATATGCCTTTTGGTTCTGGTAGGAGGATCTGTGCTGGGATTCCGCTAGCAGAGAGGATGTTGATGTTTTTATTGGCTTCATTGTTGCACTCCTTTGAGTGGAAATTGCCTAACGACACAGAATTGGACTTATCCGACAAATTTGGGCTTGTTATGAAGAAACTAAGGCCTTTGGTTGCTATTCCAACTCCAAGACTATCTAATTCAGAACTCTACTAATAAGTTGAAAGATGTTTTAGTATTTGTCTATGTAGTCGAGAACTTTACTATATTTTGGGCAGCTACGTTAATTAAAAAATGTTCATGTGGACTGTAGCTTTGTTTTTTGTATTTTGTTTTTCTCCGTCACTGTTTCTTGATTCCAATAATTGATGTATCGTTTTTCTCACGTCTCTATCGTTTTTGGTTTCTATAATTGGTCCGTTTTGGTTGCCCCCACGATTCCATCAGACTGCTTATTGGTTGGTTGTCTCAGAGAAATTACACAAAGTTATATTTATCCTTTTCGAAGAATATTTTATTAGGGCAGTTATCCAAGTATTGCTGTATTCAATAATCTTTATTTAAGATAACGATCAGGATTTCTAAACAACTTGTTCAAAATTTAACACTTTCTATTTGCTAAGTTACGGTCTATGTGACTTAAAAGCTCAAAATAGTAATATAGAACTTTCAAAAGATCTTCATATGTAGTGTCGTGAGACATGTATTGAACAGACCTCATGTAATGGTATAAGTTATTCAAGTTGTGAAGTAAGTATTACAATTAACGTTAAAAATTAGTTGTGAAGTTAATCACGTGAGTTTTTATTAACTGTATTGTAAACTTTGTTTCCTTTTAAGAATTTTGGGGTCGAAATTGATTATATATGTGTTTGATAATTCTAGTACAAAATTATTGCAACCAAACATAACATCTAGAATAGACATGATGGTGAGTAGATTTTATCTAAGATTCTAAACTAGGTTAATGTCTAATCAAAATAACTATAAATGTGTTTAATTTTTTAATAATTATTATTTAATATGTAATATCCATTTCACTGTAGTAAAATAAATAAGATAATCACTTTATTAAAAATATTTGGAAAAAAAAATTATTGAGAAATTTTACAAAGAAAAATAAGGGTCCACTATATTTTAAAATAAATTATTCTGTACATTATATATTAAATATTTATTCATCTATAACATAATTAAGTTTTGATTTTGAGAGAAATCGGGTAAAAGCGCGCACTCACATATATATATATATATATATATAAGGATAATATAGGTAGTTAATATTGGCAATATATAGGGTGTATTTATATAATATAAATTTTTAAAAATCTTAATTAGGTGTAAATATAAAAGGGGGTGCACATATAGTTTTTAAGGCATGTAAATATCTTCACTCATTTTTATCCCATTATGGTGATTTAAATGAAATCCACCACACAAATGGGGTAAAATAAACCCACCTCCCATTAAAAAAAATTATAAAAAAAACTCATCTCCCACCAGTCAATGATAGGATTCGGCAACCAAAGCACCACATTAAACCCGATGCCAATAAGGCTAGACCATTGGGAAGCGGCTAAGTTGGGCGGAGAAGTCAATGGTTTGAAGAAATGGTGTTGGCATGAGAAAAGAACGACGAGAGGAAAGATCAGACAGGCAGCAACATCACATCACATCATATCTCAAATTTTCTTAAAATTGTACTATTATATTTTAATTTATAATGTAAATATTTACCTTTTCAGTTGCTATTTTAAATACAATATAACTTAGAGATTATACACACACACACACAAACGTCCCTAGTAACACAAAATTCTAGGTAGACAATTTTCAACAAATAAAAATTTTAATTTTGGATGAAATAAATAATTTTCAAATAAACTTCTATCAAAAAGAATCTCAGTTGTTATAGTCTGTTTGACAAATAAGACAAGAGACTAGACTGGGTTTCCAATCCCAATCCCTTAGTATGGGCCTTGACAAGATTAAATATCTCGCCTCCTATCATGCTAGATGGTCCCACCTAAGCAAGACTAACAATTAATTAAAAATTAGTAATAATATTTTGATGAAATAATTATATTAATTATATTACAAATATAATATATATAAAATAATTTTTAAACAATGTTATATATATAAATGCAATATATAATACATTTGGGTATGAATGTACTTGTAATTTTAGCTTTTCAATTTTCAATGAATTAGGTCTACAATCTGAGAGTTAATTTTTAACTAATGGGTTAGAATCTTATATTTGATTCATTGAAAATTGAAGAGTCAAGATTGGTGTATGCACCAAGTGCATTACAAGATGTATTTATATATATATAAATATATAACATTGTTTAGGAATTATTATATATATTCTATAATATAATTAATATATTTAATTAATAAAAATATTATTATGAAATGTTATTATTAATTTTAATTAATTTTTAAAATTATTTTATTATTAATTGTAAAATTTTAACCAATTTAAAAATTATTTGAATATTTTTATGTAAATTAATTTAATAATGCATTAATTAATTTTATAGTAGCAAACATAAAATATAATTATTTTTTGTTCAATCCCAAACTGCTCCAAACAAAGAGATAATATTATTTTTAATTTAATCCCAACTGCATCAAATATATCACAATATTAATTTAATCCAATCTAAATTTTTAATCATTTACTCATAATAACATATTTAATTTGCTATAAGCAATATTAATCACTTGAATATGGAAATAAAGCAAATCTTGCTAAATGCAATTCTTAATTTCCTTATATGCTAAATGAAGAAAAATAATTAGAAATTAAATAATGGTTCAATAATAATTCTAAATGATGATAATATAATTTTGATTTATAGAAAATTTCATTCAAATTTTATTTGAATAATTTGATGAGATTTTTTTATTTTAATAAAATTAATTGAAAAATAGAGAAAGTGTAAATAGTTTAATAATCCAAAAAAATTTAAATTCTTTTGCAAATGAATTATTTAACTTTCTTATCATGCCTGTAAAATATCTCATCATAATTATTCAAATAACTTTTTTTTATAAAATTATATTCAAATAGTGTATCATAACTCATAATTGCATTATAATAATTAAACATTATTATTAAACCATTAATTAATAATTAATACTTTTTTCCTTGCATTATTATTTATCGTATAAGGAAACTACAAATTGCATCTAACAAAATTTATTCTTGTTTCTCTATTAAAGTGATTAATATGACTTATGGAACATTATTTGATATTTTATAAGAAGTAGATGACTGATTTATAAATTTGTAAAATAGTTCTAGCTAGGAAATAATTGGATATGAGGAGAACTTTAATAGGTGGTAATAGAGCCACCTAAACACAATGAACAACTTATGGCAAGATCATATTTTTTATTAATAACTATAAAAATCTATCTTTATTTATGTAAAGCCCAGGTCAGAAATATTTTCTAAAAAGATATTTGACTATGTTCATATTTGTCAATAAATATGACTATATGAGTGATTCCATAATTAACCCATTGAACCCAACAATATCTTGCACAGATCTCGATTTTAAGGCATGTTTTATTTGAAAGGATTTTTTTTTTCTTTTGAAATAATTTGAAAGGATTTATACATAAATTATATAGCTGTACTTGGATCTGTATTGATTTTAAGTTAATCTAGATCAAGACTAGTGTATTATTCACACCGCTCATTTGACCTTTTTGAAACAGTAATTGATCCTAGTTTATCAAAAATGTAAGTGAATGTTTTTGCTTTTATAAAACTATTGTCAAATTAATTCTAGAATTTGGATGAAAGGGGTGTTATTTGAATCCACAACCTCTCTGCAAGGAAAAACAACTGCCTGAAAGGCAAGTGTTACTAGATCAACCTTATCTCATATGTTAGGAAATCTATATTTCTTTATTAGTGAAATGGCAAAATAGGGAAAAGGTGGTTGTTTAAAGTAGTCTCACAACTCATTTACTCTCTAAGTTCATCTCTAGAAAATACATTTGATTTATAGTCAATACCAAAGGCGGAACCCGCCATTGGGCCAGGGGACACACGTGCCCCTCTTGGATTTGAAAAAAATTGAAAAGTATATGCAATGCATACAAATGTGACTGATTTTTGATTTCTGTGTGTTGTGCTGCTAACAATTGACAAAAGCTGACAAACTGCTATTTTTATTTATTTATTTATTTTGTTTTTATTTCTGGTTGGTGTCAGCCTTCAAAGTTCAAACAACTGCCTTTTAGATGCAATTTTTTAACCAAAACCAATCTCGATTATTTTTATTCATCAAGTATTTAAGTTAACATATAATAGAGAATTTATTTTAGTTATATAACACAAAATATGGGGATAGCATAGAAATGTAACCTATATATCCTAGTATCCTTCCGATTGTTGAAACTTGAAAATATCTCTTTATGGATTTTTCAGATGGAGCCTCCCCTTTAAACTTTCTATTTCCATTTGATTTACACACCACGAATGGTTTTCACAGGCAAGAAGAGGCTTCTCATAGTTGTACATTAATTTTACTTCTATAATAGGAGTCAAACCCCCTTTATCGGGACTTAGGAGGGGAAGGTGCATAACTAATATCAAAGTTGAAGTGTTGTGTGTGTGTGTGTGTATATATATATATATATATATAATAGGATTTATTTACTTAGAACTATTTTTCATTAGGTTATGTGATTTTTTACATTGAAAAGGAATTTTGGGTTTATAAGAGAATGAACGTGATTCGACCGGATGTAAATAATAATTGTACATTTTTTTGTTTTTCACTTATAATGCCAATTGATTATAAAGTGTTTTTTGACACTATTCAATCACATTTTCATTAAAATTATTAATTTCAATACCTATTGAACTCGTACAAGTTTTCTGGATGCCAAAAATTCAGAGTATTTTCCATATATGAGAACACAACTTAGACACTAAATTAAATGAGTTGAATACATAGATGCCACCACTTGTCTAGAGAAAAATAATACTGTTAACTCATAAATACTTTAAACGAACACTATATATAATAAGAAAGCAATATGTATAAAACAAATTAAAATTAATTATTATATATTAGATTGAGTAAACTACTACATAAAAATGAAGAACCATGTGATGTACTAAGGTTGTTGGAAACCCAGAATTTTTAGGTTCCTAGTTAGTTTTTTTTTTTTTTTTTTTTGTTTTTGTTTTTGTTTTTGTTTTTGTTTTTGTTTTTGTTTATTTTGTGTTATTTTTTATTTAATATTATTATTAATTAATAATTTAAAAGGTATTTTAGTCATTACATAAGTTTGAAAGATATAAAGCGATTTTATGGAATCTTAATAAGGGTATTTTGATCATTTCATGATTTTGGATGGAAAATGTTAACATTTTGAATGAAAAGTTAATAGTAGGGGGCGGTTCACCTAATAATAATAAAAAATAATAAGGGGTTGTTCTCGATTATTTTACTTTTCAGGGGGATTTTTCATAATATTCCTTCAATTTATATCAATCTAATTGATTTTAATTTATATGGATTTATGATGTTTTGTGGTCTTATGATTGTATCTTATAATTTTTTTTTTAAAAAAAACATTTTTTATAGATTTGACCAAGTTTGACAGTTAGTTAACCATTTAACCGTTGACTGATGATGAAATTGAGTATTTATCAAGTACTCTTCGAGTAGCCAAAAATTGGCTACTCGCTACCTCACCAGTCAAATAACGAGTAGCGAGTTTTGGAACCTTGGTGATTGAGTAGGGTAGTTAAACCTTTTATATTATATATAATAGCTTTATTTCATACATTGAATGTAAAATTTTATTTAAGTTTTTCATATTTTACCTTTTTTTAAATATAAGTTGCATAATATATTATTTAAATTTAATATCTTTGGTGTTTCACTTATATACTCTTTCATTTGAAGTGTGATAATAATTATGAATTATGATTGTCAAAATGTAGATTGTATATGTTTAAAGAAAAATTATTGATGTTATAGCATTAATTATAATTCATATTTGATAAATTTTATTTTATAAATATTTTGTTCAATCTTTTTAATTTTATTTTTGTATAAATATTTATTTATAATATAAACTTTGAGGGGTAAAACTTAATGATTGTATCTCCTTTAATTAAGTATACCTATATTTTCTAATTTATAAAATATTTTTATATCATCGGAATTTATTTAAAAAATTTATTCTTATCTATTCTAGTAGCAAATCTTGGCTACGTCCCTGGAGAGGAGGAAGGTCAGTGAATCAAGGATTCCATTCTGACACCAAGTGATGATCTATTATTGTATGATGATAAAGAACCATAAAACGGATAATCGGAGAAACTTGAATTCTAATGATAATAAGACAAGTTTGGTGGGCCATAAAGACCCAAATCAAGGCCTTGACATCTCTTTGCAAGAGCACGTTCTTGTTTGTGTGCCTTTTGGTGACCACCTAGGGCTTGTGAAACCCTTTCTCGCAAAAGTTGCATGTGAAACCCTTCTTTCTCAGCTGCTCTTTCTCTTCATTCAAACCCTCATTTGGAGGATTTGGGTTCATTTGGTTGACAAGCTTGGATTCTATTTTCAACCCATCAACCGGTTCCTAATAAATAGCAAGCTGCAGATCTAGCCTAGGGCCAGAACCCGATTCAAGTCGTTGTTGTGGTAGCGGATCAGATGTTATCACAACTTGCTTCATTTTCATCTTCTTGTCTGTTGCACCACTTTCTATGCATGGAGGAGCTCCCTTGGATATACTTGGGTATACATACACTTGACAAAAAAATTGAGTGTTTTATTCTAAAATTACTGATTGTAATTTATTTTATCTTTGTTATATCCGATTACAACTGAACTTGTCTGATTATAATCAGTAAATGTAATTGACAGTATCACGTTTACTGATTATAATCATCTATGTTTAGTTGTAATTGGATATAATAAAGATACAATAAATTACAATCAGCAATTTTAGAATGTAATCACTTTTTCTTTTGATCAAATATGTATATATATATATATATGACCAAAAAAAAAAAAAAAGGAGATTTGACTATGTTTATATTTATCAATAAATATGAGTGATTCCTTAATTAACCCTTATTGAATCCCAACGGTATCTTGTACAAATCTTGGTTTTAAGGCATGTTTTATTTTAAAGGATCCATACATAAATTATAGAACTGTATTTGGATCTGCATTGATTTTAAGTAATCTTGATCAAGACCAGTATATTATTCACATCCCTCGTTTGATGGTTTTGAAACAGTAATTGATCCTAGTTTATCAAGAATGTTAAGTGAATGTTTTTGCTTTTTTAAAACTATTGCCATATTAATTATAGAATTTGGTTCAAAGGAATATTATTTGAATCCACGACCAATTTGCAAGGAAAAACAACCGCGTGAAAGGCAATATTACTAAATCAACTTTATCTTGTATGTAAGGAAATCTATATTTCTTTATTAGTAAAATAGCAAAATAGGGAAAAGTGGCTGTTTAAAGTAGTCTCACACCCATTTACTCTACAATTTATCTCCATAAATACATATGATTTATAGTCAATACCCTATAGTACCAAAATTAACTGCAAATATTATTACACAATTTGAATAATTTCTGTATACACCCATTCTATTCTGGAGTTTTTTTTTTTTTTTTTTTCGTAGCACAAGAAAAAATGTACTGAATTGAGTTTTATAATACCGTTCTTTCATGGGCATAGTTCGCTAGACTTCGCGAACTAACTTATTAGAATTTTCAGAATGTATATTTTATTTGATGTTTCTTATCAGAGTTTTCTTTTCTATTGTATCTTATTGTACCCTATGAATTTTCTTTTCTTATTAAAAATGGTATATATAGTATCATAGCCCTTATATTCATACCAAAGTGCACATTGAGAACAACCTAATTGAAAACAAAAACCAATTAAAGTTTTGTGACTCAAGTTCTGGAATCATAATAATTGATAACAATATCAAAATTTTAAATTAACTTTTAGAAATTAATAATTTTATCAAAAAATGATGATGCAATCTTTTAACCAAAACCACTCTCGATTATTTTCATTCATCAAGTCTTTAAACATATATAATAGAGAATTTATTTTAGTTACACAAAACAAAATATGGGCATAGCATAGAAATGCAACCTATATATCCTAGTATCGTTCTGATTTATGGACTTGTTGAAACTTGAAAGTATCTCTTCATGGATTTTTCGGATGGAGCCTCCCTTTAAATTTTTAATTTCTATTTGATTTACACACCACGAATGGTTTTCACAAGCAAGAAGAGGCTTCTCATAGTTGTAGATTAATTTTACTGGTATAATAGGACTCAAATCCCCTTTATTAGGAGGGGAAGGTACATAACTAATATCAAAGTTAGAGTGTTGTATGCACATATATATATATATATATATGTATAATAGGATTGAATTACTTAGAACTATTTTTCATTAGGTTATGTGATTCTTTACATTGAAAAGGAATTTTGGGTTTATAAGAGAATAAACATGATTTGAAAGGATGTAAATAATGGTACAATTTTTTTTTTTTTTTTACTTAAAAGGACAATTGATTATAAGGTATATTTTCACACTATTGAATCACATTTTCATTAAAATTATTAGTGTCAATACCTATTGAACTCTACACGTTTTCTGGACGCCAAAAATAAACACTATTTTCCATATATGAGAACACAACTTAGGCACTAAATTAAACAAGTTGAATACCTAGATGCCGCCACTTGTATAGAGAAAAATAATACAGATTACTCATAAATACTTAAAGCGAACACTATATATAATAATAAAGCAATATGCATATAATAAATTAAAATTATTATATATTGCATTGAGAGAACTACTAAATAAAAATGAAGAACTGATGTACTAATAAATGATAAATGAAAAATAATTGAGACAAATCAATTCCTAATTCATAAATAACAATAATAACTACGACTGTGTATATGATTTAATACTATTTACCCTGTGACAAACAATTAATAAATCTACATCCAACCACAATTAATCAATCAAAGCTTGAGAGTCAAATCAAGTCCTTCTGATGCATCCTGATCATGACCACCGGTACGAGGATTGCTTGTCTGTATAGTTGCAGAACCTGAGGCATCATTTTCTTTGAATTTGGATGAGGAAGAGAAGCCAAGCCCATTATTGGCAAATTGAAGACTATTATGATCCAATCTTAGCCTATCATTAGATGGTTGTAGTGGCACTTGAGGACTCACCATGCCTTGCCTCTGCCACCCACCAACACCACTTCCAACACCAACAACACCACCACTGAGCCGACCAAGGCCAAGACCACCACCAAGACCAACACCACCAACACCACTACCGAGACCAACGCGACCACCAACGCCAAGGCCAAAACGGTAGCCAGATGAGAGCCAGGGAGAGGAGGAAGGTTTGTGAATCAAGGATTCCATCCTGACACCAAGTGGTGATCTATTATTGTACGATGATGAAGAACCATAAAACGGATAGTCAGAGAAACTTGAATGGTAATGATAGTAAGACGAGTTTGGTGGGCCATAAAGACCCAAATCAAGGCCTTGACGTCTCTTTGCAAGAGCACGTTCTTGTTTGTGTGCGTTTTGGTGACCACCTAGGGCTTGGGACGTAGAGAACTCTCTCTTGCAAAAGTTGCATGAGAAAATTTTCTTTTCAGGTTGCTGCTCCTCCTCATTCAAACCCTCGTTTGGAGGATTTGGGTTGATCTGGTTGACAAGCATGGATTCTGCTTTCGACCCATCAACCGGTTCCTTATAAATAGCAAGCTGCAGATCGAGCCTAGGGCCAGAACCCGATTCAGGTCCTACTTGTGATGGGGGACCAGATGCTATCACAACTTGCTTCATCTTCATCTGCTTGTCTGCTGCACCACTTTCCATGCATGCAGGACTTCCATCTGATGAGGCAGCTGCCAATACGGTAGAGGCATCAGAAGAGGTTGGTTCCATGGCATCAAACTTTTTTGTGAGCGTTTGTTTGTTGTCGAGATTGGAATGAGAGAAGGAGGAGCCTTTCCTTCCTTTTTATTAAGGGTTGAGTGTGAAAATTGAATCTTTTCAAGTATGGAAAGATATCGCATTTTACAATTACTAGAAGCAACAATTTAGCAAAAAATTTCTAGTGATGAGTTAGCATGTTAAGATTTTGTTCCACGAAAGGCTTGCCAAGCAATTATACCAAATATAAATTTCAAGTACAGTGTGACCACGTTTCTTATTTACTTAGATGGTCAAAGTTCCCATAAAACAGTATGATATGTTTGATCAATTCATGGTAATCAGAACTTGCCTTTCATGAAAGGAAGCTGAATCATAATTAGGTCAATGTATTATTCAATGGTATGAACCAAAGTTTGAAAGGAATTGAAATAATTATTTCTAGCATTTTGTCAGGTTCATGTGTTTGTTTCTGAGCAAAATAGGACAACATTAATGGAGGACAGCATGCAATACATAAGGCGTGATTTGGTGATCACAAAGGAAAAAAAATTGAATTCGATTACATCGATTTATAGTCTTATATCTATTTGATGTTGGCGGGATTTAGACTTAAAATCTCACCAATATTGATGAAAAATAATCTTATATGTTTACCAAATTTCATATTAAAATAGGTGAAATGAGTCCATAATCTCCTTCAATTACAACAACATTTAGAAATCTATCCACTATTTTTCAAAAAAAAAAAAAAAAAAAGAGAAAAGAAAAACAAAAGAAATACATCCACTATTTCTTGTATGAACTATGAACCTAATTTAATGATTCCAAACTTTTGAAGAACTAAATAAAAATTAACCGATGTATATAGCAGTAAAAGCTGGACTGCTATATCAATCCATATCTTATTCCCTACTCATAACAAAACATTTTTAATTGGCAAGAGACGAGTAACTTTGTTTCTATCTCTTGGAATAAAAAATAAAAGGGGAAATTTCACATCCATCCCTAAAGTATCAAAATTTGACAATTTTTTATCTATGATCGCGAATCTAGATACATGGTTCTAAAGTATAGAAAATACATCAATTTAGTTCAACCGTCAGTTAACTGTTAGTCAAACTTAATTGTTCCAAGGGCATTATTATATTTAGACATAAATAGGACATATATCAATCCCAAATAAAACCTATATAATTTAATAATTAAATTTTAAAATTTTATAAAAATTAAAAGAGCATTTAATTATATATATATTTGAAAAAGTTCATCTCTACTGTCCATTCAGTTGAGATGGACGGTTAAGATTAGTTTTCATACTTTTAATCATAAAAAAGTTTTTAAAATTAAAAAAAAAAAAAATTGTACGTGGTAGAGATCCACAATGGATATTTACAGTTGATCCACAGATCAACAATGTTGATCTATTGTGGATCTTCACTAGGTCATGAACCAAATTGGAGACAATATGATCGATTTGGTTCTAGATCTTTTTGATCTGTTTCACTAGATTTGGGTTCAAAACTCAAATGTTGATTTGTGTTCATCTAGGTTTGTTAAACCCAAATGAATTCAACAAGCCCAAATGAACCTAGATGAAATTCACTTAGATCAAACCCAGATGAAACTATTTATTTGGGTTGGATTCAACAATTTATGTTCGATTTAAACCTAGATTTTTTCAAACTCTGGATCTTTAAGATCTGGGGTTGTTTACAACAAATTAGAGGCAAAGATAGAGATCAAACCTTCATTGCCCATAATGATATGATTTCATTGGAAATTAGATCGACTTTTCCAACAAAACCAAAGATGGAGATGAAGCTCCCTCCATCTCCACCACAACGAAGCAGATACGAAGGCCCGCTATCTGTGCACCACAAAATTTATAAAAAAAAAAAGAAAAAAAATGAAAAGATCCTCCTAAATCAGGAAGTATCTTTTTATTTTTTATTTACTTTTTGCTTTTATTTTTTAAAATTTATTTTTAATAATAATTATTTAATTAATATAAATTTGACTTAGTTGATCAAGGGTAAAATTGATATTTCATCTTTAGTTACGTTTGACCGTTAAAAAATCAGTCAAATGGGCCCAATTGATGTATTTTTGAAAACTTTAGGATCATGTATCAAGTTTCGCCGATTATAGGTAAGAAATGATCAATTTTTTAAACATCAAACATTAAAATGAAATTCTTCACTTCTTAAAAAAAAAATAAAATGAAATTCTTCCAAAATAAAATAAAATTAAACTTATAGCAGACATAGAGAAAATGAATATTTTCAATCACGATTTTAACCAAAGTAAAAGTTGAGAAAGTACCACGACTATTTTGAAAAAGCCAACATAACTTCACCAAGATAGTTAACGTAGGATAAGTCCAATTTAATAGAACAGTGAATAGTATCGAAATTTGAGAGTTGCATTAACATTTTAGTTCAATTTCTCGACTGCTAGTTAGTGTCACCTAATAAAATGTAGAGGGAGTGAAACTCGCTCAAGTGAGGTCATGGCTCATACATAGTTAATCTTATAGTTAACATAATTATTTAAGCAACATCAAAACTGGTATCAAAGGAAAAACGATTTTGTCACTCAATCAGTTAACCTAATAATAGTCCACTTTCAAAGTAACATGATATTAATTTTAAAAAGAGTAATTAATAAATAAATACAAACTTTTTTGTTAATTATGATGGTTTAGGATTTTTTTTTTCCATTTACGAAATTAACTCCCACATTTTTTATAAATAACAAATGAATCGCAAACTTTAAAAAATGATCAAATTAATATATTTTATAGTCAAGCGACTATTAAATATAATTTTTATTTTAAAAAAACTTTTAAAAGTACATCAATACCTTATTTGAGTTGAATTAAAATTTTTATCTTTGATCAAAGTACTATTTACCTCTTACTTTATCAATTAAATAATGAAAATAAAAAAAGATTCAAATATTAAAGTACCAATTTTACCCTTTATCAATAAAAAGTTTCCAAAATGTCTAGAAAGATTTTTTGATAGGCATTCTCAATTTTAACCCTTACTATAAAAACAATTACCAAAAGTTTTAAACAAAAAAAAAAATCTAAGGAGGATATTCAATTTAAAGTTTTAATGACTTTTATAAAATTTAAAGATATGAGTGTATTCAATATAAAATTTTCAAGATTCTATAAAAGTTATGTGCTATTCAATACAAACTTTTAATGACTTTTAAAAAATCTATAAAAGTTATAAGGTATTCAATCAAGATTTTTTAAGAGTTTATAATAGTTATGAAATTTCAAAAATATCAATGACTTTTATGCAATTTAAAATTTTAATGACTTTGGTAAACTTTTATAGGCCTTTATGTTAAATTTATAATAATTAACCTTCATAAATTCTCTCTCACTCCCTCATAAACTTTTGTAAACTTTTGTTATTGATTATAAAAGGTTAACCTCACAATCTCTTTTAATTTTGAATCTCCCCAAACTTAGTGATGGTCATAAATAAAAATATTTTACTTATTTTAAAAATACACACATACACACACACACACACACGTGTGTATGTGTGTATATTTCATTCCTAATTTATTATGAATTATAATGGTCAATATTTTTTTTCTAATGTTCAAATTGTTAACTTTTTAGTTTTTGAATCTTATTAGATCTCTTATTTTCCAAAGGACATCAATTTATTATTTTGTAGAAGATTTTAAGTTTGAATCAAAATTGAGGAGTTAGATCTCAGCAAAAGATATTTAAGAAAGGGAAAAATTTTATAATTTATATTTATATATTTACTACAAAAAAAAAAATGTTTAGATGAATATTGATCCAATCATCTCATTATTCTTATGATAAATAATACAATTATAATTAACAATTATGTTGTAAGCTAATAGTTTAGCTTTTCTTATTGAAAATAATGAAAACAAACTCACAAATATATTGATGAAAAATCTAATTGCTTTAAAATCAATGGAATTAATCAATGGAATTTTGTTTTTTATACTAAAAAATAAGAGGAAAAACCTCTATTTCAAATAAAAAAGGAAAAAAAATTAATATTTGGAGATTTTTTAGCTAGCGATTTATTATAAAAAATAAATTTTTAAATTTGATTGTTTAATTATATTTACACATGGGATATTCTTTTCAACTTTTATTCCTTTTACATATTTGTTGGAAAATTTCTTCAACTTTTACTTTTGATTAGTATAGTAATCAGTTTTGATATTTGTAAAATATTATAAAATTAACCAACTTGAATTTTATAAAATATTAGTTTTAATAGTTGTTTTTCACCCGTTTATTTACACCATATTAAAAGAAAATATTTCCATTGAGATGAGAAATATAACTTACAAAGTGTATAATTTGCACAAGCTTGTTAAAGAAATATATTTTTATTTTAGAAATAAATGAAAATTTATAAAAGTCTATCAATATCTACGAATTTTCATCATCTTCATCATTACTAATTAATGAAGGAAATGATTTTAACTCATTTTCTGAGACTCAAGAATAATAAAGAGAGCATGCTAATGAATGGAGGGCTGTTATAGCTACTGATATGTGGAGCGATGTTAGGATTATTGATAATAATAGACGTTAAAGATTTTATTTTTTTCATAGAATATCTAAAATAAATAATGAAACGCTTAAAATAAAGGTGTTTTGATTATTAATTCATGTAATTGAGGTGACTTACTTTTATTTTATGTGTCATGCTATTTCATCATTATTGACATAATAAATATAGTTTTATTAACTTATAAAGTGCATATTAATTTATAAGTTAGTAAAAGTTTAATCTATGAAAGTATGTGAAAATCAATAAAAATCTATGAAAGTTTATGAAAACTTTTTATAAATTCTTTGAAAAGTCCATTAAAGTTAATGAAAGTCTTTTAAAAGACAGTTTATAAAAGTTTATGAGAATCTTTCATGGATCTATAAAGTTATTAGAAGTCTATGAAATTCTATAAAACTCAGTCATCGAAAAAAATCTAAAAAGATCTTTCAGAGTCATAATTGAATTCACACCCATAAAAGATTAAAAGAGAATCACTCCCATACACGACATACCCTAGTTGTAGAGCCACCATAGTCTTGCATTACATTTTTAATATATATATATATATAGATATATATGATGTGGACATGTGTGTGTTTGGTAAAAAATAATAAAAAAAAAAATTAAAAACAGAAACTCAGAATGAAAACCTAAATGGACGAAATTAACCCTCTGTGTTAAATACCACAGCTGCCGACTCTTGGTCCCCGCGCATAACAACACTCAAACCATCCAGTCGCCTTGCCACTCACAAAACGAACCCACGATAGGCTTCCGTCATTTATATGAGGGGTTTTTGCATGGTACTGTCGCTTGGGAATTTTGTATGAGATGTTGATTCTGTTTTGTTACGTACGATTAAAATGGTTTTGTTGTTTGTTTCAGTTAAATATTATGACATAAATATGTGGTTTTGTTTGCACGAAAATATTTAATTCTATCTCCAGGTTTTAATTGGTAGTTTGATTAGATATGCATGGATAAGGTTCTGTCAGAAACTGATGAAGAGTTGATGTGTGTGAGGACGCTGAGTATGAAAACATAGAGTTCGAAGTGTCATCAGTGCCTATAGTTAAGTCCCCTCCGCATGGACTGCAGTACCAGTTTTGAAATGGAGGGAAGAAAACAATGATGCACCAGAACTTGAATAGATATGGAACCTTCACATAGTGCAAACTTCAACTGGATATTCATTTAAACCTACCTAACATTTTCTCAACATCGTCATGTTTTGCATTCAATAAAGCATAATGCATTTCCTCATCTGAATAAGTTGAAATTGTTGATGATATGGAACCTTCACATGATACAAACTTCAACTATATATATATATATATATATATATGCGTTGCCATTGTTCACTATCAGGTGTCCACCACTTGAAATATGTACATATACACAACGAAAATATAATCTCCCAGCATTTTTAGTCGTCTCTAACATGCGTAAGAATGCTTTTTTGATATTTTCACAGCTGCAAAATCTGTATTTTTTTTTTCACCTTTATTAAACTCCTTTTTTCATTGGTCGTGCTTGATGGTGCCATATTGGATTTTTTTTTATTTTTTTTTGTAAAACTGTGGTTACAATTTGAAGATGAAAGTTGGAGAGGAAAAATAGAGAGACAAATTCCAGCCATCAACATGGAACAAATCCACCCTTATAAAGCCATTTTTGTTACCGTTCATCAACGGTCAAATGATCAACGATAACAAGATTTTTTCAAAAAAAAAAAGTATTAAATCATGGATACAATACAATTTTCCATGTAAAAGGGTAAAAAATTCATTTCCATACTCATTTAACCAAGTGCACCGTCATACATATTCTCCAGATGCAACAGTAGATATTTAAAAAAAAAAAATTGCACATTAAAAGATAGGTGTATTTTAATATTTTAATATAGCACTTTAATTGTTCCATATAGGGGGTATTTTTGTCTTTTAATATATCATTTAATTTATTACATAAAGGTTAAAAATATAATTTCACATCGTCTAACTATTCTAAGGGACATAATGGATTTTTCACTTTTTTATTAAGTTTGATGTCAGAATCCTAGTCAAATGGATGAAATTGATGTATTATGATAATTTAGGGATGTTTGGATAGTTTCACCGAACATATTTAAATATGCAACATTTTCCCAAAACATAAAGATCTGATATATATATATATATATATATATTAGTTTTACCTCAATGTGCATTAAAATTAATTAAGTACATTATATGTGAACTATTAATTAAGCATAAATAGTTGTTGAAGTGAAAGTAAGTAAATCTAACAGTTGATAACTGATATACTTAATTATTATATCAATGCATATTAAGAAGAATATATATATATATATATATATTGATTAGAATAGTCCAAAATCAAAGATCAATTTAAAAATAAATAAATAGAAGAAAGAGAGAATAAGGAATGTGAAGAGAGAAAAATTAGTGCACATGCATTTATCTAGTGCGCAACAACTCTCCTTTTTAAAAAAAAAATAAAGAAAGAAATATGCACCATTCAATGCTTTTAAATCCAATGATTGAAAAATTGTATCTCCCAATCCTACTTCATATATATATATATATATATATATGGGATCGTATTGTGTGCACCGGGTGTATACATACACTTAAAAAAACAATGCATGATTGTATTTTAAAATGTATTATTATAATTTATTATATGTAAGTATAACTAAATATATATGATTACAATTAGTAATGTGATCACATTGATCACAATCAATAAATATGATTACATTTATTATTTGTAATAACACATGTTTAATTATAATCATATATAATAAATTATAATCATACATTCTAGAATACAATTACGTATTATTTTTGTTAAGTATATGTGTACACTGGATGCACCTTAGAATATGCCTATATATATATGATCATATAATTTTAGCCTCAATGTACACTGAAATTAATTAAGACAGTGCATTGTGTGTAAACCATTGATTAAGCATAAGTGGTTGTTGATTAAATCAAAACATGTGAGAAAGTAATAAATTTAATGGCTGATAACTGAGATATTGAATTTATTATATCAGTGCATATTAAAAAGAATGTTGCTTCTATAATCAGGACGTTTTAATTTTAAAAAGTAAGGACTAATAAATCAAATTTATCCATTGCATTCTCTCTTCTAAAACAAATTCTTTTTCCTATTTAATTCAAATAGAATGAGTGAATTTGATTGATTGATCCTTACTTTTTAAAGTTAAGACGTCCCGATTATAAAAACCCTCTTAAGAAGAATATATATATATATATATATATATGTAGTCCTTTTGGGTACACCTAGGATGTGCAAACACTTTACAAAAAAATGTGTGATTGTAATTTATTATAATCGATTACAACTAAAAATGTGTGCTTATAATCAGTAAATGTGATCACATTGATTACAATTAGTAAATGTCATCATATTTATTAAGTGTAATCACACATGTTTAATTGTAATAATATAGAATAAATTACAATCATACATTTTAGAATGCAATTATACACTTTTTTTGTTAAGTGTATGCATACCTTAGATGTATGTTAGAATGTGCCCCATATATATATATATAAATTTGTTGATTGTAATTTATTATACATTTATTATATGCATATATATATATGTCACATTCTATAGTACACCCAGGTTATCGATATACTTGACCAAAAAATGAGTGATTGTATTTTATTACCTCTTTATTATATCTTATTATAACTAAACATGTCTCACTATAATAAGTAAATTTGATTCTATATGTTGATTGTTATAAATGTAATATGATTTATTTACTATCTATATAGAGTAACACCAGACATCTCTTTTTTTTTTTTTTTTTTTTTTTGTTTATCTAAATCCATGCCCAAATGATATAGCATATGAGTTGTTAACATCTTATAAATCATAAGATGATATAATAATTAATATGATGTTGACAACTCACAGCCACATCATCTGGTTGTGGATTAAGTTAGACTAAGTGAAAGTAAGTAAATTTAATAGCTGATAATTGAAATACTGAATTTATTATATCATTACATATTAGAAGAATATATATATATATATATATATATTATTTTTACCTCAATGTACACTGAAATTAATTAAGCCAATGCATTTTATGTAAATAAGTGAGTAAGCACAAGCGGTTGTTGTTTAAGTCAAACCAAGTGAGCTTATATGGTAGCCCCAAATTTGACTGGTTTAAGGGTTATAATCTTGTGGTTCCCAAATTTAGGAAAGTTGTAAAGAAATTTCCAATATTTCCAAAAAAAAATAATAATAATAAAGTCAAACCAAGTGAAAGTAGGTAAATTTAATAGCTTATAACTGAGACACTAAATCTATTATATCAATGCATATTAAGAAGACTACACACACAAAAAATTTATTATATCAATGCATATTAAGAAGACTACACACACAAAAAATTTATTATATCAATGCATATTAAGAAGACTACACACACACACATATAGAGCTAGACATCCCAAATTTTTTGTCCAAATCCATATACCCGACTGATATGACATGTGAGTTGTCAATATCCTATAAATTATGAATGATGTGATAATTAATATGATATTGATAATTCACATGTCACATCATTTAGATATAAATATAAACAAAAATTTTAGGAAGCTTAACATTACTAATATATACATATATATATACATATATATAAACATACACGTAAGGGTCCCCTTGAGTACATCTGGGTATGCATACACTTAACAAAAAAAAAATGATTATACTCTAAAATCTGTGATTGTAATTTATTATATATGATTACAACTAACCATTGTTGTTACAATCAATAAAAGTAATCACAATCAGTAAACATGATCACATTTACTTAGTATAATCACATATGTTTAGTTGTAATCATATATAATAAATTATAATCACATATTTTAGAATGCAATTACGTATTTTTTTGGTCAAGTGTATGCATACCCTAGGTGCATGCAGACACTAGGCATATATATATATATATATATATAGAGCACATTCTATCACGTACTTAGGTATGGATTCTAAATGACTTATTTCATTATAAAATTATATAAATTACTAATTATATTTACTATATCTAATTACAACAAAATGAGTCAAATCACTTTTCAATGAATCAGATACAATCGAATATGTTTATATAATTAGATATAATAAAATACAATCACTAATTTTAAAATATAATTTGTTCAGGTATATTCATACCCAAATGCACTAAAGGGGACCCTTATGTATATAAATAAATAAATAATAATATATATATATATATGAGGCACATTCTATAGTGCACATTAGGTATAGATATACTTGACAACTACAAATGACTTATTGTAATATAAAATTACTGATTATATTTATCATATCTGATAACAACTAATTGAGTCAAATTACTTTCAATGAGTTAGATGTAATATAATACAATCGATTATGTTTAGTTATAATCAAATATAATAAAATACAGTGAACAATTTTAAAATGTAATATTTATATATATATATATATATATGTAAGTAATTACACAAAACCTATCTAGAGTTTACTTGAATATAAGTGCCTAAACATTTAGGTTTTTACAACACCATGCCCTCATAATACAATCAATAGTTGTTAAATGTGATGTTTGACCAACTTTTTTGGTGAAATGACCAAAATGCCCTTAGATTTTTATTTTTTTATTTTTGAAATAATTTTATTTTTTTAAAATTTCAAATAAATTTTAAAAACTTAAAAATAAATTAAATAATTTTTTTTAACTAAATCTCCATCGTCCATCTTAAGATGGATGGTAGAGATTAATTTAAAAATAAAAATAAAAATTAGAAAATTAAATGAAAATTTTTTTCATCAAATCTCCATCATCCAGTTGTGGAGATTAATTTTTTAAAAATAAATAATTAAATAATAAAGAAAATAAATAGGTGGAGATCTAATCTCTAGTTTGGATCTCCATTATTCATCCCTCAAGACGGACAATGTTTGGAGATTAGATCTCCATTGTTATTGTTCTTCATTGCTCAATAACCCAAATCTTCTTCTTAATTGCCTCCACTGTGTTCAACAACCTAGAAATCTTCATTGTTCAAGAACGATGTTCATCTCCACCATCTCTCCTTTAACAATAACAAATAAAAATCTTATTCTCCACCTCAAAATCATTATCATCAACAAGACTTAAACTCAAACTTTTTCCAAATTAGATAAACAAAAA
This sequence comes from Nephelium lappaceum, assembly GCA_021234005.1. Classification (NCBI taxonomy): domain Eukaryota; kingdom Viridiplantae; phylum Streptophyta; class Magnoliopsida; order Sapindales; family Sapindaceae; genus Nephelium; species Nephelium lappaceum. The sequence goes on from CM038004.1 coordinate 16,673,150, forward strand.
GATCAACAACAAAAAAATCATTTGCGTTCGATTTGAGCCCAGATGAACATCATCACAGATGTACCCAAATGATGTTCATCTGGGTTTGTACTGCACTCATATTTCATCTGAATTTGATTCGAACCTAGATGTGTAAGGTTCATGAAACCCAGATAAACAAGAAGAAGAGAAGAAGAGGAAGAAAAGAAAAAAATAGGTTGAAATAAAGGAGAGAAATAGAGATGAAAGAGAAAAAGTAGGTCAGTATGAGGTTTGGAAGAGAGTGTAGTGGTCAGCATGGAGGGGGGTGATGGTGGAGGATGGTAGAGAGAGAGAGAGAGAGAGAGAGAGAGATAGAGAGAAAGTGTCTGATATGATTGGTGGAGAGAGAGGTTAAATTTTTATTTTCTTTAATTAACTTATTTTTTAAAAATTAATGTCCACCATCGATCTTAAGATGGACAGTGAAGTAAAAAATATTATTTAATTTATTTTCAAAATTTTAAAGTTTATTTAAAAAATAAAATTATTTCAAAAAATAAAAGACTAAAAAGCTAAGGGCATTTTGGTCATTTAACGAAAAAAAGTTGGCTAAACATCACATTTAACAGTTGTTGACTGTTATTTGGAGGCCATGGTGTTATAGAAACCTAAATGTTTTAGCGCCTCTATTAAAGTAAACCTAAAAGGGTTTTTGTGTAATCACTTCATATATATATATATATATATAGTATGCACACACACACACACCATAAGAATTAGGGTACATAAATTTTAACACAATATTTGACTGGATTTTATAGTCATTGAATCTTTGAGCATATGGATGGTTAGGATTTAAAGATTTTTTTTTTCTCTTTTTCACTCTATTATTAACTTATTTTATTTTCTCAATTCTCCCTCCTAGATCTTCTTTCTTGATATATAAAAAAAAAACCTAATCTATTAATATTTTCTCTCATTATATATAGATGTTGTCCCATTCTAATTTTAAAGTCATTATACATAAATGGTGTTGTTGTAGATTCAAATGGTATTCAAACCCGTAATCCTAAATGTAATTAGTCAATAATTACTTCTTGTAGTGGGATCGACCTACTGGTATGTTGACTTTGAGTAGGTTTCATTGATCAACTTTCCAAGAATCTAGCTGTTAGGTCAATAATTATCAATATTAAATGCCTATTTTATCTATTATAATGTTATGCTTTTTGTGTGGAATTAGGTACTTTTATGTCATTTTGTGTTTTTAGTGTTTAAGTTTAGGTTTTGAGAAGAAATGAATGGAAATGGTGGATTTTCGAAATTATTTTTAACACAAAGAAATCAGAAGATTGTTAGAGTTTTGTGATCTGAATTTCATTTGATCTGGCCTAAAGATCTTGTAGTGTGACAATTGTAATGAAATGATAAATATGGAACTTTCTGGGAATCTGTGGTGATAGCGGAGGGATTCGGCTAATAGAATTGCAAGATGAGACTCACGACAAGAGGTCGTGGCAAGCATCTGATGAGTTTAACGAGTGAGCATTGTAAATGGTATGATGAGTGTGAGTCGCGACAAGCACTCCCCACAATGAACCAGAGTATCACGACTAATGATGGCGAGATGAGGAGTCACATTCAAGACTCCTTACAGGCAAACAAGCGCATCGCGAGTTAAGTTGGCGAGGGAGTGACTCGTGACTGTGATTTTTGACCAAACTATAAACAATCAATGATGACAAAAATTGCTAAAGTGCAATTTTACCATTAAAATTTTTTAATTTAGCATAATATCGATTTCACCCTCAAAATTAATTCAATACTATACCACAACCTTTATTATTATTTAGGAAAAATAGCACAAATGTCCCCCATGTTTGATGAAACTGTACAAATATGGCAATTTTGGTCATAATGACAACAACTTCCCCTAAAAGTTCATAAGTGCACAAACCACCCCTACCATTAGTTAACCGTTAAAGACTTTCCATTATATAAGGGTAAAATAGTCCATTCATAAATATTAAATATTTTATTAATAAAATGACAAAAAAAATTCTTAAAAAAAAAAAAATTGAAGATTCAATCCTAGATTTGATTTTTACCATCCATCTTTCAAAGATAGACGGTGGAGATCCAATCTAAATCTCCAACCAATTAAATCACCATCTCCGAAAGAGTTTCAAGTCGAAACTCTATTAGCGATAGAGATCGAAACTGATCTCTATTGTTAGAAAGCAAAACGATCTAGTCTCCATCATTGGAGGCCACCCTTCATCATTGGAGACTAGAGTGATCTAGTCTTTAAGGTCTCCATGGCGTTACAGATCATCTAGTCTCCATGGCAATGGAGACTGGTCTCCATCGATGGGGTGCAGTCTTCATCCCATCGATGAAGACTGATTGGAGATTGCATTGCCATCTCCTTTTTTTTTTTTTTTTAATATTTATTAGTTAAATTAAAAATAATAAAATTAAAGGGCATTTGTTCATTTCATAAATTTAATGGAAAGTTTTAATGGTTGAATAAAGGTAGGGGTGGTTTGTGTTTCACTTATAAAAGTTTAGGGAAAGTCGTTATCGTTATGGTCAAAGTTGCCATATTTGTGCAATTTCATCAAATGTCAAGAGTTTATACAATTTTCTCCTCCCTTTATTTATTGTTTTAAGTTTGACACAAGCTTTAATATATATTTGGCACAATTTTATAGTAATTAATTGGAATATATATATATATGTGTGTGTGTGTGTGTGTGTGTGTAGAGAGGGGGAGAGAGAGTCTTTCTACTATAAAAACGAACCGATTTGAATAATATCAATTGCAACATTGTAAGTCATTGAATGTATTGATTTTTTTCATAATTAATACTTTGTATTAATTATTTGTATATAATCGATGGCTCATAATGTTGAAATTGATATTATTAAAATCAGTTTATCCTTATAATAAAATATATATATATATATAATATAAATAGCCAAAATGATGGTATAAAAAAGTTTTTAGGCATACCTTAATGGTGTAAGAAAAATTCATTGATTAAAAACAAAATATACACCAAGATGGGAGGAGGGGGATTTAATTAACTATAATACCAAGCAAGACAATATTAGACTTAAGAAAAAAAAATGCAATGCAACACAATTACAAAAAATCATGTAAACCTTATCCTATGACATTTTAAACCCTCAAACTCATCAATAATATGTACAAAATGTCAACAAAAAAGAATAAACATATATAATGTCCGAATAAATTAAATTAATACTACATTTAATTGATAAGCAAATACAATATGTCAACAAAACAAACAAACCTTTGTTAAAGCTAAACAATAGTTTAAATCTCAAATTTCAATCTCTAAATCTATAGATAGTAAACTTTCCATACTTGTAAAAAAATTTAAGGTTAAAATACAAAAACACCCTCGACATTTGCCATAATTAGACAAAAATGGCAACTGTGATCCCTTTTTTTACTCACATACACTGAACTTTAAAAAACATAATAGAAAAATCCCTTGTAGTTAGATAAGTCCTGTTAACATCAGAAAAAATGTTTAAAAATACCTTTTTGCCATTGACAAATATTATAAAATACAAAATTATTTTAAAACTTAATTAATTTATCCTTATTTTATTTCAAAAATTAATTAAAATATAAAAATAATAAAAAGACGTTAAAAAAAAGTTTCATCATCTTCTTCGTCCATTATCTCATTCTTCATCATCTATCAACCTCACCATTCTTTATCATCTTCATCGTCAATCAACTTCATCATCTCCATTCCTTTTTTTTTAATTGTCATTTTCATCTCCAGCACAAAGTCAGTCCATCACAACATCACCAAAAAAATCGCTTAAAAAATCCAATAAAAACAATTATAGTTTGTAGGTCTCTACCAACAGAGACCCAGTTATTTGAGTCTTCAGCATTAACCCAAAATTGAGTCCTCAATAATGGAGACCCAGTTCAGGTCTCCAATGTCAGAGACCCAATTTTGCTTTGGGTCTCCAATAGTGGAGAACCAGCTCGAGTCTCCACTATGGAGACCAAGTCTCCATTTGGATCTCCACCATTGAAGACATAACTTTAGGCCTCTAATGGTGGAGACTCGAATTAGCTCTCTATTGTTTTGGGTCTCCAACAATGGAAACCCATGGTCTCCATGGAAATGATCAATACCTATAGAGAAGAGCAAAAGCATGGTCTCCATTAGCATGGAAACCAAACTGGTCTCCATGCAATCAAGATTGGTGATCTCCTTGCTCTCAATTTTCTTATTTCTTTGTTTTTTTACCATTTTTATTAAAGACAAATATTAAGTTAAAAGATAAAATTATCCTTAATGAATTGAAGATGATATCAAATATTTTGATTGGGTTGGTTTTTAAATTTATTTAATACAATGGAAAAAGACCAAATTACTCCTTATTGACAATTTTAAAATTTGGTCAACCATTAGTCAATTTACAGTTTGGGTACTTTTATTGAATTTATGAAAATTCAAGGGATATGAGTGTAAAAAAAGGTCAAAGTTGCCATTTTTGTGTAATTATGACAAATGTTGGGTTTTTTTTTTTTTTTTTGTATTTTGCCCTAAATTTGATTATGAAATTCATAATTAAGAATAACAAATTAATTATCCAGAATCAGAAACAAAAGTCTAAAACCCTATTACTATACAATAAATTAATAACTTGAAAATTAAAATAATAATAATAATAATAATAATTACCTTGAAAGAGAGATTGGAGAAAGTAATTAGACTCTTAAGCTTTTTTCCTTGAGAATAATGAGCAGTTGGAGCTAGTATGAGACAAATAAACTTAGAAATAAGAATCTAAAACCCTAACTTAATGAAATAAATAAATAATTGTAAATAATATGTATATATATATATAGAAAGATAGATTGGAGAAAGCAGTTAGACTCTTAAACTTGATTTCTTGAGAATAATGAGCAATTGGAGCTAGTACGAGGGGAAAAAGATTAAAAATAATAATAATAAACCCTAACTTATACATTAAATAAATAACTTAAAAAAAAAAAAGGTTACCTTGAAAGAGATAGTATCACGGAAATAAAGAGATATCAAAAGAAGAGGAAGATATGGAGTTAGAACTAAGATGATAGAAATTAGAATGGGGAAGAGATGAGTGGGCTGTAGGTTGTGGTGACCAGGTTAGCAGTGACTAGTGAGAGAGTGTGGTTGGCACTAAGAGAGTGTGGAGTGTAAATAGGTTAGAAATATAAGTATACATATAATGGTAGTTTTGTAATTAACTAGTAAATGTGAGGATAACAGTTAAAGTGTAAGGCGAGAGACATTTTTGTAGAACTTTAATTTTTTTCAACTGGGCTGCCCCAAGTAAGGATTCGCCTTTGGATACAAGTATGAAGATTGGGTATTAGTTTTAATTCACCACAATGGCACTCTTTATCTTTTTTTCCTTATTTCATATAATAATAATAATAAGTAAAACATTGCCAATCCCCTCAAACTTTGTCTTTTGACAATCCGAATCAACTTTTCCAAAATAAGACAATAACCTCCTCTCGCGTCAGTTAGTCAACCTTTAAACTTAATGATTAAATGTGATCAACGCTAGTCAAAAGGTAAATTGATCATTTGACGTTTTAAAATGTTAAAATACAAGAAAACCCAACAACACATAAAGGCCATCGAGAAGTTGTCAAGTTTTAAGCGTAAATGTCATGAAGTTGTTATCATTTCACAGGAAAATATAAACAAAATGATTTGTCGGTTTTCAAGAAAATCAACAAGTTTAAATTATTTTGCATTGTCTGTTGTCTTTGTATCATTATATCGAATAGGGAGTAGAAAATTTTGAGCTTTCTTTAAAAAAATGGAGATTGCTGCTCAGTGATTAAAATTTTGCATATTTTGAAGTTATATTTTGTGTAACACTCTTGTTATTCATATTTGTAATCAGTTTGCGCTCCAGCTTGAGAAATGCTAATTTGCAAGCGAAGGCGAATGTCAGGAAGGCTGCTCAGGAAGCAGTATTTAATTGCATTTACCAACACAGCTAGTAAGCTATTGTATGATATAAATGCTAATATGTGTTTCTTTGACTGTATTTAGAATATGTTGTAGAAAACTCTAGCTCATTTGAATATTACTCTTTCGTTGGTGAATACTAGTTGGTTTCACTTATGATTTTTCTCAGGACAGAAATTGGGATGATCTGATGTTATATATTTTCTGGTGTTGATTGTACAGGGAACTTCTTTTAGGTGGTGGAGAAGAGTCCACAATTTATTTGTAGGCCTCCCACTATTTTTTATGCTAATCTATTACTAGATTATTAAAAGTTCAGCAAAAAATGAAAGCTAGCAGTGAATCCCTGCTCTAGTCATGCATGTAATTTTGTGTATTTGTATACATTTTTTTTTCCCGCATCTTTCGTTTGCTGTATCCCATACCTCTTATGTTCAATGGGCTGCATAGTCGCATGTGTAGGAGGTGGAAAGAAGTGTAAGCACCCTCATGACTTATGGTAGGTCTCTCCCTTCTCTATGTTTGATTAAATAATAAAGAAATGATCATTCTATGGTACTGACTTTTGCTATAACATATCAACTTATCAGCACTGATTAAAAAATAAAGAAATGGTCATTCGGTCTGATTCTAATAGCTTGCTTGAACTAATTTGGTTCCTGAGAGAATGCAATCTGGACCTATGCAGTGCAATTCCGATCCCCATGTGGAGGTTCCACTTGAACGACCAATGCATGATGAACTTTAATTTTTCATAGATCATGATGAAAGAACTAAAATCTCACATTAGGAAACTTTACTTTTCTTGTGCTTTTACAATGACTTGTTCTTTTTTTTTTTTTTTTTTTTCCTTTTCTGACTTTCAAGAGGTTTCGGGACCTCTACTTTCTGAAGAGGTGTGGTTATATCAGACAATGCTTATGACCATATAATAACTTGTTCTTAACATGTCAAAAGTCCATCATTCCGATAGGAATCTTCTGTTTATTTTGTTTCTTTGTTCTGTATATCTGTATAAGCTTTTATATGGACGCTTCTTTTCTTTTCATTTACATCAATTGGAATTGCAAGAAATTTACAGGCCAATTAATCTAAAAGTCGAGGAAACTATGAGTAGAGAAGAGGATGAATTGCAAATTGATCTAATATAGATCATTTTCACAAGAAATGAAAATTTGATAGCAATGACCTACCTTTTTGTAGAGTAAGACATGATAGAGTGGTTATGCCAAGAGCCAGAAATTCTTATGGGTTCTAGTGTTGAGAATATAGCCTGCATTTTGACCTTTTTTCTGAACTCCGACACAAAAACATTTGCTGTTTTCTATCAAATCCTCTGCTGTGTCCAACCCTTTTGTCACTCTCAATGCCCCTCCTGGCCTTGTAAGTCTGCACTTTAAAACACCAAACAGGAAATATTATCAACAATAGTTATTGTAAGTCTCATTTTTTGTGATAAATTGGAAAATTTTGTGGGATAAGAGTTTGAAGTCCCTAAGGGAGAATAGATTCTCATCGAATTATTTCTTTTGTAAACTAAACAATTTATCTACTATCGGATTCTGGGTAACTGCTCTTCTGTTCTACTGAACCCTTTTTTTATTTGTTTTGCTTTACTTGGGGATGAGGGATTTGAAATTGGAATCTCAAGTTTGCTCGTGAGGTGTGGAAATCTAGAATCTTGGAATTAAAATAGGCGAATGTGCTAAATATATGCATTAATCATAACTTGTAAAGCAAGGCACTTGAAGAAGCCTCTCAAACTCACCCCAATATGACATTGGAAAGACTTCTTCTTTGGCCTATGACAAGAAGAGAAACTCCAAGCATCTCTGTTTTGTAAAGAATAGCAGCAGCCTTGTTGGTAGCATCCGCTTGTACCCTCACTATCCGAACGCGAACTTTGGGTTGAGCAACCTTGCAAGCACGCTTCATTTCTCCGAGAAAATCCATGTCTCTTGCAGGTTCTTCGTAAGAAGTGAAGGAAGGGAAGGCGGCTGCTGCTGAGCTCGGAGTGAGGCTTGATCTTCGGAGAAAGGTGGCGAAAGGATTCCTCTTCCGTGAATGTGGATCTGCAACATGAATCAAAATAAGCTGATCCTGCTCAACCAATACATGAGAAAGTGCATACTCAAGTGCCTCAACTGACTCTTTTGTTGAGTCTGCAACCACCATTATTTTCCTTGCTGGTAGGATCTCACTTTCCATGTCCAGTGCCCTGCTGCTACTACTACCATCAATGGCCACCACCACCTCCATGAGGTCGAAGAGGGTGTTGAGTTTTAGGGATAAAGGATTGACATGCAATATGAGATCATGATCATTTTGTTTTGTGTTGATCAAAAATGTTTAACTACTAACAAACACTTAGCTTTCATTTTGTGATTCATATAGAAAGATTTGTTGCTATGTAACTAATGTGGAATGGAGATCATTGCTGTGTTGTCATATGCTAAATTTAGGAAATATGAAATTTTTGGTCGATGCCTAAATTGCTATGAGAAACTTCTGCACCTAAATTTAACTGCAAAAACTAATTTGAAAATTAAACATGTCCTCTTTCTTTTGTTCAAAAAAAATAATAAAAGATTAGCAATAAATCAATACAAGTGAAAGAAATGTCAAACTATTGTTAAGAGTCACGAAAAGATATAAATATACCATATATCAAAAATGGGCTTCATTTGCCTTGGGAGGCTGCTCAGGAATAATAGGAAGAAAATAAGACAAAGAAGAAATTCAATGGTTTGGACCATAGAAATTGTATTACTCAGACCATAGAAATCTTGTCATGTGGGTTTGAATTTATAGTGCGATTGATTATCCAAGCACATGACATGATTCAATGGTTTGGACGCATGCACTCGATACACTGAAGTATCTCTTTAATTTGTGAAAATATATAATAAAAATTTATTATCCGAGATAGTTTGTGTCACATGGATCAAATTTGAGTTCAACAAATACTAAAATAGAGTCATAATTGTAAATATAGTTAGATTAAGTGTATGTATCATTTTGTTGCATTGTGTGCAATGTTGTGGAATGCGCTTGGCACAAGATAGTTAGAACCTCAACCGATGAGATTTCTACAGCAGTCATTCTCAGCATCTCATTGATAATATTTTAGTAAAATTGATGATATAATATTTTATAAAAATGAATAAATATAAAATTATCTAAATTCAATTTGTATGGCTCAAAGTCAAACTCCCTAACTTCTTCTTTCTCATTTGTCTGCTCTCTCTCCCCAATCCCCTCTCCTTCTCCTCTTTCTCATACTTCTAGCTCTCTCCACTCTCTCCTACCTCTCTCACATTCGTCGTTGGCTCTCTCTCCTCTCTCCTGTTTCTCACCCATTGTTGGCTCTCTCTTCCTCTCCTCTCTCTCATTCGTTGCCAAGATCGAAGTTGTTCGAGTGACAATAAGGACGATATTCATAATCTCTCCAAAATCGGCTCATCTAGTGATGACAAGGACAATCAGCGGTAAGGATGACAAGGACAATCAGAGCCCGAGTTGACTGCCTAGGCGGCTCATCGCCTAGAACCCCCGATTAGGGGGTTCTTGAATCAGTCAGCAGCTGCCTAGTCTGATATTTAAAACACTGGTTGTGTGAAACACTCTCAATAGAAAGTAAAATTTTGGTTTTGTTTAGCTTTTATCATAGTGGACAAACACATATTGATACAAAGGAAATTATACATATATATATATATATATATAACTAGGTAATCAATTCAATCATCCTTAAACATTAATGTACAAATTAGCAATTAGCACATCCAAGTAAGTGAGACACATCATACAAGGCAAGGCTTTATACATGTTGAAAGTTTTATATTAATGCAAATTAGTAAATATAGTATAATTACGCTAACAAAGCTACACCGTTTTTTCTCAAAATGAAGGGTTTAAAAAAGATCCAAAATAAAAACAAAAGAAAATGAAAAACAAAAAGTGGTGAAGCTATTTCTTGCCACTCAATTAAATCTACTTTAAGAATTCTTGCAAGATTTAAAAAAAAAAATGTTGACGTCGTAGTTTTACAGTCAATTAATCACTAATAGAATTTTAAGAGTTTGGCTTGTTTAAATAAGATGAAACATGTTGTAAGTTTATAGAATTAATGGCCACTTAGTCAAAAAAACGTTTTATAATAAATAACAATGCAAAAAATATCATATGTTTAAGGGATATTATGAAAATACTAATGTTCCAAAAATTGCTACTCACTAATCGACCGATGAGGCAACGGTTAGCGATTTATAAGTTACTCGGTAATTAATCAGTAAATATTGTTCACCAATGGTCAAATTAGGTTAAATTTGAAAAAAAAAAAAAACTTAAACGAGAGGTTAATGTTATTATGGTCAAAACTTAGATAATGGCGTAATTTCACCAAACTTTAAGAAGGTTTATGTAATTTATTCTAATATATATACAAACCTAAAACTCTCTTTCACCAGTCACCACTGCACCAGCCTTCCACACCTCTCTCTCTCTCTTTGAATCCTTCTCTTCTCTTTATGCCCCTACTTTCTTTCTCTACCTCCACTACCACCACCATCTTCCTCTTCCTCCTCACTGCCGTCGCCAATGCCAGAATCTCATTTTCTTTGTGGCCAAAATCGTAGACGTAGATCATCACAGCTCCGGCACCGGAATCCTCCTTGGTTTTCAACAACGATTTCCATATTAGAGCCGAGAGGGCTTCAAAGTCTTAGAGATTGACGACTTTGATAAGGTCGTGGATGTTTGAATTATATGGTCAAGTTGTTTGGCGGTGTGAACCTTCTCTCTCTAATTGACTTTTTGGTGGTTTTGGGGTGTTTTCCGATTGATTTTGTGCAAAGTTGTCCGAGTTAGACCGATTACTCAATCAACTTGACCTATCAATCACCTTAGCAAGCAAGACAATTGATCTGGGGTTATTAGATTGGCATGGTGTTGTTCATTGATTACCCTACGCAAAATCAGTCAATTTGGCCAAATTTTGGAACACTAGAAAATACCCACTAGAAAACAAATTGATCAAAATTTAAGCATGCTTAGTAAGATATTAGAAAAAATTAACGTATTAAAAAAGTCATTAACTTTTCAAACATTACCTAAGTGATAGAATTTGATGGATATTAAAAAAAGATTTATGAATTAAAAAAAAAAAAAATCTAATAGACATCATACCCTATCCGATAGATTTCATATAGACAAAATCTGTAAAACAAAAACCTATGCATTTTGTGGTAAAATCTTTCATTTGAAAAATATTCATCAAACTTCAATAAACTCTAAATTGAATACAACCCCTAAGTATCTCCAATCTTGTTAGAAATTTTGAGAAATGATTTTTGAGGTTGCATATGTTAAACTTGAATATATCCTACGCCAAAAAGATTTGATTCTAAATTCATCACTTAACTCTCATCATATTGTTGTGCACTTCCCTATCCATCCTAAAGGTGAAGATTTAACTTTCACAATGCACATTTATAGGTGTACATGGGTAATTTTCTCTTCCTGATGTAGAAGTAGCTTTGTACGATTATGAGAAAAAATATCTGGATCGCATGATTATACAATTTCCTATCCATCTTGGTGGTAAGAGTTTTAAGTTTCACCATGCAGATTTTATAAACATGTGTTAGTAGTTCTCTTCACCTAATGTCAAAGTAGTTGTCTTCAATTTTGATAATATATATATTCAGATCATGTAAATAGTATTAGATCTCAGTAAATTACAACTAATTTCTGACTTGTTTGGTGTCAACTTTCTGAATCAAAACTAATTTTCTAGCAAATTAAGATTTAAATTGCGTTAACAAACAATGACAACTAAATTAATGGCAGTTAAATATTAAATCTTATAAGATTAACTTCTAACTGTGAGATCTTCGAAGACAGTCTGAAGAGTGATTTTAGAAAAATGTTTTCCTTCTGTAGTTTTTTTTTTTTTTCCTTTTTTTATGCAAAAATGGTAACAAGATCCAATGTTCGATGTGGCTTAAATAATGTATATGGCCCGAGAATGTTGGATTCCTAATTGAGCATCAAATTGAACCTTAAATGGTCCCACGTGGATTGAAGATCCCAAATTCACAGTGATATAGACACTCCACACTTGATGAACGAGAAGTCAAAGCCTCTTATAATCTTCATTTATTTTTTTGGGTTTTGAAATTTGAACTATTAGAAATTTAAGAGTGAGGCAAAGTTAAATTCATTTGAACCCACAACCTCATTGAAATGGGTGTGAGAAACTTTCAACTTTATTTAGAACCAATTATGACTAAGCTCCCATATTATCAAAATAACCAGACATTACAAGTACCAACAACCAAGAGTTGATTTAGCTATTTTTTCATAGGATAATTTGCTTCACTATCACATCTGCGCATGATGTAGTTTATTTAATTTAGCTATTAAATAACTTAGATTTGGCAACCAAGATATAAATTGATTGAATGTCAGAAGGTTATTGCTGAATCATATTCATTTTATTTAAATGCAATGTGATTAAATATAAACATGCACGTATATGAAGATTCCAAATGGGTTAGTTTTCTATATAAAACCCATGTAATTAACACAGTGTTGTAATTTGATAGTACATATATCTAATGAAGAATCCAAGAGAAATTTTCGCAGTTTGATAGTACATACACATTAGCTGAACATTAGCTGAAATCTCAGTAGTCATCATTGGACTTGGTCACCACTAATGAACTTCAAAGTGACATTATTAAATTTTAAATGTGCATTTGGATATATTTTTAAAATATTGTTTTTGAAAATTATTTAAAAATATATATATGATTTGAAAATAACGTTTTAAAAAATAGTAATGTGTTTGTTAGTATTTTTGAAAATTCATTTCAAAAATGATAAATAATAAAAGTTGTTTGATACCTTTGTGAAAAAGGAAAAATAATAAAATACTTTTTCTCTCACCTCACCCCTCTCTCTCTCATTAGTCTCTATCTTCCTCACACATCCCTCTCTCTTTGTCACCCTCTTGCTCTCCCTCACCTCACCGCTCTTTCTCATCCCACTTCTTCACACAATGGCACCTTTCCGGTAGCTTCCGTTGAAACAGGCTCTTCATCATCACCTTTGTCACCTCCTGCCCATTCCGTGCCTTCAATGATGTGCCACTGAAGTCTCCTTCATCTTCGTTTTCTTCTTCTAGGTCTTCTTCTTCATCGTCTCCTTGTTGTCATCAAAGATGATTTGGTTGGGATGAATGGCAATTGGTTTGTAACTCGGTTTTTTTATTTTTTGGTTTTTTTTTTTCATTTTTTTATGGTTGAATCAGATCTGATTCAGATTTAGTTGTTCCAATCTAGTTCAACCAGATCATTTTTGTAATTGAACTAAATCAGCCTCCGTCACCAGAGTCTTGGATGGTTGTTTTTTTCTTTTTTTCATTTCTTTTTGCTTTTTTCATTTTCAACAATCAAAACTGATTGGAAAATGGAAAATATATATATATATATATATATATATATCATTTTCCACTCCCCCATTATAATTTTTGAAAGCATGTTTTTCATTTCCAAAAACATCATTTTGAAAATGATTATCAAACACAATTGTAAGCATTTTTCATTTTTAAAAATGGAAAACCGTTTTCAAAAATGGTTCCAAACGGCCACTTAGTAATCCAAATAGTTTCAATAATTCTGGTACATAATACTTTCATCCAATGATGGACCTGGATATTCATTTTAGTGGGGGCACTTTATAACACATTGAAATAAAATGAAAATTAATGATAAAAACAATTACAGTTCATATGTGTTTTTTTATTTATAAATTTTATCATGTAAAATAATTTATGTACAATAAAAATAATTCATACCAATAATCATTAATAAACTAAGATCTATTAAAACGTAACAATATTAACCGGTTTTTTTTTTTTTTTTTTATAATACGACATTATATGTTTTAGTCTCATAATATTGAGAACTATATACTTCCATAAAAAAGAGAAAAAAAAAAAAAAACTCTCCATATATGTTGATAAATACACATAATAGAAGTCAAAAAACAGTTCATGCTAATCATATAGTTACTAATAATTATACATGGTACATGATGGGATATAAATATTACCGAATTTGAAGATTAGCTTAGTTGGTAAGTAATAGTGTCATGTCTTTTTAGGTCTTGGTTCAACCCACATCCACACATGTTTTTTCATTATTTAAAAAATAAAAAAATAAAAAAATAAAAAATAAAAAGGTTTAAAGAGAAAAAGAGAAAGAGAGAATGCAAGTTTGAGGATAGAACTCGGTTTTGGGGAAAGGGAAGGGAAGGGAACCGCACACCACCAATATGAATCACCTTTTTGTGAGATTGTTTGCTTCGTAGCATTATATAATAATTATTTATATATTTAAATATTTAATGACTAATATTATAAACTTAATAATTTTTATAAAATTTCAGGAAAGTCATGTGCCCCACCTAGCCCTATATTAGGTCCATCCCTGATTTCATCTTCATTCATAAGTGTTTCTATGAATTACAGATTAACATAATCACTTCCATAGAAACAACTCACAGCAATATCTCACATAATGCATTGGCTTGACAATGTCGGAGCATTTTGTGTGGGATTGACTCATCTAAAGTAACTGATTTGTGCTTATAATCAAAAGAAACTTTTAAGTAATTAATTTTTATTTTTTCTCAATTGTGTCAAGTTAACCTCTTTTATTATAAACATATGTGTGCATGTCCTCTTTGATTTGCTACTCAGCTAAGAGATCAAGAACGTAAAATATACCATAAAAAATCACCTCGAAAAAGAAGTTCTAAGAACATATCGAAACTTTCTAATTTACGTCTATGTAGGTAAAATCTTCTACATCAACTACAAATAGTAATATTTGGTCGAATATTTGATCTGATTCTTTTCTATTACATCATGAAAGGAGAAACAAATATGCACTTGTTTGTAGTTGACATTGTTATGTTGTCGCTTTCAGAAGGAAAAAAAATAAAAAAATAATAATAAATCTATCAAGCATGGATTGATATTAATAAATTGGAATCAACTAGTTTGCCCAAGTTAAAGTAACTAGAGATGTTTTAGTTATATACGGAGATGGCTAAACATGTCTCATTACATTTATCTCTGTTTAATGATAGAAAATATTATATACAAAACCATGTGTTAGGTTTTGATTGAAATGAATGTATCAAACTTGAAATAGCCAAAAATTATCCATTCATATTGGATTAGTATTTTAACATGGTACTGTGTGTTAGAAAAAAATTATAATAATAAGAATGGGTAACAATATCGAATTAAAATTTTGGAGGCTCTTTAGATTATAATGAATTTGCAACGGGGAAAAAAAATAAACCAAAAACATTTATATTGAGGCCCATAATAACTACAATGTCCGTAAGACAAAATGTGTTTTTCATCCTTTAAGTTGTTCAATGTTTGGCTCCCAAGATATAATAACACCAACCAGAATTGTTTGGCGAATTGCGCTAAATATGAATCTCTATCACTCTGAAAACTTATATCTAGGAATAGTGTTTGAGAGAAAATAAACTAAAATGAATTCTTAGTTGTCTCCAAACAACTCAAAATGATGTTAATTTATAGTCTCCATGAGCATAGTTACAAAACTAATTTTAAATCAGTCATTAAACTAATTAATGGTTATGCTTTAAAAATTCAAATTTTCATTTAACACACGTAATTACAATTTGAATATTCAATTTTGCAATTCATGATAATTAAAACTGCAATTCAATTCTACAATTAATACTAGCAGTTACAATTTGAGAAATTAAATTGTAATTTAATTTTTGCATTCATGGCAATTAATCCAATATTTAGATTTTGAAAATTAAATCTTCAATTCAATTTCCATTCATCAAAGCACCATTTTTTCCATAAATTCATCTTGATCTATTTCAATCAAGATCTCTAACCCAATAAAAATGAGTCCTTAAAATGAGTGTTTATCCCATTTTTTTCAACAATCCCCCACATGAATGAAATTGACAAAGGAGACAAAAACTATAACTCAAATAATGCTTACAACTTGGTGATAGAGTTCAATGGTCAAATTCTGCATAGGATAGGTAGGTTTTAGCCTTTGAACTTTCCTTTGTGAAAATATATTTTCTTTATTGGCTAATCAGTGAACACAATGTTATTGAACTGTCTTGTCGTTTATATAAATGATTATATATTTCACACAAAAATCTTTTTGACACAATTTAGTTCTCACTGTTATATTCGTTTTGACCATGAACATCTCCCTGTTTTGACAAGAGTTTCCAAAGAATTGAGCCCTCACAATTCTCTTTAGAAGCGCCTCTAATTCTCATTCACATAGGTGATCTCTTAATTTAGAGTAACCCGCATTACTCCGCTCGGATTCCCGATACATAAGGATCATTAAAAATATAGTTTATCCTAACTTTTACGGGTATCACTATTTTATCATAGGAATAGACAAAGGATAATCTCTAATTGATATGAAGATATCCTCTATAGTGATACAAATAAGTCTTTACAATTAGGTTGTCCCATTGAACCTAAATCTTGGGATCTTCACTCACTTAGTTTTGGTTTCTTTCATAATGACTTATTCTTTTATGGGCTTTAGTCTCGTTCCTCTTGATGATTTTTCAATAACTTTCTATTTAACTTTTTGGTTAGCGGATCCATAATGTTATCCTTTGACTTTACATAGTCAATAAAGATAACCCTAATTGAGAGTAGTTGTCTCATGATGTTATGTCTATGACGTATATGTCTAAACATATCATTGTACATATTACTCTAAATCATTCCTATTGCAAACTGGCTATCATAGTAGGTGCAAATTATAGGAATTAGCTTTGGCTACATTGGAATATCCTTTAGAAAATGGTGTAATCATTCAACCTCTTCAGATTCCACACTTATCCATATATGCTTTAATGGAAATTGATATTTTCATCAAATTTCTCCACAGCAAATATCATAAGCCTTGAAAACTTTGACATAATAATTGTTTATTGGAATAGTACACGTAATCCTTGAATAGTATACTCGGTAAGTTCTCAGGAAAGAGAGGTTAGTGACAATAGAAACACTTAAATAGTAAATTTTTCCTAGTTAGAACATTTTCTAGACATGCACTTCCACACCATCACACTTATTTCCATAAACGAATTCATACTCCATTGTGGATCTTTCAATTACAACCACAATTGCCACCTTGCAATTATTTAGTTCAAATGAAATCAATTGTAAATTTCAATTAAAATTGCAATTCAAACCTTATTCAACTTAAATAAATAAATGTTTATTTCATTCAAACTTTAATGAAATAATTAACATATTAAATCAACATAATTGCAATGAAATCAATTGTAATATTCAATTACAATTGTCATTCAAAATTTAAATAAAATTATTTAAAATGAAATAAATAAGTTGTTAATCCAATTCATTATATCATGAAATCAATTGCAATTATTTGTTAATTCAATAACCAGAAATGAAATAATTCAAATGAAATTAGTTGTAATCATTCTATTATTATTTCAATCAAATGAAATACTTAATAGCAACTAATTCAAATTCGGATAAATTTAAATTCCAATGGGTGATCTTTGAGCTTCAATTTGTCATTCACCCAAAAACCATTTTGGATTTATAATCACATCAATTCAATGTCTTCGCATAAAAGAACATGATCACCTTGATCCTTTAAAACTGAGATCAAACCTCTATCAAAATGATTCATCAAACTGGACTTTAATGTCTCAATTTTCCAAAAATTGACTGACACAAACATGTTAAAAGTCAATTATCACAATTGCTTATTAATAAGTTATTAAGCAATCAATTAACACAAATTTAAAAATTTCAACCAATCTAGATATTCAATTTTCCTTAAAATCAAAATATTTTTCAGAATATATTTGGATCCAACCAAAAAAAAAAAAAAACCCACGTTTTTATTTTTTAAAATTCAAACTCAATTTGTTTGATTTTATTTTGAAACTAACCAAGAATCTCAAAATTCTAGTCGTAAATTCAAATCTAACTAATTAGGATCGAATTTCAATATTTTGAAAATTCAAACCCAATTGATTTGAGTAGAATTTCCAATACTATTCTTGATTAATTAAGAATCTCAACTTATTAAAGTTGAATTCTTTGTCAAATCAAGACAACTATCAAGAATTAAAAACCAACACTTGTTATTCACTTTTAAAATAATCCAAAGTTCTTTGTATTTCACCACAATCAACTTGAAGAAAGAATGAAACATAAATTTGTTGCAAAGCAAACTATTACAACCCATTTTCTCCCATATTCAATAAACAATTTCACCAAGAAAATTTTTTTCCCAAAAAAAAAAAAAAGAAAAAATTACTTTCAAACCAAATGCATATAGAGTAAAGAATCAAAAATCCAGAAAATTGTTAAAACAATTAAAAATTAAATTAACCAATTCCAATAGCTGCAATACCTGTTCCTCAAAACGAAAAATAGCAAGTTTATCTTAAGATTGTTAGAAAAAATTTATAATAATAAAAACAGGTAACAATATCAAATCAAAATTCTGGAGACTCTCCAGCATATAAAGAATTTGCAACAGGAAAAAAAAAAAAAACATTTGTGTTAAGACCTGTAATAACGACGATGTCCTTAAAACGAATTCACTATTCATCCTCTGAGTTATTCAACGTTTGTCTCGTAAGATACAACAACACCAATCAGAATTGTCTGACGAACTGATATAAATCTGAATTTCTATCACTCTAGAAACTTATGTCTAAGAATAGCTAACGCGACCCAACCCGGATACCTCTAACTCTGATCCGGTCGGTCACGCCGGGCACCCCAACGGATCCCTCCCAGACCCGACTCGTCGGGCTAAGCGAAACCCGTGGAGCGAACCCTAAACTCTTTCATACTTTCTGAAACATTGTTGGGTTGGGTTTTTCTTTAAAAACTGAAAACGTGTAGGAAAAATTTTCTTTATAATTTTAAATTCATTTTCGAAACTCCTTTTTCATTAAAAATTTCGGCGGCATAACAGCTGTATTTTTAACGTTTCAGAAAACCTGTTTATAGAAAAACAACACTTCGACTAAAATTTATCACCAACCCAACTTCTGGTTGCCTGTAGGCCTCAATCATGCATTTCATTCTCAAATCAACTTAAATAAATTCTAATCACATTTAATAAATCTCATTTAAATCAAAAGCAATTTAAAAACAGTTATAAATGAATAATTACAAATCCTTAATACATTTTAAAAGAGATTTACATGAAAATCTAACTGCTGAAACAAAATGAGCTAATCAATGATGTCGTGTCGCGCTGGCTCGCCCGCTGGAGGTAATGCTACTGATCGGCTACCTGCTGAGAGTACCTGAGGAGGTTTTTATATAAAACAGAAAAATAATGAGCTAGAAGCTCAGTGAGTGATAATATTTCGTTTCTTTGAAAATCTGTTTTTCAAAACGTCATCCTCTAAAAACGTTTGAAAACTATTCTTTATTTCTAAAGCATTTCAAACTTAAATCTTTAAAACATCAACTTAAACATGAGGATTCATCTCTAAGCACATGCATGTATTTAAATACAAAACTTGCAACTGTAAATCATAAATAATTTCAATAATAATTATAAAATATCTTTTATCTCAAATAAGCTTTTCTTTTTAAAACTGTTTTTTAATATCTTTTAAAATTACCATAGTATCCCTAAATCTGGGGTCTCTCAAGTCTAACGGCTATGTGCGGAATTTCCCAGTGCTAACCATAGCTCGCCAGCTCGGAGACATCTTGCGGCTATGTGCGGAATTTCCCAGCGCTAACCATAGCTCGCTTGCTCTAAGACATCTCGTGGCCATGTGCGGAATTGCCCAGCGCTAACCATAGCACACGAAACACTACCCCACATCAGTAATGGCGACTCGACTGACAGACTCTGACACTTATCCCCCTGGTTAGTGACTTATCCCTCCCCAGGACTGTGCCAACTGAAGTGGGATAGACCGATCGGGTCTAAACTGCTCTGTAATCTCTGAAAATCCCTGAGAGGATACTTTCTGGTTTTGAAAACACTTTTCTCTTTTCTGTTTTAACTTTCTGGTGCAAAAGCACAAATCTCTTTTCTAAGTGCGTAAAGCACTAAAATCTGATTTCTGAGTGCCATAAGCACTAAAACTCCTTTTCTGAGTGCATTAAGCACTAAAACTGATTTTCTCAATTCAAGCTTGAAAACTTAGTTTCTGAAATCTCATTGCAACAACTTTATATATATTTATGCATATAAAATCACATTCTCATTTCATGCTCATGCATATATCAATGCATTAAAATAAACTCAAGCAATTACTTATCAAATCAAATCTGATAATTTGAAATACTTTTAAAATCTTTAAATAAAATTCACTCACAAAACTGATGACTGAAAATAGCGCGTGCGGAGCCCCTAATCCTCTCGTCTCGATCCTCGAGCGCTCTCGTCACCTACACAACATAATACATTCGCGTAAATCTCTGAAAACTTGAAATTACGTAATCGTCCCTATATGACCCATTTTTACGCGCAACTCTCCATATTAGTTTCTAATCTTAATCTTTCGCTTTTAATAGCTTCAATACTCTTAATTAAACTCATTAGGGTCGTCCAAACATTCAACGGATGTCATAAGGGTCAATTTACGAAATTGCCCTTTAAACTAGTTTATTGCGCGTTTTGGATTCTCAATAACTCTTTGACATTTTCTTAGTATTCTAAACTCCTTATCAACTTCAAATACTTATTTTTCAACTTCTATTCAATCAAAACTAACCAACCAACAAATCACAACAAAACCCATCTCAAATCAACTTATACACCAACAAAAATCATCATTTTCAAACTTAAATAACTTACCCCTTTTTCTATTGCGTTACTTCGCTTTTGGGATGGTTTTGGACTGATTTTGGGATGGATCTGAGCTGGGTTTGGGCTGTTTTCCTTCCTCTTTTCTTCCCCTCTCTTCCTCTCTCTCTTTCCCTCTCGGTTCGCCGCAACTTGCAGCTGTTTTTCGGCGCCGTTCTGCTATCTCTGTCGCCGGATCTGCACGCAGATGAGGAGCTGATTTCAAGCTGAAAACAAGCTCAGATGCAGCTGAAATGGAGGAAAATCAAATGGGTTTTGCACGCAAGACTGCAGGTGACCGGACGGCAGCTCGCCACGGTCTTCTTCCTCGCCGATCAGCTCTGATTCGCGGCTGTTCTGCTCGGTTTTCAACGCTGGTTCTGGTCGGACAGCTTCATCTCGCGTCGCGACTGCTGTTCGACGATCTTGCAGCTGGTCGGTCGGCGGTCGGCTGCTCGGTCGGCAGTCTTCTTCCTCCTCCGGCGTCGCGCGACTAGTCTTCTCTTCTCTTCTCTTCTTTTCTCTTCTCTTTTCTTTTCTTCTCTTCTCTTCTCCGACAACTCACTCTCTCTCTCTTTAGATTTTTAGACAAAGTTTGGCTTTATGCTTTCCTCCCCAAACTATCCTCAAAATGACGGTCACGTCCTTTAAAAATATCGGTCTCCTCCCTTGACTTTTAGCTTAATCCTACTTTGACCACAATTATTAAATCTTATCTTCAATTTAGTCCCTTATTTCTTTGAAAAATTATTCGATTTCATTCATCATTTTATCATTCCATTTAATCTCCAATCGAGTTTAATTCAATCCTTATGGGTTCTCTATAACCTTAAGCGTTTCCATAAACCAATTAGGGTCTCCAATAATTATTTAGGGACTATATCTGGGGAAATCCATAAAATCCAATTCGAGGGCTTACAATAGCATTTGAGAAAAAATAAACTAAAATATATTTTTAGTTGTCTTCGAACAACTAGAAAAGATGCCAATTTACAGTCTCTATGTGAGTGGTTACAAAACTGATTTTAAATCAATCATTAAACCAGTTAACAGTTATGCTTTGAAAATTCAAATTTTCATTTACAATTTGAATATTCAATTTTACAATTCATAGCAATTAAAACTGTAATTCAATTATACAATTAATACTAGTCATTACAATTTAAAAAATTAAATCTGTAATTTAATTTTGCAATTACACTTTTTCAAATTTAATAGCTGCATTCATGGCACTTAATCCAATATTTGTATTTTTAAAACTAAATCTTTAATTCAATTTTGATTCAACAAAGCTCCATTTTTTTTTTTATAAATTCATTTGGATCCATCTCAATTAAGAACTCTAACCCAATAAAAAATGGCCTTTAAAACGGGTGTTTATCCCATTTTTTCCAACACTGCGTCCAATCGAAATATTAGTACATATATTATATGCAATGATTCAGTTACATACGGGCAAATATTAACCGATCCTAGTGTTCACCATATACAATTTATTATTTAGTATTGTACAACATATCAATAAACAGGACATGTGAATGTAACTATATCCTTGCATTATATGCATAAAAATGAATACAATGAAATGACACGTGGCAATCAAATGCAGCAACTTGTTGATTAATATAATCAATAACTGCAAGAAGTACCAGCTTGACGGATATGAAGATAATCTACAACTGTCTGCCCCTCAAAAGCGTCATCATGTTGCATAATTAACTGGTTTAGTCTATCTACAATGGATCCAAATATAATGTCATGGAATTTGGAAGCTCAAGAGAACCAAAGAATAGCTTAAAGGTTTGCTTACCTAAAGCAACTGGAATATGTGCTATCCTGAACCGTTCCTCTCGCATGTCACTACTCATGACTTATTATAGCATACCAGCATACTCTTTTAGGGGGATGTATTCAATCATGATTTTGAAAAACTTTCATAGACTCTTTTCAGTGAATGACTTTTGTAAAATTTCATAGACTTCTAATGACTTTATATATTCATAAAAGACTCTCATAGACTTTTATAAACTCTTTTTTAAAAGACTTTTATAAACTTTTATCTGCTTTTATAGACTTCTACATACTTCCATAGACTAATATTTCACTAACTTATAATATAATATACACTTTCTAAGTTAATAAAATTATATTTATCATATCAATAATGATGAAAAAGTATGGTGCATAAAATAAAAGTAAAATCACCTCAATTACATAAGTTGATAACAAAAATACCCAGTATTTTAAGCGTTTCATTATTTATTTTATTTCTTTTACGAAAAATAAAATCTCTAATGTCTTATTAATAATACCAACATCGCTCCACATATCAGCAGCTATAACAGTATTCCATTTATTAGCATACTCTCTTTATTGTTCTTGAGTCTCAAGAAATTAGTTAAAATCGTCATTTCATTAACTAATAATGATGAAGATGATGAAGACTCATAAACATTGATAAATTTTAATAGATTTTTATTTACTTCTAAAATAACAATATATTCCTTTGATAAACTCGTGCCGCAAATTATACTTTTTATAAGTTATATTTCTCATTTCAATAAAAAAATTTTCTTTTAACATAGTGTAAATAAACTTGTGAAAAACAACTATCAAAACCAATGTTTTACAAAATTCAAACTGATTAATTTTATGATATGTTACAAATATCAAAATTGATTGCTATACTAATCAAATTAACTAATCAAAAGTAAAAGTTCAATCAATTCTCCAACATGTAATAAGAATAAACCACTAGCTAAAAACTTTTACTACTAGCTAAAATTTTAATTTTTAAAATAAACCACTAACTAAAAAATCTCCAAATATTAATTTTTTTTTCTTTTTTATTTGAAATAGAAGTTTTTCCTTTTTTTTTTTGTATTGTAAAAGACAAAGATTTCATTTATTAGTTTAATCGATTTTAAAGCAATAAGATTTTTTATCTATACATTTGTGAGTTCTATTTTCATTATTTGTACATAAGAAATAATAATCTATTGGTTTACAACACAATCGTTAATAATAGTTGTACTATTTATCATAACAATAATAAGATGATTTGAATCAATATCCATCTAGATTTTTTTTTTAGGTATTTTATATATATAAATATAAATTATAAAATGTTTCATTTCTTAAATTTATTTTGTTGACATCTAATTCCTCAACTTTGATTCAAACTTGAAATCTTCTACAAAATAATAAATTGATGTCCTTAGAAAAAGAATAGATCTAATAAGATTCAAAAACTAAAAAGCTAACAATTTGAACATAAGAAAAAAATATTGACCATTATAATTCACAATAAAATAGGAGTGATATTTATATACATATATATATATATATATATTTGTGTGTATTTAAAAAAAAAAATAAGTGAAATATTTTTATGACTATCATTGAATTTGGGGTGATTTAAATATAAAAGAGATTGTAAAGTTTGTTTTTTTCCTTTTTTTTTTTGTTTTTTTGTTTTGTTTTGCTTTGTTTTTGTTGTTGTTGTTTCTTTTTTATCTTTTTTTTTTTGGGATGAGAAGAGATTTACTTTTTGTAATCAATAACAAAAGTCTATAAAAGTTTTTTATGGGAGTGGGAGAGAATTTATGGAATTTGATTGTTATAAATTTAACATAAAAGTCTATAAAAGTCCCCCAAAGTTATTAAAATTTAAAATTCCATAAAAGTCATTAACATTTTGAATACCTCATAACTTTTATAAACTCTTCAAAAGTTTTGATTAAATACCTCATAACTTTTATAGACTTTTTAAAAATCATTAAAAGTCTATACTGAATACCACATAACTTTTATAGAGTTTTTAAAAGTTTATATTGAATACATTCAAACTTTAAAATTTTATAAAAGTCATTAAGAGTTTAGATTGAATACACCCCCTTAGACTTTTTCTATCACTACGCATAACAAACCAAATCACGTATAATGACTAGAATTAGAATTAATGTACAATTCATTATGTTATCATATCAATCATTACAATCAATCATAAACATTCTTTCCATATTTATGACATTATTATTGTGACATATTTTTATTATCATTATTGTAATATATGATTCTAGTTACCAGCATCACACCATCATACCATCCGTTGTCAACCTCTGTTCCGCGCGTCTCTGTCTCCACAGCGCTATCAACCTCTGTTCCGTTGCACTGGTTCTCAGCCGCCACTGGTTCACTTCCATCGTTGTTCCAATCTCGGTCCGTTGGTTCGCTTCCGCCGCTGTTTAGTCTCAATCTCGATCATCTCTTATTCCTGCTGCCACTCCTGGTTCCTCTCATCTCAACCTCTGTTCTGTCTCCTTCTTGTTGTCTTGGTTCGGCTGTCTGCTTTCATCTCGTTACTCCTACCATCGCCGCCGCATTTGGTCTCATGTGTTATGCTACCATCTGATTTCATCTGGTCTCATGTGTTGTGCTGCCATCTGATTGCCAACTACGACTGATCTCCGCTTGCACCATCACCTATCATCTAGTGCTGCACCGTTGACTATCTCTGGTTTGTGTGTTTTGGAGGTTTTAAATTGTGTCTTGGCCTGTTTCTGTGTTTTGGGCTTCTTCTGTCAAGATTTTTTATTGGGCTTAATTGCTGTGGACTACTTATTGGGCTTAATTTTCTTATTGGTGTGGAATATTTGTTTGGGCTTATTATGGAGAATAACTGGAAGTTAGATATGCCTCAATCTATTCAAATTATTTTAGATGGACAAACTTTGTTTTATAGGCCTAAGCAATATCTAGCTTTCTCAAAGGCTAAAAATTATGGCAGTATGTTACTATGGGTCATAAAAAGACCACAAAACTTGAAAATGAGATTGATGAGAAATACAATGAACGACTTAATGATTGGGATAGTAAAAATCATCAAATCATTACTTGGATTCATAAAACCTCAATTCGTTAATAAATCTTCAGTTTGGTCACTTTGACACTGCTCAGTTTCTCTAGAATTTTTTGGTTCACTAGGTATACTATGTCTTATCTCTCTCATCAGTATCATTTATTATATAATCTGCATCAATTACTGACAACCTAGTCAGTCCAATGTTGATTTTCACTCAAATATGCAATTTTTCTAGGATCAATTAGCACTTTCCGAGCCTACCTAAACTGATAATGCAAATGATGAAAAATTTAATACTTCTAGAGATCACCAACTCTTGATATAGTTTCTTATGGCTTTCACTGATAGTTTTGAGCCCACTTGTGCATCTCTTCTTCATCGTCGTCCTCTACCTAATCTTGAGCAAGCTGTCTCTAAAGTGATATCTAAAGAGACTCGTCTTGCCACATTACAACCTCTCTATACAAATGTTGTGCTTGCTATTCATTCTAAACAGTCTGACAAGGAAACATTCTTGTAATTATTGTAAGCTACCAAGATATAATGTTCTTCATTGCCTTACTTGACGTTGTAAACATTGTCACAAATTTAGATCAGGACACTATAATCATGATTAGTCCTCAAAATCCTGATAATCGAGGGACTTTAACCAAATCCAATGATGTTTCTCTCAAGTATTTCAAGAATAATCAACAATTTTCTGCGGCTATAGCTGATGACACACAAGCATTGCTGATTCTTCTTCATTTTTCGTTCAGTGACCTTGAATCCATGCTTCACCAAATCATTTCCAAATTTGATAATTCTTCCATTTCTGCTTCTTCTATGTTAGTAGATAATTCCTCTTGGTATTTTGATTCAGCTTATTATGATCACATGACCTCTAACCCTACAAATTTTTCTGCACATTCATTAGCTTCCTCTCTACCTGTCATTTCTATAGCTAATGACCATCCATGTTTGTTAGCATATAGGTCATATGTCTACAGATAATTTATCCTTACAAAATACATATTTCATTTCTAGACTTACTTTAAATCTTATATCTAGTTGGTTAATTGTATGAACTTGGCTTTGATGTATATTTTACTTCTTCTAGTTGTTATGTGCGGGATCCACAAATAGGAAAGATTCATGGGATAGGCCCTAAGTTAAACGTTTGTTTGAGCTCATTCATCTTTAACTACCTTCACGAGTCTTCTTTCCTTATTAGTATACTGTTACTTCTTCATCTCTACCATTGAATCTTTGGCACTCACGATTAGGTCATACTTCATTAGTCATTTATGTTCTTTATTATCTAATGGACATTTATGTTTTGTAACTAATGATCACATTAACTGCTTATCTTAGTTAGTTATCTAAACAACATGCATTATCTTTTCATAATAGTGATTCAGTTTCTCAGACAACTTTTGACTTAATTCATTCAGATATTTGAGTACCCTCACTAACAACTACTATAAGGGGATCCAAGTTTTTTGTTATTTTTATGGATAACTATTCTCGTTATACATAACTTTATCTTATGTATAATAAGTCTGAATTATCTATAGTTTATTCTGATTTTATTCGAATAATTCAAACTCAGTTTTTTAAATCTATCAAAGTTTTACCTACTGATAATTTTATGGAATATCGGGATACTAGATTCCTTAATCTGTTGAGTCAAATGGGCACTATATATTATTATTCATGTCATGGTACATTGCAATAGAATGGTCGTGTTGAATGTAAACATTGACATATTCTTGAAATTGTTTGTGCATTTCTTATATCTGCCTCTTATCCTGAAAAGTTTTAGAAAGAAGTTGGATTAATAGCAAACACTATCAATCGTGTTCTATCCTTCATCATTGATAATCAAACTCCATATAAACGACTGTATGATACTCCTCCGAACTATTAAAATCTCAAAGTCTGTGGATATACTTGTTTAGTTTTTCTTCACCTTCACAAACAAAATAAATGAGAGTCTGAAGCTCATTTGTGTTGTTTGCTTGGCTATGACATTGAACATAAAGCTTATCATTGTTGGGATTTTATCTCAAATCACCTTCTCGTCTCTCGTCATATTGTCTTTTGGGAATATAAGATGTTTTCATCCATATCCAAATTTCACGCATCACATACTTCTCCCCATAATCTCTTTATAGATCCTATTATTCATTTGTTCCAGATGACAGTGATTCAAGTATTCCTATGACTCAAACAGATGCTTCTAATGCTATCTGACCGATTCTTGAATCTATTGATCTTGTATCAGAGTCCTCTTACCCAATCTACATGTTGCTCTTCCTCATCATGCACTAGATTCCTCTTACCCAATCCTACCTATTACCCCTTCTCTTCATCACTCTAACTGGGTAAAAGAACCACCTGTAACCCTTCGAGATTTTCATTGTTTCTCTACCATTCTTTCTTTGAATGAGCCTCAATCCTATAAATAGGCCAGCACTAACCCTATTTGGTAGCAAGCCATAGCTGAAGAATTACACGTTCTTGAGAAGACTCACACCTGAGACATGGTTGATATTCCTCCAAATAAATTTACCATCAGGTGCAAATGGGTATATAAGATCAAACCAAAATCAAATAAGTTTTTTGAACGACATAAAACCTATCTCGTGGCCAAAGGTTTTACTCAAGAGTATGACATTGATTATAAAGAGACATTTACACCAGTTACTAGACTTACATCTATCCGTAACTTAATAGAAGTCGCTACAATCAAACGATGGAAATTGTTTCAAATGAATATGAAAAATACATTTTTTAATAGGAATCTTACTGAAAAGGTATACATGACACCACCTCCAAGGTATCTACACCCTTCACACAAGGTCTATCATCTCCGTCAAGCACTATATAGGCTAAACAGACTCTTAGAGTTTGGTTGGCCAAATTTTCTTCTACCATCATGCAATTTGGTTTTGCCTCCATCTCTTATGATTCTTCACTATTTCTTTACAAGATCAATTATGGTTCTGTTTTCTTATTACTTTATATGGATGACAAGACTAGTTACAGGTGATGATATTACTGGCATCTCTGACCTTGAAACTTATCTCCAACAGCAATTTGAGATGAAAAATCTTGGCTCTCTTAATTATTTTCTTAGTCTTGAGATATCTTCTGATTCTGATGGTTACCTATCTCTCACAGGCAATATATATTTGGAATTTTCTTGCTCATGCTAGCTTAACTAATAGTAAAATCAGTACTAGTCCCTTGAAGATCAATGTTAAACTCACACCTTTCAAATTACATCACTCAATGATCATATTCTTTATCGATAGCTTGTTGGTAGTGTTGTTTATTTGATGGTGACTCAACTGGATATCGCATATGTCATGCATGTTGTCAACCAGTTTATGTCTGCACCTCATTCCACTTATTCTACTGCTATCTTCCATCTTTTACGAAATCTCAAGGGCACTGATGGTTTATAGACTTCATTTTTTAGCTAACTCCTCTTTAAAGTTACGTGCTTATTCAAATGTTGATTAGGCTTGCAATCCTACTAATTGACGATCTACCACTGGTTACTATCTCTTTCTTAGAGATTCTCTTATCTCATGGCGTAGTAAGAAATAGACTATTATAGCTCGATCTAGTGCTAAAACTGAATATTGAGCCCTCGCCAATAATACTCAAGAACTTGTTTGGTTGCGCTAGTTACTTGCAGACATAAGCGTTCATCACGCCATAGCTACTCCTCTTTGTTGTGGCAATCATAGTACTATTTAAATTGCTCATAATGATGTCTATCATGAACGTACCAAACACATTGAAATTAATTGTCATTTTGTTCAGCAACATATTCATCAGGGTACTATTAAACTTCACTCGATCGCTTCTGTTAATCAATCCACTGATGTTTTCACCAAAGCTCATCATCCAAAACGTTTTCATGAATTGGTTTCCAAACTCAAGCTTGCATTCATCTCGCTATCTTGAGTTTGCAGGGGGATGTTATCATATCAGTCATATCAATCAATCATATACATCCTTTCAATATTAGTGACATCATTATTATGACATATTTCTATTACCATGATTGTAATATATGATTCTAGTTACTATTTCTATAATATGTCTCTTAGCCTATAAATGGGCTTCACATTGTATATTGTAAAATTCAATGAAATATACAATATTTATCATATTAAATATTTTAAAAGTTATAAACTTCACAAGAAACTATAAAATGTGAAAAGTTGGATTTACAAAACTAGTTA
Source organism: Nephelium lappaceum (assembly GCA_021234005.1). Taxonomy (NCBI): domain Eukaryota; kingdom Viridiplantae; phylum Streptophyta; class Magnoliopsida; order Sapindales; family Sapindaceae; genus Nephelium; species Nephelium lappaceum. The sequence goes on from CM038004.1 coordinate 16,703,160, forward strand.
TTCCTTGAATGACCAAGAAAAACGAACTTTTGAGATTGTACAATATGCCCAAAATACAAAAATAGGGGAAATTATACATGTAAGGATTTATACATGGTCTTGAAAATTTTAAATTAGAGGAAATTAGTAAATATGAGTACAATTATGTTAACAAAAGTAACACCATTTCCTCTCAATATTAAGGTTTTCAAATTAAAAGATACAAAAACCGGTAAGATGAAATGAAAATATAAAGAAACAATGAAAATGAACTTGGTTAGGATGTGATGGCTTTCTACTATTATATTATCAACAACCGTTTCACATCTAAAATGATCATGGAAAACGTTCAGGTGAGGAGTGAATCCAAATCCCACTCTTAAAACCTTAATCAAAGACCAGATTTTTAATTGCTTAAGTTTCCTCCACTGTCATTTAATTTGTCTAATGTTTTAAATGGTTAGAATATAATATTATTTGGCAAACGAAAAAAATATATATATTATATATAAATTTAATCCTTCAAATTATAGTAAAAGTTATAATCAAATATTAAGATATAAAATATTTATAATTATTCATTAACTCAGGAGATGTGGCTTCTCCTCCGAGGAAACACTCGAAGCTCAACAACTTACATAGAACAATACATTTTTAGATTTCATTTGATAACTGACAGACAAAATTTCTAAAATACATTAGCAATGCTGGTATATATACATACATACATACACACACACACACACACACACACACACACACACATATATATATATATATACATACACACACACTTGTTTAGCTTGTTCAACTATTAGATGTGTTTTACTAGCTGTCAGATGATTAATTTGAGTGCATTGAGAGTAACAGTTATCTTAACAGAAATTTACCAATTTTGTTGAAATGGCTGGCAGCCTATAAAAGTATATTTTACTTAAATGAAATTAAATGATCTGCAATATATATATAGTAATTCTACCACCAATACCTCATAACTTTAAAAAGTTAGGATAAACCAATCAAATTCATCCATTACATTTGAATTAAATAGGAGAAAAAATTTGTTTTAGAAGAGAAAATGCAATAAATGAATTTAACTGGTTTGTCCTAACTTTTTAAAGTTATGAGGCACTGATAGTAGAAATATTATATATATATATATATATATATATATATATATATATACACTCACACATATAAATATTTATGACATAAATAGCATAAAAATATATTTTACTCCAAGAATTTATTATATATTTAATTTGGGCATGGATTTGGGCAAACAATTTAGGAAATCTAGCAATATTCTTTTCAAAAATGAAATTAATGGTGGTGCATTCAATCTAGACTTTATGAAAGTTTGATGGATTTTTTTTTTAATAATAGATTTTGGTCAAGGTCATAGATTCTATAGAGTTCATATTGATTTTGTTATAATTGTTTAACAAATCCAATGAAATCTTGAGGAGAATGGAAAGATTTGTTATAAATTTTTTATTTCATAAAAATCACTTTAAAATCCATTTAAATCCATCACTTAAATGAAATTTATGAAGTTAGTGATTTTTTAATGCATCTAGCTTTTATTAAATTTAATACAAATCTGAATTAAATGCATCTAGATTTTATTAGATTTTATATAAATCTAAATTGAATATACTAGATTTCAATGAAATCCATTAAATTCTATATTGAATTAATGCACATAAATTTTTAAAATATTCTAAATTCCAATGAATTTTAGATTGAGTTTTACTATATAAATACTCACATATATGAGTTTAGCTTCACACAAATATTAAGCAAACATTGACAAGAAGCATATAATGGCTCATATCAAACTGTTCGCATTAGTTCTTATTTTGGTCCTCATGCTATGCATAACCATCGGTATGTTTTAAATTGTTTTTAAACATTTTGTTTTAATATGTAATATATATATATATATATATATATATAAACTCTAGAGGCATGCAGCATTAATTCAGCTTTTTCATTACTGTATCACATATGTATATACACTGCTACATGTAGATAAAAATTCAAAATCCAAAATTAGAACTACCTCTTATCAAGCTACTCTTATCACTATATCTAAACTATCTAATCAACATATGTATATACACTGCTACATGTAGATTGTGTAAGGCCATACAATGCCTTTTTCAACCTACAAATAGTCCCTGGCTTCAAATTATTACCATAACCTGGTGGAACCTCCATGAAAGTCTTTTCCTCTAAGTACCCTGTCAAGAAATGCATTCTTACATCAAATTGTTATAAAGGCCACCCATAATTTGCAACTAATGCTAACAACACCTCACCGTATTCATTTTCGCAACTGGAACAAAGTCTCCTTATAATCTATTACTAGTGTTATGTGTAGCCCTTAGCAACCAACCTAGCTTTATATCTCTCTAATGATCCATCTACCTTATACTTTACTATATAAACCCATTTACATCACACAACCTTTTTCCTTTCAAGCAATGCAACCAACTCCCAACTTTTTTGTTTTCCCAATGCTTCCATTTTAACTTCCAAAAAATTTCTCCAATTATTATTGCCTAATGCTTCAAACAGTGTAGTAGGGATGGAAAAAGTGTTTAGGTTTGCTAAAAAGGCTTTTTGAGAAGGAGAAAATTTGTTGTAGGATATAATGATGAAAATGGGTATGATGGTCATTTGACACAATCCCTCTTACCTTTTCTAAGTGCAACAGGAAGCTCACTAGAGTCCAAGTCAGATTGTACTTGCTGTTTTATCTTATTTTTCCTTGAATACACCTTAGAAAATCGTTTGTGATAGGAGGTTACTGCTGGTTCTGGTGTGGCAGCAGGTTGAACGGTGGTAGGTCTTTTATCATGGGTTGATCGAGTTAAAATAGGGTTGTGTGTCTCAGTTACGACAACGGGACTGTTATCAAAAAGAAGTTGGGTCAAGTAGAATTTGTTTGTTGATGAGTGGCAACATCTCATGGGCTGTAATTGTTTGTGTTTTCTGCATCAAAATTGATTGGATTAGGATCACTCACACAAGGATTTGGATTGAGATCACTCATATAAGGATTTGGTTCCATCAAAATAGGATCTGATCTAGGACTTAAGACAGACTCAGAATTTGAATTCAACTTAGAGTTTAAGTTAGGAATTGAGTCACTTGAGATAGGATTTGACTCATAATTTGAATTCAACCTAGACTCCTCATTTAATCCACCTTAGCCTCTTTATTTGAATGTGAAAAATCAGCTTCAAGCTCCTTATTTTGTGATGACCGTATAGACAAGTCAAAATTTAAAAAAAACAACATCATCAAAAAGAGTCCTTGTTTTTTGACTGATGAAAAACTACAGATAGAATGTCAGAACACAAAATAGAGAGAAAAAAAAACCAAGAAAAACACATGGCAAGGCAAATCACATCGAGATTTGAGGTTCTTTTTAGTCATTGTGATTGGAATCCGACCAGTTAAACAATCTAGAGAATCCAGAAGAATTTTTGTTGTGTAAAAAAAGGTACGTTTTCAGCTCCGTTTTACCGTATTTGATGATTTTATATACTGTTATGTTTGTTTTCATTGATATTAGAGCTCCATTGGATTGTTTGTTGGTTCATACAATGAAACTTAATTTTTCCATATTGAAAACCTAAGCAATAGATGTATGAAACTCAAATCTCTTCTTAGGCATTAATGTCATTTTAATTTTTTTCTTCTTCATGTTCTTTTTGCACCATTAGATGGGGCTAGAAAGAGCTTTCCAATGATATATTACAAGCCTAATTTGGATTAGAATCGAATTAGAAAAACATATTTGAATCAAAATTTAGAGATTAAAATTTGGAAAAGTAGTCCGGCTATTAAAGGTGTTGAAGAACATGAAGAACACACTAGGATACTCTTATCCAAGCACAATGTGATTCATCATGTGTGGCATGCGCACAGTTGAAGACATGTGTCACGAGGATCATTGCATAGCGACACGTGGCCCAACAAGAACTAGACACATGCCAACGGGTGTCGCAAGACACGCAGTTGTTGTAAACCATGGCTACTTATATGTGTGACGCACGACTCACCTCGGGGATGACATGTGTCCACTTACCAAAGCAACTAATGTACGTATAGGAAAACATGTGTCGCACGATGGAAACACAACACATGGCTTCTGACATTAGGGCACGTCTGGGAGGATTTGGGTAGAGAATCTTTAAGTGAAAAGTTATATTCTTTTTAGTGTTAAAGAATTGTTATTCTCTCGAATGTAATTAAGATATATAAGTAGAGAGGATTTGAATGTTTGTAAACACTTGTTATTTTCCTCTCTATAGTGAAGATCTGCAACAGCTCCATGGACGTAGCCTAATTTGGGTGAGCCATATAAATTTGTGTGTTATTTTTCTGTTTTTTCTGTTTATTATTTCATTATTATTTTTGTATTATTTTATTGCTTTATTAATCTAGCGTTTTGTAAAGCTTATTTCGTAACACCAACACCTATCTTTGGTATGTCTCGGCTTTTTGCAGTATGAACACCAAAGATTGTTCGAATTATTGTTACCACTACTGTTGTTACTGTCACCATTCTGGTTTCTGTTGCTGCCATGTTATGGTTCAGCTTAAGACTTTTGTTTCCACCACTATTTGAAACCAATGCTGACCCTTCTTGTTGAGACGATTGTAGCATAACAATTCTCTTGCTTTTCTCTGCCCGAATCATTGATATCACCATATTAAGCGGTGATAGCTCCTTTTTTCCGCGAATCTGAAGCCTTACCTAATCAAACTTCATATTCAGGGCCGCTAGAAAGTCATACACCCGATCTTCCTTCAGCATCCTCTTCAAAATTGCTGCTTCTTCACTACATATCATCCTTATGTAGCAATAATGATCTAGTTCATGCCATAGACTCTACAAATTGTTAGTATATTCGGTAATAGATTCACTTCCCTGCCTTGTAGCCATAGTCTTGGTTCTAAGTTAATAGATTTGAGTAGTATCCTGCACTTTTAAGTAAGCCTGTCGAATAAATTCTCAAATATCTCGTCGTAGGAAGGGAACATGCAACTGTCAATCACCTCCTGAGTCATCGAATTCCATAACCATGACATGATCATGGAATCCTCCTCACTCCAAACATCAAAATTGGGCTCTCCTTTCTTCGATCCAGAGCCTAACAAATGGCTCATTTTACTTTTTCCTTTGAGAAATGTCTGAACAATTTGGGACCACTTCAAATAATTCTTCCAATTCAATCGATAACCTATCTGGATATGTTGCATATCTCCTTTACTAGAATAGAAAATCTTATCCCCACTACGTGAACTGCTGCTTCCATCAGATGTGGATGAAAAACTAGTTTTAGCTTATGGTTCTTTGTCACCCATGATAAAACCTAAAAGCAACTAAGGTATGGTTGGATAAAACGACAATAAAGGCCATAGCAAAAATGCGATGAAGGCTAAAGAATGGAAATAGATACCTAGAACTCTAATACCACGTTAAAAAACTCAAGAAGTATTAATTCTTTTATTACTGTATCACATATGTATATATACACTGCTACATGTAGATGGAATTTCAAAATTCAAAATTTCAACTACCTCTCATCTAGCTAATCTTATCATTATATCTAAACTATCTAATCAACATTTGAATTAATTGAATTATTTACAAAGTTGCAAAACAGTAAAGTAAACTTTATCTCCTAACTATATATATATACAATAAAAGCATATAAAATGTTTTCATATTAAACTAGGATCAATAAACACTACAACAAAACAGGCTATTTATGCCGGCATATCCATACCGGGCATTAAAGGCCCGGTATGGATAATAATATTTTATTCAAAAAAAATTTGCAAATGGATTATCCTTACCGAGCGAGTGCCGCCCGGTAAGGATAATAACCATTCCATACCGGGCGGCCCGTCCCCGGTATGGAAATACGGTTATCATTACCGGGCATGACCCGCCCGGTAATGATAAATATATTATCCATACTGGGCGAGTCACTGCCCGGTATGGATATGCAGTCAGCTTACCGAGCGGGCGACCCGCCCGGTAAGGATAATCCAATTTGCTTACCGGGCGGGTCGGCCTGGTAAGGAAATTGGATTATCCTTACCGGGCGAGTCGCCCACCTGGCATGCAATGGTTTCCATACCAGGCGCACCGCCCGGTATGGAAAAGCTGGGCGGTATCCAATTTTTTGCCTAGTTTTTCCCCCACTTTCCCATTTTCATTTTCTTCTCTCTATCTTTCTCTTTCTCTCACATCTCCTCTCTCCCAACCCTAGGTGCCGCCGACGAATCTCGTCCATCGCCGACCGGCCATCGCCCCTGGAGCTCGTCGTTCACCTCGCCGTTCGCCCCCGTCCGCCGATCTAGTGAGAGTGAGTTCCCTCTCCTCTTGTTCTTCTTATCTTCTTCTTCTCCCTTTCTTCTTCTTTTTCTCCCTTTCTTCTTGTTCTTCTTCTGATCGCCGCGGGACCAACCGAAACAAGTCCGACCGCGCAACGGTCGATCGGACTGGTTCCGACCGTCGGCGCGGCGATCTCCCATTTCTTCTTCTTCGATCTGCTTCTCCTTCTCCTTTTCTTCTTCTCGTTCTCCTTTTCTTCTTCTTCTTCTTCTCTTCTGCTTCTTGTTGGTTGGTTCGCGCGGCTGGCCGGAGTGATTCCGGCCACTACCGCCGGTCGGACTAGTTCCGACGCCATCATCGTCTGCATGAAGTTTGTGAGTCTCTCTGTCTCTCTCTTCTATATATAGCTACATTTTGTGCATTGTATTAGATTTATTACTGTTTTTTGGTTATCAAGATAGGGTTCGAAAAAGGCGGAAAGTTAAGAAACCCCTTGATGCGAATTGTTTGATATGTGCAGAGCCGTGGTACAAAATTGTGAATAATTTGCACTTGTGGAATGCTTCTTTTGTTGATGTTGTGTTGATATCGAGCCCGATGGGTATGCTTGGATTGCCATATGTTACTCGAATTAAGCGCTTTTCTGCTAAGGTAGTGACATATGTTTGAATGATTGATGTTCATATTAGAGTTAAGTAGAAAATGGTTTTGAATTTTGATTTGTTGGGTTTGGTTTTTGATTCGTTTAGGTGTATGTAACTGAAGCGGCTGCAAAACTAGGGCAGCTTATGATGGAGGATCTTGTTTCGATGCATAAGGAACATAGACAATTCTATGGCTTTGAGGAGTCAAGTGTCCCTCAATGGATGAATTTGGAAGAAATTGAGCTGCTTCCTTTGGCATTGAAGAAGTTTGTTTTGGGCAAAGATGGGGCAGAGCTGGGAGGTGGGGAGTTTTATATATATTTGTTGTAAATTTTAGTCATCAGTTTTAATTTTTAAGGCCATCTTCATCAGCTTCTTTGTTGTTAGTTTACAGCAAAATTGTTGGCAAATATTATATTGCTTTGAGACAAACAGATTATCCATGTCGGGCACTGTGCCCGGCATGGATAATATTATCAATACCGGGCATACTGCTCGATATGGATATTAATTATCCATGCCGGACACCAGTGCCCGATATGGATAATCATTATCCATGCCAGGCAGTGCCCGGTATGGATAATGACAGTATTTATACTGTCGGTATCCATACCGGACACGATGCCCGGTATTGATAGTCATCCATACCGGGCATTGCTCGGCATGGATGAGCTGTTTTCTTGTAGTGAAAATACTACTATTATATTTATAGATGCATTCCAATAATTATCACTCCTCGAAATGGACCCCTAGCATATTAAATTGCACGATATTTAGACAAATAGTTATTCTATTATAAATTAATGTATCTTCTTTTTGTTGTTTAGATTATAATGAGGAACAAGAGACAAGCCCAAAAGGTTCAGGCTCAAATGACAAACCTAATGGTAAGATGACAGACCTAATGGTAAATGCACAAACTTTTGCACAATAGAATGCAAATGTGCAATTTGCAAACAAGTTTCCAAGCATCACCATGAATGTCACTGTATGTGTTAGATGAACAAAATTATTAGTGGTGCTGTAAAAAGAAATTACTTTGCAACTTCCAATAAGCGTAAGTGCCTGCAAGTGATGTTGGATAGTTACCATATGTATGTTATCTTCACTTGTAGGCACTTACTCTTATTGGAACATGAAAGTAATTTCTTTTGTTCTTTTCAAGTAGTTAGCACTAATGATTATCTTGTTCATCTAACACATACAATCACATTCATGATGATGCTTGGAAACTTGTTTGCAAATTGCCCCTTTGCATTCTGGTGTGCAAAAGTTTGTGCATTTACCATTAGGTTTGTCATCTTGGCCAGGAATGCAATGCTCAAGGGCTTGAATAGTTCCTATAACACTTTGAGTCTGAACCAGATTTTGGGTTTATCTCTTGTTCTTCATTACAATATATCTAAACAACAAAAAGAAAATACATTACTTTTTAATAGAATATACATTTGTCTAAATATCATTCAATTTAATATGCTAGGATCCATTTCGAGGAGTGATAATTATTGGAATGCATAGTAAAAAATATAATAGTACTATTTTATTGATTCTAGCTTAATATGAAAACATTTTATATGCTTTCAATGAATAAATAAATAAATAAATATATATATATATTTTACATATTAAAACAAAATGATTAAAAACAATTTAGAACATACGGATGGTTATGCATAGCATGAGGACCATAGCAAGAACTAATGAGAACACTTTGATTTGAGCCATCATGTGCTTCTTGTCAATGTTCGCTTAGGGGCTGTTTGTTTTTTCCACTCATGCCATAATAGTATTGAATTGCACCCATTAAATTATTTTTATTCATTTTTTTAAGTGCTCAAACCATTTAAAACTACTTAAAAACAAATGAGAAAAAAATTAGAATTCTTAACTTTTAACTTAATTACAAATCACTTAATGGTATTTAAAATATTCTATCACAAATCTATCCTCTACAGAATAACATATTTTCAATTTTATCTTAATTTTATATTATAAATTTTTTTTCCTATTACTTATATGACATAATTTAAAAAATAAAAAAAATATAAAAAAAAAAAACTTCTCATCCCAAATTTTTTTTAAAATTGAACTATTGTATTTTAATTTACAATTTAAACATCTATTTTTTAGTTGCCTTTTAAATATAATTCAACTCATAGATAATTTTATTTTAATTTAAATAGATAAATATAATTAATTTTATTATACTTTTTAATCATATTTTAATTGTAAATAAATATTACACATAATTATTTATGTTTTTTTTTGTTTGTATTGTATTAAATAAAATTTCGTAACAACTAATAATAAGAAAGGTATAAATGTTAAATTACTAATTTTCAGATAATTTTTAACTTTAAAAAACAAATAATTTTACAATACATTTAGAGATTAACAAAAAAAAAAAAAAACACGCTATTTAGATTTCAGATTTTAACTACTATTCAGTCTTTAATAAGTCTCAATATCGTTCAGTCTTCAATTAAAAAATAAATAAATAATAATCTTTGTGTGAAACTAAACTCATATCTGTGAATATTTATATAGTAATATTCAATCTAAAATTAATTGGAATTTAAAATATTTTAAAAGTTTGTGTATATTAATTCAATATAGATTTGAACGGATTTCATTAAAATTAAGTGTCTTTAATTCAGATTTGTATAAAATACAATAAAATATAGGTGTATTCAATTCAGATTTGTTTCGAATTCAATAAAATATAGGCATATTCAAAAATCATTGACTTCACATATTTTATTTAAGTAATGGATTTGGAGTGATTTTAAAGTGAATTTTATGAAAAAAAAAAAAAAATTTAACAAATTTTACCATTCTCCTCAAGATTTCATTGGATTTCTTAAATAATTTTAACTAAATCAATATGGAGTCTATAGAATCAATTCATCTAGGTGACAACCACTTCCTTACCCACAATAAAGCAAGTCAAAGACTTTAAGCAAGTGATTTGCCCAATTTGTGATGGCATTTGAGATAATTCTTCACAACCATTCAAGTACAAGTGCCAAAGATTCTTCAAACGTCTCATGTGCTTTGGTAGCTTTCGAAGATCGTAACAGTTTTTTAATCCCAAAGTTCACTAATTATACAAGATAAGAATTTATTCGGGAAGCTTTTTCAATTTGGTGTAAGAAAGGTCTAAGTACCTTAGATGTGAATAAAGAACTAATCGAAGACAGTTAACTTTTTCATAGCAGCCCACCTTACACTAAGCACTTTTAGGAAACTTAATTTGGAGAAGTCACTAGAAACCTCACAGTTATAACCATATGTAGTTTGATGCACTATGAATGTCCTTAAAGATTCAACTTGATATAGATCTTTAAGAAAGGAACAAGATGACATCTCCTTATCAACCATTGCAACTCTTGAGCATTTTAGTAAAGCATTCATCCCCCATGATAGATTTTGCAAGATCACAAGGTCATGCATTTTGAATGCTTTAATATTGCCTAAATCATCTTCCGCATAATTGTCTAAGAAAGACCTCCAGCACAATTCATTACAAAATTTATTACCAATATCTTTATGATATCGGTCAAGGGAATAAAGTCATTGGTCATCCAAAGTTGAACAAAAATTCTTTATTAATCACAAAATCCTTAGAAAAAATGGCGCAATAAGCAAAACATTGCCTTAATTTTGACAGTAAATTAGAGTAAATCAATTACAAGATTGGCAAGATTGAATTTTCTTATTGAGGTAAATTCCAAATTTCACTTTTCATAATAGAAAGCCACTAGTTTTCCTCACTTTTGAAGCTTATCATGCTTTCTAAAGACTTTATAGCTAAAGGCACACCTCTACTCTTTTCACTATCTCCTTTCCCAATGCTCTGAAGGTTCGGGCTTTCTTTTGTCTCATGTCTAAATGCAAGTTCTTTAAATAATGACTAGAAGTCATCCTCGATTAAAGCGGATAATTGGTGAAAATGCATCGTTCCCATAATCAATGCAATTGTTTTGACTGCAATTAGTGACAATGATTGAAGAACCTTTTGGTCCACAATCCAAAACATGCTTTAATCTATCCCACTGCTCTTGATCTTCATTCCACACATCATATAGAATAAGCAAATACATTTTCCTATTAGTTTATCCTAAGGCTTCTCTACAAAGAGTTTAAATCTTAAGTTTTTGCAAGCAGATCCAATTGCTGATTCAATTACAGATTTCATTATTCTTCTCACGTTGAAATCCTCAGAAACATTAACCCAAATCTTTAGCTCAAAATGACTTATAATTCTCTCAGTCATTGAACACCACTTGCATAAGTGTTCTTTCCAAGCTCTCCTAAACCAACTATAGGATAAATGGAGTGGAGTGTGTCCGTGTATATAAGGAAGATAAAATAATGGTTAATAGAGTTGGTTGATAGGTGATAGGTTGACAAGTGATGATTGACTGATGGGATGGTAAAAAATAAATTGTTATTATAAAAGTATGCAGGAGGCAAGTTTATTGTCAGGGTTTTTTGTTTTTTTTTTTAATTACTAGTCCTTTTTGGGCTTGGCAATTTACAGCCACGTGCTCCTATTTGTAGCTAGTGAGATGAGTTACTTTGAACCGAGTTCATGGTTTACGAATCGATCGTTTGTTTTTATCACTTTTCACTTAATAGGTTTAAATTACATCTATTAAGTGATTTTTATTTGTTTTCTTAAGTGGTCAAACAACTTAAAATCACTCAAAAATCACTGAAAATAAAAAGCTATAATTTCTTACTTTTATCTTAATGTCAAATTACTTATTAGTTTTTTAAATATATTATTCTTAATGTATCATTCCCAAAATAAATATTTTCAAATTTATCTTAATTTTACATTATTAAAATTCATTTTAATGTTATTTTTATTTAAATATATACAATAGTAATTCAACTTAAGAGCATTTTATTTATTTTTATTCAAATATATAAATTTAATTTACTTCACAATAATAATTTATTTATGTATATATAATTTTAAAAAAAATTACTTTACTATAATAATTAATCATATTTTAATTATAAATAATTATTAATAAAAATATTATTAATGTATACATAAAAATATTTTTAGTATTTGTTAAATAATGTATTACAATTGTTTATATTTTTATTAAATGAAAGTTATAAAACAACTAATAGTAAAAATATATAAATATCAAATTACTAGTTTTCAGACAATTTTAACTTTGAAAAACAAACATAATTACTATACAATCAGAGGTAGGGGAAAAAAAAAACAAACAAACAAACAAACAATAACATGTCATTCAAATTTTAGATTTCAGTTACTATTCAGTCGTTCAGTCTTCAGCAACACTATTCAGTCTTTAAACGAAAAAATAATCTACCTTGAAGTTTCTATTAGCTTCAGTTTTTGATATATTTCTTATATAACTTGCACTTTTTTATTCTTCTGATGAATTTTACACCACAAGTTTTTCTTATTTCTCAAGCACATCTGAAATTTTACGGAAATGTGCAACAGCTTCATCAATTTTAAATTTATAAATATATGTATGGATATACGTATATTTCATTTATTAATTTTGTCATATAAAAAATATATATTTATTCCAAACTTATTGCACGTATATTTTTATTTATATTTACATTTTTGTTCAAATATTACATACGTAATAACTTTATTTTGTATATTAAATATAAAATTTTACTTAAATTTTTCATATTTTACCTTTTTTTATCATTAGTTGCATAATATATTATATAAATTTAATATTTTTAGTGTTTCTCTTAATATACCTTTTAATTTAAAGTATGACAGTAACTATGAATTATGATTATAAAAATGTAGATCGTTTATATTTGAAGAAATATTGTTGATATTATAGCATTAGTTATAATTCGTTTTTGTTAAATTTGATTATTTAAATATTTTGTTTAGTCTTTTTACTTTTGTTTTTGTTAATATATTTATTTATAATATGAATTTTATGGGGTAAAGTTTATTTTATGTCCATTAACTAGATATGCTTATATTTTTCACTTCATAAAATATTTTTATACCGTCGAAGTTTATTTAAAAAATCTATCCTAGCTCACTCTGATACAGAATCTTGGCTACGTCTCCTGCAAACACTTGATAACTTTTTCTTCATCTTGGTCTCTCCCGTATATATACTAGAAATTCAGTAAGGATGGAACCTGTTTGACGAGCATATATGGCATCAAAAACACCTCTCAGCACCTCTCTCTATCAAATGAAATTTCAAACGCTCTTCAACAATTTCGTCTAGCCTCTCCCTTACGTCTCTCATCCTACTGCCAATCTTGTGACGAAACATGTACAATAAATTATGCGGATTCAAAGAAAAACCGCATACCTTGTTAGTCAAGCTTGAATTTCGGCTATCAGACTCAAACCGAGCAGCTTCTGTTGTGCACTCATCCAAGATGTCGTCTACCTTACATAAGCTGCATCTTTGAGCTTCCGCAACCAGTTCTGAAGAGCCTTGTCTTTTACTTGGTTCTCCTCTGCATCTTCAAGCACAGCCTGAATGGTTGAGAGCAAGCTCAGAAGTTTCTCCATTTCTTTGTCAACACCCCAAATCAACCCAAGCTGCCTTCCTATCAGCAAGCTCAACTTCTCGAGCATAAATTGAACAAGAGCATGCATCAGCCATTTTCCACTTTCAAGGTTGGAAATCAAAAGCTCTTTCGAGAGATCAGTGATTTCAGGTAGACAATGCAGGCCTGAACTGATAAGCATTTAACTTAACAATGACAACTGGTAAAAGAAAATAAATAAAAACTTTGCTGGCCAGCCGGCACGATCACTAACCTCTCTGCCTACTTTGGACTCCCATGGTATATTCTGTTTTTGCTTTTGAGAATCCAAAGTTTGCTAGGGCCTTTCATCACCTGCATCAAACACAAGGCCTAATTATATCACATTTTGACTTGCAAGTCACGGCAATCCAAGTAACAGAATACTTCTAATTCCCCAGTAATAGTCTTTCACTTGTTCCATTGACTAGTTTTATGCAATTGAAAATAAACTAATCTTTCAAATTTTGTCGTCATTCTTGATTAGATTTCGTGTATCCCTTACCGTTACAATTTTTTGCTAAGCATCGAGATATCTTAAGGATAGCTGGGCTGTTGGCGCCATTCGTAAACGCCACAGCCCCCTATGCCACATGGCGCATAAGTTTTACACTCAATAAAAACATTCCCTCCACCAATTTGTGTGAATAGACTACCGAGTCTCGTGTGGACCACTCTCCACCTCCGTGTGGAGCGATCCTTTCTGTATAGGAAGCAGCTCTCCTGGCCACGTTAATAGTGTCCCACCCCGGTTGATTCTAGTAGTCCCCTGGGCCAATTCAGTAATCAATATATATATATATATATATCTTAAGGCAAATCAACATTATTAATGAAAAATGGTTTAGGCTTCTTTCTTTGTTACACTTTATGTGTTTAGATAAAAGTTTTTGTAAGTCGGACTATCCAAGTGTAATAGATGAAATTACTATAATAACCTAATTCATATGTTCTCATTCAACTAAATTGAGTAATTAACCAAACATTTAATAAGACAGTACTAATTTCGAAATGATCTTACCAAAATATCCTTCATGAAAAAGTTAAATACTAATTCCATTTCCAAAATGATCTCATCGAAATATCCTTCAAGAATTTTCTTAATTGGTTCAGCAAATTTAGATCCTGCTGTGGAATGTAATAAATAATTGAAGTATATTTTGAAATCTAGTTGTCAGTATCATTTAATAATATTTTATCTTGTACAATCTTCTTCAATAAAACAAAATGGCACACTAACTTTACAAGTGATCATCTAAAAGTAGCTGCATGATGCGTTCGTTAGTTGATATTTTCGAAGTGCATTGACAATTTAGAAAAAGGAAAATATTGTTTTCTATTTGTGAATCTTTTTGAAAACCTTAATATTGAAAGGAAATGGTGTTACTTTTGTTAACATAATTGTACTCATATTTACTGATTTCCCCTACTTTAAAATTTTCAAAACCATGTGTAACTCCTTGCATGTATAATTTCCCCTAATTTTAATTCAAAAAATAATAATTTCCCCTGTTTTTTGTATTTTGGGCATATTATACAATCTCGAAAGTTTGTTTTTCTTGGTCATTCAAGGAATAAACTAATTTTGTAAATCCAACTTTTCACATTTTATAGTATCTTGTGAAGTTTATAACTTTTAGAATATTCGATGAATTAAACATTCTAATTCTTATCGTTATACTTGATTTGGATTGGTATGTGTAGTATCAGAAGAAGTCCTAAAAGAGTATCTTGTATGCTATACTAAGTCATTTATAGTGAAATGGAAGAGGGCCGGTTCAGGATAGCACATATTCCAATTGTTTATGTAAGCAACTTAACCCTTTGAGCTATTCTTTGGTTCTCTTGAGTTACTAATTATCTTAATCAACTAATTGGTGCATAGTTGATTGCTATGAGTCATTTTTTTACAGGATTCAATTTTATGCATTGAATGCAAGGATATCTTTACATTCATATGTCCTGTTCATTGATATGTTATACAGTACTAAATAATGAATTATAGTGTATACTATGATCGGTTAATATTAAACCATTTTGTATAATAGATGTAGTTAGGACATGATAGATATATTTTGATAGATTTACTAAAATCTTCTATAGGGGTCTTTTATAATCAGATATATTTGATTTTAAGAAGTAAAAATCAACCAATCAAATTCATTCATTACATTTGAATTAAATGGAAGAGAGAATTTATTTTAGGAGAGAAAATGCAATGAATGAATTTGATTGGTTGATCCTTACTTTTTAAAATTAGGTATATCTGATTATAAAAGCCCTAATCTTCTATAATTGTTGTAATTATTATAATTATTTAATTAATGATTTATTTCTAGTTTTGGATTTGAAAATATTCCTTTCCATTATTGTTACCCCTATGGTGCTTGCGCTTCTATCAATGAATATGTATGGCACTTATAAACCAAACTCATCTTACTTATTCAATACCATTTTAAGAAGCAGCAATTTTAGTACTAAGGAAAAAAATATGAAAAACTCCCCTAAAATGAAAAATAATATCATTGGACTCTATTTTTTAACATTAAAAATGATCTTTTTACATTAGTTTAATTTTCATGAGATATTTTGATAATATCCCACTCAAAAAAATAAAAAATAAAAAATAAAAAAACACATTTTTTGCAAAAATTACACATGCATTCATGTCCATCGCCAGCCCCATAAGAAGTCTGATCCATTTATGTAGTCGTAATATACTTGTTTCAAGAAAACCTTAATTAAATATAGAACCTCTCCCGATTAAATATACATAAAAATCAAGTGTCTAATAAAAATGTATCTTCAAAGATTGTTTTCAACATCACGCAAGTATTTTAGTTGGGCTATTGGCACCGTTGATAAACGCCATGGCTCCCATGTCGTATTACATGAGTTCTACACCTAATAAAAGTATTCTCCCCACCAATTTGTGTGGGCAAACCGCCCATCCTCGCGTGGGCCACTTATCCATCTTCGTGTGGGTCGCTCACCCATCTTCATGTGAGTCGATTTCTCCTGTATAAGAGCAGTTCATCGAGCTACACCACCAGTATTCTATCCCGATTGATGCCGTGTTAGTCCGTTGGGCCAATCTCAATAAAAATAAATAAATAAATAAAATGAAAGTATTGATACGCATTTCTAATGTCATTTAAAGTTATGAAGGTTGGTTATGTATGTTCACATCGATTATTATACATCCTATATGTTTAATACAAACCATATTCTTCCCACTCGAAGATTCATGTTTGTTTCCTTTGATACAATTCGTACTGTGTAGAGCAAAAATATATCAACTTAACAAAGTTTAATCCACGTTGATATTTCAACCAAACCTAAAAACAAATAAGTTTTGAGGCAAATTACACAAAGACCCAATATTTGCTAATATTACACAAATTTGATAACTATGACTCTTTTTACACTAATATCTCTTGTATAATCAATTCAACAAAAACACTCCAACCATTAATTTTGACTATTAATTAGTAACAGTCAATGGTCAATTATGTTAGAAAGATCGAACTACCCTTCTCCTATAACATTTAAATAATTAATTAATTTATCACTATTTTATTTTAAAAATTAATTAATGTATCATTATTTTATTTCAAAATTTAATTAAATAAATAATAATTAAAAAACATTGAGAAAAAAAAAAATCATCAACTTTTTCATCCATTGTCTTCTTTTTTCATCATCCATCAACCTCACCCTTTTTTCATTAACCTCACCCTTTTTTCATTAACCTCACTCTTTTTTTTATCATCATTTCCATCTCCATCATAATCATATTCCCATCTTTAACTGCAATAACTACTCTCGAATCACCCACATTGGCAACATAAATTTTATCTCCAACAATAAGAACATTAACTAGGGTGGTGACATTCATTGTATCATCAATTTCGCTACAACACAAATTGCTATTCACCATCAAAAACGTTGAACTGTAAGCACTAATAGGATCATCCAACAAACTCAATTCATTAGCTAATATCTCTACCAATCTTTCCCTAGCAATTTTCGAACATTGAGCACCAAACTGACCATGCCCATCAAACACACCAAAGAAATGAACAGTTGGGTAATATAGGGACCCAAAACGATGGAGACCTAAAACTAGGTCTTCACAATGACGGAGACCTAATTCTCTAGGTCTTCAATGATAAAGACTCAATTGCTCTGGGTCTCCAATGATAGAGACCACTAGTGGTCTCTGGGATGGAGAATGGAGTTTCTATCCTACTATTAATATATATATTTTTTTAATATTTTAATACTTTTACTAAAAGGAAAAAATATCCTAAGTTAAAAAATAAAATTTTCCTTAATTGAAGATGACGTGGCACATTTTAATTGGTTGGTTTTTAAAGTTAATTAATATAATATAAAAAGATCAAACTACCCACTATTGATTATTTTAGAGCAAATTATAATTTAGTTACCCAATTCAAATTCTAATTCAATCGAAGCAATATTTTTTATGTTATTGTAATTTACCCCCTACCGTTAGTAAGATTTCGTTACATTTGACGGTAAACAGTATCACGATGAAAAGACAAAATTGCCTTTGATGATAAAATTGACCTAATTGACAAAATAAAAAAAAAAAAAAACAATTAAAAACTAAAAATTAAATAAAAAATTTTATTCCATCAATAGTGGAGATTAACCAGAAAATCATCCACCAAAATCATCTCCTCCCTCTCATCTTCAACCAAATCATCATCAACTAGAAAATTTTATTCGGTCAACTGGTGAAGATTAACCAAAAAATCATCAACCAAAATCATCTCCCCCTTCTCATCTTAAACCAAAATCACCATCAACCAGAAAATCTCAACGATGAAGTTAACCAGAAAATCATCAACCAAAATCATCTCCTCCTTCTCATCTTAAACCAAAATTACCATCAACCAAAAAATCTCCAAACCAGTGTTTCATCACCAAAAATACCCTAAAAACACAATGAAAAAAAAAAACACAAAAATCCACAAAAAAAAAAAAAAAAAAATCAACTTCAAGCTCTCGTCCCTCTTAACTTCAATCCAAAAAAAAAAAAAAAAGTTCAAACACCCAGTACTGGGTTTCCAATGGAAACCCAGAGCTGGAAACTAGAAACCCATCAATTGACGGCGACCAAAATCCCTAAACAAATCTATCGACGACGACCCACCACACCCACCCATCAAACACATCCATCAAACATCAAACGATGACAGATGAGGAAGAAGAAGAGGTCAAATGGCAGCGATAAGGAAGAAGAAGAGGTCAAACGATGGCAGGTGGGGAAGAAGAAGAGGAGTAGGTCGACAATGGGGAAGAAGAAAAAATGGAGGTCAGCAAAGAGAGAGAGATAGAGAGACAGAGAGACAGAAAGAGAGCTACTGAAGTTAGAGGGAATAAATGAGAAGAAAAACAAATTTTGTTTTAATCAGTTGATCTCTACTATCCATCTTTAAGATAGACAGTGGAGATCTACTAAATTTTTTTGTTTAAATTTAAATTTAAAATTTTTTATTAATTTTTTAATTATTAAAATTGTGGTCTAAAGACCAATTTACCCTTCACTTATTTAATTTTAATGAAAAGTTACTAACGGTAGAGGGGTAAATTGTAATAATACTGAAAGTGTTGCTCCGCTTGAATTAAAGTTTGAACTGAGTAATTAAATTGTAATTTGCTCATTATTTTAAATTTTGGTTAGCAGTTAATCAACTAACAATTGGAGTGCATTTGTTGAATTTATGAAAGCTAAAGTAATATTAATGCAAAAAAAAGTCAATATTTGTATAGCATTCATAAACAACAGAGTGTTTATGTAATGGGATAATATTAAAATCCCCCTAAAAAGAAATTAATCATGATTAGCACTCCCTTCGCCCTCCACCTCCCTCCCCCATTTTTTTTATTAGACGAATAGCCATCTACTAGTAAAAAGCCAAATGGTGTTAAATTTAAAGGGCATAGTGGTAATTGGATGAATAATTATATTTTTTTTAATAACTCTACCAATTAATAAAAATAAAGAAATTAAAACCAAAAAAAACATCATCCATCTTAGAGTTAGACAGTGAAGATCAAAATAATTTTAAAAAATTTAAAAAAAAAAATTGTAAAAATTGTAAAAATAAAAAATAATAATAATTTTCTCAAAAAAAAAAAATGCTTTCTGTTGTCTGTCATGATGGATGGTGGACATCCTTTAAAAAAATTCAAAAAAAAAAAAAGTTTTTTATTTTTAATAAAACTATATATTTTTTAGGAGTTGGATCTCCACCTTCGATTAATTATCAGCCATCATCAACCTAGATAAACCCATTCATTACCATCATCAACCCACCACATCATTATCATCAAACCATCAATCTGGATTTCACATCAACTACTTTAAACCATCAATAATCGTCAAACATCAGCAACTTCAACATCATCTGGGTTCCAATCAAACCCAAATGATATGGGTTAATTTGGAACCCAAATGAATATCATCTTCATCTGAGTTCGTCTCAAATAATGTTCATCTGGTTTCAATCAAACCCGGATGAGGTGGGTCATTTGGGAATGAGCCACCGCCATTATCAACAAAAAACAAAAAAGAAAAGAGAGAGAGAGATGAGAGAATTAGAGAGAAGAAATGCGATGAGAATGAGAGAGAAGATTTCTTTTTCTAATTTTGTGTTATTATTTTTATATTGCTATTAATTATATAAGTTTAAAGGGTGTGATAAAAATTTTACAGAATCATTGATAGATTATTTGATCATTTCGTGATTTTGAATGGAAAATATTTACCCTCTAGATGGAAACTTAATGGTAGGAGGTTCATCATATAAAAAAAATGGGGGGCCAACCCCAATCAGTTTACTTTTTAGGGTTTTTTTTCGTAAATTTGCCCTAAGTTTTAAAAACAATTCGGAAGTCAAATCGTATAAAACTTCCTAGTGTTTTTCCCAGAAAATTGTCTTAATGTAGACCTTGTCTCATTCATATGAAGTCTGCAATAGAACCAGTTTCTCATCATTGATCAGTATTCAGAACACGACTGAGAATACGAACATAACTGCTTGCACAGGAAATGTTGTAACTTTGCAGGAATTAGAGAGAGCTGATCCTTTGATTCTATTCAATGCTAGTCTTGAACCTTCAAACAATCCACTGCGCATAGCAGCAGTGCTTGTTCACACTGAGTTTGCTCAACTAGTAATAATGACACGAAATCCGGATTTGGCAAGGCAGTTGAATCAACAAAAGGATGGTCCAATTCACTTGGCTGCATCAAATGGGCGCTTGCAGATAGTGGAAGATTTATAATGTACGTTGACAAAGGACTGCGCTGTCAAAAAGATCGAGATATATACCACTCTACATTCTGCAGCAATCAATGGACTCTGACCATATTGCTAAGTTTGCTTTGGAGAGAGGAACATTAATGATTCCGTTACTAGTTGTGTCGGTCCCTACTGCCATGATAGCATTATGGACTTTACTGAAATGATGTGAAATGATCCCCAAAGGCATGCAAAAAGATTAGAGATTGATCATGTCTTGCTATTTCGATCCATCCGGCATTCTAAACCCAAGGAAGGTGTATTTCCAGGAATACAAACAATCAGCAGCTAAAACTAGTCATTTGGTGTGTAATTATTTCTTGTTTTCTTGTTTTGTGTCGATTCAAATGTGGAATTGGAAGCTTTTTTATGTGAACTGGGTATGTTTTGGTTCCCTATAAACATAACTCAAGAATTGAATTGTTGCAGTTGTGCAATTTATCTTATGAGGCCTAAAATGCACGCAACATGCTACAAACGACAGCAATCGAATAGGCGAGATAGCAAATACACAAATTAAGATTCCACAACTGAAATTCAGAAGGATTCGGAAAGCAAGACCTTTTAACATGTTACATTCGTATATAAATTTACGATCAGGAGAAAACAAACGCAACAAATCCATAGGAGGGAAAAATATAAGGCTTATAACATGAATCAAATATGTTTGACACGATTTAGCTGGACGTTACCATTACCATGATATCAGCATTACTTACTATATATACCGTATCCGCATGATATCAGCATTTATACAAATTAGCTCTGTGATCAGGAGTGGTCTTGCTCCATCCGGTTCAGAAGGAAGCCACCCTCACTCTTCTTGTGTACCTCAACATTGAACTTCTCTTCCTTTTCACCCCTCTTCACTTTCAGAAGCATGCTAAATTTTGCAAATTCATCTATTACCTGTATGCAGTCAAAATACCATTAAAAACACTCATCAAAGAAGAAAAGCAATTCATATGCTATTGAAGAGTGTGGCATTAAGTGTTTCTCCCAAAACACAATTTCAAGTGCACGTCTGTTCTCAATAACGTTTTAATGCATAACTCAACTGCATTTCTAAAGAATGTTTCTTATTGTTATGTCAGTGTTAAAAACACTAGCAAAGAAAGTCGTATTTGTATGAACAAGTAATAAATTAAAAAAAAAAAACTATTTCAATTGAATGAAATACAAGTACTGACCTCAGCTTTTGCATGCATAATCTCCTGAAGCACATAGGGAAGCAGGGAGTTGGACCTTTGCTGAATGGAGCTGACGGCATGATTTGCTGCATGCTCGACTTCCGGATCGTGCACAGGCACTTCTTGCCATCCAGGGCCATGACCATCTGAATAACAAGCCACAATTAGCAAAGACCAATATGCACATTTGAAGCAACAAATCCTAATCTTTCATGAAACTAACATTCAAGCATAAAACGAATGAAAACATAACAAGGGAAGATTAATCACGGACCTCTCTTAGCACCAAGATCAGATGAGGTGAAGGAGGGCGAATCACCGGCGTGTTTGAACTCCTGCAACTCTTTGAAATTCAACCAAGGCTTGACCCAGACCTTGGCTTCATAGAGCTTCTTCTTACCAGCATCAATAGCCTCAATAGTCAGATGGTGCAAAGTGCCAGCAACCACCTGCTCTTTAGCCTTCACCACTCTTGCAAACTCTACCACACCATTCTTCATCAACACAACACAACCAACCAACCAATTTTAATCAAGTTCCCAGTACAAATAAAACAACTACAAATAAATATTCAATGATTACAAATAAAATATTTAATCCACCACAAAAGTCGTCCTTTATCCTCATCCCCAGCCATGGTTAGGAGAAAAGCCTGGATCCAGAATTAGAGATTGACATTTATCGGGTTGAAACCCAATGTAATTTTCAATCCAACCCAACCCAACCCAATTCATTCCATTTTTTTAAGATTTAACACAGCCCAACCTATAAAAAGCGGTCGGATTCAAAATTCTACCATTACAAATAAAAGATTTCATCCACCACGATGGTTGTCTTTAATTCTCATCCTATCATCGTAGTAACAAGTGTTCTTCGACAGGAATAAGAAAATCTTGGATTTAGAAACAAACAAGTTGGGAAGAAAGTTTTTCAACTCAACCCAATCCAACCCAACTTAATTTAATTTTCAATCCAACCCAATTCGTTCCAACTTCTCCAAGATTTAACCCAACCCAACCAGACAAAAAATGATCGGGTTGGGTTGGGTCTGACGGGTTACATTGGAGATGCCCACCCCCAATTTTAATCACGCATCAAGATCGCAGTACAAATTAAAGGATTACGTTTAAAAAAGTAAAACCCAGCGGCATATTTGGAAATTTGCCTTAATAACAATATCTCCAACAATTCTATCAAGGGTACCTCTTTCTTGTTGTGTTGTTCGACAGCAAAGCGGCCAAGGCCGTCGATTTCGGCGGCGTTGTTGGCGCAATCGGAATCACGGAGACCTCCGGCGGTGGCCATTGCTTGGGAGGACAGAATTGGGAGTGTTGTTGTGAGCGAGAGAACCGTTACTACCACTACAAACTGAAAGTATAAATTTGGAACCGATGAGGTGGTGGTGGTGATGGTTTTCATTGCCGTCGCCTTTTATAACCTGCCTTTTTTTTTTCTTTTTTTGACCCTGTGTATTTCTCCTGTTCACGGATGCTTCCGATTGAGACACGCGTCCCAGACGTGTCCATCGACGGTAGTGGTTGTAGATAACCTCGCTTAGCGTGCAAGCTTGGTGGGTGGGCCACGCGTGTTTCTTTGTGACCTTCAAGTATTTGTAATTTTGTATATCAGAAGTCTTAATCCTAGTACTTGATATCAAAAAGAAAAAGAAAAAAGTCTTTATCCTAATACTTATCTTAGTACTTAAGTTATTTTTAGACTAGAGGATTTTTTTTTTTTTTTATCTGTGTGAAGATTGAATTGTACTGAAATTTACTGAAAACTAAATAAGAGTTAAAATCCGAAATCTGAATAATATATATATTTTTTTATTAACTCTAAGTATATTGTAAATTTATTTGTTTTTAGAAGTTAAATTTAATTGAAAACTAGAAATTATTGAGCGCTTCCTTTTATCAAATCTCACATTTATCTTAAAAGAGAATGTATGATAGTTTTTTTTAAATTTAATTTGTCTTTCTCACTATAAAAAAATAAAATAAAATAAAATTTATCTGAAAACTAGTAATATGACATTTATACCCTTATTTTTATTTGTCGTTATGTAATTTTAATTAATTTAATAGAAACAATTAAAAATAAATAATTTAATAAACTCTAAATTTCTAATGAATATTTATGCGCATATTAATAATATTTTATTTATAATTAAAATATGATTAGGAAATATAATAGCATGAATCATATTTATATATTTAAATATATTAATATATTTAAGAATGTAATTGGAAAATTGAATGTTTAAATTATAAATTAAAATATAATAGTTTAATTCCAAAACAATTTAGTATATCTGTATTTAGGTTTTTCTTTCAAATATTTAAAAATTTTTATTTTTTTAAGTTGATTTTAAGTAGTTTTAAGTAATTTTAAGTAATTTTATCACTTATAGAAACAAACGAAAATAATTTAATAAGTATAATTCAATTCAACACTGTTAAGTCATAAGTGAATAAATAAATAAATGACCCTTAGGTGTCTTTGTGTGTGGGTGTGATATGACTTATTTAATTTTCATCTATAATTATAGGTGTAGAAAACTTTTGTATTTATTTTATAAATATTATAAAAATAAAGAGTATTCTTTTAAAATTCATGCTTCTTTAGATATTTTTAATAATTCTTGAATTCATGTTTTTAATTTTAATTTATCTAGTATTATAAATAACTATATAATTTTTATAGTTTGTTATGTTGATAATAATGGAGTTAAATTTCTTAGTTTAAGATAAAGTTGATTATCTAGATTCCTAATATAATTAATCCGTACAAATATAAATTACTTAAAGTCAACAAGAAAATGATTACTATAATTTAGGTCCAAAAGACCAACCAAATTATATGGTTTAATGACCATTTTGATAGAAAAGATTGTTTAATTTAATTACATGTTAACATTTCTTTTGATTTCTATTTTCAACATCAAAGATTTATTTTTCGATCTTAACAATAAATTAAATATTTACATAAAATAACAGTTGAATTTCACTCTTAATAATTTGTATATGTATAAACAATGTGTGTATCAAATTTAA
Organism: Nephelium lappaceum; assembly: GCA_021234005.1. Classification (NCBI taxonomy): domain Eukaryota; kingdom Viridiplantae; phylum Streptophyta; class Magnoliopsida; order Sapindales; family Sapindaceae; genus Nephelium; species Nephelium lappaceum. The sequence goes on from CM038004.1 coordinate 16,728,300, forward strand.
CAATTAATTAGAAAATTTTTTAAAGTTTATAATATAAATTCATAATAATGTGAACTTATATATAGGCATATTCTACAATGCATTTGAGTATTAATATATTTGAAATTTTGATAATTCAAATTTCAATGAGTCGGATCTAAAAGTACTAATCCATTAATTGAAGATTAAGTCTAGATTTAACTCAATAAAAATTAAATGGTCAAGATTCTAAGTGTATCTATATCCAAGTGTATTGTAGTAGGGATCCCATTAAGTACATCTGAGATATACATACATTTAACAGAAAAAAAAAAATACGTTATTGCATGTGATTACAACTAAATATATATTATTACAATCAGTAAATGTAATTACATTAATTACAATCAGTAAATATGATCACATTTATTTATTGTAATCACACATGTTTAGTTATAACCATATATAATAAATTACAATCACACATTTCATAATGCAATTACACACTTTTTTGTCAAGTACATATATATCCCAAGTATATACTAGAATGTCATATATATATATATATATATACACCCCACGTATATGCTAAAATATGTTTTATATATATACCTTAAATGTATGCTTGAATGTATCATATATATATATATATATATACATTTTCTTTTTTAAATAAAAAAATTAAACAAGCCAACCAAATGGAATTGGTCTACTAATCTAGTTCTATAAATAAATAAATATATATATATATATATACATATATATACACATTTTCTTTTTAAGGAAAAAAGTTAAACAAGTCAACCCAATGGAATTGGTCTACTAATCCAGTTCTGAATGATACATGCATTATAAACTTTTTCCATTCATTAAGGAAGATGTACACAAACTTGCTATGTAGGAAGAAAATTTTGTAGATTAGTGAAGCAAATGCTTCTCCTTCTTCATGCCATTTCTATGCCATTCACTATTTATCAATTATCATCCAAAAATGTCATAACTAAAGAAAGCATAAACAGTCCAAAAGTTAAAAGGAATTCCAAGCCAACTATGGAATATTTATGCTTTAAGGCAAAGATCAATCCATCACACAGAGATGCCAAATAACCAAAAGCAACATAGTGGGGGGCAAATTCACAGGCATGACAGATCACACACAAGCGAGAATGCATGAACACGTAGCATATAACACGCATGTACACTCATGCGCAAGAGAGATTAGAACAAACTGTATACACATTAGGTTCATAGTGCACGTACATAAACCATTCTGATACATCATTCAGTTAGCATTGCAATACAACATTAACTCCCTTATGGAGAGAAAAAAAAAAATTAAAGGAAAGTTGCGTAAATACAAGTCTGGGGAAGAAAACAAGGAGGCTCAGCTGCAATTATAGGTCCCAAGTGCTCAAAAAACAAATAAAAAAACCTGTCATGGAGTCATGGTATCCATGACAGCACTTGAGCTATTCTAAAAACAGGGGAGGCAAAAAAATGAGTAACAAAACGTACTCATCTAACATCCTCCCCCTTTGACAGTTATGAGCCAAAACAAGAGAGCTTCCCCTTCAATTTTTTTGATGTCTTCTCCATCAAAAACCTGGAATTACAAACAAGTGGTAAAGTAGCATAAACATCCACGCACAACATGTCTTATGTGCTCCTTCTTAATATGAGAAACACAAGCACCCACTGGAAACTCAGGTTCTGCTGTATTTCAGTTATTCCTTCTCACGAAAACTATCTTAGGACTTGGAAGAAGCTGGAAAACACAGTTGTTCATTGTTGGTTTTGGGTTGTTTTCAGATTCTGGTTGCAGCCTTATCTGTTATGTAATTCAAAGAAAGAAGAATTAGAAAAAAAATCATGCACAGCAAAGAAGAAAATTTCAAGAAAAGTGATTATATCACACCAGCCATTCTCTTGTTCAAAACAACATCGTAAAATGTAAACACATCACAAACTCGTTAATTTAACTCTTCTTCTACTTTTAGGCCAAGAGATCACCACAAACCTTCAATTATGGCACACCAAGTTGATTACATAATAAAACAGCCTTTTTACCTAAATGGCCAAGTCAACTGCCATTGACATTATGGTATGCAGAATCAGTGCCAACAACACAGAAATTTCTAATGACTTGATTCACACTTCACCACGTTATGGTAAGCAGAATTGTGCCAACAAGTAAGAAATGTTCACCTGTTTTACACTTCAAACAAAATAATGGCAGATATTTTACCACAATTCTACATGCCATGATTGGATTTGTGATTCAGAAGATGAAGAATAAAGTGAACCTGAACCCTGAAGGCAGAAACATTATAGCAACTCCAAACAACATCAAGCAACAATTAAAAAAACTGATACTAGGCATTCTTAATTTTGTCCCTTCAAACAGAATGAAAATGGAAATGAAAAAAATTGTGTAACCACTATCAGATATTTTTAAACTACACAAGATAGAATTTTTCATCAAAAAGATCTAGAAGGGGAACACAAGAATATCTGATGGAAACCAAGATAGCAATCATGGAGGACAATGAGACAATTGGACAACGAGACAATTGAACTAGATGATGGTTGGTGATGTGTATGTGGCACGACTAGAAGCAAGAATGGTGTGTAGCTCCGGGGTTCGCATCAATATCATGGAAGCACAACTAACTCTTATGTATCTATGCACTGTGAAGCTTTATTGAGAAAACTGGAGAACGGGGATCTTGGTAACCTGGGGATTTAACCCTCCAAAGTCTGGCTTTTCTCTCGCAATCTAAAAAAGAAGCATGAAAAAGAATACTCATTTAGAGTTCAAATATCTTAATTTACCAAGGAAGAGCCATTACAAACCAGGACTGCAATCAAGGGTGAAGTTGCAAATCCTTCCAAAAGATCCAATGGACTCAGTTCATTTGAACTTAACCAGGTGATATAGAGGATAACCCACAAACAAACTGAAGATGCAAAGCCCTAAGGTATCATTCACCTCCATGATCACAGAGAAAGAAACAATGCAGACAGAAAACTTCGCCACCAATATCAAATCTCATCAGGACAGAGGTAACTAAAATGTAAAAGCTTTCTAATGAATCCTAAACTTCAATGCCTTTAGTCTAGATTTAGTAATTTATTTACATGTTTTAGTAAAAAATTAAGACATGGTTCTTCAAGCAATTACTGTGAAGATCAAAGCCCTATCCCAATTGTACGCCATTATAAAATGCTAATTTCCCTAAGAAATTCTGTTTCACATGAATCTAATTTTTAAGTTTGATTGAGTGGAAAGGTAAAGTTGTACAATGGTTCTTCTACTATCAGAACCTGCAATACTATAATGCAATGGAGCAGCAAAACTTTCCAGATTAATAATTTGTGCCAAAAAAATAAAAAAGGACAATAAAAATTAGCACAAACCTCATAGCGTTCAAGCAATGACGCAAACAGACTTGCCACTCCTTGAATTATAAATTTCTGCCCAATACAGGCACGACTACCAGAACCAAAGGGAAGAAATGCTGCATTAGCATTTGGATCATTCAAAACAAATGACCCCTGTCCTGGATCCACATGCTCATCAGTAGCCCCTGAAAACAATTATCACAAAAAATTAAGATAGTAAGATCAATGTTTTGTAGAATTTTAGCCTATATATTATAGACTGGATGATAAAAAGTAACTAAAACATCAAACCTAGATCGAGTTCTGCATGCAGAAATATTGGTAAAAAGGTGAAGCAATTAAATTTTACGGGCAAAGAAGTATGGTCAAACTATCTACATTGTCTACAACATGACACCTTCAATTAATAATAAGAAAAATCGAAGTGTTACATGTAAGGCTATAGCAGTGTGCTTACACATGTGTCAGGCTTCTGCAGCCACTGATCAATCAATGGTTATCTAACATCATTAAGAAAGCGCCACCAGAGTATAAATAGAAAGGAAATTCTAAAATATGTAGTAAATAAGAAAGAAGCAAAAATGGAACCTGCAAATGATGTATTGCGTGCCTGATCAGATTGCTTTCCAGTCTCTGACAAAAAACGGTACGGATTAAATTGGTTCGCATCACTTCCCCAACTACAATTGTCCATCTGTACCAACTGTACAGGTACAACCAACACTGCTCCAGCGGGTATGGTCACACCCGTTTTAAGAGTCAAGTCTTGGAAGTAAAGAGAGAAAATTCAAGAAGCAAAAAGAAAAAGGGAACAATTAGTAAGTGCATTTAAAGCAGTAAAGTGATCACTACTACCAGTCAGATTTGCAAATCAGCATAAAAGTGTAGGTCAGACAGATCCGATCAAAGCCCAAAAGGGAGCACAAAACTAAATAGGATCTTGGTTTAACAATCCATAACATATTCAACTTTAATATTATTCATTAACAAATGATTAAAAATGTCACAGATAACATTCCAGATAGATCAAATCTAAAGCCCATGATATTAAACCAGCATCATTTTAACTCCCCTTTTCTCAAGCCCAATATGTGGGACATGCTTAAATTTTAGTCAACACATCTATGCACAACTTCAACGACCATAAGCTGGAGATGTAACAATAACTAGCTCAAGCAAATTCACAGAGTAAACATAATGCTGAGTAAACCTCAAGTGCTTCATCAATAAAGCATTACCAGAAATGAGAAGTTGCTAAGTAGAAATTTCAAGCCTTTTCTTTGCCAATGAAATTAAAGCAAGCTTATTTTCATTGAGAAAACATATCTATCAATGTATTATTAAAACCAATGTGTAGCCCACATGTACACATCTCACTTAGCAAATGCTACTCAACAAGAACAAATCCTGCGTTTCAGAAAAAATTAATAAATAAATAACACGGGATCCTTAAAGCAAGATAAGGAACGAGCATAGATCTTGCAACCAGTAAATTTTGGAATAGGAGTTCACAGCACCATAAACAGATATTTACATAATAATCATTAGCAAATTAACTATCCATGGTGACATTTTTGCATGCTGCCATAAAACATAGGCCTTGCAATAGAAAAAAGTCTAGTAGACTACATCCAACGCTACCAAATTAAGTATTCACCATAAAAGTAAGCAATGCCTCACCATCTTTCAGTGAACATCTCTGTAATAAAGGTCTTGCAGGCAGAAGACGAGCAGATTCATACACAGTTGCCAATAACAAGAGCATCTTATCAACACTGATTGGATCACCCTTCACAGAGCCATTTCGTGACAGAATAATGTCTGAATAAATCTGCAGAATTTAATTTAAAGATGCATAAAGAGTTGATCCAGGCCCCCAATGCATAAATATTCCACAAAAAATGTTATTGACAAATAAAGATAATCTAATAAAGTAGAAACTGAGTGTCTCGATTCTATGTATAATCAAATCCGATGGCTCAAACATAAAGAGAGGAGCAACTCAGAAATATATTTATAGACACTTGTCTTCATTCAGCCATAAAGACAAGCTCACCTATAAAATTCTAAAAACAAAGTCAAGGAAGAAATTGATTCCAATGCCAAGCAAGCTATTGTTACTCAAAAATACGAACAATAATCCAGCCCAACAGCTACATTGTATGTAACACTACTAATTAGAAGTTGAAAACTAATTATAAACTTCTTTTTTGTTTCTGATAAAAATAATAATAATAATAATTACCAAATAGAATAATTCAAGAGTGTCCAAATGTGAAGCCAAAAAATTAGTCAAAAGGATCTTAAGCCCCCTTTGGGATTGCTTTTAAGAACTTAAAAATAAAACATCTTTACAATGTTAGACCAAAAATGACTTTGACAAAGAATTAGAAAAGTGTTCCTAAATATCCGTACAAACTTTGAGAGTCCACTTCAAAGATACATGTGAGATGTTACTTCTTAAACAAGACATGAAATACTTCGACAAACCGTTTAACCAAAAAAAAAATTGAACTGTACTTCTATTATTTTAAAGCAATTCCATCCTCTAACCATATTGTTATATTCCTGCAGTCCCTTGTGGTTTCAGAATTCATCATAGACCTGCCCTACCATTAGTAAGAATCCACCAATTTTAACAATGATGGGTTGACAGTCACTCTACATGAGTGGTAAGAGGATAAAAACATCTCCGGGAGACTTCCTTAAAAAGCTCTGTTAGCTTTTGTTTACTGATAGGAAGCAAAAAATATTTCTACATATTAAAAGGAAATAAAATTAGCTTCAACTATCAAAACCTTAAAACAAAAACATCCAAACAGTGGATAAATAAATCTACATAAATAGCCAAACAGAAGATAAAAGGGAAAACCTGCATCATCCAGATATTTTTCTACGACATTTCCAAATCCACATTTTCCTTCATTTATTCTCTCTCACTATTTTTTTTTTTTTCTCTCATATATATAATATATGATAACCCAGCTAAAGAATTTAAGAGAATTAGTTAAGGTAAGTTCAAACAATACAAAGAATCAAATCTCTGTAGTTTCAAAAGATTGCATACAGTCCTCCATGATGGAGGTCTTGTCAAAGAAAGCAACAAAGAAGATTTTCTAGGGGTAGTCTTATTTGATTTAAAGGATGTTCACAGAAGGTACCTCCAGATAGCAATTAGTAACTCAATGTTAGTGAAGGGAAGTTATGGTCCAATAAAGGTTGGAACTCAGACAAATGCAGCATTACCAGGGAGATTAAATTTGCCCCCAAGTTCTATATAAAATAATACTATATTCAAACAAGTATTCTCTGCTATTCCTTCATTAAACGTCAGAACTTTAAAATGAGTGTATGAAGAACTTGACATCACATTGAAAATGGAAATAAATTTTAATGGAAAGACAAGATGGCTACCTTATCCTGTATTTCTTGATGTGCAGCAAGACTTGCCAGAATATTACCAACCAAACCTGCTGTAGTTAAGCATCCATGAAACATCACACCCATAATATTCCCACACGGTTCTTCTTTTGCATTGATATGGTCATTAAGCTCTTGAGGGATTACATTATCTGGTTTCAGAACATTAGAATAAAATGGTCCACCTAATGCAGCTCCCAGTCCAGCATTTACAGTTTCATTATGGGAGCCTTGATCCATATTACAAAATAACTTGCAGTTTCTCCGACACTGTTGAACAATATCTTGAGTTAAGCATTTCAATTTTGTACACAAATGCTGATACCTCCAGAATCCTCGTTTCCAGAAGGGAGTAACTCTGTATGAGGCCCAAAAGCAAGCATCCTTTGCAATTGTCATTAGGAGCTCCTCATACACAGTTGCCTCTGACCAAGCCAAGAATGCATCTCCAAAAAATGTGGCTCCCAACATGGTAAAAGCCATTTGTTGCGAAGCCATCCTACAATCAATACTTCCTTTTCCCATGATCTCTAGCCTTTCCATGACAGAGTCCACAATCTTTGCGAAATTTATGTTTCCTCTCTCAAGTAACCTCCCATTCAACTCCCTTGCTAGTGATTCCCTTTTCTTTTGCACCTTCAAATAGTTGAATAAACAATAAATCATCTAAGAGAATCACAACATACAATGACAGTACTAAAATGAAACTAATTTACTAGAGTAAAAGAATGAAATTAAATCAAATGGTTATTCCAAAAAGTAATCTTTAAGTGGACATTGCAATATAACAAAATAATATTATGGGGCAACAAATGATAATTTGAAGATTCGAGACCATAATATCTCATATATCTAACAATCACAGTCACAAAACTGCGTCCCATAGGACTTAAAGAAAAAAATAGCATTGCACATCAGAAGCGTCCAGTTGATTCAGAACACAACTAGTACAAGTCATACAGCCTCAATTAGAATAAACTGCAAACTTAAAAGCGAAGTCCAAGTTGCACTATTTTAAAAATGACCATCTACATTTAGTATTGGTTCCTAACAAACTCCATATTCTAAGATTCAGATAGCAGCACAGTATATTCTTTCAGGAGATCAACAGAATTCAAGGTCAAAACATTAAAATCTCAATCATGAAAAGATAACTCAAAAGAGAATGAGATAGTGTCACTGGAGATAAGAATAGCAACAAGAGAGCTTGCAGGGATAACGCAAAGTAAGTTTTGGCGGTAGACAAAATTGACAACACAACAGACAGAAAAAAACAACAATTTATCAGTGTGTTGAAATAAATGAAAACTCAGCAAAGCTAGAATGTTTGCAAGAAGATAACCAAAACATAGTAAAGCAAAAACACATTGGGGAAAACAAAAGAAGGGTACACTACGCTGACAACTTGCAACATGTAAAATACTCTTGAATTTTTTTCTTCTTCAAGTAACTCTTCCTTGGGCTGTATGTGTGTGTGGTTTTAGTTAGTGCCACAAATAATAGATAACAATATTGATAAGCAACAGCAAAGTAATGGAGAAATAGATGAAATTGTTATGAAAGGCTATAGAAATTTATAATAGGAAAACTTAAATGGCGGTCTCACCATGGGACTACCACTTGAAAGACAACATGCGGCACAAGATTTAGGTTGAGTTCTATCCAATTTACTATTCCTCAATGCTGCCACTTCACTTATTTAAAGATTTTGCTATTCCAATTTTCTAATGTATTTCATAACTATCTCAACTAATTCTCCAATACTTTTCTCTTGTCTCGATTGGCTTTCATCGTCTCTCAGTCTCAAGTAAATGTTTTATATCTAATTTATATATTTTATAGCTCCAGTATTGTTATCTAGTATTTTGTAGCACCAACTACAACCACAAACCATCAAGCGACAATATAAAAGACTAATGTTGGCTTGTATATATGTATCAGTCAAAAAATGGTATTAAGCTAACAAAACTCTAAACAATCAGTCAAAAGGTTGTGCATCATATACCTGAGAATGCCAAAAGAAATTAATTAACTTCTCACATCATTTGTGGGTCTGTCCTTTTTCAATCAATAATGTGAAGGACCTCGTATCAAACATAATATTTAGCAATATGAGAAGATCTTTTTCCCATCAGCAATATCAACTCTCTTTGTTTCAGTAACTAAATAATAAACTTATTGAAACAATATCTAAACTAGATTAATGATATGCAAGTCACCAATGTAAAATACCAATTGCCTATTCTTAAGATGATGATACAAGTCCCCTAAGATATAGGAATGTAGGGCTGCTAAATTCACAACATGGTAGGCGATTGCAATTCAATTAAATCTTACATAATAAGGAAATAAAGCCATAACAAACAAAATCAAAAATTTGCTCATACATCATCAATTCATAAGAGAATTCATCAACCGTTAGTAAACAAACACCCAGCAAAAGATCCAGTAACTATTTGAAAAGATAGATTCAAAGGCTAACTAAGGTTGTACCTTCTCGAAGGAGGAAGCAAAGAGGCTTGATTGTCCAAAGGCCAAACGGAAAGCCTTTCCCGTCAAAGGCAACTTATCCTCCGCCTTCAAAAGCATCTCTTTGATCAGTGCAGGCTCTTTTACAGATACCAAAAGCTTGGTAGGACCCAACCATAGCTTCACAACCGATCCATACCCCTCATGGGATTCAGCCAAAACCTCTGCAAACCAAAACAAAACATAAACAACCCACTTCTACTATTCTACTCTAAATTCCAAACAGACCTGTATGGCATCCAAAACCTCAATAAAACTCCACCAAACCAAAACCCGCCATTTAACTACATAATATAAACAAACTAATCAAAGATCAGCCACAACCAAAACAAAAAGCATCAACAACACACTTCTACTATTCTACTCTAAATTCCAAACAGACCTATATGGCATCCAAAACCTCAATAAAACTCCACCAAACCAAACCCCACCATTTAACTACATATCCATATAAAAACAAACTAATCAAAGATCAGCCACAACCAAAACAAAAAGCATAAACAACCCAGTTCTCCAATTCCACTCCAAATTCGAAACAGATCTATACAATTCCAAAAACCATCCAAAATATCAACAAAACTCCATAAAATCCACCATTAAAGCACATATGCATAAAAACAAACAAATCAACCATTACTCAAAATTTCAAAGGGATCTAAAAAGGACTGACCAGTGAGACGTTGGCGGGAGAGGAGGCGCGAGTGGCCATAGAAGGAGGAAGAGGCTGGGCCAGGGATTCGACGGGCATGGCTCCACAATCTGAACAAGTTGAAAACTCTGTTGAGGAGAAGACAGGTGATGGTGATGAGGGAAATCCAGAGGAAGGCGTTGATTTCCCACTGCGCATATTGTCTTAGGAAGGTTCCCAGATCATCATTGCTGCTCGAACTCATTATTATTATTTATTTATGCTTTCTGGGGAGAATCAGAGTGAGTGAATGAGCTTGTTTGTTCTCATAACAGGACTTGTTGTGTCGTGTTTGATTTGACTTTTTGTATGTAGTTACTTGATTTGGTTTGGCTTCGTTTTGGATTTTGTCGCCTGATGAGAACTGAAGCCATGGTGATGGGCGTGACACGTACTCCTTCTACGACTTTTCCACACTAGTCGTCGTCATCTACTTTTTTACCGCTACTGGATCAATGAGCTCCATTGTATTGTTTAACAGTTACGCAGTCTTACAACATTCATCCACTCCAACCGGCTCAGGTAGGGGTGGGCAGAAAAAACCAAAATCGAACCGAATCAGTTTGAACCGAATCAAAAATATCGGTTTTTAACTTGTATACGAATCGATTTAGTTTTTGATATCAAAAATCGAATTTTTTGGGTTTCAGTTCAGTTTGGGTTGAAAAAATCAATCCGACCCAAAAACCGGTCCTAAATTGAAAAATTTAGGTATAAAAGACTCGCAACTGAAAAAAAAAAAAAAAAAAAAAAAAAAACAACTTGATCTAAAAACCGAATTAAACCGATTTAAGTCAGTTCGGTTCGGTTTATACATACAATTCAATTCAGTTCAGTTCGATTTTCCTTTTTGAATACCCATTTTTTTTCTAAAACCGAACCATACCCACCATAGGGCTCAAGCGTTGAGCAATTAAGATATGATGATTCAATAATTTTGATATTAAAAAGGTGTTTAATAAGATCTTTCAAAAGTTATGTTAGTTTTAAAAAGTAAGTGAGGGTTACTTTCGTACAATAATTATGAAATAATCTACTATGAGATTAATTAATATTTTAAATGGCAAAATCATGCTCATTAATTTTAATAAAGAAACTTTTATATCTCAATCTTTTAATTATATTAAATTATAGTTATACCAAATATAAATTTATGATATTTTATTTCTCTATCTATTTTAGATATTCTATGAATTCACAATAATTAACACAAAAGTTACTAAATACATATATAGACTGTCTATGACAATTTCAATCTCTAAATTAACAAAACACTAGTCTGATTAACTTTAAATAGGTTATTTCTTCCGCATAGATACCAGTAATAATTTTAAAAGCTATAACAATACTAAACTGGCTTATAATCATGTTGTGTCTTAGGAGTCAATTGGAACATTTATGAAAGGGCAAAATGTCACATATTTACATAATATTGAGAACATTAGGAGTGTTTATGTAATTTGTCCATATATTTACATTACCTACATTACATACGTAAGCTAGTTTAAACATGTGGAGCTTATGAGGGACTAACATATGTTTTTAAATGTATGAAGTCAATGTTTCAAGGGTGTCGATATGACCACTCATCAACATGATTTACATCCACATTTTATAAATACACTCATATATAAAATTTAAAAATTAAACCATTACGATAAGCACCCAAACTAATGCTAATGTTACCATTTTATCCATAAATATGGGATGCGCGTTTTTGGTATTACACTTTATTACATAAAAACTCGTGTAAGTATACACGATCTCTATGTAATATAGTGATGAATCAAAATTGATCCCACAAAGACGATTCAAACTACAACTAATTACTAAAATTTATTTACGTAACTTTATTTAGAAACCGATTAATAAAATTTGGTTAAAAGTAACATCGTAAAAGTCCAATTAACATAAAAACTTAATTAAATAGCGGCAAACACTTGAATTAAAGATTTAGGGAAATCCAACTTCATTTAATACTTCACTATTCTTGTGTCATTTTCCATAAACCATACATAATTTCATATTGTAATAGATCAGGTAAATAATAATTATCATGAGTCTCTTTCGAGTTCATCAAAGGTATGTTCGTATTAAACACCCATCTATATTTCTATGCCAAATGGTTAATACAAACTCATTACAAACAATTACCTATACAAGATCACACTTAAAAACTAGATATATTTTTATTCTAATTCTTACATGCCATTTTACCGAGTTCTAATTATCAATATCTTTTTTCAAGCATATTAATAACACAAAATCATTCAATTGACTCAACCTAAAATCAATCAAAAGCATTAAGAAATAATAAAACAGAATACAAATATATGAAACCATTCCAATTAAAGAACATAAATCATCCATAAGAATAGATCATATTAAACTATATTAAATCCCTTAGAAACAAGTTTAGTTATCCATATATCAACACAAAATCAAGCCAAAAGAAGAAATATAATTGAACAGCACATTGAATAAGACAAAAGCTTAAGTAAACATCACGAATTAACCACTAGTCTTGCTTTGAAATCACTCCAAATCACTCATTTTTTTGCTTTTGAATGGCTTCAATAAGTTGTTGCATGAACTTCTAATGAATCCTTGGCTTGAAACAATGAAAAGCTAGGCTTAAATGAAAGAAAAATGACTTAGAACTGCTCTAGAGTCTGCTGCTTGTCTTTTGCAACCGAGAAAATAAGGATTATAGAGGTGGTTCAACGTAGGGTTGAAGAGTTTCCTTCATGCATGTTTGACGCCAAAATCGCAACTGACGATCACGACTTGACACTCGTGATCGCGTTTAGTGAAAATCCCTGAAAAACTATAACGATTGGTATTTAGTGAACTGTGTTCAATGAGATTCTCTGACCAATTTTTGCAACTCGAGCATGCAACTCGCGTTTAGCGAACGTCCTTCGCAAAAAACTCTAAACTCTCTTTTAAACTTGCTTTCTTCCATCATTTCCTTCCGTCTTCTTATAAACAAACTCTACAAGCAAAAATACTTGAAAAACACATTAAAATAAAATAATTTACTCAAGTATTCTTCATAAAAGCTAGGATTAAAGATACAAAAGCATGTCTAAAATCGACATGATCAGTATGAATATACACACCCGTGTTATTCTTCACATGTAAAACAATGTGGTAGAGATATTTTTTCACCTGTTATGCCTAAAAATAGCATCAGGGCCGTAAATCTCTTAAGGCCCAAAGAACTAGCAAGCCAGAAACCCAAAAATAAAATGAGACAATATGAGGCTCATTACTCAAGGACACATCAACAAACACTACATCAGCAGGAACGTGTAATAGATCAAATAACATTAAGATAGTAAAGCAACTTGAGTCAATCAACTCGCATGAGAAGCAGCTTGAGGTTGTAGTGATACAGCAACTCATAAAACACAATCAGTTTGCAATTTTCCTTAACAAGCACAGAGTTTCATAAATGAGAAGATTTCTATTTCACATAGAGAATCTCCTCAAGCAGGAAGCTATCAGAATTGCATTCTAATATAAATATGAACGCACTAATTGTAGTTTGATTTAAATATGAAGTACAAAATGAAGTATCATGTAAATTAACAAAGACGACCTTAGCCTTTCTTAAATTCTAACAATCATATTGTATGTAAAAAAAAAAGGAACTCTAACACTGTATAAAAAGTTTTTCACATATACAAATGACATGCTAAGAAGCTCATACATAGTCGGTAGCTAGAAGTCATAAAAAACCCTAGTAGAAATACCGTTAAACATAGTCTTCCTCTTCAAAAATAAAATAATTGTGGACGTGGGCATTACTTATAAGCCAAACCACATTAAAAATTCTCTTATCTCTTTAGTTATTTTTCTTTTGCATTACTACTGCTTATTTATTCCTATCATATTATCTCCATATCAATTTCATTCCACCCCTCACAATTCGCTCAGTTCACCATATTCACATTAATTCGGATGTTAACCGATTTTTTACGTCAACATTACTTTTATCAACGTTTGTGTTTTGGAAACATTAAAATTTGTTTCTCTCCATGAATCTAAAGAATAGAGATATGGATTTTTAAATCAATGAAAAAATATAAAATCAATTGTCAAAAAACAAAAAAAGAAAATATAAAATCCTTTAAATAAGAACTGCATAGTTTTCACACATATTTGTGTCCAATGCTAGTTATATTGCTAGAATCATAAAGAATCATACAACTCTTTAAATCATGAATCTACCCTCGTCAGTAATCTGAGGTTACCTAATACTTTAGATTAATAAAATCTACCAAAACTTCTTTTTCTTCCATTCAATTGTAAACATGAAAAAATAAACACAAACAAAACCCTTGCACTTTCTACTTAATAGTACTATACAGAATTACAGATATTCAGAACTAGTATATGATTAGAATTCTCTGAAATTTTTTTATTCCATTATTTTGTTAGATGATGATTGTACATATTAAAAAAAAAAAAAAAACACATATATTCCAGGGACACCCCATCCTGCATTCGCTAGCTCTTTGAGACCTAGGTGCCAACACAGTACCCACAACATATCCCCATCCTCACTAGGATTCAATTTTGTTTTTTCAATCAGTGCTAGCACCAATCAAACACGCACGAACAGCCCATCTAAATAGACAATCCATTCTGTGGATCAATCAATCAACCAACACGACACAAAGAACCTCACCCTCAAAACATAATCAAGAAGATCATCTAGATACCTGACACAACATGACATAAAATTATAGTTTATGATGCAATTTTTTCTCCTTTCTAACAAAAGGTTTAAATTGGGTGTACATAGTATTTGATTTATTTTTAATTAAAAAAAATTATCCTTATTAGTCATTTTATTTAAGAATTTTATTCTAATTATTATTATTTTTTTATTAAATATGGGTGCGTAAATCATGTTGATGGATGACAATATCGTATCCATGTTTTAATGTGCTTTATATTGTAAGGTCACTAATTGCTTTTCATAAATATACACTCACTTTTATTTTAAATTTTTATTATAAAACTATTATTATTATTAAACACATATAGTTTTATATATGCACATAGTGTTTAAGAAGATTTGACATCCTCATGCATGATGACACTTTGCATCCTCAAATTAAAATCCCTTATTTTCTACTTGAATTGGTCTCTTTTGGTCAAACCCTTTAACTATTCACTCGATGAAATTTACTTATTTAAATCCAACCCAATATTTATCCCTCAATTTCTTCAATTAACTATGAGAGGCTTGCCTTTTTGCTTACAAAGTTATTGCCGCGGATAATTACAATAAATCTATTTATTAAAATTTTCAGAAAAATTAAAATTCCAATAGAATAGAAACTCCAATAAATGAGGAGTGCGCTTAAGATTGTTTCTATTTATGAAATAGTTACTTATTTAATAAGTTTTGAGGAAGAAGGTGTTTGATAAACCTTCTATAATTCACATTTTTCATAATCCGTTTCTCTTACAATCTGCTTTTAAAAAATTGAATAGGACTTTTAGAAGCTGATTATTGAAAAAGCTAATCCTTAATCTTAAATATAATATATATATATATATATATATATATACTATCCTCTCTATTTTAAAGAAAAATCAATAATATCATCACTTAAATAATAATGTCTTAAAAACTGATAAATTCAAAACTCCAAAATTCAATTATTGTTATTTTTATTTAAATAATTTATTTTAATTCATTAATATTAAAAAAATAGTTGTGCCAACCACTATCCGACAATAATCTATTGGAACCTCTTCCCCTTGTAAAGGAGTTGAGTTCAACTCCTATAATGTCAAAAGAGGTTATTCCTCCTATGGCTACATCAGTTACATATTCTATGTCATTCAAGGAGGAATTGACCTTCTTCGACGTCTAACCTTCTTCGACGTAGAGGAGTCGATCAACTCCTTCAACATCTAGGGATTGTTTGTTTTTTTATCTGAAAATTGAATAGTGCTACTGAAAACTGAAGGTTGAATAGTGACTGAAACCTGAAATATGAAAGACATGTTTGTTTTTCTTTTTTCTTATCTCTGAATGTATAATAATCTTGTTTGTTTTTTAAAGTTAAATTATCTAAAAACTAATAATTTGACATTTGTATCATTTTACAATTAGTTGTTATGTAACTTTATTTAATATGATACAAATAATTACAATAAATTATTTAACAAATATTAAAATACTTATATATATAAATTTTTATTCATAATGAAAATATGATTAATTATTATAATAGATTCAATAAATTTTATATATTTAAAAAAAAATAAACAAAATGGTCTTAAGTTGAATTATTATTATAACAAAAGTTGTAACAATAAAGTAATATATATTTTCTATTAAAATTAAAGCTATGACAAACTTGAAAATATGTTATTTTGGGAAGGTTAAATTTAAATAATATATTTACAAAATCATTAAGTAATTTGGTATTCAGTGAAAAATAAGAAAATATAGTTTTTTATTTTAAGTAGTTTTAAGTGGTATGACCACTTTAAAAAAATAAACAGAAATCACTTAATTGACTTAATTCAATACCATTAAGTATTAAATGCAAAAAACAAAGGACCCCCTAATGGTAGAAGAGGTCTCCTTTGGCAACTTCAACAATTGTTAAAGAAGACTAGTAGTAGAGAAAGCCTCCATTGTTGGCACAGTGGCCACCACCATGGTGGCCTCCATTTTCTTTTATCTTAAATTAATTTTAATAAAATAACTTATTTGTATTTTTAATAATTTATAAATTTTTTAACAAATAAAAGATTCAATCGAAAAGTAATGATGGAAAAAAAATCTTAAAATATGAAAACAAAAAGAAAAGAGAAGTTAGAGAAAAATAGGAGAAAAAATTGTAAAGTTTAAAAAAGAGAAATAGTTAAAGATTAGAAAAATGAGTTGAAAAAAAATGGAAAAAGGAAGAAAAAATAAAATAAATTGAAAAAAAGTATACTATATTTTAACAATCATGTCATTTTACATAATTACGTAAATTTAATCAAACATATTTTCTTTTTTTATTAAATTGATTATTTAAAAATTTAATTTACCAAACATCTACCTATTTATGTTTTAAATATATTATTTCATAAGTTAAGTTATAAGTGATTATTTTACAAGTAAATGCAATCTCAAACATCACTGAAGTTGATTCATAGTATGTATAAATCCCTAAAAAAGAAAACATTTGAATAATTAAATTCACCAATATTTAATTATCGGTTAAAGTTGAATTTTTCTTTAGTAAAGATGGTTTGAAATTTTTATCTCATGACCACTAATTACAACCACATATATTTAGTGAGACAAATCACTATAAAAGAATCCACAAGAAAATAAGTGGTTGTAATTTATAGTTTTAAAATAGGACGTCCTCATTGAAGAATGATCCTATTAAAGTTTACCTCATATGCTCGAAGCTTTTGTTTTAGTGATTGCTTTTAGGTTTACTCAAAGTTGTTTTATTATTATTATTTTTTATTTGTTTTTATTTCTTTTGCATTCAAGTCTTCTTTCATCTAGTCATTTGGAAAACTTAAATTTGCATTCAAATTCCACAACCTTAAATGAGTTTATTTTAGATCCCTGTTTAGGCCCCGTTTGAAATCATTTTTACTTTTAACTTTTGACAATAAAACAAGAGAAGTGAATGAGTTTTTTCAGTAACTGTTTAGATAATATATTTCAAAAGAACTTTTGGCTTCAGAAAAGCTTTTAAAGTTGTTTAGTTGGAAACTTTGAACATTTTAAAAGTGGGAAAATTTTACTTAAAAAGACTAAAATACCATTAATTATTTTATTTGTATTTTAATTAAAGTTAAAAAAATTGAAAAAATTAAAATGTATTTAATTAAAATATATAATTATTAAATGAGTAAAAATTAATTAAAATAAAAAAGTAAAAAATCTAAAAAATCCAAATGAATAAAAAATCTAAAAAAAAAAAAAGAAAACATATATAATTAAAAGTGAACTAAATATATATATATATATATATATATCTCTCTCTCTCTTTTATGTTAATGGAATCCGCCTACTATTGCTAATCAAATATATGCATCTAGATTATTCAACACACATTCTCCAAGTTTATCTCAAGCAGTGCGCCTTGATGCCAACATTCAACTTCCATTGAAGAAAGAGAGAGAGAAAATTGAACACCCCCACCATTTCATTTGTCATTTTTTGTCATTTTCTTTGCTCCTCTCAACAACATGACCTGGGAAATTCATCAAAATACCCAAATTTGGCTACTGTTGCTTATCCCTCTCTATGCATCTCCATCGGTCTCCTCTTCCCACTCATAGAAAACTCCTTCACTTACAATCTGCCCCTTCCTCCTCAATACTCTACAATGCTAGAAACTAAACAATCACAAAATCAACCAAACACCTCAAATCAAAACCAAAAACACAATAAAAATCGATTTTTTTTTTTTCATTTTTTATTACTAACTTAACCTAGACCTGCATCTGGTTCACGTCCCCAGCTGTCTCAACAACCGTCTTCAAATCCGTCATCAGATACCTAACAAAAATCATATCGTTACCAACTCTTGTAGGCAAGCTGCTGCCATCCATTAGCAGAAGGAGGGCTAACGAAAGGGAGCAGGTTGTTGATCTGTGGTGGCAAAGGAGAGAAATATGAAAGAACATGGATGGTATTTTGTATTTATTAGTCATTCTTATAAGGGTAAAACGAACAACATAAAAGTTTCATTAAACTTTATAACAACTTCCCGTGTTTTTTCAAGAAGCACTTCCTTTAAAAATTAGGAATCATTAGTTTCACTTGGAAGCTCTTCCCAAAATCAAAAGCAATTTTTGGGAAATCACCCAAACACTTCAATAAGCCACTTTTGAGCTCAAGAAGAGCTTTCGAACCCTCCAAAGGCTATACCAAATAAACATTTAGACACTTATCTCAAATTTTGTGACTTTTTATTTTAACTTTCAAGTCATTATTTACAAGTAATAGTAATTTACCAGAATAACCCCATAGAATTAACTTGTTACAAAGATATCATATTCAACCAAAAAGTCTTCAATTTCATCTCATTTAATCCCTAACCTTAACCCTAAGGTCTCATTTGGTGCGTACGATTGGATAAAATAGAATTAGATAAGACTGGATGAGATAAAATTGGATAAGATTAGATAAGATTTAATAAGTATTTTAACGTGTTTGGTGTAGTCGAGATTGGATTGGATTTGATTAAAATAATTTAATATTAGATTAAATTAAATTTAAATAAAAATATTTGAAATATTTTTAAATATATTTAATGTAAACAATAAGCAATTAAAATAGAAATTAATTAAATATAATATATTTTTTAATTATATATAAAAGTTTTTACTTTATTAATGTAAGATCCTAGTCCAAGTAGACTTAAAAGAACAAACTGAGCCCAAGTAAAATGCATAAACAAGCCCAATTTAGTGCAAGCCCAGTTTATATTTTGATAATTTAAAATTGTTTAAATGCACCTCATTTGTTGTTTAATATCTATATATAAAGCGGTGAACTAAAGAAAGGTGTCAGGGATGAGTCACGTCAATTAAACTATTTTAAATAAATTTATAATTTGTAAATATATTTAACATATCATTATTAATTTATTTGTATCTACTGAAAATTATTTAAAAAATTAAAAAAATCTTGCATTAACGAGATTGCCAAAACCAATATTGGCGGGAGGCAAAAATATTACTCATGCAGGATTTATGATAGGGCTTGCTTAGGCTTCGAAAGGGAAGCTTCTCTTTCCTTACCAACCCAAACGGTGGATTTTGTGGGATGGGTAACTTCTAATCCCATCCCACAAAATTAGTTGTCCATCAAACACGACCTAAAACCCCATTTGGTACATGAAACTGAATAGGATAAGATAGAATTGGATATTAGAGTTTGTGCCCTAAGAGCTTATAATTTGTAAATATTTAAATAAATAATAAATAAAATATGTTTTATTTTATTCAATCTATGTGCATTTATATAATGTTTTTTTATACAAATATCATGTAATATTCATGATTACTTATGTAGTATCAAACTAAATATATAAGTGTTATATATAAGAGGATTGATACAATTATTTTATCCGGAATCGTTCATGTGGCGATATGGAAATAGAAACACATTATATAATAGAGATTATATAGGATTGGAGCATAATAAAAATAATTTTTTTTTATTAATATCCATTAAACAAAGAAATTCATATTTATCGACCTAATGATCATCTATGAATTAATCTTAATGCCGAGTGTATTATGAACTTATTTATCATGTCAAATCTTTAAATTTACATGAATAAGACTGTTATAAATTTACGGTTAATAAACTTTGTATTTTAGAGATGTGATTTAATAAATGGTTGGAAATATTCTACACAATAGTAAAATACACTCCTTATTGCGAGAAGTAGATGAATAGTTCTCTTAAGTGTTGATTCGAGTCTTGAATAATTAAAGCACTCGACTTTTTGTTATAAGTAACAGGAAGATAAATTTATAAGTTATTATGAATATATTATTCATTAAAGGATCAATGATTTTTACAGAAACAAGATATAATTAGAGGTATAACAAATTTTATGACCTAACTCTATTTATGAACGACTTGTTAAGGATCAAACCATATACAATGATTACATCGATGGACACTTGAAGAATTCAAATTGTGTAAAACACATGCAATCAAGTACGACCTTAGATTTTAAGTGGAGTAACTTTAAGGTTAATAATAATGAATTATTTAATTAAAGAGTTTTACTTAATAATTTCGATATTATTGGAACTCAAAATTGTATGTCTATTTGGTCCCTTTGCTAACTCGTACTCACTATAAGAAACGAGACAAGAAGAATATAATTAGAGCATCCAATTACATGTGTTGCACGTGTAACACTATTACGTTCACATAATATTTAAATAATATTTATTATTTAAATTAATGATTATTTTAATATTAATTATGAATTATCTGTAGAGATTATGAGCTCAAATTCATGTGACTACGATATTTAAAAGTCAAAGTTAAATTAATATTTTATTTAATAAGGAAAGTCGTTTCCTTATTAAATAAAAAACCTCAAATTGAATATTCTAATTAATGAGGAAAATTGTTTCCTTATTAAAAGAATCTCATATTGAATGTTCTAATTAATGAGGAAAGTTATTTTCTTATTGAATTAGAAAACCTCATATTGAATATTCTAATTAATGAGAAAAGTTGTTTCTTGATTAAAGGGTCAAATTTGTTTTTATCCAATAACAAAAAAAAAAAAAAAATCGTTTTTACCCACTGTTTTATGAAAAATTGTTTATATCCCTTAAACAAACTATTTTCATTTTATATCTAAGTTTACCAAACTGCCCTTAAGTTTAAAATTTAAAAAAAAAACATGGAATGTAAACCCAGTACCAAGTTCTATGAGCTCATTACAAAATCTGATAAATTCAGTAGTCATTTTCATTACTGCATCTCACTAGAAAAACTCAAAATCCAACCAAATCCAATCAAATCTAACTCTAAATATCAATACCCAACATCCAAAACACAAAATAATAATAATAATAATAAAATCCTAATGAAACTCAAATAATCAACAAAAGAAGCTAGATCTCATACCATGAGCAATGGAGGTGGAGAACAAGGTAAATAGGGGCAATTTAGGTAAAATAGGTATATGGTGCAATTAATTTGTTTGAGGCGCTGAAAATAAATATTTTTAAACATGTGGCTAAAAAAGAATTTTGAGATTCATGTATTGGTATTTTTAAAATTGTTTACTTATTAGAAACCTCATATTGAATGTTCTAATTAATGAGGAAAGTTGTTTCCTTATTAAATTAGAAAACTTAAAATTGATCAATATAAAAGTTGTTTTATATTGGGAATCAAGGGAACTTGACCTGATCTATATTTCCTCACCCTAGCCGCACAGCTCAAGAGAAAAAAGAATGAAGACAAATAACCTTAATTTTAGGGTTGGCCACATATCATCAATCAACAAGGAGGGTTGGTCGAACCTTTCATGGTTGTATATGATTTCTTTTGTGAAAAGAAAGTGAAGAAATTCTTCAAGATCATGCTCATACACTGTTTCTTGGCGAAGAGTCATAGGGAGGAAGATCAAATGATGAAGAATCTACAAATGAAAGATGATCAATTCAATCTTCATGCAATGTAAGATTCGATCTTATTAATTTAGAATTATTGAATTGTTATTACTAGCATCGATCAGACACTTTTAGTTTGGGTTTTTTTTTTTTTTTTTTTTTTTTAATTTCATT
This sequence comes from Nephelium lappaceum, assembly GCA_021234005.1. Lineage (NCBI taxonomy): Eukaryota > Viridiplantae > Streptophyta > Magnoliopsida > Sapindales > Sapindaceae > Nephelium > Nephelium lappaceum. Next base: position 16,750,618 of record CM038004.1, read on the forward strand.
TTAAATCCACATTTCTACATTAATCTAACATTGATTTTTGTTTTCATTAGATGGGATTATATTAGTATTATACTATGTTTGGTGAGATATTTTAGGTGAGACTTGTCAACTTTGAATGAGAAATTTCTTATTGAAAGATGGCTCCAAACATAAGTATTTATGATTTATGGGTTGGAAAAACTTTTTTCTCAAACCCAATGCTTTTTCCTGGCTACCAAACGTACTAACTTAAGGATATATTTAGTACATGAGGTTGGACTAGGATTAGATAATTTGTAGTCCAATCCAATGTTTGGCATGAAACATGAGAATTGAAAACCAATCCCGACATTTATAATTGTGACATTATGGTGGGTTGAATCAAACTCACCACAACAGTTGGGATAAAAAGCAAGGGACAAGGGACTATTATCCCTTGCATTTTCATTCTTATTTTACTTGTTGCACCCCTCCCCGCGCCGCCCCCACCACACACCCCCTCCCCCCCAATTCTTTTTTAAGATAATATTAAATTTAATTTTTATTTTAAAAATTAAGTTTATATATTTATTAAAACATTCTAAAATGGTGATATTCTTTAAATTAATTATAAAATAAATATTATTTTATCTAACATAAATTAGCATTTTATATATATTTTTTTAAAGATACTTATATTATATCAAGCACAACAAGACAAAATACACTCTTCGGTAGCGCTATGCCACAGACGGACCTCGAACGAGGACAAGGTCGAAGAGGCGAGCTTATGTGCCAAGCGATTCGCAACACGCGGAATGGCTTGACACTTAACTACCCCCATCCTCAACACATAATGCCTTAATATCACTAACGATAAAGCCACTGTCTCCCCAACTAATCCTCTCGGAAGACACTTCCACAATAGCATTACTGGCGTCAACCTCAGCTGTAGCTATCTCCAGCCCCAAACCTTTAGCCAGATGCAGGCCAGCCCTCAACGCCTAGAAGCTCGCCCAGGGCAGGCGACACACAGCCCCTTATCGCTTTGGATTCAGCCACTACCACAGACCCCCGATGATCTCTTATAGCCAACCCCACCCTAAACCAGTCCTTACCTGGATACACTGCCGCATCAGTATTCAATTTCAAGCAACCTACAAGCGGGGGGCACCAAACCGCAGGATGACTCTGCACCGGCATGCCAACGATAGGACTGTTTCGACGCTGCAGCAAGTTGCCTGGAATTCCGAAAGAGTCACTTCCGCCCACTCAGCAAGCTCGGATGCCTGTCGCACCCTAGTACCCTGAATGGCTGCATTCCTGTTGTTCTAGATACTCCAAATGATTACACACAAAAGCTCAACCACAGCTTTACTGCCTCACCTCCCAGCTTCAATAACCACATCCAGCAACGCCCCCTGCTTCCACGCTCCGCCCACTTGTACTTTCTGAAAGCCATCCCAAGCAGGCAAAACAGATGTGCATTTGAGGAGAGCATGCTCCACCGTCTCAACCCCCTCCCCACAAAGCGGACACTCTCTCTCTGCGGTAATCCCCCTTCTGATTAAGTTAACCCACACTGGTAGAGCATTGCTACAAGCCCGCCACACAAAATTTTGATCTTCGGAGGAATCTGGAGGTTCCACAATATTTTCCACCATCCACTCCCCTCAAGGCTAGGAGATGACCGATCTTTCGCTGAGATTTTTAGCCCAAGTTGGTACCCACTCTTGACTATATAGAATCCATCCTTATCATAGTGCCAACGAAGTCTATCATCAACCCGTCTCATACTCAAGGGAATGCTCAGAATCACTTCCACGTCCAGTGGCAAGAAAACCTGTTTGATCAGCGACAGGTTCCAACAATGATTCAGTCCATCGATAAGGTCCGACACTCTAAGATTCGTGTCTGCACACCTGGACACAGGTTTAAAGGTGGTATGTCTCGGAAGCCACGCGTTTCCAAAGGCCCTGATTGACCTCCCGTCCCCCACTTGCCAACGCAGCCCTTTACATAGCAGCTCCTTACCCCAAATAATGCTAAATTAGCATTTTATATTATTTTAAAATTTTAAAACATTTTAAATATTTAATAATTTATTTATTTGAAAATTATTTTATATGTCTATAAAGCATATCATTTTAATATTGATTAAAAATTTTGATTTAGATTAAAATTAAGTAAAAATAGGTTTGCTTATTTTTTTAAAAAAGATAATGTAAAATTGATTTAAATAAAATTTTAACCTAATTTAATTTAATTTAAAATAATTTTATTTTGTTGAACTTAATTTATAATCCATTCTATCTTATTAAAAAATTAATGTATTTAATATTATATTAACAAATCTTACACTCTTTTTAGCATAACATATATATTATTTGGTCCAATCCCAACATAAATCAATCCAGAGACAATACTAATTTTATCTACTCTCATATCATACCAAATACATCATAACTATAATTTATCTAATCCAATTCCATGAAAAAATTCTATTCATTCTTATATGCAAACAAGGCCTAAGAGTGCATTGGGGCACTAGGATATATGGTGGGTTTAGAAATTTTTTTTCCATCCTATCATATTTGGTGTTTGATATCACTTAGGCCCCGTTTGTTACGAGTGATATGATTGAATTATTTATATGAGAATTGGATTGGATGTGATGAGATTGGATTAATTTAATTGTTATCACATGTTTGATGACACTAGAATAAAATAGGATTTAAATAAAATTTGCCAAGGACTGAAATGAAAATTTTCAAATATTTGGAAATATATTTTTATTCCTCCACCGTTTCCAGCCGCACACCACCACCTTCCTCCCTCTCTCATCACCCCTCCCACACCAAACCCATCCAAAATCCATGCCGCTTCTAGCGGCGCAACGAACGATGCAGACAACGGAAGCGTTGATGCCCTGGAACGGCGAGGAAAAAGACGCAAAGCTTAGCTGAGCGATGCGACGAATGATGCAGACGACGGAGGTGTCGATGTCTTGGAACGGCGACGAAAAAGACGCAAAGCTCAGTTGAGCGACGCGACGAATGATGCATACGACGGAGGTGTCGATGCCTTGGAACGACAGAGGTGTCGATGCCTTGGAACGACGGAGGTGTCGATGCCTTGGAATGACGACGAAAAAGACGCAAAACTCAGCTGGTAATCGATCGGATCTCGATCTTGTTGGCGGTGGAAGAGAGGGAAAAGAAAGAGAAAAACAGAGAAGAAAAAGACGATCGAAGAAGAAAACAACGACTGGAGAAGAACGACGATTCGATCGAAGAAGAAAGAGAACGATCGGTAAAAGCAAGCGGCAGCGACGACGGCGACGGTGACAGTGACGACGGAGCTAGAGGAGAGAAAGTAGACAGGGCTGTGGGATAAAATTAACCCACCTATTTGCATGAGTTTCATTTAACCTACTGGAGTGAGTTAAAAACACTGTTGGGAAAAGTTAGGATAATTTAGTGAGGGTATTTGGTTGGACCAAACATGAGATTGGATAAAAAATTTGTCCAAACCCAGTCTCATCCTACCTAACAAACAAGGCCTTAGGGATGTAAAAATCATCAAAGAAACGGGGTGGGACCCACATTTGAAATCCCACATCAATGAGATTTCAAGTTCCACTAATTTTGGTAGGAAATGAAATCTCACTCAAGTGTGATTTTATTTCTTTCTTATAATTAATTTTCTAATATTTTATTTATTAAAAATTGTAACAATTTTTTTTAATAAATTAAATATATTTAAAACAATTTTTTTGGATGTCAAATGACTTATTTAAAATAATTTTATGAAGTTCATAGTCTTAATATTAATTCAAAATAAATTAATTCAATTAAATACAATATAATCCAATCCCAATCATACTAAACAATTTATATTATTAATTTAATCCCATTCAATTCTAGCTTATCTAATCCCACTCCATCCTATTTCATCCTGTGCACCAAATGAGGTCAATGCAAAAGCTACAATTTATGAGTAAAGTTAGTGGTTAAATAAAATAGGTAAACTCTAAACTAAATAGAAGCAGACAACGATAATAACACCTCCTTAAGTTACCATTGGAGAAGACTGGCCTCCTTTTCAGATCTGATAGAATAAGGCTGGTCGGTCCCCTCTCTATAGGAGGAGGTTGCAATGGCTTTTAATCTTGGCGACAAAGGTCGATGGCCTCCATGGTGGAGGTCATTGGCCTCCGCATCAAACTTTTTATCTTTTATTTTTAAAATGTATTTCAAATTTTCAAATAATAATATAAAATTATTATTTTTATTTAAACTAAATAAAATAAAACGAACATAAATATTTGAAATAGCATAGATGTTGGCGCCAAAAAGCAAACTCAAAATCACCGTAACGCTCTTCGATTTCGAAACCGATTCTCTCACACTCACAGTGTGGCATCTTCTCTTAAATAACCAAATATAAATCTGCGGGATCTCAATCTCTTACAATTATGGAAACCACCACCACCACCACCTCCACCCCATAATTTCGAACTACCATTTTCTCTCCCTCTCTCTAGGGTTTCGTCCAGTGTCAGTCTCGCTCTCACATCCATCTCTCACCCTGTAAAATTACCAATATGCCCTCCCAGACCACTTGCGGCTCTCTCCTCCAAGAATTGCAGGTCAACAACTCTTTCACTCTCGTTTCTTCTATATCTTATCCGTTTCGCTTGTGGTTTGTGTCTGTTGGCGTTGAAATTTCTCTGGAGAAGAAACTGAATTGATTTGTTTATTGTTTTCGATTTTGTGCTTTCGAGATGGAATCTTCAAAATTGGTCTCTGAATTGAATATTTAATTTATTATTGTAATTATTATTAGTATTAATTAGGGTGATGGTTTCGCTTGATTATGTAATGTATATATGTATGCTTGTGTGCAATGATCGCGTGCTGAAATGTAGACGATATGGGACGAAATTGGGGAGAGTGATAGTGAAAGGGACAAGATGCTGTTGGAACTCGAGCGAGAATGCTTCGATATTTACCGTAGAAAGGTTGAGAGGACTAGGAAGTACAAGGCTGATTTGCATCAATCGTTGGCTGAGGCTGAAGCCGAAATTGCCAAGCTTATTTCCGCCCTTGGGGAAGAACATACCTCCTTGTCGAGGGTTTGCTCCTTATATCCGTTTCTTTCGTTTTTGTTGTTTTTCTTTGTTTCTGATCTTTTAGAAAAATGTGTGTTTTGAGGGAGCTTGTATGAGTTTTTGTATTGTATGCGGGGAAAATTTATATATTTTTGTTATTTTATATGAGTTTTTGCTTTTATACTTGTTCTGTAAGTTGTTATTATTTGTTTTACTGCTTGAAAAGGGCAAGGGAACTCTTAAGCAACGGATAGCTGCACTTAAACCTATTTTGGAGGACTTGAGGTCGAAGAAGGAACAAAGAATCAAGGAATTTTCTGAAACCCAGTTTCAGATTGCTAGGATTTGTGCGGAAATAGCAGGGGATGAGCAATCTGTTAAGCGTATGGATCCTCAGGTTAATGAATGTGATTTGACAGTGAAGAAGTTGGGGGAGCTTAAGGCATACCTTCATGAACTGCAGGATGAGAAGGTTCCTTTTCTCTTCGTTTTTGGTCATCATATGCAATTTGAAGGTTATAGCAGTATGAATGCAACAGTTTGGTTGCTTTGGTAATGTTAGCCCTGTTTTTTTTTTGGTTTTATCTGCAGATTCTTCGGTTACAGAAAGTTAACCACCATGTCAATAGTATTCATGAGCTGTCATTGGTGATGTCATTTGATTTCTCTGAGACTGTAAATGATGTTCATGCAAGCCTGAGTGATCCAGCAATTGGTCAATCAAAGAGTATCAGCAATGACACTCTGGCCAGATTGACAGGTGTTATTCAGTCACTAAAACAGGAGAAAGAGCAAAGGCTTCAAAAGGTGATATTACAACGCTTGTTCCTTTGTCTTCCTTTGCGTGTTTGTTTAGAATTACAGTAAACCTCAATCTTTAGATGTGTAAATAAATTGGACAAAAGAGATTACAAAATAATTGAATTGATTAAGAATTTTAGTGGGCCATATCTATGCTTAAGGAACCCAAGTTTTATCATTGATAGAGTGATTAATTTTTTCACATTATGCTTAGGAACTCATTTTCTATAAAACTTTCCTTGTATGATGATAGTTTTAAATGAAAAAAATAGGCACAATGTTTATGTGGTAAACCCTCAATGTGTGGGAAACATCCATGAAAAAAGAATGAGAAGCATTTTATTAGACCAAAAGATGTACATTCTCTCTCCAATTTATAGGAAGGACTACAACCTTTCTCTTTTACAAAAGTGGAACAACCATTTTTAGGGAGAATAACTTGTCGTAGCTACTTATTATCCATAGCTAGGTCATTTTATGGAAAAAGTAGGCTTTGATAGATAGCCAAGCTAGGGCTTATCTACATCAGTGATGTGGTTGAGCTTTAGTGCTTATTATAAATTCAATTGCACCTTCCATAAATCTGCATGTGTATCTAATAGTACACTAAATATTTATGAAGGCAAGACCAAAACCTTTACATTAAGCCTTTAATTTTTTGTAATCTTCACATGTTTAATTGAATGCCAAGATTGCTTTATTTCCCTTGCACAAATTTTGATTAGTTAAAGTGTGAAGGGAACAAAACAATTTTTTTGTCCTTAAATTAAGTATGTGAAGAATTATAGGTTTGGAGTTTTGTTGCATTGCTATTTGGAATTGAGAATTTGAAGATTTTGGCATTGACTTAATATTTTGTGGGCTATAAAACATCAGTGCTAACTTTTGGAAGTGGCAACTTGTTTAAATCTATGAAAGCATATAATGCTTAACCACTTTGATGTAAATCTAGTTTTGGTTTAGCTATATATCATTTGTATCCTATAGTAACGGCCTTAACTAACCTTCTAAGTAACTTCTTATTGTTTCTCAGATTTATTTAATAAGTCCTTACTTTTTCTGGAATAAATTTGCTTTTGGTTTAAAAAAAAGGACTGGTTTTTGGCTCTTTGGTTCTTAATTTAGTAACACTTCCTCGTTAATTTTGACTTGATGCCTTAAGACTCTATATAATAAGAGAATTCTTTTCCAATGTGTTTCTGGATGGTTGCATTTTTTGTCCTACTGTGAAGGAACTCTTCTTTAATTTGGCGTTTAGATATGATGTGATTGACTTTGGAATTCCATGTAAGAGCATAGTCACCTCCAAATCAAAATTTTCTGTATTTGGTGCATTCTTATCCTATTAAATTCGATGGAATGAACCATTTTTGAAATTGGTTAGCCAGAACAAAGTTGTAATTGATTCCTATATGACTTTCATGGACAGTCCCACCATGAAGTCGATAATTACAAATTTTCCAGATGGCACTTTGTACTATTTTTCCTGTTAAAAGTGAAAACTCTTTCCCATCATTTATTCCTATGGTTTGTATTCTGTGCTTTATTGCTTATGGTTCCATGTTCATCCATGATACTGATAATTCATTGCAGTCTCAAATTATTGGGAATTTGTGTAAAAAATATCTCTTCTCTGCATATTTTCATTTCTGTAGCTTCAAGGTCTTGGGAGCACACTGATGATGCTATGGAACCTTTTGGAAACACCCATTGAGGAGCAACAAAAATTTGGCCATGTTACAAGTATAGTTTCTTCCTCAATTGATGAGGTGACAATGCAGGGGGCCCTTGCTCTAGATGTCATTGAGCAGGTGATTTTTGTTGTCTGTAATTGTTTTAGAATTTTTAGTATATAGAAAATGTTTGTATTATTTTTGGAAATCCTTCAACTTATTATTTTTACTATTGCTAGATGGAGCTTGAAGTTGAGAGATTGAATATCCTGAAAGCCAGCAAGATGAAGGAGTTGGTATTCAAGAGGCAAAATGAGCTTGAAGAAATCTACAGAGGGGTTCATGTGCATGTAGATAGTGATGTCGCACGAGAGATTCTCATCGGCCTCATAGATTCTGGTTTCTATCCTGTTTTGGAGTTATACTAAATCTAATTGAACGGTTTGAAGCATTCTAGTTGATTTAGGCCTTCTATTATAGAGATTCTATCTTTCGGCCTTTTGCTTTTTTTGATGAAACCACTCTGCATAAACTGACTAATTTAACAAAAATTAATTGATTTTGGTTGGTTTTATTGTTTTTGGTGGAATGGGTTGCATTCATATGTCGGATACTGTCAATTATTTTGTTTTTTAAACAAGAATTCAGAAAATGTTGATGTTACTTAAGAATTTATTAGAGGTCTGCTTATGTTAGTGTGGAGTGTGATTAGTAATTTGATACTCTATGATATAAGTTGTTGCAATTGGATGAGTTGGTACTAAAAATTGTTTAGTCCACTTTTTTTCAATAATAAAAGCTTAAAAATTTAGTTTCTAATTGCTCTTTTTCTTTCGTTATAGTAAAAGTAATAATTTAAACTAAATCAATCAAATCAAAATTGGATTGGATTTCTTATAGTCCAAGGTTGAATAAGATTGAATTGGCATTTTTTTTTTTTTTTTTGAAATAGAATTGACAATTTTATAAACTGACTACCATTGAATTGGATTGGGTTTTAGAAACTGGCTATGAACAAACAAACATCCCAAATATTGAATACTTTTTGGAAATATTAAATTGATGTTTTTAATTGATAAATCTTTGATAGTTTTTGCATATTTTTCTGTCTTGGTGGCTTCTTATAAAACTTCTTCGTAATTCTAATGCACATATATTTCTCTTTGTTTATTAAAATATGTTTGTAAAAGTGAAATTCTTCAGTTCAGTAAGTAAAGAGATTCAAGCATGTCATTGTTATAAATTATATGTTTTCCTATGTTAGTTACATTCTGTTTGGTGACAATCTTATGGTTTTTATCAAATGATTTGCTTTATGCTTAATTTGTGTGAAGTGTTATATAATAAGGATAAAATTTCCACATGAAAATTTCTATCCTCTTTTCTGACAATGCTATTCTTCTAAAGTAGTATGACATGAAATTTGTATGAGATGCTTACTGTGTGATTATTGTGCCAACAATGCTTTCACAGGTAAAGCTGATTTGTCTGATCTACTTTCAAGCTTGGATGACCAGATTGCCAAGGCCAAAGAGGAAGCTCAAGGCAGGAAGGATATTTTGGACAAAGTAGAGAAATGGCAATATGCATTGGAGGAAGAAAAGTGGCTTGATGAATATGAAAAGGTTAATATTTATGAGAAATCATCTGATATGTCTGCACTATATTAATTGGTTTATTAGGTAATGGATGGGATCTAGGAGCATGTTTCTATGTTTTATGGTAAACTGTTAAGATTGGTTTTATATTAACGCTAGAATTACATGATCAACATGCAGAGACAACTTTATTTTGTAACCCCCAGAAAATTACGTATGCTAAAAAATCTGTTTCTTTTATGTTGTATAGAATGTTGAGTCTTGTATTATTATGATTAAACTACAAAACAATTCGTATACAAAGGGTGACTAATGGGTGAATACATATTACAGTTGATCATAAATTCAGTTTGAGTGTTCTATTCAGCTCAAATGTAGAGGTAACACTTGCATACCACCAGATTGTTATTTTATATGGAAGAGTGTATGTTACTGTAGCTTTTTTTTTTTTTTTTTTAATTTAAATTTAAATTTTTATTTTAAACCATCGAACTGAAGGAATTGGTTTGAGCAAACCAATTCATCCAGCAGTTAAGATCTCTCTCCATATTGTTATACTGTTATTCAATCCAGTAGTTAAGAGCACTCTCCATGATGTACCATTCATTTAAGAAGTTTTTGTACCTTTTTAGTGTGCCGTTCATTTAAGAAGTTTTTATATCTTTTTAGTGTACCGTTCATTTGAGAAGTTTTTCTACCTTTTTCTTTTGGAAAAAATTGACACTAACACAAGTTTTGAAGAAATTGGGGCCAATAATTTACTACTTGAAGTCTAGGTTCTTGATAGCTTAAGAGCTCCTTTTAGTATAAGTAGAAATACTCAAATGCTGCTGCATTCTATTTTTACTTACATTACCTATTCCCTTTCCCCTGATTTCCTTCCTCTCTCTGACAGGATGAAAATCGGTATAGTGCCGGAAGAGGAGCACACAAGAATTTGAAACGTGCAGAGAAAGCTCGGATTCTGGTCAGCAAAATACCATGTGAGCATTTAATTATTTTGCATCATTATGCTTAAGTTTCGTTAGGTACCTCAGCCCTTGTGTTTGTCATAAATCAGTATACTTAATTAGCAATGAAGTTGGTGTTTTTTTTTTTTTTTTTTTTTTTTGATCACCGTGTTGGAAGGGATAATAATTGTATTTATTAGATTTGGGAGATGAAGTTGTGGTTGAATGGCAGTATTGTTGTCAGATGAAATAAACCAATTTAAAGTTGTAGACCTGAGCAAATATTTGTTCTCGTGTTTTACTTGCATGGTCTTTATAAGCCATTTAGAGGTATGTCAATTTGCAGATGATGTTGTTTCTAGGATACATTTGTCTATTGAGTCCTTAGTTGATAGTCATGCATATATAACCATGAAAACAATTTTTTTTTTTTTTTTAATTATTATCTTTTTAGGTTGCTATGATTCAAGGAAGTTGGAATATGTTTAAGCTTTTTCTGCTACTGAATCTTTATTGTGCAGTGTAACCTAGATCTGTCAGTTTATTGACTTTGATTTGTAAAATATAATTTTTTGCCAATTTCCAGCAAAACTTTCTTTGCATATCAAACAAATTACTTTAGACTAATACTACAATCGTGATCCACGTTCTATGGTGCTCGAAGTGTCTCTGGATAATGAAAATGCATTTTTAACTTGACTTTTTGAGATTCAGATGAATGTGATGCTGTTAGTAGTCACAGTCTAGGATGCAAAACTGTAATGGAGTTCACACTTCACCACAACACTACATCAAGGATCTTCTGAATTTAAATTAAGGGAACTTTTTTGTAAGGACAATGGGGAATATTTTGGCAGCTGTACATTACAGGCGCCAAAATAACCTTGACCTGGTAGCCTTATGTCATATGTACGGTTACTTGCTTGAATTCCTTCATTTTGATTTCTAGTTTTTGGATTTACATATGAGCACCTGGCTAGATTATTGATGAATACTCGCTAGTTTATCTAGTAAGGTCTTTTGTCGTCATGCAAGACGTTGTGGGTTCAAGCCTTAGTCGCACTAAGGTGGGAAGGGGTTTGGTTTATATTAATTCTTATAAGATACGGTAAATAACAGAATGAATTATCGGGCTTTCTAAAGCTTTGGTGGTCTTGGAGGCAGTGATTGGCTTATAGTAACCAATTAAAAATTTGTGTTTTTTGAGTTTGGAAAGCAATTAGAGATCGATATGTTTTCTCTTGTATTTTGATCTTTGCATTGATAACACAAACTGACATTCACATAATTTGTTTGGGTTGGGAAGAGAGAATTGATTATGGTTTCAATTATAGAACAAAAATTTTTCTTGATTGTCTTCTCCCAGGAATTTAAGCATTAAAGAATCCACGCAGTTAATTCTGAGCAGCTTGTGTTATTTTCTGATTGCTTAAATTTGCTTCCATCTTATTTTTCTTTGTTGTTGAAGTTAAATTTCATTTTAATGTTCTTTGGCAGGTGGAAATTTTATTGTTAAGTGATACTGTGTTATAAAAGTTTATGGGGATGGTTGGTTGTTTTGGACAAGGCCTAAATTCTTTTAGGCTGGATCAAAGTTATTAAAGCTGGTCTAAAGTATCTAAAATGAATCAGAAATTATATTGAGAGTTAGAAAATTATTTTTAAGCAGAAAATGTAGGAAGAAGTGAATCCTTAAAAGAATCTTCTACACGTAATAAATCATTAGGAATTCAGAGCTTTCTCAGTCTGTAGAAGAAAATTGACTACTAGAATTTGCTCACTAATAAAGGTGTAAAACTGAATGGCACTGGCACCTTGGCACTTTATGAAATGAAAAATCTCATAGATTTAAAGGTTTGAACTAGCAACTTATAGAAGAAAAAATATAATTAAGAGGAAGGATCCTCCTATATGATATAGATAACAGTTTATTTTTTATGGTTTACAATATTTGATTTATTGATATGCTATATATCATTTTATAGATATTCCAAAATAAAACATGCATACTTTGTTTTTTTTGTTTGTGGGATGTGTTACAACTCATAATTTGTTAATCTGAACCTTTTGTGGAACTCAAATTTGCCTTTGCTGCATGGTTTCTTTAAATTTGTTCTACTTTGGAGAATTGATAAGGCATTATTCACAATTTTTTGTTTCTTCCTTTTGATTAGCTATGGTAGAAAATTTGACTGCTAAAGTAAAATGTTGGGAAATGGAGAACGGAATTCCTTTCTTATACGACAAGGTAAATGATGAGATTTTGTTGTGGTTAAATTAAGTTCATATTGGCAGTTTCAAACCCTAAACTGTTTCCAAATTCCAGACTCCCATCTTTCGTATCTTAGAGGAATATACTATACAACGCCAGGAAAGAGAGGAGGAAAAGCGTAGATTTCGGGTATGTATTTCTACACACAAACACACACTATGTATATATGTATGTATTTAAACATTTCATTGAATAACAAATATAAATTCTTTGATTGGTGAGATTTGATTGTAAAACCTTCTCAACACTTTCAGCTTGGTGCCAAGGTCTGAGGACTAGGTTTTAAAGTTCCATATTTCATTAATTTTACTGTTTCATTGACCTGTGTGGAAAGTAAGTTGCATTGATTAAGAGGTGTGTTTCAGCATGCCCTGGCCTTTGCACAGTTTTTACAGTGTTCGGATTAGGTGTTTTTAGTTGCAATTCCAGCCTAACAAAATGTGAAAGTTAAAAATGGTGGGATCAATGTCTTCCAGGTTGCTAATAGTATGCTACTGCCTGTTTGTATCTGTTCATTCCTTAAAATTGAAAATTAATTCTTGTGAACTGAAATACTAGATGTCATTTCTTTCTGGATTAGCATCCGATGCTTGACTTCCATTCACACAGCAAATTCTTATGCTCCATGTATATTTCTTTATCCCAGTTGGTGCATTCTGGCATCGGTTGATGTCATTTGCACAGTTGCAGGATTCTACTAATAACCTTTCTACTCTAGTTCATTAATTGCCTACCGTTTGATGGTTTAGGAAACACACAAATCCAGATAGATTACTCTTTTACTTTTTGCCAATATTCAGTTGAAAATGACAACCTTGACTCTGCATTTCAAGCTTAGTTTATCCTTGTTGTGGCGCTTTTTGGCCTGCATTGACAAATCAATTGTTCATTATACGTTTTTCTTTGTTTTTCCAGGAACAGAAACGACTGCAAGATCAATTTGCTGCAGAGCAAGAAGCCAAATTCGGTTCAAAGCCTGTGACAAAGAGGCCATTGGGTCAGAGCAACAACACCAACACAATGGCTGGAACTCCAATAGGTCGTCGTGCAATGACACCTTCAGGTCGCCACGCAATTTCTGGCGGGAAGGACCGTAGAGAGAGTGTTAGAGTCGCAAATGCAATACCTTTGAATTTTGTTTCTCTTCATAAGGAATGAATATCAGATCTCTTGAGGCATTTAAGCTTTGCTTCCTGGTCTAACACCTTTTTGTAAATGAATCAAATGATGATGCTTCTAAGTAAGACTGCTTGTCTTGACATCATTTCTGGTTCTTGATTTAGTTGAATATCTCATTATGTTTTCAATTTTGTATACAGTGGGAAATGCAAATATGCTACATAGGTTGTAGTTTTTAACTTGAATATGAATAAGTACATTATTTTGATGAAGGTATCAACATCATTGAGTTGGAGTTGTAAGATATGATTATGATTTACTGTTGGGGATGCTATTTGCTTTATTTTGTCACAAACCAAAGGATACTGATTTTGAGAGAGATTTCAACTGACCAAATTTTTTGACTAGAAAAAGCAATTTTATTAATCAAGTATTGAAAGTTAATAACATTTTTGCTGTTTGAAAATGAGTTTGATAGACCATTATTCAATTTGGTTTCACGGTAGAGAGCGGTTGTCAATTTAATAATGTTTTAAGTTTGAATTGTTGCACTTTGATCGATATCTAAGAAAAAAAACACTTGTTTGATAGATTTGTTTAAAAATTATTTTCAAACTGAGAACTGTGAGACCTTTATTATTATTATTATTATTATATATTCTCTGCTCTTTAAGTTTTTAAATTAATTTAAAAAATATTTTTGATAATAATGTTTATTGAAAACAAATCTTCCGCGGGTGTAATTCTCCAATGGGTGAAAATATAATTTCATAGGGGAGTAAATATTGATACTAAAATTCAAAACCAAGTGTAAACCAAAATGGGCTCATAAACATAATAAAGTAAGGAGTGTTGGTGTTTCCACCCTTTAAAAATTGTATGTAAACCCCTTTTTATCTATACACCCTATTAAAATGTTTTTTTTTTTGGATTTACGGACAGCAGGTCAGAGTACTACGAGGACCAGCTGAGATATAATTCTAAAATACAGTCTAGATTTCTATTACTAGAAGTGGGAGAGGGTGACCCATAAAATGTGGGAAAATTACCTACATATCAAATAGAAGGTGCGTTTGAATCAATCACCTAAAGCTTGGTGAGGGTTGGACTTATACCACCGACTCACCCTTGCTTTCCGCCATTAAAATGTTTTAATAGGTAATGTTTTGTAAATCCACCCTGTACATTATCAAACATACCCCTTGTTTTGATTTTAAGATAATATCATAAATAATAACTTATAAATAATTAAACTAAAACTTAAAAAAAAAAAAAGAAAAAAGAAAAAGAAAAGTGCTGTTGTTTCTTGTACTCGGGCACTGTCTTGAAAGCAATAGACCTTTTAAATCTATGGTGCTTAGTTTCTATTTGTGCAGTTTTTTGTTAGTTTCTATTTATGTAGTTTTTTTGTTTTTGTTTGATTAGATAATGGAACTGGAAACAATCAAAACAATAACAAATTGTAGTCTGCTGATGAGTTTGAGCGCTGGATTTTTGGTGGTAGGGGCAATTCTGATTCGGGTTCATTTTCTCGATTTCGATTTTGATCTTGAAGTAGTACAAGATTGCTATACTATAAAAATTTATTGAAAATAATAATATATTTTGAAAAAATATTAATAATCTACTTTAAAGGTAATATCGAAATTATAAAAAAAAATATAAAATTAGGAGTGTACATACAAATTTGAAGGGGTGGAAAAATCGCCACTCTAAAGTAAGTTGTCAAGCCCATCACTAGAGTTTAAACTTAAATTGTTGGAGTTGGGTGGAAGTTTAAACGCCCAAGGAAGGCTTGTTGGGTGGAAACATCACCACTCTTTTCATAACTCCAAGTTGCTGTGTCAATATGGCACATCACACCTATGCCCATGTGAGAAAGCATAAGTTCGAATACTGTCTGCAATAATATAGACAATTTCCACTAGACTCATCTTATGTGAGTTGATAAATTACAGAGAAGGCCTTTCAGGGTGGTAAGGGTGATTTTTTCTTTAAATAGGGGTCTGTGATCCAGACCGCACCATAATGTCCATCATAGTGATCCTGACAGATATAATTAAGTTAAAAAAAAAACATATTTCTAAGTCATAAATACTTTTAACTCTTAATATTGGTATATTTTTTATTATTATATATATATTTTTTGAAAATGTTTATTATTATAATTATACACAGTTACACACAATATATGAGTAAACTCATAAAGTTGTTGGATACGTATCACCTTCAGGCCCATGGGCCGTAGCAGTAAAGCTTATTCCCTTGCCAAATTCAATTATACGTCCAAAAAGGAAGAAAAGAAAAAAGAAAAAAAAAAACAATTCCTTCAATTATGTTAATCAAGATTAATTAACTAAAAACGAATTGTTTTTTTTTTTTATTTGGTACAAACCAAGATTCCTTTTTAACACTATGTTCTTTTTTTTTTTTTTTTGGATTTTGAATTAATATTTTGAGATTATATTTTTTTGAGAGATATTTTGAGATTATATTAAAAACCAAAATTTTAACTAGAAATTCAAAGGTGATCTAATCTTCCATAAAATTTCTTAAGTTTATAAATTTAGTCCTTCGGACAAAATACATAACTGTCAATCTTAACGTAAAATTTAAAAGTCTATTTTGCCCCTATCATTAGTTTCCCTTAATATTACGATTTTGTCCTAACTTGTCACCCAATAAGAATTCAACACTTGTCATTTTAAATCGATAAATCATTAACACGAAATGTCTTTTTACAATGTAAATAATTATTTATTTAAAAATGGATTTAAGTGAAAGAAAAGTAAAACCTTGAAAAAAATTATAAAATTGAAAATGAATTTCAGGAATTTCTTTATCAGGTCTCAAATGATCAAGTGGGTTTGAGAAACCAATTCATGGTAGAGATGTAAAACGGGTGTCTCCATTGCCATCTTAAATTCACCTTGCTATACACCCGGTTACTTTCTAAACTGATATTAAAAAATTAAAATTAAATTTTTACTTCTTATACCCTTCAAAATACTAAAACTATCCTTTAACACAGATAATAATTTTAATCGTGCATTTTTTCTCATTCCACCCAGTTTGTAACATAATTCTAATTTTTCTTACTTTTGTTGAAAAAAAAGGATAAGTACCCATTTTAAGGACCCCTTTTTTTATTGGGTTAGAAATCTTAATTGAGATGGATCAAGATGGATTCATGAAAAAAATGGTGCTTAGATGAATGGAAATTAAATTGAAGATTTAATTTTCAAAATATAACTCTTGGATTAAATGTTATGAATGCAGCTATAGAATTTGAAAAAGTGTAATTGCAAAATTAAATTGTAAATTTAGTTTTTTAAATTGTAACGGGAAGTATTAACTATAGAATTGAATTGCAGGTTTAATTGATATGAATTGAAAAATTGAATGTTTAAATTGTAACCGCTAGTGTTAATTGTAAATTATTTTTGTAACTGCCCCACATGGAGACTATAAATTGACATCATTTTTAGTTGTTTGAGGACAACTGAGAATCCATTTTGTTTTCCATTTTATTTTCTCTTAAATACTATTCCTAGTCGTAAGTATTCAGAGTGATAAAGATTCAGATATAGATTAGTTAACTAAATGAATATAGTTAGTGTTGTTGTATCCTAAGAGACAAATGCTGAACAACTAAGAGGATGAACACCAAATTTGTCTTAAGTTTGTTAGAAAAATTGATAATAATAACAAGTATAACGAATTTGTAGTAGGGGAGTTATAGTTTCTGTTTCCTTTGTCAATTTCATTTTTATGGGGGATTGTTGGACAAATGGATGAGGACCCATTTTTTTATTGGGTTAGAGATCTTGATTGAGATAGACCAAGATTGATTCAGGGAAAAAATGATGCTTGGATGAATGGTAATTGAATTGAAGATTTAATTTTCAAATATAACTGTTGGATTAAGTACCATAAATGCAACTATTGAATTTGAAAAAGTGTAACTACAAAATTAAATTGCAGATTTAATTTTTCAAATTATAACTACAAGTATTAACTATAAAATTGAATTGCAATTTTAACTGCCATAAATTGAAAAATTGAATATTCAATTTATAACCGCTGGTGTTAATTGTAAATTTGAATTTTCAAAGTGTAACTGTTGATTCGGTTTAATGGCTTATTTTAAATCAGTTTTGTGACTGCCCAAATTGACATCCTTTCTAGTTGCTTGAGGACAATTGAGAATTCATTTTGTTTTCTAGTTTATTTTCTTTCAAACATTATTTCTAGTTATAAGTGTCTAGAGTAATAAAAATTCAGATATAAATTAGTTCGCCAGACGAGCATGGTTGGTGTTGTTGTATCCTGAGAGATAAACGTTGAACAACTCAAAGGATAAATAACGAATTTATCTTAAAATACCATAGTTATTATAGGGTCTCAACACAAATATTTTTAGTTTATTTTTTCCCCTACTGCAAATTCATTGTACTTGCTATTATATCAAATTTTCTAATCATTTTAAATCTCAACCTTGATTTATGTTCTAGATTGCAGTGGGTGAATTTTACATGTTAACTTTGAGTGGGCCTCATTGGTCAACTTTCTTGGAACCTAGCAACCTGTGTCCCGTACAAATCAAATAAAAAGAACGCGGGTGATCTTGACACCGATGGAGTGCCGGCCGAAGACACTCCGACGCTCAAGTCAGTAAATTGATCGTAATATATGAGAATGCAGTAATTGTAAAGCGTCGTCAGACTAGAATGAGTGTGCCGGAAAAAGATAGGACGAAAAAGTGGACGGAGTAGGAACACTAAAATATTATATATTAGTGAGCAAACCTCGTATAATAGAACAATGTAAGTAGACCGTAAATATAGTACACCAAGTAAGTTCCCAGGAAAGAGAGGTCGGTCACAATGGACACAGTTAAACACCAAGTCTTTCCTAGTCAGAACCTTTAATTACATAGTTATGTACTTTTAAGTAGTTGCACGTAAGGATATAATAACAATAATAATTAAATATTTTATTGAAAAACGGGTAGGGTGTAGCAAGAAATTTTTGGATAGTAATAGAGCCACCCTTTGTATATATATGTTAACGACGGCAAGTGGGGATAGAGGTGGATTCTCTCATCCACATCTCCATTCCTCCATCTTTCCCTTATCACCTACGCAAATCCTTATTCGGGGAAATGGGATGGGGGCATTTGGGGGTGAGTTTTCCTATCTCCATCCTCATTACCCAATTTTTTCATTAGGAAAATTTTAATTTCATCTCTATGTTTTGGGAAACATTTGCTTATTTAAGTGTGAATTGGTTTATGATCTTATCATTCTTAAATTATCTGAAAGCTAGTCATTTAGTCCCTGATGTCAGTCAACTGTTGGTCAAATCTAATGGTGGTAAAGGTATTTTTGTTTTTACAATGTACATGCCACGTATAAACACCAAAAAATTGAAAAATTAAAATATAATTAATTAAAATATATAATTATTAAATGAGTAAAAATTAATTAAAATATAAAAATGAATAAAAACTCTAAACAAAATAAAAATGAATAAAACATATATAATAGAAAGTGAAATTAAAAAAAAAAAAAATCTTTAACCCAAAATTTCAAATTTCATCTACAATATGAATCTTCACCTTCATTCAAAAATAAAACCCATAAAATCAAACCAAATCTCCTATCCATTTGATATCAAAGGACATCCCAAACAAAGATCAAACACAAAACATCATATATATTAGCAAAACTTACAAATCATTGATCTAGGTTTTCCACATTGTTGAAAATGATCTAAGTCTCTCCTAGATTATGTTCGACGGTTTAGGCATGATTTGGGTTCAACATAGATCATGTTCATCACTGAATATGATCTAGATTGAATCAAGATTGTGACGATCTAGGTTTAGCCCATATCATGTTCAGTGATGAACATTATTTAAGTCTCTCCCAGATTGTGTTCAACGATCTGGGTTGAAGTCAAATAGGGGAAACGTTTAAAAGTAATAAGAAAAAGAGCAATGACGATGATTGTCATGGTTGGTTAGTGATGATGATGATTTGGTTTGGTGGGATTGATTGGATGACTGATTGTTGCTATGGTTGGTTTGGTGGGATTGATTGGATGATGATTTGATTTGTGGATGAAGATAGGGATTCAACCTAGATTTCAAACTTTGAAGATCTGGGTTGAAGCCACATTTTCCATTGTTTAAATTTTGTTTAAATTTTTTCTATTTTTTTAATTATTTGCTTTCGAATTTTGAATTTTTTTTTTAAAGATTTCAATTAAAGATAAAAAAAAATTTAAAAAGTGTAAACATGTTAATATTCTATTGGTTGAAGTTAATTTATTTTTTTTAGAAAAAAAATTTAAGTGAAATGTGTCACTTTTTTATTAATGGAGAGGTTAAAATTAAATTTTTATGTTAAGGTTAAAACAATACTTTTATGCCCTCCAAAAATATCATGGGTAAAATGGTCTTTTTCATTTTTTTGTCGCTGTTGACTGTAAAAAATTTGGTTAGAAGGATGAAATTGATGAATTTTCTAAAACTTTAAGATGATATATCCATAAACCAATTTTCATTTTAAAAAGTGAAGGCTTCTCAAAACGTAGAGATGGAATTGAAAATTTTCCTTTTTCATTCTTATTTCACCTCCGTCATTGAAGCCATAGACTATTCCATCAAAAGGGTTGCATCGATGAAAGGAAATTGTGGTGAATCGGTGAAAGAAATATAAATCAATTAAAAAAAAAAAAAGGAGGAAGATATGTGATTTTATATGTAGGTATGTGGTTCTATAGGTGTGGCTACAAATTGCAGCTAAACAAAAAAGATGAGTGAAATAGAAAATGTGTCGATGAATAGAATTTCTAAGTGACTAGTCATATTTAACAAATTACATTTTAAAAAATTATTTGAATAAATTTAAGTTTTAAATTTAAATATTAGTGAAATGGAAAATGAGTCAATGAATAGAATTTCTAAGTGACTAGTCATATTTAACAAATTACATTTTAAAAAATTATTTGAATAAATTTAAGTTTTAAATTTAATATTTTTATACTTTTGCATTATAAATGGAGGAAATGGGCATAGGGGAGCCACTATGTTTGAATTTAGGGATAGAGTTTTGTCTTTATCCTCTCCACCCCAAAATAGGTATGGCGATTTAAAGATTTGGGGATTTGGGCCACCATTGACAACTTTAGCTTTCATGGGTTTGAGATGGAGATTGACGTTAGGTTTTTGTGGTTGTGGCAAAGATTGAGACTAGTTTTTTTAGTTGTGATAGAGATGGAGACTATGGCTCCACCTTTGCTTTGTTTCATCATAGATGGAGACCCAGTCTCCATTTGTGTGTTTTACTCTTTGCTGCGATAGAGACAGGGTCTTTATCTCTACTATATTTTTGTTATGGTCATATTGTGATGATTTAGAACCAGATCGTGAGGATTTGGGTTCATCTAGTTAGATCTAGTTAGAACTGACAATCTGGGTTCTTTGCTTAAAACCTAGATCTTGACAATCTAGATTCGCTTGGTTCTAACCGAGATCGTGGCAGTCTTGATTCATTTGGTTCAAACCCATATTGTGATGATATGGATTCACCTATTTGAACCCAAATCTTGATAATCTTGGTTCATCTAGTAAGAACCTAGATAAATGGTGGATTTGGTTCGAAAGCAGATCATTGAGATATGGTTGTGAAGATTTATATTGGATCTCCACTATTGATGTGAACTCCATCAACGTTGGAAAACCAATTTAGATCATTTAACAAATGAAGATTATTATTATTTTTAATTATTTTCTTTTTTATATTTTAAATTCTTGGATATTTTTAAATTCATTTGTTAGTTTTAATTAATTTATTTTTTATTTCCACTGTGTAAACCCAAATTTTATTCTAATTTTTATTTGTTTTATATTTTCGAATTTATATTAATTAAAATTAAAATACCCCACTAAAATGATTACTTACAGTAGGGATTAGATTGATATATTTAAGAAATTTCAGGGAAGATTTGATAACCATTAAATTTATGGTTAAAAGGAAAAATCTTAAAAACCCACTAGACGTATGAAACATTGTCATTTTACTAGCTACTGTTTTATTTTTATCTAAAATCCCACAAAAGTTATAATTTAATAGAAAAGTTTGAGAAAAGTTAAAAAGATATTTTTAGCCCTGAGATTTTTATTAAAAAAATATAATCAAAATAATAAAAACTTAATAAAAAATTAAATCAAATAAAAAATAAAAAAAATTATTAAAAATAAAAAGTGGATCATCCATCCATTTTGGATGAATAGTGGAGATCCACTTGTGAACTCTATCATCAATTATCATCATAGATGGAAGGTAAACACCATTTCTAGTCTGTCCACTAGTAAACACCACCAGTAAACACCATCTCCTCAACCTACAATTATCATCAACTTTCAACCTCTTATCAATCTCTCACAATCATCAAGCCCACAATTATCAATTTCTGTTAGAATCTTTACTAGGAACACAAAAAATCATTAAAAAAAACCCAATAAAAAAATAAAGTGGCGGTGGAGGGTCTCAACAGTAGAGATCCAAGTCGAGTCTTTGGCGATGGAGACCCACTTCGGGTCTCCATCGTGGAGACCCATCTGTGGTCTCTACCATTGGAGACCACCGTGGTCTCCGATGTTAGAGACTATCACCTCCACCATGCCGTTGTCGCTGTCGAGATCTCCACCACTATCATCGCTGATAGAAGATAGAGAAAGAGAGAGAAAGAGATTGGTCGGAGTAGTAAGAGAGAAAAGGAAGAGCAAAGAAAGAGAGGGTACGAGAAAATTTCTAATATATATATTTTTATTTTTAAATAAAAATATATTTTTTATAATTTTATATTTAATATGATTTATTTTGATTTTTTATATTTTAATTAATATTATTTTAATTAATTTTTCATTACTCTTCCTTTTCTATCCTTAAAGTCAAACGGTCAACTTTATCAACCCAATAGAATCTGTGACCGTCAGGAGTATTGTCATCTCTTTATATGCCTCTAAGGGGTATTTTGACTATTTATATTAATGTTAAGTGATATTTCGGATAAAAATGACATAATATGTGATGAAATCTATATATTTGTATACATCAGGGAGCTTTTTGGCATTTTCCCTAGTTCAAAAGTAGTACTTTTTATTTTTATTTTTTCATTTAAAGAAAAACTAAAGTGGTACTTTTTAAAAGTATAGGAATTAAATGAAAATGTTCCGTATTGAAAGACCCCAGGCGCTGTCCCCTGGGCCCTAGCTCCGCAGATCCCTGAGTGCCTGTTTGGCACACCAGACAAAAGACCAAAATTGGGTTTGTTTTGCTTTCAAAAAAAAAAAAAAAAAAAATTGGGTTTGTTTTATTTAAAAAAAAAGTTTGCTTTTTATAATATTGTTTAAGAATGATATTTATTAGTATTTTATAACTAAGATATTTACTTCATCTAAATAATATTATAAAATATTATTTTCAATATTACTTAATTGAAAATTAAAAATTATTTTATTTAAAATTATCATAAATAATTTTAATTAATTTAAAAAAGAAATTTTAATTTATTTTATGCATACATTAATTTAATTTAATATTATCTGATAAATCTCATAATATCAAATAGAAAATATAATTATTATTTTTATCTATTATTAAACTACTCCAAACAAGATACGATAGTATTTTTAGTTCAATCCTTGTTGTATTCAATACATCATAGTGTTAATTTAATTTAATTTAATCTTATGAAAATAGTCTATTTCAATCTTGTACGCTAAAAATAGTACCCTAGAAATAAAGAGTATTAAGTTAATATGGATAATTACTCATTTACCAATTTTTATATATTTTATATTCAAATAAATGTAATTGTATATCCATGATAAATTAGACCTCTTCTATAGAATCTGAATTGAAAAAAAAAAGTGATAAAGACAGTCAAGAGTGAAGAGAATTTCAAATCATTTTGAATTTTGCTGCTTGTAGTAGTGATTGAGTCTCCAATCATGAAGAGTTGGGGTTTTGTTTATCTTCTCCATGACAAGATGTGGCAAACTGTCTTGCTATGTTGGAGGAGGGAAACAAAAGGAAAATGATAGACTAGTCATTATCATGATTAGTAATTATGTAATGTTGCCAACAGAAATCCATCTGCTTTTGAGTTAGTGGGCTTGGTCAGACCTCACGTTTCACTCTTTCAAATTGTTTAATTGTTAAAGTGTTTTAATTGCTTATCCAACACGAAACTAACCATAGGCAAATTAATGCTTTGAATTCTTTATAAACAAATTATTGAAGATATCATCTTGGGTGTTGTTGTTGTTGTTGTTTTCTTTTTTTTTTTAATTATTTTTACAAATTTTTTTATAGGACTTTGTTACTGTGTGCAAAGTATGTACTATTTTAATTATTAAAGATAAAATATTTTCCTTTTGGTTTATGATTACCATTTTGTTCCTCAACTTTGTATCAATAATTTCCAACTGATTAAGTGGACATATAGATATATAGATATATGCATGGTAAGAACTCTCATAATATATAAGGATAATCTCAAAACTCCCCTGGTTTTTGACTTATTATCCATTTTCTCTTATATAGTTTTATTTTTATCCAAAATACGACATGACTTTAAAATAAACACATAAAATACCCTCGACAATATAAAAAGACTATAATATGCCTTATGGTAACATATTCTGTTAGGTGGATATAGTTAACCGTTTGACTCCAAGGGTAAAAAGGAAAATACGATAAAAAGTTAATTAAATAAGGGAAATTTTATAAAACCGTCTGACTTTTGATAAATTATTCATTTTCCCCTATGTGGTTTTGTTTTTATCCAAAATTCCCTCTACTATTACTTTTTTAACAAAAACGTTAGAAAAAGGTAACCTTTGGTTTAAATAATAATATTAAAATAAATAATTAAAATAAATAATATTAGATATAAAATAAAAAAAATCAAAAATGAATAATATAAAAATAAAGAAATTAATTGCAAAAGACCAATTTTTTTTTTTAAAATTTTGTCTTGTCTGATTTGCAAAAGTCTAGAGAACAAACACAAAAAACTCTAAACCAGATATGAATAGTCTATCACAATATTTTCACCTCCATCTCTTCTATCAACCTCTATGTCATCCATCTCAATCTCTCCGTTTCCATCTCCTTTTTCTTTACATGTTCAAACTACAAACATGACTGAAATGGAGCGACGAATTATGAGTTTCATCAACTATTTCCTTTATCTTAACCAAGACATGTTCAAGCAGATTATTTATATATATTTTTTATTTTTTATTTTTAAATGAAATTATGTTATTTTTATATTTAATATTATTTATTTTGATTTTTCATTTTTAATTAATTTTTCATCACATTTTCCTTTTTGCTATGTCTATCTAATAGAATCTATTACTATTAGAGGTATTATCGTCCTTTCATAGACCTTTAGGAGATATTTTGGGTGTTTAGTTTAAAGTCAGGTGGTATTTTAGATAAAAATGAAACTATATAGAGAAAAATGGATAATGTGTCAAAAGTTAGAGGTTTTTTTGGGATTATTGTTTTATTTAATCCAAGGGAAAATTCGACATTTTAACTTTTTCTAATGTTTTTGTTAAAAAATCATTAGTTGTACGCCAACTGTCTACTATGGGTTAATTGCCTACGGTGGTTCAACTATTGGTATTGGATTAACTACCTTTATTGGGGCATTCATTTGCACCTTATTACCTGAAGCTATATCCGTGTTAGTAGACATCAAAGCTTGTACTTTGCCTAGATAGATTTATTCCTCTATATCCTAACAGTATGGTTTATTTCTCTCCACCTCATTTGGCTGTAATGTTTTCTCTGCATGCATCTGCAACATCAAACGACTAAGGTTAGCATTACAAAATAATGATATCTGTAATATATAATTGAAGATGCAAGTCTTATCGTTTTTAGCCAAAATTCTCACTTGTTTGACATTCGCTCTCCAGTTAAAACCCTCATCTTTGTATACAAGGATATGGATTAGCAGCTATATCCCTCTCGTGCCTAATTAGTATGTAACAGCGTAACAATCTCAAAAGTATATATCTAGTAGTAAATAAATATAAAAAAAATCAAATATGTAATTAAGACACAATATTTAACATAAAGATAAATTTGTTCCAAACTACTAAGCCACGTAACCTACCTACAACATTCAAGTAAACCCATATAGATTGTACTTTGCCTTATTGTGTCATCCCTTCCATTGCTCCTCTCCATAAAGCCTTGATAGTGTCTTGAAAGGATATTCTTCTAATGATGTATGGAAAAAGAATAGATTAATGTTTGCCATAAGAATCTATCGAACGCATTCAAGTCCTCCACTGAATGAAGCTCTTATAACGGCATCTGAGATCGCTTATCCTCACCATATAAGAATCTATGTAGCATGAACAACAAACATAGTTTTACTGCATCTACATCATTTTGAAATTGTCTACCCTCCATCTTAGCCCTAACATGTTCAACCCAAACGACTCTCTCCCCATTAAAGTATCTATCATGAATAACCCTCTCAACATTTGCATACGTACTCGTATTTAAGAGAGCCCTCAACTTCAAACTCGTGATTAGACAAAATTCCTTCTTTGAGAGTCCACATTCAATTCTCCCTATGGCAAAATGCATCTTGTCTGGAGGTCCCCTATGACGGACCTCTTTCAATAGCAGCTCATGAACAATTACTTTGAAAAAATCCATGTTTCATTGTATACAAAGGAAGTGACAGAAACATAAAGACATGAACCGCTACTTTTGAACCCCGTAATCCCTTAATAAATCTAATGCTCGCTCAATGTTATCCAACATTTGGATGTAGTTCCACTTCGTTACAATTGCTTCACACCATTGATCTCGTAAACGCTTCATCTATAAAGAAATAGAAAATAGAAATAAGCAAAATAGGAACAGAAAATCCAATAGTTTGTGAAGACATGAAATAGTTCGCAAAGGCATGATATATATAGTAGTATAAATAATTCACGAAAGCATAAAACCCTAACCATTCGTGAACTGACAATCCATTTGTGAAAAAAGTGATCGACGATTGAACTAACAATCCCTTCAACAACCAAATCAACCTATAGCTATCTAAATCATTCAAAAATAGTTTCCCCCAAACCCATCCTCCCCTAAATATATATAATCCAAGTTCACACCAATGAAAATCATCACCACTGACATTTACCATACAAAATCTATATTGGGGAAAGAGTTAAGTTTCCTCACCTTGAAAATGAAAAGTCACAAGTCAATAAAAAGTTATCTCATTTGTCGTCTTCTCTTCCGCCGTGTCTTCTCTCCTTTCATCGTTCATTCATCTTTTGTCTTTAATCGTAGTTGTCCATTTGTCTTCTCTTTTCAACCGTAGCTGTCACTTGCTCAAGAGAGTCTTGGGGGTTGTTTGTTTTTACCACTTTTCACTTAATGGGTCTGAATTACACATTTTAAGTGATTTTTGTTTGTTTTTTTAAGTGATAAAACAACTTAAAACTACCCAAAAATCACTGAATATAAAAAACTACAATTTTTGACTTTTCATTTAATGACAAATCACTTAATGATTTTTTATATATATTCTTCGAAATCTATCATTCCCAAAATATCATATTTCCAAATTAGTTCTAATTTTATATTATACATATTTATTTTAAATGTAATCAATGAAATATTGCAATGACTAAAATATATATTACTTTACAGTTTCAACTTTTATTGCTATAGTTTTTTAACTTAAGAACATTTTGTTTATTTTTATTTAAATATATAAATTTAATTTACTTTACTATAATAATTTATTTTTGTATATATAATTTAAAAAAATTACTTTACTATAATAATTAATTATATTTTAATTATGAATAAAAAATGTTATTAATATATACATAAAAGTGTTTTAGTATTTTTAAAATAATTTATTATAATTGTTTGTATTATATTAAATGAAGTTTCAAAACAACTAATAGTAAAAGGATATAAATGTCAAATTACTAGTTTTTAGACAATTTTAATTTTAAAAAACAAACGAGATTACTATAAATTCAGAGGTAAATGAAAAAAAAAAAAATATGTCATTCAAATTTCAGATTTCAGTCACTATTCAGTCTTCAGTCTTCAGCAGTACTGTTCAGTTTTCAAACAAAAAAAAAACGATCCCTTGGTATGTGTTTTGCTTGAGTTTAGGTGTGTGTTTTTGGAAAGGAGTTGTTGTTTTTGATTAATTTATTTGATAACAGTTTCATCATCTTTAATGTTTTGTTTCAAAAACCGTTTATTTTCTTTTTAAATATTTAAATTAGAAACAGTTACAAGGGCATTTTTGTCAAAAAAAAAACAGTAACCTGATGTTATTAAAATTCAGTTCAAATTTTTGGTGCTAGTAAGTTGTAGTTATATGACATCATTTTTTTTTTCTTTTTTAAAAAAAGAATTCAAATCAAATTCGGGAGCGACAATTTTAAATTACGTGTGGAAATGGTTGTTCAATATTATAATTAGAGTTTGACCCACTTCACGATTCTGAGTAGATTTGTGTGATTAAGCCTACTAGGTGCCGCCCTAAACTCTTAATTGAGTTAAAACAAAAAAAAGAAAAAAAAGAAAAGAACAATACTTTCAGCATGGATTAATTAGTCTACAGCGTGAGAATAATTTAATAAACTATAGTAATTAAGAAAACATCAAACAAGGATTACTTACTATAGTGACTGTCTCCATCTAGTGTAACAATGGGATCCTACAGTTAGAAGTGCCCAATATAAAAGAATAAGAATAAAATTAATTAATTATGTGGGGAATCGATGGGGCATAAAGGAGCAAACTTTCATCTTCTCCTCATGCAGATTAATTACTATTAAATATTGTTCCAAGTGGAATTATACCATAATAGATATATAAGGATATTTTATTGATTTAATCACTTCAATTAAACTTTTAAATAACGTTTTAAATATATATATATATATAAATTTATCGTTAGGATGGTTAAAAGGTTAAATTCGTAAGAGTTTAAGTATAAATACCAATACCAAATGTACAATGAAAAGTTCTACAGTGACGAACTAAAAAATTATTATGTGTAGTAAAAATAATAATTATAAAAATGATCAAGAATTTTAGTAGGATAAAACCTATACAATAAAAAAGGTTCAAATCCATAAGACATAAAATTTATTCATTTTATTAATATAAGTGGAGTTTGTATTAGCAGGAATTTTTTTATTTTTTATTTGTTTTGGAAACTTTGTATTAGTAGGAGTTATACTCATTAATTGTGATGTTTAAATAATTAAATTAATGTCTCTATCACACATGTTCAATGTTTACCATTATTTAAAACAAATTAGATTTAATTTTTGTTTTTTATGATTGAGACAAGCTCAGAGATCAACTGGGACCAAATAAGGTTTGAGTCTACGGGATGGCTTGAGGAGCAGCTCCCATGCAAGAGAGAGCAACCCACTCATAGGTGGGGAGTAGGACTCATGCGAGGTGGGAAGAACAATCCACATATTTTTATATGGTGGGTGAGAGGGAGTCTTTTTGGCTTGTAGAACTTGTAACTTGAAGTCACAAGGGATAGTGGGCCGACCAATGGCGTCACTGACCAACTGCCTTTTTTGACAACCTCTTTATAAAAAAAAAAAAAAGATGCAAAAATTTCTATAATAAAATTGGGAAACTAATTAAGAAGGAATTAATTCTATATTTTATTCCCTTTGAATCAATTCTGAAAATATTTTGTGAAAAGAGCAAAATAACAGATTCTGCATGCAAAAACCTGTCGGGGTGCTCTTTAATTTCATATTCATCAAACTGTATTAAAGCCACCGAAATTTTAAGTTGACTTTATTATACAGTGATTTATATATACAGTATCCAACAAAAAAGATGTTCAATGAACTGAGAAAAATTTTTTTCCCCAATTTTTTTTTTCTTAAATTTTCTTAGAGAACAAACAAGAGAAAATAAGAACACTCGGCTTCCAAAATCTTTGGTTTGATAATATTCTCTTTGCTTTAATTTTAGAACGGTTTGATGTCATATATGTATATACAACGGAGGAATCCGTATTTATTATATACGTATGTTCTTTTTGGGGCAACAACAAAAGAATATGATTCTTGGTTTGTTTAGATATATACAATTTATATCATGAACTTATATACAGAGTTAGATTGAGAATACTTTTTTTTTTTTTTAATTTGTCATGCATATTGTTAATAAGTCAGGTTTTCTTTTAGCAAAATATAAAATAATATGAAAAATTCATAAATTAGTTTTAATAGCTGTTGGCTACAAAAATGGAGAAAATCTTGCATGGGTGGATGTAGTGTATCTGCCTGATCCTAGTGTGATCATGTCATAATGTAAAAGTTTAAATTATTCCTTTTGTTTTCCATTCAGTCACACACATAAGTTGATATATGATAATGTGGTAGTCGTACCTAATTTTTTATCCCAAGATCACTCCGAAAAAGAAAAATTTAAATCTTTCAAGATATCAAATATATATAATGAGATCAACTGGTATGATATGATATTTTTTAAATTAAGAGTTCGATATAAATAACTGTTGTGATCCTATTGAAATACAACACTAAACCTTTACAAGAGAAAAAGATATCAAAATCTGCTCTCGTTATTGAGATTTCGCGTCGTCCTTGATCTTCTTAGTATATATATTGGCATCTTATAAAAAGAAATCAAAATCAATTAATGAGTGTGACTGAAATGGACATGAGGAATCTAGCTAGGGATGTAGTGGCAATCTTTTAAATCGACTGGCAAAAGGTTGACAAACGTGCACAAATGAAGCATATTATATATATATATATATATAGCTAGAAAATGAGATTCAAATTGTTATGTTTTTCCTAATCTAAACAGAAAACGAAAAAAAAAAAAGGGCATACAAGTTGGCCACTTCAAATATGCTCCATGGCTTGGAACTTTGAGATTCACTTAGTGCTTAACTTTATATTTATTATGCAACAAGTACACACACATATATATATATATATATGGAGGGACCTGTGTGGTGACTAGGGTAGGCTCAACCCAACTTGAATTTTTTTTTTTTTTTTTTTTTTTTTTTTTTTTATAATTATAAAACTATGTTTATTTTAAAATTTATTAATAGATTTTCTTTTTTAGTTTATGAATTCTTTTAATATTAAAATAAATATATATTTATTCCAAATCCATTCCATGCATTTTCTTATTTATATTTATGTTTTTATTCAAATATTGCATATAAAGTAATTTTATTTCATAAAAAATTCTATTTAAGTTTTTCACATTTTATTTATTTTTATCATAATATTAGTATATATCTTTTAGTGTTTTTCTTAATGGGCTCTTTGATTAAAGTATGATAGTAATTATAATTGTCAAAATGTAGATTATGTTTACTTAAAGAAAAATTATTGATGTTATAATACTTTTATTCTACAATCCATAATTGGTAAGTTTAATCATTCAAATATTTTTAAAATTTGCTTGATTGCTTGTATTTTATGTTTATTTCATATTTTTTTAAAATAATTTTATTTCTTAAAATATATTTATTTATAATATGAATTTTAAGGGATAAGATTTATTATGTCCCCTCTAAGTAGATATACTTATATTTTTCAATTCATGAAATATTTTTATATCATTAAAATTCATTTAAAAATTATGTTCTAACCCACTCTGATGAATTATCCTAATAACATCCCTATATATATATATATATATACACCTGTTACTGTAATGATCCAATATATAAATATATTGCTTTGCTATTCATCATGGCTGCAGTGATTCCCTTAAGATTTGGATGAGTGATCCATATGCTAAGCTTTAAATGCTCATTTATTTGACTTGTATTTATTATTATGTATATATTATTAAATAATAATGTTATACTTTTTTAAAATTTTAAAATGATTTTTTATTAATAGAATTCACTCGTATTATATTTTTCAGGTTTGATATATATATATATATATATATTTTCCTTATTAGTGAGCACTTTATATTTATATATATAAGAAAAAAATTGTTTAGCCCAGTCTAGAAAAGTCTAGAAAAACGTTCTTTCTAGGCACTTGATAGTCATATACACTATATATATGTATGTGCACGTAAGCAATCTATAATATGATCAAGAAATTAGAGTGATATTACTAATCAGCAAGCACCGCAAATTTGGGGAGACAATTTAAATTGAAGAGAGGAAAAAGAAAAAGATGATATGATGGACTTTATAGTGAAATTAATGGTGTCCCAGTTGGATCTCACTATGGTATCATTTGGGATTTTGTAGTTGCAATTGCTTGCTTAAGTTACTTGTCGAATCATGCATGGTAGCATTAGAGAATTAATGGAAGCATCAGATGCAAGGAATATTAAGGGTGTGCTTTGAGACTTTCAAGAACATATATAACAAACCCAATATCAAGAGTAGATTCAACTGGCCAGGTTCAATGTAATGTGCATGTCAACCACTGGCAGCCTTAGTGGAATCTACGTCACTCGTCAACTATTGAGTATTATTAAGATGCTAGCTCCAAAAGTTAGAATTTGTTTGTCTTTTTGTCAGAAGATTGAAGTGCTCTTGAAAACTAAATATTGAATAGTGACTGAAACATGAAATATGAATGACATGTTTTTTTTTTTCCTTACTTTTGAATATTTATTAATCTTATTTGTTTTTTTAAAGTTAAAATTATTAAAAAAACTAGTAATTTAATATTTATATTTTTTTATTATTAATTATAATGTAACTTCATTTAATATAATATAAATAATTATAATAAATTATTTAATAAATACTAAAATATTTATACATATTAATAATATTTTTATTCATACTTAAAATATGATTAATTATTATAGTAAAATATTTTTTTTCTAAATTATATATACAGAATAAATTATTATAGTAAAGTAAATTAAATTTATATATTTAAATAAAAAAAATGTTCTTAAGTTTAATTATTATTGCAACAAAAACTGAAATTGTAAAGTAATATATATTTTAGTGATTGCAATATTTCATTAATTATATTTTAAAAAAAATCTATATAATGTAAAATTAGAATGAATTTGGAAATGTATTATTTGAGGCAGGCTAAATTTGAAATAATATATTTAAAAAACCATTAAATGATTTGACATTCAATGAAAAATAAAAAATTATAACTATTTGTTTTTGATGATTTTTGAGTGATTTTAAATGGTTTAATCATTTAAAGAAAAAACAAAAATCACTTAATAGGTATAATTTAGACTTATTAAGTGAAAAGTAGGGACATAACCAGGAATTTACTGTAGGGTGAGCTAGAATAAATTTTGTAAATGAATTTCGATGGTGCGAAAACATTTTATAAATTAAAAAATATAAGAATATTTAGTTAAAGGAGATATAATAAGTTTTACCTTTCAAAATTCATATTACAAATATATATGTTAACAAAAATTAAAGTAAAAAGACTGAACAAAATATTTAAAGAATCAAATTTATCAAATATGAATTATAACTAATGTTATAACATCAACAATATTTCTTTAAATATGAACAATCAATATTTTAATAATCATAATTCATAATTATTATCACACTTCAAATTACAAAGTATATTATAAGAAACACCAAAAATATTAAATTTAAATAATATATTATGTAACTTATGATAAGGAAAGGCAAAATATAGAGAACTTAAATAAAATTTCACAAAATTATCACATATGTAATATTTGAATAAAATTATAAATATAAATAAAAAATATACTAAATAAGTTTGAATAAATATATATTTTTTATATCATAAGAATTAATAAATAAATTTAAAATAAATATAATATAAAAGAAATCCCACTTGAGAGACACGACCGGTAATAAATCTAGGTGATAAAACCAGAGAGAGACATTAAAGATTGAAATTATTTATGTGAGGAAGAAAAAAAGAAAAAAAAAAACTGAAAAGAAATAAAAAAAATAACAAAGTGAAGCCCAAATCACGAAAAAGACAAATATTAAAAATAAAAAAAGAAAGTTGAAATATGTGAAACAAAAAAAAAAAAGAGAAACAAACAAACACATACGTTTATTTTATAAAGTCAGAAATAACTATAATATAAAATATTTTTAAAGGGGCTAGGTTAGGTTCATGGTCTGTCCCTGATAAAATGTGAAAAAAAAAAAACGACCCCTTATTGTTGATAAGCAAGAGACATAATCCTTTTTTGATCCGAGTGCTACAAAGATTCGAATGACTATTTGATAATATGGAAATGAGATATATTTAAAACTTATCATATCGGTATTGTTTTTATTTTAGACATAGTCATAAATAACCATACAAGTTCTCGTTTTAAATTAATTGTCACACATGCTCATAAAATGTTTTTGTGATTTAGACCCTTTAGAAGCATGACAAATACTATCATTAATACAC
This sequence comes from Nephelium lappaceum, assembly GCA_021234005.1. Classification (NCBI taxonomy): domain Eukaryota; kingdom Viridiplantae; phylum Streptophyta; class Magnoliopsida; order Sapindales; family Sapindaceae; genus Nephelium; species Nephelium lappaceum. The sequence goes on from CM038004.1 coordinate 16,784,608, forward strand.
TTCATGATGCCCAGAGGGGCCAAGGCACCCCAAGCCCAGGCCAATGAGTTTTTTTTTTTTTTTCAATATTTTATTTATTATATTTTAAATTTACAGTATATAAAATTAAATCAATTGATTCATCCAATTAAGTATTATTATTATTATTATAATTAAAGCCATCTATATTAAATTAGATTTTGTCTAAAAACATAAAATATTTTCCTCCCATTATTTGATGATGATATTTAAATAATTTTATATTCCTATCTTAAATAGAAGAATTTGGTTTCCCAGTATTAGCATATTATTCAATATTATTTATATAGCTGCAATAATTTTTACTCTATATCTTGAGAGCAAGGATTCTCTACTATCAATTTTTTTGCTAATCTTTTGATAATCTAGTGACACATCAATATTTAAAAAAGCGGATGACCAAGAGTTTTAGATTTTCTCTAACTCATATATCAGTCAAACTTAAAATTCTCTCATAAAAAAACTTAATACCAACAAAAGATTAACATAGATCCTTACTCATATTTTGAATACTCATTTTGATTATTGTACCTAATCTTGTCAAGTTTGTGCTTGTAAATTAATAAATATTATATATATATTTTTAAAAATTTATATTATTTATACTAGTTATTTTGATAACTTATTAAAGATTCAGCTTGTAACAACAAGGTGGAATATGACTTTTTATGAATTCATTGATTATTTGAAAGAGAAATCATAAAAACATTTAGTGTAGTTTCAATATTATAAATGACTTTTGCAATTCAAAAGAGTGACGATGAGTTTTATCATTAGTAATATAAGACTAAATATTTTTATATGTAGTTTTTTAATACCTTAACAATTTGATACGAGTAATTGTCTTATATAATTTAAATATTTATTTTTATTTTGGTCCCCTCAAAGCCAAAATCCTGACTCCCTCCATGTTTACATCATTGAGATATCTAATGACTCTGGTGTCGCTGTCGTTGACATATAAATGATGAGAAACTGTTTTGCTGTTATATATTTATTAACTTTTTTTCAGTCAATGATCAATCATTGTTTTTTTTTTTGTTTTTTTGATCATTGATAAATAGTACATATAAAGTAAAACACTGATGAACGGGCATATATTTATGAAGAAAAAGCTTTTGGAATTCTCTAATTTCCATGCTCAGTACAAGCCCTTGGAATTTTTATAAGCTCACACAACATGGCACAACAAAAAGACAATAAAAGCCCGATATTACATAGTTACGTCAAAACAAAATGGGGATGAAAAGACAAAAATGCCCATCCCTCTGCATTTCCACTGAACAAATTTCAAGCTTATCATGGCTCTTGGTGGACCCTCGACTGGGGTATTTCTGGCATGCTGATGGCAACTGATGAAATCTTTTTAGCTTCTGCTTTGTGCGACGCAACTTCATTTGCTTCAATATCTTCAATCATTGAAACTGTGTTTCCATTTGCATGATCACCCTTGATGGGATCTGGTATCTCCTTAGCAATATCTTTCTCCTTCCTTTCCTTGTGTTTTCCCCACAATACTGAGTAAAGGCCTATTACTATCAAAACTGAACCAATTACACTGCACCCAAAAATAAAGTTAATCAATTAATTAGCTACATACTAGGACAAATTAGGCAAAGACGATGTTCAAATTATGTTTTTTAAACCTTAATATCAAATCTCAGTCATTAGATACATTAAACAGATATAAAACGAAATTTTAGTAATCAGATGCATTTAGATTGAGAATTTTATTTTTTAAATTGTAGTGTTAAATCTAGACGTTATTTGAAAATTTTCTTAAGGTAAAAAATTTACCCTCCAAGAAAAATTTTCTCGGCCAAGATGAAGGAGCCCATGACGGCCACAATTATCATCATCAAGGGACTGAAGGCAGTAGCAAAAACTGGGCCCCTTTTCTTGATCACCAATCCTTGAACATAGTATGAAATGCTTGATGTCACAATTCCCTATTCATTTCAAAAGTTTAAAAAGTGTCAAGAAACTTCAAACAATTAGTCATTTTCACATACAAATTATATATATATATAGAGGGAGAGAATATATTACAGCATAAGCTGCAGCAAGGAGGTTCATGTCCCAGCCGATTCTCCAGACTGAGGCCTTGTGCTCCATCACAAATGTCACAGCAACGGCTTGTAGTGTGCCCACAAAGCACACTAGTGTTGTGAGAGACAGCTGATGATTCTTGTATGTCTCCAATGCTTTTGTCTATTCAACCAACCACGTAAAAGACAATAATATCATTAATTCATTATTTAATTTCCTTCTTAACTAAACACACTTAGATCAATATAAATAATACATTTAAAAATATTTTTGATATCGTCAAAAGTTTTTTGTTTTTTTCTTTTTGTTTTTTAGTTACAAAACGTTTTGCATTCATTAGGTGATTATAAAGTTTAATAAATATTAAAACACAAAGAGAAGCACTTCTTTTTTCTTTATAACTAAGCACTTTGTAACTAAATACTTTTTAAAAGACATTTTTTTTTTAGTGCTTTGACGTCACTCACTTGTAACACAAAAAGAGAAGCCCAAGCAAATGTGGCAATGATAAGAAGAATTGAACCAAGGAACCATTCCTTGTCAGAGTTTCCGGTTGCTGTGGTTTGAGTGGTGTAGGATTTATCGGGATGAATGTGCTTGGTCCAGAACATTTCCACGATGGGGCCTTTGTACAAGGTCATCAACATGGCTCCGGCCACCGTCACCACCGTCCCCACCACTTTTGCTTGGCATCTTACTTTCTTCATGTTTATCTTCTCCATCCTGCACACATGTTTATAAAAAATTATCAGTTTTGAACTAATTGTTGAGATTTATTAAGAAACATATAAGTCATATTATTATTTTTTAATATAAAAAATTATATTTAAATCACGAATCAAATTATATATATACCGAAATATGACTGCCATGACAAAGGTCATGGCCGGAAGCATGTTACTCATGGCACATGAAAAAGTTGGAGATGTAAACTTCAATCCAGCATAGTAGAAATTTTGATCGATCACCGGCCTATAACGTGGAAAAAAAAAATCATGTTAAATTTGATTGTAATCGTCTAATTTTAATCTCCAAAAGCTTGATGTGGCAAATAAAAAGTAATCATGAGTTGAATATTAAGTAACTTTACCCAAGAAGAGCAAGGGCAAAAATCTGCATGAAAACTGGGAATGTAATCTTAGGTTGAGCTTTCCTGAAAATCATCAAACACTCAAAACATCAAAACCCTGTCCGAATTTTTTTTTAATTATTTTATGAATTGGTTACCTTATTCATCAATTACAATTATTGAATTTTTTTTAATAATCACATTTACAACCAATCCATGAATGTAACTGATAGATAAAATTACCCAATCAGTAAAGTAGTTAATCCCTTTATTTTAAATGAACTCAATAGAACCAAAAATAGAAAACTTGTTAGCATTCGAGAGCATACACAAACCTCTCGAGAAAAATAGCAAAAGGAGCAATGACAGCTGTGGCAAAAGCGTGGCGATACACCACCAGAACGTAGTGGCTCATGCCATTGTTGAGAGAGACTTTGGTGATAATGTTCATGCCCGCGTACCCGAACTGGAGGGAGATCATGGCAAAGTAGGCTTTAGAGTTTTCTAGGAAGGAGCTGCAACATCTCAGCTTCTCCATTTTGGAGAAGACAAAGAAATGGAAAAAAGAAAGAAAGAAAATTAGAGAGGAAGAACAGCAGCGCCTGAAGAAGAATAGTACAACAACTAGGGCTGGTTGCTTCCTATTGAAAACGGTGGTACCTGACGCCTATTTATATTGCTTTTCTGGGCTACTGCGCTTGTATCTTATACAATTATTGTCTTCTTATTTAAAGAAAAAGTAAAGTTGATGATGTGATTGTATCTCATATACTTGTTAGATGCAGTCTATATTGCATTTGAGTATGGATATATCTGAAATCTTGATCTTTTAATTTTTAATCGGTCAAATCTAAGGATTGAAATTTAATCCTTAAGTAATAGGTTGGTATCTTTAGATCTGATTTATAAAAATTGAAAGACTAAGATTCAAGTGCACCCATATCTAAATACATTATAGAATATGACGTAATATTAATATGTAAACACAGTCTAGATAATGTAAGCCATAAACTAATATTGGAATAAATTATACAGTACTTCAAGATTTTTCATAATTTAATTGATTTACTTGTCACAAGTGTGTTTGACAGTATTACCATAGGTTAAAAGGATAATTTCACTTGTAATATTTCAATACTTCGTTAAATATTAGATAGTTATATTCAGACATACATTTTTGAGTACCAAACTGTAGCTATTCTTGCTGACAGGTTTATTCTTCTTAATTTGGGTGTTGTGTACTTCTCTGTTCAAGTTTGTGGCTTGGGGCCGAAACTTCGAGTATGACCATCCCTATTTTACAAGTGTGCTTAAAGATTTATATTATTTCATTTTATTTTTTGATATTATTGAAGTAAATATCCAAATCACACATCCAATGTTTGATTTCAATAAAACGTAACTGACATGTGTGAGATTTAAAGTAATAATAATGATAAGTATTATTAATGTGAAAGTTATCACCATTTTAGGTGCAAATGATCCGATTTTCAGATTTATCTCTTCGCACAGATGATTCATCTTTTCTATAGATGTCCTATACTTTATTACAGAATTCACCATAATACAGAATCTTAAAATTAGGTAATTATTCTCACTTTAATTAAACAAATAGAACTTTCTTTTGTTTTTTAATTTATTTGATATAACTCACCAAATGTGAACTAACCTAAACTCATGTTGATTTCTGAATTGGGATATGAAATTATAAAAGTAGAATATGATACAAGAATGTACCCACCCATACATATAACTTGATGAAATAGATGTGAATTACTAAAATAGATATGGAAATGTAAAGTGAAAAAAGGATTCCAAATTATCCATTTTGGAGGGAGAGAGTCTGGAAGTATGTGGGGTACACGTGGCGCATAGTGGTGGGGCTCTGAGTCATCTCAACTACATGGTGTGCTTTAAGCTCAGCCATGCATTTTCATTGGCTGTTCATTTTTCTAATTACGTGGTTATTTGTTTTAAGTAAATTACATCCGCTGGATCAATCTACTTTTTATAAAGGACCCTAAAAAATTATTAGAACATAATATTTTTTTATAAAAAAAAAAAAACAAGTTATCAACCTTTGGCATCCCATTATAATCATCAAAATCTTATTATTATTTTTTTAACTCATAAGCTTTCAACATATATGTTATTTTATGAATATAGAGGTTAGAAGTTTGTTGGGATCTATATAAATTAGATATTATAGAGATGAGAGTTGTTCGGACATATCAAACCTATAAATATGAAGAGAATAATTGTTACATATAATAAGTAAAAAATTTCACAGTTTTATAATTTTTTAAGTAGGATGGAACTGATATTTTTCCAGTATTTTCATGCATTAGTTAGGAACTTAATTATTATTTGCTACAAATATTGAGGGAGATTCTTGATAGTAATAATTAATGTAAGTTATATTTTTAATAGGGATAATACTAAAAAAAACCCCTTGTTTTGGAAAAATACCCGATTTTAAACTATTGACCCAAAACTCCTTTACCGTTAACTCCTTTATTAGAAGGTTAGGAAAAGTTAAAAAAGCAAGGTAAATATGGATACTAACTTAACTTTAAATATCTATAATTAAAAATGATTTAGTATAATGTTAGTGCATGGATTTTGACATCATATAACAATATTGAACAAACTCAACTTTTAAAATTGTCAGCTCTACGTTGCAATAAAATAAGTTTTTGTTGCAACAGAGAATGTTTCTTGTTGCAATGGAATTGTATCGGACCTAGAGTGAAAACAGAAAGCCTAACCACTTGCTGCCTCTAATTACAAAAGCCTAGCCATTGTTGCTGCTTGTAGTAACCAAAAGATAGCATCACATGAGGATGCGGTAGAGAGCACCATCGAAAACTGCCATTGGTTGCAACTTGGGAGGATATCAACAATGTAAAGAAAGATCCTTAGAGAGATTAAAGGAAGCATGTTTCTTCTATATAAAGCTCAATCGGATCTTTGATTAACATGTGCCTAAAGTATATAATCTAGAGCTTTATGTTTTAGAGTGAATTTGTTGACTTCACATGCATTAGAGAGATTTAAGTATTTTGTGATATATAGAATAATTCCCTGTAGTGTATGTTAGTCTTAGGAAGAGTACGTGGCTTTCTAAGTCACTTTAGCAACATAAGTTCTTCGAGAGAAAACAGATCTCAAAGTTTTTGAAATAAATTAAAGAAGTAAGATCATTGAAATCGAGAGGAGTTTGCTAAACTGGGTTCGTGAAATGTGTATAATCTATTATGTTAATTGTAAAGAGGGAGTATTTAGTTAAGTTAGTCAATTGGTATTTGTATGTTTTGAAAATATACTAATTAGTTTAATTTTCCTATCATTGCCTCGTAGATGTGGGTGAAAAATGAATTACGTTAGAAATTTTGTTGTCTCTTTTTATTTTATGTTGAAATAGTGCTTTTATTTAGGGGAAACTTCATTTTAGTCCTTAAGGTTTTGCGAAATATCAAACTTTTAAGCATATATTGGAAACAGCTCTTTTAATCCCTAACTTTTCCAGAACTTTTCAAAATAGTCCAAACCGTTAGTCAACTACCGGTCAAACTAAACAGATAAATTAAAAAGACTCAATTACCCCTCACAACTTAAAATGATTATTTTACTCCTAATAAAACCAGAATATTACATATTATTTGACAAATTAAAAGCTAACACGTGTACACAATAATAATATAATTTTAAAAAAAATTGATTATTATTTTGATTTAAATTAAACAATAATTAAAAAAAAAAAGAAAAAAAATCGATTTAGGAAAAAAAATTAAACAATAAAAATTGAACTTTTTTTTTCTCTTCCCTTGATCTGGAAGAATCCAGATCAAGTCTCATTTCCTCTCTCTCTTTTCCCCCTCCTTCTTCTTCTTCGTTCTTCTCCTTCGCTGCCATCTCCTTCGCTTCCGTCTCATTTGGCCACCATCCCCTCCGCCTTACCTTATCTCCGTCGAAAATGGAGCCGATCTGGATTCGACCGAACCCAGATGAGAGACGAAGAGTCTCGGCCGAACCTAGATGAGAGATGAGAGACTCTTCTCTCATCTGGGTTCGGCCAAACCTAGATAAGAGAAGAGTCTGTCATCTGGGTTCGGCCGAACCCAGATGAGTCTTCATCTGGGTTCGATCGAACCCAGATCTCAGTGCAAGTGTTTTGTTTTTGTTTTTTTTTTTTTTTTGTTTTTTGTTTTTTCTAATAAACAATTTTATTATTTTTTCTTAATGTTGTTAGTTGATGTTGTTTTTGTGGGAGATGATACTGTGATGTTATTGATGATGTTGAAGACTATGGGATTGTTGATGATAATGTTGATGAAATGGCTTGTTGATGATGTTAGTAAAAGGGTTTGATGAACAATCAAACCATGAGTTTGAATTAGATTTAAAAAAAAAAAAAAAAAGTTCAGATTCTTTTTCAGTTAATTTTTTTTAACTAATTTTTGATTTTTAAATTATTTTAAATTTTTTATAAATTTAAAATTTCAACCATACACGTGTCACAATCTTAACTTTTTATATGAAAAGACTATCTTACCCTTTTCATTCAAGCTTTCTGTGACTGTTGATCAGTAGTTGATTAACGGTTTGGACTATTTTGAAGAGTTTTGGAAAAGTTAGGGATTACAAGAACTGTTTCCAATAGATGCTTAAAATTTTGATATTTCGCGAAACCTTAGGGACTAAAATGAAGTTTTCCCTTTATTTATGTTGCAACATCTGACATTGTTTGGTGCAACATAACCTTTAATCTGATTTAATTGAAAATTAGATAATCTTAAAGGAAATCGATCTTTTACTTAATAGTAAAAAAATAAAGTCAAATTAAACTTAAAATTTAAAACTAAACTAGGATTGAAACTAAATGGAATTGGAACTAGAGGGAAAAAACCTAAACTAACAATTATCTACACCTCTTGGCCAACACCAGACTCACTCCCAATTTGCTCAATTAAGATTGAAACGGGAAATAATTAAAAAGAAAAAAAAAAAATTGTGAAAAACTTGAAGTTCATCATACAATCCAAGAACACCAAAAACACACAAATTTTAGACCTAGTTTTTTGTTTTTGGTTTTTTTTTTTTTTTTTGTTTTTTCATCTTCAGCAAATTCAACCCAATTTTTTCGTTCATATTTGTATATTTATATACTCCAAATTTACTATTGTATATTCATATCAATTATAAATTAATTCTTATACTATTGTATATTCAAATCACTTATATAAATTTGTAAGAGGGAATTAATTCGATTTCATTTCCAATTTCAAAAAAGTTAGTAATAATTGTTATACTACACTTGTATTTTTTTTCCATTCTTAATTAGCAAACACTAATAATTAAGTTTTTTGTTTTAACATATTTATTTTACTATTCTTATCGTACATGCAAAAATTCTCATCAAAATATATTAAATTTCATAAAATTTCATCAAATGATGTCATTATACACAAAGTAACAGGTGCATCTGTCCAGAAACCATATTTGTTTCCTATCTTCAAGATTACTTCAAGACTCTGAAAAAAAAAAATGACTTTTATTAATTCATATTCCTAAATTGTTCAAATTTCAAAATTACATCATGGCTTTCAACATTAATTTCAAATCATAGATCGAATTTCTCTGTAAATTTATGCGGCAAATCAATAATCAAAAACATACTATGTTATAAAATTAATTGATTAGAAAGTTCAGGAAAAACAAATCTCATTCCATCAACTTTAATGTTTTGTTAAAGGAAGAAATCAAAAACACAAAAGCAAGTAAATTTCTTGATATGACCAAAACATCCGTTGGTGGTGCAACACATGAAAGAGTGAGTTCACATAAACTTTTTTTCAAGATTTTCAAGTGGAGCACCGAGAACAAAAATGGGGGTCTAATCAAACCCAATCATGTTACGTGATTAGTCACCCGAATCCTAAATGAATGCGACAGGAATTCATCAATTATAAATTACGACCCCTCTAAGAAGCGTGTGCCATATGTCCAATCAGTCACCCCTACACGATCTACATTTGTCTTGAAGCACCTGTTTTTGCACTATACATGATTGAATATTTGATGATAGCAAATTAATGTAGAAGTTGTCCGATTTGAATAGTAGTATTGAGCTCTAATAATCTTCATACTATCTTTTCGTTCGTTCAACACGACTTAATTTGGAACTTTAGATAGGGTTCAATGCAATGTTCAAAAACTCGTCCGAGTAGGTCGAGTTCTCGGTGAGTACTCTCTTATCAATACCTTCCTGATCTGAGAACCAAGTACTCAACCCAACTTACTCATGCCTCTTTATTTTTATTTTTTATTTTTTTTATATATATATTACGACATCAAAATAGTGTAGAAGACAAAATATAAAAAAGGGCTATGACAACAACACTCTTCTTTAGTTTCACTTCTTCACACTTTTTCGAAACCATTCTTCTCAATCTTTTTGTCAATGCTTCTCTTCTGCTCACCAATCTAATGTGTCTGTGACACCATGCCATCGCTATCATTGTTTTAGTGATTTTTTTTTTAATCTATAAGTTAGATTTTTCTCTTTTGACGCTCTTTTTTGGTTTTCCAAATAAATTTATTTAGGACACAAATTTGTAGGCACTAGGAGCTTATATTTCATTGTATTAATTCTTAAATGGTGATAAAAAATATTTTAATTTTTTTTTACAAGTTTGATCAAGTTTGACCATCGAGTACTCGTCAAATAATTGAGAACTCGTTACTCATTGTCTTGCCGGTCGAATAGCGAGTTGCGAGTTTTTAAACCTTTGTTCAATTTTTTGATGTACTAGTATATATATGATTGTAGCCACTAATTCTGTGTGTTTGACGCTTAAATTAAACCTTACGGATGGAAGCAAAAGCAAAATCATACAATTTTGATCTAAAACAGGTTTTTAATTACAATTCTAAGCTTCTTTCAAGCATAGTGTAACCACATCAATTAAGTTGCATGAATGACTCCAGATAAATAACAACTTCTATTGTATATTGAATGCGCCTATATAGTAGTAGGTTATAGTTAAAAAGAATTGTGAGCAACTAGGTACGAATGGAGAAGGCAAAGATAAGTGGTTTGGTTGCTTTTCATGTCAAGTTGAATGAACAGGAACAGGAAAAAGAATCAGGACAAGAATCCTGAAACATATCGTGGAAATAGATAGATAATGTAGTTGGAATATATGAATGTGCGATAGGACTCAAGCGCATGTAGTTGATTTTGCAAAATGCAATCAAAGTGTGTGCAAAGAAGAGTGGGCGTGGGTGTAGTGATCTGCCCCACATTTTGTTTTTGTGTTGCAACTTCTGAGGCAAGTTGCTGTCCCGACAAAGCAAACGTGCACTTGTTTTTCCGAATTTGTCCATGACTTTTTTCTTTTCCCCATTTTCAAAATGCAAAAACTTATATATATATATATATATATAGATATATATATATATATATATATAAAATAAACAGAGATAATCCCACTTTCTGCTTTGTAGTTAAATCACGAATTAACCCCTATAGTTATGGGGAATCCCATTTTACCCTCTTCTGTTATTATTGTTATCGAATTGACCGAATCAACCAAAATGTCCCTATAGTTTTGCCATTCTATATTAATTATATAACTTTGATTTTTTAATATCAATTTTAATAATTAGGGATTTGTTTGGATATTTCATACACTACAGAGAATATTTGATCTGTTTCATAAATTAACAAGAAGGATATTAGGTATTTCTAAAAATATAGGGAGATATTGACATTATATCAAACTACATGGGGAAAATAAGATTATCCTTAATAAATATGAGAAAAGTTTTAGATAATTAATTCTTAGCTAATTAATACGGACTAAAACTAAAAGCTCTTAAAGGTCTATATACTAATAGACTTTAGAGTGCGTTTGTTAATTACTAAGGGATTAGGATTTTTCAATCCCATGGGCAGTATTACTTTTTACAATCTTGTAGGCCTGGTCTCACCTAATTTGGTCCTGTAAAGGCGATACAGGCGGGTTTCAATAGTCATGATTTTGCGGGGGACTAATTTTTATCTAATTCTATTAATTTAAAACAATTAAATTTAAAAATAATGTAATATATTTGAAAAAAATAATAATACTATTTATATGTACATTTAAATTTTACTATTTTAATAATTGATTCATTAAATTGTTTGTTATCATTTAATCATTTATTTTATTATTTTGTTCTTTAATTTTAGAACAATTTTAAATTTAATATATTAATATGTTTAGCTCCCACTGTTTAACAAGGTGTAATAGCAATTTAATCCAATTTCATATTTACCAAACGCAACATAAATAGAATTTGTTTAGTTTGTTCTAATCCAATTTAATCTAATCCCATATAATCTTAATCCCATTTCAATGCCATAATATAGTTCAATCCAATTTTGAGTACCACACACACTGCTGAAGTTAGAAAGAATGTAACTACGGTTAAAATTTGATTGTTCTCTGTGGCAAATTATTTTATTTGAATCAATTCAAAAGCACAACTGAAGAGAAAATTACCTTCATTTTTAACTTTTATACAATATTTTTATCTCAAAAACTAATAATTTAATCGTTTATGCTCACATTGGATATAAAAGGTCCCAATTTCCTTATTTATTTATTTATTTATGTATAGTTATATTTTGTATGTATGTAGAATAATTATATTTCATACCTGGTAAATAATTAACAAATATGAAATATTGATAAGATAAAAGCTTGAAACATTAAAAAATTTTTGAAAACCTTAATCAGGGTGCTCGTTGATATGTATGTCACTTACACAATGTGAAATACAAATATATTTTATACAATGTGAAATATTAACGTTCTTCATAGTGTGAAATATCAATATTTATTACAATGTGAAATATAAATATTTCACACAATGTGAAATATAAAAAATGCAATAAAATAATGTTAATAAAACAATATTATATCAAAAGAGTGAAATTTGTAGACATTTTTTATAATAAAATTGTAAATTAGTTGTGTTTCAAAGTATGTAAAATAGTTGTTTAACATTATGTAAAATAGTTGTATTTCACACCGCACAATATAATTATATTTCATATAGCATAAATAATTTACAAATAATGAAATATAGTGTAGAGTAATGAAAAAAATATATATAATTGGGGATTATTTGACAATTATTGGAGTAGCAAATGAAAATAATAATCAACATGAGTACGAACAATCAAACTTATTACTTGTTGAATATATATATATATATATATATATATTAGAAAAGATAAAAAGAGGACTTTCCTCCTAAATAAATCTCATCCGTCAATGAAATTTTATGGCATTAATTATTAAAAATCTTTATTTTACAAAAATCAGGAGGGCATTGAACCGTTAATCAAAATCGATTAGTTTGGGTCGGCACTTGTGAGTACTTTTGACATGCTTTACGTGTAAAGTGTAACTTTTTTTTTTTCTTTGTTAATATGAATGCTTAAGGGACATATCTAGCAGCCCACTATATTGCAGAATTTTATACGTATCTAATTCTTTTTTTTTTTTTAATTTTTTCAATAAAGCAAGGGAAAATAGATCACTTTCTCAGAAAATTCGAAACAAATTTCTAATTATTTATCATATATTCAGATACCTATTTCAGTTACTGTAAGTCAAAACCTTTATAACTTCGTTTATTTCTTTACTTTGTTCTCAATGCAAAGAGAGAAATAATATCAAAATTGCATATTGCTTTTACTATGGTCTATGGAAAGAGGAAATATTCCATCGCACGCAATCATGCATAGGCCGAACCAGGAAATCTATTCTGGGACCAAACCAAAAATAAATATTTAGGTTGATATAAAATAAATATAGTCAATATTATTTGTTGGAGGTTTTATGGATTGATTTTCTGAAGTAGGAATGTTAATATTGTTTGTTGGATATTTTATGGGCGAATTTTCAGAAGCGCATGTGAATATTATTTGTTAGAGGCTCCGTGAATTGATTTTTAGAAGTTAAAATATATCAAATGATATTCAAGATGAATGGACGGATGAGATTTTAGTAAAATCCATCAATTATTAACTCAAATAGAATATATATAACCTATTATGTATATATATATATATTTTTTATGTTTTTAGAAGGTCATACTATTTATGTCAAATCAAATTAACTTATAATAACTTTTAAAAATTTAAAATAAATAAATATTTAAAATAAGTTTATTAAAATCATAATAATCTAACAAAATAAACAAATTAATAACAAAAATTACATCATAAAAGGGGTAAATTTTGTCGCATACCTTAAACAGAACGAATAAATTATTTAAGTAAATTATATTATTGAAATAACATTAATAATAAAAGTTAAAATATAAAAGTAAGAAGTATTAGGAAAAGATAATAATTTCCAAATGCCAATTTTATACTGGCATTGGCCATTTACTAATATAAAACAAAAAGTAATTAGAGGGGAAAGTATTGTATGCACAACATGCCATTATAAAATCACACCAGGAACACTTGTTGGATCTTTAGTGTCTAGAGGCTATTGACTTTTTCTCAATCAAAACAAAATGTAATTAAAGGGGAGACTATTGCCTGTATTGCGGGAGATATTACAAGGACAAGAGGAACGCTTGTCGGAGTTTTAGTGGTTGTGTGGGGGGGTGGGGGGGGGGGGGGGGGGGGGGGGGGGGGGGGGTGGGTGGGGGTGGGTGGGTGTGGTGTTGTTGTTGTGGGCGCCATGACCACAAGCAATGATCTATTAGTGAAAAATTCAATTTTCTGTATCTAATGTTCTTAATATTACTACTTTTGAACTGTTGTTGATTCGGAGGGTGTATAAATAGGCATGACCCAAACTTACAAATTTGATATTGTATGCCATTATAGTTAATTCGTAGTTTTGAAAGACGAAGATAATTTAAACTCAGTTTTTTTTAGCATAAAAAAAGAACGAGTTAGAAAATAGCACTAAATGAAAATTGATTTAAGATTTTTTTAGCACCCCCTCGAACTGTAGTTAGATCGCGTAAGGAGCAATAGTTGATAGAAAATACAGTTCATGGAAATAGTTCATGTTTTCCGTGAACTCTTTTTGTGGACTGCTGTTGATATGCAAACTAATAATAGTTCACAGTACTGCTAAAAATCTAAATTAAAATTTTTTATACTATTTTTCAAACTCAAGCTTTTTTTTTTCTTCTGTGCTTGAATTATCTCATTTAAACTAAAAATGCTTCTAATAATGTAGTAGTAAGTGGTATACTATTTGGCTATTTTCATTTTGTTTGTGATCGATATATTGTTATTTAAACACAGTTAAGTTTATGTTACAAGCCAGGGTAAAATAAATTACCATCCAAAATGCCAAGAAATTGCAGGAATCCACATAAATTACAAAGAGTATGTGGTTTGCTTCGATGCAAAGCAAAGAACCGCAACACATTGTTCTTTTTCTATAAATAATTGTTGTTTACACAAGATTGACGATCGCATATTAAACCAATTAGCAATTGTGATAACATCATAAGACATTTTAATATTGTTTAATTAGCTGTTAGTTGTATAAGAAGACGATGCATCACTATATAAGAAAAAGAGGTCACACTTCACACTGTCAATGTAAGTGTTAAAAGCAGATGAAATCTCGTTATTAATCAATTCTTTTAGATAGAGTAACTCTTCCTCATAGAATTTCCTTTTGCCTAGTACATAAAGGTTGAAAAAGTTTTAGTTACATAAGCCTATCATATCATCTATATGTCTATTCATATTTAAAATCTTTACACTTATATAATCATGATTAGAATAGATTATTATCAATCATAATTAGAATTTGAAACCAGAAATATAACCTCTATATATAGATGTATAAATATATTTTATAGTACATCTGAGATATTGATACACTTAAAAAATAAAAGAGTGATTGCATTCTAAAATTAATTATTGTAATTTATTGTATTTTTATTATATCTGATTACAACTAAACATATTTGATTACAATAAATAAATGTAATTTTATCTATTGAATGTTGTAAATATGATCTAACTCATTTAGTTGTAATAATATATAATAAATTGCAATCAGTAATTTTAGAATGCAATTACTTTTTTTTTTTTTTATCAAGATTACCGATACCCCAGATGTGTCCAAGGAGACACTATATATATATATATATATATATATATATATAAGCAAGCATGAGTACTTACCCAAAAATTTTCCGCTTTGATCAATTACAATTAATTGCATGAAAAATTCATGAGACCACCAACTACGACATCAACATAATTTTGTCTCTCATGTCCTAATCTTGCATGGCTTTCTGCTTTAAGTTCCACTTCATAATAATAACAATAATAAACAATAACAATAACAATACTAAATCATGATCAAGGACACTCTTTCAACCAATCTTATTATATTCTACACCTATGATGATTATATTACTTATAACCAAAAAGTTTTCTGTCAGTCAATCTTCATGGGCTAATCTTTCCAACCCAACAAAAGCCTAAAATTTTCGCATCTTCTCACGCTAATTTTGTTTGCTTCCAAAGAGCCAAGAGCAAAGTTTCTTTTTCATCTCCCATCAGCTAAATCTTTTTCTCTTTATTTTTAAAAAAGAAAAGATCACTAGCTATATGCCCTAGGTGACAAACCCTATAAAATTGTGTACTTAAAAGCCTATGCGCTTGACCAAAAAGCCTTGAATTATTGAATAGAGGTATCCAAAATCATCACTCATTCAAAAAGTTTTGGTCAAAGATTCATCTCTCTATTTCCATGCATTTATATAAACCTTTATGTGGAGTCGATAGTCCATTCAGTGCTTTGCGTTACAGCTTTTTGTCTTTGATATTCTTGTCTCATTAACTCTTAATTAATAATTTTGGTTAATGATGATAAAAAGATGATGGAAAAGGCACCTGCATGCTTGCAAAATGTGTAAAGAAAAAGCGTTAGCCTTTTCTAGTGGCATACCCAAAAATCTATATATAAATGAGAACACTTTTATATAATAATTATAACATCAAAAAACTAAGTTATATGAAATCTTTTTTATAATGTTTCCTTTAATTGCTAGAAATACTTTATATGATATAAAAATAATTAAAATATATAATCAGTAGAAAATATATAATTTCACCCCTTACAAGATTGTAAACAAAATTTTTTAAAATAACATTTTTAATACAAATATAAAAAAAAAAAACATAATAATTATGAGTTGATTGTGCACTAACTCTATTTTTTTTTAGTGAGAGAAGTTCAAATTTCATATTGCTTAAAAAAAAAATTAGGGCTATGTTTTCTTTGTGATGACAGTTGTTATTCAGATTGTAAATAAATGTATGTAATTAAACTACATATATTAATTATTAAAGTTATTAATCAAGCTACATTTGTAGTCTTGTATCTAATAAATATATGTGATTTATAATAAAGTAAAGTAAAATAAAAATAAAAGATAAAAACAATTATAATTTATATGAGTATTTTTATTTATGAATTTATCATATAAAATAATTTATGTAAAAGAAAGATAATTTATACCAATAATCTTGAGCAAACCAAGACTTATTAAGATTAAATAACATTATATGTTTCAATCTCTAGTTTATGTAAACATGATATAGTTTATGATAAAAAATAATTTGAAATGAGTATAATCATTTGTGAAGTCAAAATATTTCAAATTTGAAAATCAGTTTATAATAATAGAGAGAAAAAAAAGAGAGAGAAAAAAAGACAAACTGTTTTGATAGGAAAACTGATTGAATCATAATGGGAAAAACAAATTGAGAAAATGTAACATATTTTGATAGGTAAGAAATTGAACCATGGTGGATGGAACACACACACATTTATGGGACAAAGAAACGATAGGTAAGAAATGGAACCATGATGGATAGAACACGCACATATTAATGGGACAAAGCAACGACTATGAGTGAAAAAATAAATAAATGAACTGCATTAATGGGGCAAGCGCAACCACAAAAGCCATTCTATGTTAGTGCTTGTATTTGACATTTTATTAGTATAATATAATATATTGAATGCCTAAAAGGAGAAAAAGCAAAACCTTTTTGGGTGGGGCAAGGAATCGAACTCGGGTGGCATCGAGAGAAAAAAGCATGCACTACCTTTAGAGCCATACTATACTTCTGAGAGCATGTGACATCGATTTCATATTTAAACAATGAATGACTAGTAGAGTAAACTTAATTGATTTTTAAAAAGTTTAAGGGAGACACACACAATGGTGGGTCTACCTCTGCCCTTTCCGTCAAAATTATCATTATTTGTCATGAGAGTTTAATTCCCAACCATACATATGTATTAAATAAATAGCAAATGATATATATATATTTTTTTTTCAGAAGAAGAAAAGATATCAAAGAAAATAAAAGAAAATAAACGGTTCATTAAGGCAGCACTAGACAATCTGTGATGAGAGGACCAAAGCTATGGAGGTCTTTATAAAAGAAAAAAAAAAGAACAAAGGCGTTGTCTTTTTAATGATTAAAATGTACTAATAAATTGACAATAATTATGAGAACTAGATCAATTCATATCCATTATATTGCCTTTTGAACTCATAGACAGGTTCAAATTCATGTATAAAATGCAAGGGTCTTGTAATATGAAAATGTAGGAATTTCAAACATTACCCATATTTCAAAAGCAAAATTCGCTTTTAGCCCTTCCCACAAAAAATTATGTTTTCAACCCCTCAAAAAATTAATTGCACTATATACCCAAGTTTACGAAATTGCCCCTTTCACAAATTTACTCATGTACCCTTATCATTTAGCATAAAAAAAAAAAAAATCAAAATGAACAATTATGAAAATATTCCTTACCTATATAAAGCCCATTGAAACCCGATTAACCACCCATTCACCATTTTCAACCCATTGTTTCATGGATCGCTTGGCCATTTGACCACTTGATTGTTTGTTGACCGTTCATCGACCAACTGTTTGTTAACCACTGTCGACATCAAACAAAGCCGCTATTCTCCTCCATTCAAACGGTACACATGCCTTTCGCTATTTCTTTTATTTTTTGTATATATATATATATATATATTTAGTTTTGGTGATTGGGTTTTGATAAATAGTGTTAATTTTGGTTGATAATGTGATTTAGGTTTAAAAAGTGATGTTTTGTTGTGAGATTTCAGTGTGAAAGATGACTGTTTGTCATCTTCATCAGCAACCGAACTTAATTGGCCTCGTTAAACTCGATTTCGTGAAGCAACTAGCATTAATAAGGCCATTAATCATGGTTTTTATGGTGACCAGTTTATGTGGTGAAGAAGCTACTATAGAAATTGGGTTTAATGGCCTAATTAATCTATGTTGCTTCACGAAATTGAGTTTAATGGTCACTAATAGTCATCTTCTATATTGAAATCGGGTTTAATTAAACTGAGTTTAGTGGTCTCATTAAACCCGGTTGCTTCAGTAAACCGATTTTAAAGAAGCAATTAAACTCGGTCGCTGATGAAGAAGACGAACGGTTATATTTTTCGTCAACAACCGGGTTTAATGGCCTCATTAAACTCGATTTGGTGAAGCAACTATGTTTAATGAGGCCATTAAACCTGATTTTTTATATAGGCATCGTTTTCTATTTTACGTGCATTTAGCCCTAATACATTTGCTTTTTTTTCCTTTCTATAAATGGATGATCAATTGCGAGAATTCAATTATAGGCATCGTTCACAGTTAGTCCTCGAGAGATTGCGGGTGAATGCATATAACGCCTCCACCACCTTAATGATCTAGTTAATGCTTTGATCCGGTATGAGGTGAGGGAAGGTTCCCAAAGGGCTTATTAGTACACTTTTTATATGTGTTGCTTCAAAGATACTATATAACTGTGAATTTGATTTTAGATATTCTTGCTAGAGAGGTGGTTTTTCCTGGTACCCGGAATGATGAGATGTGACTTGAAATTAGGAGTTCTGTATATAGATTTGGAAAGCAGGAGTTCTTACTAGTGATAAGGCTTTGGTTAGGGCAAATCGACCCAAATCGCATTAGGGTGCAGAATGTTTACTCGAATAAGCTAATGACTAGACTTTTCAATATGAGATCGCCGACAATTGTGCAAATAATCAGTTTCCTTGATGTATAGAAGTGTCTAGATCCAGATGACGTCTTGAAGCTAGCTTATGTTGTCATCGTCAACCATCTGTTGATTGAGTGCAATGAGTGGGCACCGGTGCATGACTATTTATGGTACATGATAGAGGATTTTATAGGGTTTCAGTCGTTCCCTTGGAGAACATTTTCCTGTAGTATCTCTCCACAGCCTCTATATGGTGATTAGTGAGCTTGAGGGAAAGAGGGGAAGTGGTAGGAACATTTATGGCTTTATTTAGGTGTTTTAAGTACAACACTTAGTATATTCTCTTTATTTAATATGATAATTGTTTAGATTTTTTTATATATTCTAACTCTATGTTTGTTTCTTTTTTTTTTTTTTAATCCTTTTTGTACCATTCTACTATCCTTGTATATAATACAATATGTATAGATATATATATATATATATATATTTTGTAGGTACCAGGATCGAGGAGCACCCTTAATGTAAACCCTCTATTTTTATATTATACGGGTTTCTTAGGAATAGTCCCTAAGTATTGATTAGAGACCCTAAATGGTTTATGAAAAGACTTAAGGTCATAGAGAACCTATAGGGATTGATTTAAATTCAACTGAAGATTAAATGGGGAGTTAAAATAACAAATGAAATCGAAAAATTTTTAAGGTAAAAAAGGACTAAATTGAAGATAAAATTTAAAATTGTGGTCATAGTAATATTAAACTAAAAGCTAAGGGAGGAGAATGAAATTTTCTTAGGGCGAAACTGGAATTATTGAGATTTGTTGGGGAGGAAATTAGAAGCCAAAAATATGGTTGTTGACTTTCAAGTCAAAATAGAAAATAAAGAGAGGAAGTCAGTTGCGAAATCGCGAAGAAGAAGAAGAAAGAAAGAAAAAAATAGAGGAAGAAGAAGTCATCGTCGACCGCCATCACCGTTGATTAGACTTGCTGCCGTGCCATCCAACTGTCGAGCTCAAGTTGAAGCGAAGCTGAACTCGCCGCAAACCAGAACTGGAACCGAGCTGAATCGCCGAGCAAATCAGACCCGATCGGCACTGAAGAAGAAGACGACGACGAGCTGCTGTCCGGTCACCTGTAGATCCGCACGCGAAACCCAGTTGATTCACTCCCTTTCAGCTGTAACCGAGCTTGTTTTCAGCTCGAAACCGCCACTCAAACCAGACTCGAGTGCAGCTGAAATCGAACCAGAAAAGGAAGTGATTGACCGGAGAAGAAGAATGGAAGTTCGGTCGGAAGAGAGAAGCCGTGTTGAGGAGAAGAAAAAGGAAGAAAATCATTCCAAACCCAACCTAGATCTGTCAACAAAATTAGTTCAAAACCACCCTAAAGTGAAGTTAACTCGAAGAGAAAGTAGGGGTGAGTTGTTTAAAGTTTTAAGTTGGTGATTATATTGATTTAAAATGGATTTATTCCAATTTTTTTGTTGGTTAGTTTTGATTAAATATGAGTTGAAAAATAAATGGATTTAAGCATATTGGAAGTTTAGAAAACTAAGAAAATACCAAAGATTTAGAGAGAAACCAAAACGTGCTCTAAACTAGTTTGAAGGGTAATTTTGTAAATTAGCCCATATGACGTTCGTTGAGAGTTTGGATGACCCTAATGAGTTTAATTAGGCATATTGGGATTAATAAAAGTCGAAGATTAAATTAAGGAACAAAAAAATGGAGAGTTACACCTAAAAAGGGTCACTTAGGGGCGATTATGTAATTTTTATTATTTCAAGTTTTCAGAAGTTGACGCAAACGTAAATTTACGTATATATGTGTTGTGTAGGTGAAGAGCATCCGACCGGATCATGAGAGAGTTTTTGAAGCTCACCCGAATTAAGCCCAAGCTTAAGGTGAATGCACTTTCAAAGAGTTTTCTAAAGTGATTTTATGCTTTTGCATTGATAAGCTAGATTTTATGTTTTTGCATGTATAAGTTCTTGTATTTAAATGCATATATTGTATTTGTAAGTGAACGAATTAAAGCTTTCAAGTTAAAGCTTTTGTGCTTGTGCACCAAGTATAAAGATTTGTAAGGCCATAAGTACCCACTAGTTTATCGAGTTCAGACCCGTACGATATATCCCACTTAGTAAGGCAAGGGTTGGGGAAAACGACTGATTAACTGTGTGGTTAGAGTTATGAGTGAGTGTGTCGACCCCTACTTTGTGGGATATGGTCTCGCACTATGGTTAGCGATGCAGAATTCCGCACGTAGTTGCTGAGAGGTCTCAGAGAGTTGGTTATGGTGGATGTCAGATACATCGCCTTATAACCTACCACACTTGCGGCTTTAGCTAAGTCGCCGTGTGGTCAAGAGATTAGGGTTACGAATGATGCTTTTATAAAGTTCAGTTATTTTAAGTATATTCAGATTTATACTTTACAAGTTTATTATAAGTTGTTTATATTAATGCTATGCAATTGAATGAGATTTATACTTTAAATGTTTTTAAGAAATAGAAACTTTTATTAAAGTTTTCTAAGGAGGAAGTTTTCGGAAAGTAAAGTTAAGTTTATAAATTATTGCACTCACTGAGCTTTATAGCTCACTCTTCAAATTGTTTATAAAAACCTCCTCAGGTGTTTGTGTGGGTGAAGACTAGTGAAGCCTCCCTCCTCCATATTCAAGTGGGCGCAAGTATTGGCAATTGCTTCTTGAAGAATGTAATATGCATATTTTGTGTCTTTTGTATTTTGCATATATTTGTACATTTTGTATAAAAAGAGTTATACCTTTAGAGTTGTGTGAAAGTGCATCATTTTGTGCTTGTAAAATCAAGCTTACTAGATTTAAAAGTACATGTTTATATCTTGTATTTGAAGGTTTCAAATTTTTGTGTTTATGTTGATAAACTAGATTGTGAGAAGTTGGGTTGGATTGTGATTATAGTTTGAAGTGTCCAAATTGCTTTCAGGTTTTTGGTTTATCCAAATTGCAGCCGTTATACTGCCAGTTTTAAGTTTTAAAAATGATCAAATGAATAGTATCAACCCAACCCAAACCATTTCAACTTTAAGGTTTAAAAGATTAAGTTTCCGCTAAAGTTAAGTTTCAAATTAAGAGGGTTCGCTTCTCGAATGCTTTTTTCTCATCAAGATGGGCTTAGAGGGATTCGTTGGGGTGCCCGGACGTACGATTCGGATAGGAGCCTAGTGGCGGTTCGGATTGGGGCGTCTCACTTAAGCCCACCGACACTGAGAAAGACACTTTATTAGGAGGTCTTTCAACCCTCTACATTCGATTGGAGTTGAAGTCCATCGGAAGGGTGACAAAGAGGGTTATGAGCTTGAGGGCGGTGATGAGCTAGAAGGGAATGAGTAGGAAAAGAGGAGTGAGAAGATGAAGTTGACCTAAAGAGTAGGATCATAAGATGGAGGAGGTTCGACTGAACAAACCTCGATACCAGGCATCAGTCTAACACCCTAAAATTCTTATAAAGATATAGTGTGCTGCCCAATGAAAGCTGGGGTCGATTTGAAGTACCTTCATCAACCATGCACGTAGAGAAGAGGTCAAAAAAGACGGTTTTATCTTCTGTATAAATTTCATATTATTATTTATTTTATTTTATTTTTACAGTGAATATCCATTTTATTAGATAGAAAAGTTATGAACATGTTGTGTAGTAGTACGAAGTTGGAATAGAGACCTGAGTCTATAAACAGTGATGGATGAAGTGTAATTTTTTAAATGCAAGTTCTATTTCCTAGATAGTTATAAATAGGGAGACTTTGTCAACTACTTTTGCAAAATTGTAGTATGAAGTATAATAATTTGTTTGTAATTGTTTTTTCAATTATTTTTTTTTCAAAAGCCTTAGATAGCTACTATCTTGATCCTATTGAGTCTCCAAAAATAAGTGGCTGACATTCATGGAATTGTTGAGGAGACAAGATAGGAAATTAAGTAGGTTAGAGAGGAGATAGGTAAGGCTAATAGCTCACTAGGATTCAAAGTGGTCTCTCGTTGATGGATATGATCCAAAGGACTGATGATGATGATAATAAGAGGATCGATACGAATGATGATATTCGTGGCCCACCATCGCTTTCTCAAGGTGATGATTATGATTATGATAAGCTTGGAGATGATAGAGTTGTTCTGGACCCACCATTGTAGTTTGGAAATGATAGCCTCGATTATGCCGGTGCAGAGGATTGGACATCTACTGCAAGGATTCAATTTTGTGTTTTAGTCTTACATATCACATATCATACTAAATGTTTAATTTTAATCAATTGATTTTCTTAAAATTGTAGAGGAACAAAATCATTAAATAGGCCTAGATGAACAAGGAAGCCATTGACAGTTCGTCGGATGCTATTCACGAATCCTTGACCCTAGGAAAAGAAAAGAAGGAGGAATAGGAGAAAATGGCAAAGGAAGTAAAGGTTACTCAGGAGCAATCGAGAAAGTGATAAAGAATGTAGTAGTTATTTATTCTTCTATGGAAAAAGTGGCAGACGAAGTGGTAGAGAATGTAGAAGTGTAGGAGTAACTAGTAATGGACCATGTTCTGTAGGGCTACATTGTGTACAAACAATCCAATGTGGAGCTTCGGTAAGATCAAATAAATATTATCCTTTTTATTATGATTACTAATATAATTTCTTATCATTTTTATTAAAGATTGAAGAAAATGTGTGCTTGTTAGAGAGCTTGAATGAAGACTCTCTTGTTAGGATGTTTGAAGAAGTGTGAATCAAAGCTTGAATAAAAAAGAAGCTTGAATGGAGAAGAAGAAAAGCACAGGAAGAAAAAGGTTATTTTGGTAATTTCGATTAAGTGCAAGAGGGTCTTTTCAAAGTCATTTTTACTTAAGGGTATTTTGATAAACTTGGGTATAGGATAAACTAGTTTGTTTAAAGGGTTAAAAACAAATTTTTCTTATGAATTGAGTAAAATTGATTATTTTTTTGTCTTTTTATTTTTGGGTGGTGTTGAAATTATCACTAGGAAAATTCCTAATTTGTTTGTTCGACAAAGTTGGTTATCTGCATGGATCATTAATTATTTCGATTACACCTTGTAGTGAAATTTCTTAGAGGGCCACACCACACGTTCTTAAGAATGGTATTCCCAACTGAACTTGGTGGCACAAATTTGCCCAATATTACAAGATATATATATATATATATATATGTGTGTGTGTGTGTGTGTGTGTGTGTGTGTGTGAGTAAATTACAATTTAGCTACCCAGTTAAAACTATAATTCAAGCGGAGTAACTGTTTTGATTTTATTGCAATTGATCCTCCTACCGTTAACACTTTTCCGTTACATTTGATAGTAAACAGTGTCAAGTGACGAAAAGACCAAAATGTCCTTTGTGATTAAAATTGACCTAATTGATTGAAAAAAGATAAAAAAGTAACAAATAAATTAAAAACTAAAAAAATAAATAAAATAGAAAAATTAAATAAGAAATTTTTTCAACATATCTCCACCATCCATTTTAAAGATGGATGGAAGAGATTAATGTGAAAAAAAAAAGAAATATAAAAAAATAATTTCTAAATAAACACATGCATCAACTTCATCAACCCGAAAAATCTCCAACCAGAAAATCTTCAACACATTTAGCATCTTCATCAACTGAAAATCAAGACATATTGGAACAAACACCTAGGATTTCTTTTAGCTTCATTTTCATTATCAGCAATTGGTTTTGTCATGACCTTGTATGGTACTTTTTTTACTGAAAGGAATTTGGGATTGACTAACTGTAACAAAGATTGTCTTCTCTTTTACCCAGTTGATTGTTGCATACATTAATATGGCTACGAAATTTTACGTTTCAAGATCAATTGCAATTATAAAGCACTAACTTTTCCACTTGCATTTGTTGTAGTTGTTCTTGTCTATGCCTTTAAATCTAAGAACCCAAATGAAATAAAAAACACAAAAATCCCCTTAAAACACAAATTAAAAAAAAAAAATCCCTAAGAAAATCCCCAAAAATACAAAAATCCCCAAGAACCCAGATGAAGAAAATCTTCAATCTTCATCTAGAACCTAGATAAACCTTTATTTGGGTTCAAACCTGGATGAAGAGGATGGCAGCTGGATGTAGAAACCCAGAGGACGATGACCGATTTGCAAGAACCAACATCTCATTTGTCGAGGACCAACATCAAACACACATCACACCCATCCACATCCACCCAGAACATCATCTTTCCTCTCCATCACACCCACCTACTCACTTCCACCACCACCACCACAAACCGGGTTTGATGACAAAAAGAAAAAGAAGAGTGAAGCCACGCCAGAGTTGCAGAGGTAAGCGACGCCGGATTTGAAAAGGAAAGCAGCGTCGTTTGGGCTAGGATTCGACCCACACCGAAATCGGCAATTTTGACAACATTGGTTGGTGTCGCCGGTACCGTTACCGCTGCTGATGTAGTTTAGTTGCTCCAGCTCGGCGAAGTGGATGGGTCGGTGAGGCTACACATATTGAAGGAAGCAAGTGAGTTTTTATGGGTGAGTGGAGAGAATGAAGTTTTTGTGGGTGACGCTTGCAATTGGAGTTTTTGTGAGAGAATTGGGTCGGTGTTTGCTAACGAAGAAGAAGAATTAAAATTTTTATTTTGCATTTTTCAGTTTTTTAAAAGACAATGTCAAAAGATAATTTTATCTCTCAATCAGTTAACTTTAACGGAGATCCACTAACGACGTGGGTGGGGGGTTAATTGCAATAAAATCGAAACAGTTGCTTCGTTTGAATTACAGTTTGAATGGAGTACTAAATTGTAATTTGTTTTATACATATATATGCACACTCACACCATTGTGATATCAACTATATAACAACACTTATGTATACAACATGATTCTGCTTGGTTTCATTTTGGTTCGTAAAAGTTTTGATCTTTAGATATTTTTTCACTTGAAATACATCAATCATTTTAATTTATGTATCTTAGGAATATTGTATCTTATAGTTTAATTACTAGATATAGATCAAATAAATTATAGTAATCGATCTTAATTAAATGTCCTTTTTGGACAAAGGATGGTACTCACACGGGCCAAAGCATTAAAGTAGGGAAAGATAGGTGTAGTGACATTAAATTGTCAACATTATATTGGTTATATATGCCATTTAATTTGATGGAAAATTAAAATATTGTTTTAAAAAATACATTAAAAAAAAAAGTATGAAGATTCCAAATCTTTCATGAATCTGTAGCTTAAGCAACGACATAGTAGTAAATAACGTTGTCCACCCACTTTCTCACTGTCCAAGCTGCCAACGGCATAGTAATAAATAACGTTGTCCACCCATTTCCTCACCCGCTACTTGGACAAAATGTCCACTAGATTATGCAATAATATATATACTAAAAGTGCTTTTCCAAATAATACAATAGATAAAGATCTCTAGTAATTTAATTATCAATTCTCCTCCCATACTCAAAACCTTGGCCAATAGCTTGAGTAGTTTGTGGGTAATCCCGAAAATGAAAATTACAAGCACTTTTATTTTTCTAACTTTAAATTCTTATTGCTAAACACTTTGTGAGGCCAAGTGTCTCACTCTTTCTTTGTGATTTAGACCTAATTAATATATTAATTGTAATGATCGAACTCTCTAATCATGATGTAAATGCAGAAGTTTAACAGTAATTTGGAAGTGTCTTATTTATTTATTTTTTTGTTCTACATATCTAGCAAACAACAGACTTATGTATCATAATTATTTAATTGATATTAGATAGGAGAATTTAAGTTCCCTGAATTTTTTTATCATCACAATTGGAAAACAAATATATGGTTTTAGAATTAGGTAAAAATTTAAACTCAAAAAAGATTTATTTTTTACTAAATCTCTGTTGTCATCGGAGTTATAACTAATTCTGATATTATATGGTTGTTTCTTTTTTTAAATGATAAAATATGGTTGGTTTTTTTTTTAATATATATTTGACCAAATTTTGAGACAATGAGTAACCACTTTTTATTAAAATAAAAAATAAAGAAATAAGCAAATTATGTAAAGCAATATTTTAAGAAACACTAAACAGGTTTGTTTCTTCTTAAGAAAACAGTTTTTTTTTTCCCCTTATTATAATGAAAAATCACTTTCATTATTTATTTATTTTTGACTAAAATATTCACAAATGCTCATTGAGTCGTGTACGTGATGATGAGACCAATATGCAAGACAAAAGATTTTAATGAATTAAAATGTAAGTGGAATACACGATTATCAACATTATATCACTTATCATATAATTAAAAGTTTAAAACAGCTTTGGTATCATTATCAACATCATCGTCATAATCATAAAGAAGAGAAAGAAGTGAATTCATAGTGGGCTAAATGGTTTATCCATTAGGGCCATCTTTGCACCAATATTGATTGAATAGTAAGTGCTATACGTAAAAGTGGTGTTGAACTAAGCAAGCAAAAAACATATCTATGCAAGTTCAATTTGTGATATGCGGCAACTCATCATGAATTTCTACACGTCCAAGCCTGCCAAATCATTAATTTGTTGTGATCTCATCTCCCACCATTGAATATAGCTCTTCTTCCTTTATTCATTATTGGCTACCATACTATGTGAATCCAGTCAAAATGAGCCACATTAAGAAGTTTTCTAGACGTAATTTCCACTAATGACAAAAGCCATTCTCTAAAGTTGATAAGTCGTGGTTGCACTTAACTAGGTTTTTCACTTATACACAACACTAAATATGCTTATGACACATAGTTTTCATTATATATAAATGTGTAAAGTCAAAATCTATTCTCATACTAATAGGATAAGGTTGTCTATCAATAATAACATTTGGATATTTTTAAATAATCATCCTTACAATTAACCTAATGGTTATTATTGATGGATAATCTTACACAATCAGTAAAGTAGTTAAATCCTTGTTGGGTATCTGTATTTCATGTGTCTTTATTTTGCCAATTTTTAACTTTTGCTTAATTATTAATATAAAATATAAAAATTTACTTATACGACTTACATTTTTAGATTATTTTCCCCAACGAATTAGTTGTGTTATCATTAACAACTTTTTCAACCTGACAACACCGATTAAGAAACCCCATTTAAGTGTGTGTATGTATATGTATATACATATATATATTTATATATTTTTCAACTTAATCATGAACAATTTCAATGAATTTTTTTTATTCAACTCTTCATTCATTGCAGAAAAGAAAGGGATGCTGGGGTGTAGTGCAGTTAAGCAGTGAAACAGCCTGCGGATACCCAGTTTTCGAAACTGTTATAAGGACTCTTTTAAATTGATATTGTTTGTTTGTTTGTGGTTTTTTATTTTTTTGTTTTTTTTTTCGGCTTTGAATCAAATTGATTTTGTTGAAGACAAAGTGTGTAGCGGTATATTTGGAAGAATGATAAATCGAAGAAAAGGGGTTCTTTATAAGGATCCTGGGGTTGACACCAACACTCAGTTGTAAATTTCTAAGGCCCATTAATGAAGCCCACATTAAGTTTTAACCACAAAAAAGGCCACATTAAGTGCTTTTTTTTTTTTTTGAAACGCCCACGTTAGGTTCCGACTACTTTAAAAAGACAGTAATGCTACAAAACTCCAAAAATTAATTAAATAATTGACTCAAATCATATGTTTAGTGATTTTTAACTTAAAAAAATAACTCAAAACAATCCAAATAATATGGTAAGTGATTTGTCCAAAGGATGATAAGATACACGACAAGAATAAATCACTTGCCACATTTGGAGGTAACTTTTGAACTAAATTTCTGGTTTATATGAATATTTTAACATCAAATTTAGAAATTCGGGCAGTTAACCTCATTGAACAGATCCGGGTTTTACATGAAATTAGTTGTCAAATGTCAACTGTTAAATGTGCATTTAGCAACTAAAATTTAACTATATATTCTAATATGAGAATTCAAAAGATCTTTTTTGAAGTAGCAGTATATACTAGCATGTTTTATGGTAGTCACTGAACTGATATTTTGAGTTTCAATATCATCTAGTATTAGAATGGGACAAAAATGCCCTTGATATAAAAGTCACTTTTTAGTTACTTTTATAGGCAGAGCAATAATAATAAAGAGAAAAAGAGAGAGAGAGAGAGAGAGAGAGAGAGAGAAGAGGAAGACAACTGTCGATGAGTAATGGTGATGATGACAACAACCACCACCACAATAATGATGGTGGCGATGACGATAGTGTACTCACTTTTTAGGGTGACTTTTATAAGCATCGAAATCAGTAGAGAGAGCAAAAGAGAGAGAAGGAGAAGGAGAAGACAAAGATTGATGAGCAATGACAATGATGACGACGGTACATGACTGTGACGGTCGAAGAGGATCACAAATAATCAATCCTAATATTTTTATGTTATTAAGTTTGATTTAAATTTCTCATTCTAATGGTTGTTGGTTGTGAATTTATTAATTTGAAAGATAACTTTATGTAATTATGTTTGGATTTAGGGTTTAAATAAGATTCTTGGATGGTTTATGAGAATTACTTTTGTCGAAAAAGGAAACAAACAAAATTGGGGGTCTAGGTTTGTTGAGAGTGGCAAATTTAGGGGCTTGGGTTTATGGGTTTGTTGAAAAAAAAATGAAATAAGTACCAATTTCCATCCATTCGGTACATACTTTCAATAATCCGGTACCTATTTTCGAAAGTGGAAAAAAAAAAAAATCAAAAAAATGAAATCGGCAAAAAATTCCATAAATCAGTACCAGTATGCACATGCAAATTGGTACCAATCTCCACAATCCGGTAGAAATCTCCACAAATCGATACCAATTTCCAGAAATTGGTACTAATGTCCAATAAAGTGGTACCTATTTCTAATAATTGGTTTCCTATTTTATAAAGCCAATCTCCTCAAATCAGTACCAATCTCCAACAATTCGGTTCCTATTTCCTAAAGTGGGGAAACAAATTTAAGTGGAAAAAAAAAATTGATATTACTAACTTAAACTAAAAAATACAACGGCTGAAAGCCAAAATGATCCCCAAAACGAATTAAAATGACAAAAAATTGATACCAAGCCAAATGGAAGAAAAAAAAAAAATCCAAGAAATAAAATGGGGGGAGCATGTTTAAGGTTGGAATTCCAGCGGCATTCGTGTATATTGGTTGTGCACACACGCCTTTTGTCGGCGAGAATGGACCATGTTAATTAATTTAATCAAATCTAATATTGCACCAAACATATTATAGTCATTAATTTAGCTGTAAGTAGGGCGTTTTTTATTTTAACGCCCTCCGCCATGTCCATATGATCTGCCCAATGATAGTTTGTCCCAAGTTGCAGTGATCGTCCGCTACTCCGAAACTATTGTTCCTTAGTTCTTGTATTACTGCCTCTTTTATGGCTTTCAGCCATATTTCCTAAAATTTGATTCACTGCATTTTGAGCATTTAATTGCTCAATTTGACTCTCATGTGTTCTGAGGATGGTTTCAACCTCTAACCAATAGATTGAGGCTTTCTGGTGGGTAATCAATGACACAACATTGTTGTAATCATGATCAAACCCATCCAAAATTGTACTTATTAGTTGGATTGGATGTCCAGTTACCTTTTGATTTGCCATGCTTTGCTTTGTGAAGATTGTTTCGAGTTTAAGCCACACTTATGAGATGTGGTTAAATCTACAACTTTGGCAATGATAAACTGTCCCGGTGCTCAATAGCCATCCTAGTAGAAGTTGATCATGTACAACCTAATGTTGAAAAACTAGATTTTGTCTAGGCAGTATGTGAATTGTTGTAATCGATAGATATTACGGTGGGCAACGAATGGTTCCTAAAAGATATCCATCCAGCTTATAACCTCTAATAACAAGAACATATCCATCTAGAAGATTTCCACTGTAGATGATTGTTTCGGTGAAGTTTTATTACTAAGGAATGACTCAATTTTCCCCTAAAAGGAGGAAAAGAGTCGGTTGTGGCAATGATAAAGCTGGAAGGGGACCTTGTTGTGTAAAGATTTAGTGGAGATGATGGTTGCAACAATAGCTGTTGTGTGTATAGCCGAAGCGATAGAAAAGCTAACAAATCCTACAGTATCAGACACTATAATTGAAGTGGTCAACATTTTGATGAAGGCTAAAAAAACCGTTAACTTTAAGACCGGCTTTGATGCCAAGATACAATTTTGAGAGTTCAGTAAATTTGTGAAACCAAGTGGTGCTAATTAGATTTTCGTTACATTTAAATTATGCATATGTTAAGATGATACTTTTATGCTGATAATATTAGTTAGTTTTTAGTTTTGAATTCAAATAAAGATAGATATTAGATTCAAAATAGGATTAGATTGAATTTAAATCTATCTTGTTGTTTATTAGTTTTTATTTTGAATTATTGTTCATCTATTGAAATGCTTGTACAAATTTAAGATTTAGTTAATAAATGTTGTTGTTTTGATAATAAGAAATGTGTTAGTATTTACTAGTATTTGGGAGATCGTGGTTTCCCTCGAAGTAGACCGGATTTTATTTTTTGTGTTATTGAAATGTGCCCGTAAGAGTACAATACAATTTTGTATATAGTAAACTGCTTTAAATTAAAAAAAAAAAAATGGGAAACAAATTCTATGGGATAGGATAATAAAATAAAGGGAGGAGTTACTGCCTCCCATAAAAGTGATCTAAATACTTATTTTTCTAGAAATATTTATAAGACAAAATTATTTTGGGTTTAACTATCTCATCCAATCATTAATATTACTCATAAATTGTAACACTTGGATTGATTTCAAAAACTACTATTACAACTAATTCAAGAGCTATAATTTATGAGTAATGTTAGTAGTTGGGTAAGGTAATTAAACCTAATTTTTTAAAATAAAATTACAAAGAATGACAAACACATATTAGTTAAACAATTTATTTACTTTAAAACTTGAAACAATTTTCCTTTTCTAATTATAAGTTAACAAAACAAATAAAAATCCATTAATAATTCTAAAACAAAATCTACAAACATAAAAAATTATGAATCTTAGATATATCAAATGATTATTTATATTTTTTAAAATGTAAAACACTATTTTTAAATTTTATTTTTTTATTCAACTAAACAATAAAGATTGATTAAAATACAAAATACAATGTCACTTAATGAAAATTTTGGTAGCTTTAATCTTCAAGTATGGCTTCTTCTTCTTTTTGATAAAGTCTAAAATTAGGGTTAGGGATAAAAGTTTATGTTTAAGAGAAATAAGAAAAGAATTAACAAAAATAGAAATTTTGTTTTAAATAAATATAATTAATGATGGTTAAACAACATAAATTTTGTTTTAAGCATGGTTTTTGCTTTAGGGTGACTACTTATATGCTTTATTTATTCTTTGCATTGGCATCAATTCTTCAATCTATCATGATATATATGTATTCAAGAAGCAAGCTTTTTTGGTATAAACAAGTGTCCAGTTTTTAAGTGTTCTTTTATTTTAGAAATCTATCTATTTTTTTATGCATGAAAAAAAAAAAAAGGTTAATACATGCATTCAGAAAGATTTGTATTGTTATCAATTTAAACAAAAAATGGTGAGAAATTTATGTATTTTTTTTTTTAAAAAAGCATAATTTTATTTGTATTAAAATTTTAAGTATAAAAATCCTACTAAATCTAGAATTGATTATAATTTATAATTTTGTAGCATTCTAAGTATATAATTTGTATATTTGTAATATTTAAATGATTGATTTTATTAAAAAAAATATATTTTAAAATTGTAACTCAAATATTCAAATTGTTCAAGTAGTAAGGGCTTAAATCTTACTATGTGCAATTTACAAATATACATGGGAAGTGTATTTTTTTCCCTCTCTTATTATGAATGTAAATGTCACATGTTATATAATAAATATTCGGATCATACAAATAATAATTACTCTCGATAGATCTTGCTTACGAAAGAAATGTCTTCCGTAATAGAAGTAAATATCCAACTAGACAAGTAGAGATTGTTCTCTAAAGTCCTGAACTTGACAGATCTTTCACCCCGTTTAATAACTTATCCCTTTATAAGAGAAAATATCCCACTGGATGATTATTCCCGTTGGTCCTCAGCTTGACTTCCCTTTCCCCCTTTTATTGTCGATTTTCAAAAGTAAATAAAAAGTAAAAAATAAAAAAATAAAAAACCTGATCACCTCCAAAACAAATAAGTTAAAATAAATTATTGGATGTGACTTGAAGATACGTTGAGCTGTATTATTGAGAGAGAATGCTTCAAGATTTTTCTCTCGATGGACATCGTCTACAAATTGTCTCATGTCGTGATCTGGAAAGACTATACATTTAAATCACAAAGCTCTGGCTCAAAACTGCAGTTCAGATTTTTGTTCCTACCTTTGTTCAAAGGTCTTAGAATAATTGTGTTAGGTGGTGAATTATTGTCGTATTTCCTGTATATATATTATAAGTGACCACAAATTTTGGCCATTTTCATTCTTCAAAGTAGAATGTGGCTGCTTCCTCAACACTGATCTCAGCATTTTATTATGTTATTAATATCTTTTATGTAAATTTCATGATATCTATTAATTTTTTAAAAATAAATAATTTGATTATTAAATAAAATTAATATTTTAAGACCATGTTTGTTATATGAGATTGAATTGGGATGAGATAAATTCCAATCTTATCTCATATATATTTGTTAATGGCACCATGGGATTGAGTATCTCCAATAGCATCAACCAACAAATTTGTCACACCTCACAATGTGGAACACATTAATTTGTCCCACCAATTTTGTTGTTTACTTCCTCTTTCTTTATTCATTTTTTTTAAAAATTATTTAGATAAAATATTAAAATATATGTTTAAAAATAAATTTAGCTTATTTTATTATAATATTTAAAAATTAACAATTTTTAGTATTAATTTAAAATTTAATATTACTTTTGAAAACTAATTTCAGATAATTAAATTATTTTTAACAATAATTTAAATATTTTTAGAACAATCTAATTTAAAATTTTGTTTTTAAAAATAATTTAAATATTCATTTTATATAAAAATTATACACACATATATATATTTTGCCAAATTTAATTTAATTTGAAATATATAAATTAGTTTTAACATTTTATCATAAATTTAAAATATTTTTATTTTATGGTATTTTATACAATCCCATACTAAACTAAATAAATGATTATATCATTTTTAGTCCAAACCTAAAGTGCATTAAACACATCATACTATTATTTATTCAATATAATCTAATCCAATCCCATAAACATAATCCAATATAATCCCACACAACAAATGTAGCCTTTGTAAGAGCTCAATCCTAGCACTAATGAACATGACCATTTTATGATAGATATTGTATATATTATATTATTGGAACTAAATCACTTTCTTTTTCTCTTCTTTTTTAAAAAAGTTATTTTAAATATAAATTTGATATTTGTAGAGGGAAATGTAACTTAGAATAGATAATCATAATATTTGAGCGTAAGATATTTACTATTTAATATTCATTTGAGATTGCTTCTACTTATAAAATTATTATTAAAAAAGAATATTATTGACTTTTCTTATAAAATAAATGAGTATTTCAAAGTAGAAATAATCCCAAACAAAACCTAAATCAACTCAATCTATTTAAAAAAACTGTGTCTTTAGAAATTATTTATGCAGTCTCTCTACCATTACACACATATTAACGAAAACTTCTAACAACATGAACATGTTTCGGTAAAATTGCACTCTCTTAAAAAAATAATAATAAAAACCTAAAGAACTCCTTATTTCAAGTGTATTATTTGTAATATAATCTCTCATTTGAAATAGAAAAATAACCAAAATCATTCCTTTTGTCATCAAACCACTAATGTGATTGTAACTAACTTTTGGAAGGATGGGAATGCCCTTGTAACATCAGATGAATAGTCAAAATAATAGTAAAATTATAAATTTGAATAAATTTCACGTGCGGAAGCGAAAACATTATGGATACCACCTTGACACTGTGTAGAATATGAAAAAATATTTTATAAGATTTTCTCAAAACTGATGTAGGGAGACAAATCTACGAAATAATGTTTTTTTTTTTTTCTTTTACATTTTTCATTGGTCCTTTTTTTTTTTTTTTACCTTCCCTATTGAGACAGTTTCATGAAAGATTATTTCGTAGATTACATGAATATTGTTAGTGCATACAAGGTATTATGGAGGATTCTGCCAGTAGAAAAAATTATGTAGTGTAGAAGGTGCAATGAATTCAATCAATATTATATATTATGCCACAGTATTAATTTTCATGTTATATTGCATAATATTTTACAATGGTCATGCACAACAAAATTTCTCCATTGGTGGTCCAAAAAGAGGAAGCTTAAGGAACAATCAATATGTGAGACAATTTTAAGTAGAAAATGAATTATCGAATATATGCACTCAAATTAAGAAGGGCATTTGATTGATTTCAACGTGTTTAGACCATTTGCTAAACCGTTCATTCACATAACTAAGTTAATATCTACCCTTTCATTTGATTTAAGATTTTACTTACGAGTTGTGGTGCAAGATATTACCATTTAAAAGGTTTGAGGGCTTATAAGTCTGATGAGTTCTTGGTAGCTGAACCATATAAACTCTTATATAGAAATCATCAACAACTATATAATTAGAATTTAAGAAGAAAAAAACTTAACATGACTTTCAAGTCCAAATACATGCCAAGAAGGAAAAAAATAAAGATAAAGAAAAAAGAAAATATTTTTAATTGAACAATCATTTCTAAAATGACATTAAATTGAATAATGACTTTTGTGCTTCTCCATCAAAAGTAAGTAGGTTAGACATCACCTCAATCTATTTTTTCTAAAATGACATTAAATTGAAAATAACATTTCTGTGTCCAAAAAAACTAAGTAGGTTTCTTTCAAATCAAACGGCCAAAGGACTCACCAAAATTATGAGTGGTGTGCCCAGAAGCCATGCACCTATCCTACAGGATTTTCTCGTTCATAATTCGTTTTCTTTGATTCTGAAATTTTTAGAAATGAGTGTCTTTATGTTGAAAATGACAATTCTCTGTTTAAATTCGTTTGGGTAGTAATATCAGTGTCTTTCTGTTGAAAATGACATTCTGTGTTTAAAGAATTAAGTAGGTTCTTTCAAATCAAACAGCCAAAGCACTCACCAAAATTATGAATATTGTGCCCAGAAGCCATGGGCATAGTTCATAAGTACAATATGTCCGTTAAATTCTCATAAGTTTATCATAGTCTCATGCATTTATTTTTCTGTATTGTCAATAATTTTCATGTGATACTCTTAAAGGACCTAATTATAGAATCAATCTATCAACGGAATAGCAGATAAACTGGTCTATTAGAATTAGATCACGAAATGACCTAATCCTAACCAAATAATAGATAATGAACCAACCAATCTACACAATAGATAAATTGGTTCTCTAGAATTAGAGGATAGAATGACCTAACCGTAGCCTATAAGAAATCACAAACAAGAATACCTAGAAAAGTCAAAAGATAACAAGATACTTGTTTTACAAAGTTGCAAAATTTTATTAATTTCTCCAAAGCTAAAGAATAATAACAATTCTAAATTAATCTCCTATATATAGCTAACAAGTTCTAACTTTCTTAGGAAACATGACTGCCTTAGGACGTAAAATCATAAAACGAAACAATTCTAAATTAACAAAAAGAGATATATTAGTTAAAATAGGAAATAATATAACTAATCCTAATATAAATAAAATATTAATCCTAAATTAAATAAAATAACTAATGCAACTGAAGTCAACCAGCCTACAACCCGCAATTCCAAGGCTCTTGTCACCCCCTAGCTTTTCAAGAATACCCTTGTCCTCAAGGGTAAAATCTGAAAATGTATTGAATATGTAAGAAAATTGAAGATATGTTTAAGCATGTTCTTTGCATCTCTCATTGAACGCAACTGATTCCAACGTCCACGGTTCGTGAAGGCACGCTCCTGCTCTTTTGCCTCGAAAAGTTGTGAAGCTGTTGATACAACTAAATTAGATGAGATACTCAGCATGTTCTCAACTGATGATGTTCTGGCCATTCTTGCATTCGGTGACATAGAGGATGCTCTAGCAAATCTATTCTTTCCCTTAAGAGGACTAAGTCCTTTCAAAGCAAACTCATTAACTTGTATCAGTACTGCCAATTCTTCAGTCAGTGCAGCGCGCGCTTGGCTTTGTTTCTCATATTCAAAATGTACTTCATGTACATTCACTATGACCTTTACCTCCTGATCGAGCCACCGTTGTATGGATTTCTCATTGCTCTACCCATTTATTGGATTTCCGTTCGTAATAACCGTGTGGTTACAAGCAGAAGATTTGCAGGCTTCTAGCAACTCCTTCAACCTCTTGGTGGCCATCGCAGCCTCTTCTATCTTTCTCTGAAGAACCATTTTCTGTCGTTGATTCAAAGCTTGCAACTTATGCCTTTCATACTCATTTCTCCTTCCCTCCTTTCGTAACTACAAGAGCACCTTCTCACGTCCGGCTTTCAACTTTCGAAATTGTTATAATGAGAAAAATAATTTTGGTGAATAATTTCTCTGTCTTCATTCAGTAGCAATACTATATATTTATATATAAGGGAGTCAATTAGACTCTAATCTAATGCCTAAAAATTAGCTCTGACATTTACAATAATAGAAACAAAATAAACAAGAATGGAAACAAAATAATTGGGTCAATGCATAATATTTACTTCCCTATTCTGCTTGTTTGTCTTCAACACTCCCCCTCAAGTTGGAGTGTATGTTAATAACACCCAACTTGGCAAGAAGCACTTCAAATTGTGATGAACTCAATGCCTTAGTAAATAGGTCCGCAATTTGATTGTTGGTCCTCACATGTGTTGTTTTGATCAATCTCTCTTGAATCTTTTCACAAACTAAGTGACAATCAAGTTCGATATGCTTTGTTCGTTCATGAAATACCAGATTTGAGGCAATGTGTAAAGCAGCTTGGTTGTCACAAAACAACATGACAGGCTGAGGATGTTTGATTTCCAAGTCCTTCAAAATATTCTTTAACCAAACAACTTCACAACATGTAGAAGCCATAGACCGATATTCTGCTTTGGCAGTCAATCAAGCCACTGTTGTTTGTTTCTTTGTCTTCCAGGAAATGGGTGATTGTCCAAGAAATAGACAATACCTTATGACTGACCTTCTTGTGTCTCTACAGAGTGCCCAATCCGCATCACAAAAGGCCTTTAATTGGAGCGTGCTCATAGAGGATAGTAGAATATCTTGTCATGGTGTTTTCTTTAAGTATCTAAAGACTATGTGCTGCCTCAAGGTGTGGTATACGTGGTTTTTCCATAAACTGACTTAAAATATGAACAACATAGACTAAATCTGGTCTAGTAATGGTCAAGTAAATCAATCTTCCTACAAGACGCTGATATGATGAAGGATCACTCAAGAGGTCTCCATTGGATTGTGCAAGAACCAAATTTTGTTCCATTGGGTAACTTGCTGGTTTAGCTCCTAAAAATCCAACATCTTCTAGTATCTCCAATGTATATTTCCTTTGAGAAAAGGAAATGTCTTTCGAAGATCTTGCCACTTCTATGTCCAAGAAATATTTGAGTTGACCAAGATCCTTAAGCTTGAATTGTTTTGATAAAAATTGTTTTACATCTTCAATATGTTGTAGACTGTTACCTGCCAAGATCACATCATCAACATGCACAAGAATTGCCGTGAAATTACCTTCATGGGATTGGACGAATAATGAATAGTCCGCCTTTAACTGCTTAAAACCAGGGCCTTTAAGAGCTGAAGAGAGTTTCAAAAACCACTGCCTGAAAGATTGTTTCAAGCCGTATAACGATTTGTTAAGTTTGCACCCTCGAGTCTACCCCTTTTGTTCGAATCCTGGAGGTAATGACATGTACACATCTTCATCAAGATCCCCATGCAAGAATGCATTATTGACGTCAAGTTGGTGAAGATGCCATCCTTGAATGGCAGAAATACTGAGAAGGACACACACGGTAACTAATTTGGCAACTGGGGTGAAAATCTCTTGATAATTGAGTCCTTCAATTTGATTATATCCCTTGGCAATCAAATGAGCCTTGTACCGCTCGACGGTTCCATCAGAGTTGAGCTTCACTTTGTATACCCATTTACATCCTATAGGTTTCTTACCAGGTGGAATAGGCATAAGTGTCCATGTATGGTTTGCTTGCAGTGCTTGAATTTCATCATGCATGGCTATATGCCATTTAGGATCCTTCATTGTCTGCTCAAAGCTAGTTGGTTCTTTGATAATAGTTAATGATGTGGTAAAAGCTTTATGAGGAATAGATAGCTTATCATAAGAAATGACTTGAGAGAGGTGATATGGTGTACCTAATGTGGAAACCACGCTAGAGGCAGATGATGGTTCAGGCCTTGATGGAAGGGGAGCTTCCACATGAAAATTTTGAAGAAAGGTAGGGCGTTTGGTTGGTCTAGTAGAGCGACGATGCACCAGAGGAAGATTTGGACTAAGAGGTGGTAAGGAAGTAGTGTCTGCAAGTTCATTATTTTCTGGTGGAATAGACGTAGGTGTCTCAATTGGGCTATGTGATGTTATTGGATCAATGGGGCTTTGTGGTGCTATTGGATCATCATAAAAATTAGACTCTTTGAGAGTAGGAAATATAGGACTGTAGGTGGCGGAAGTGTGTTTAAAAGGAAATTCATTTTCAAAGAAAGTAACATTTCAAGACACAAACATCTTATGAAGTTCAAGATCATATACTCGATATCCTTTTTTCCCATATGGGTAACCAAGAAAGATACAACGGGTTGTACGGACATCAAATTTCGATGGCTTTTGAGCATGAGTGGAAGCAAAACATAAACAACCAAATACTCGTAACTGTGAATAATTTGGTGTTGTATGAAATAATCACTCATAAGGTGTTTTACCTTGTAAAAGTGGTGTAGGTGTACGATTTATGAGGTATGTCGCAGTTAAAATAGCATCCCCCCAAAACCTTTTTGGAAGATGAGCTTGAAAAAGTAAAGCTCTGGTCATGTTTAACAAGTGTCTATGTTTGCGTTCGACAACCCCGTTTTGTTGTGGGGTGTGAACACAACTAGTTTGATGGATAATATCTTTGGACAAGTAATAGGCTTCAAAAGTAAACTAAGAACCATTATCACTGCTCACAACATTAACTTTAGAAAGGAATTAGCTTGCAACCATGTTAATAAAATTAATTAGATGAGTTTGAGTTTCTGATTTGTGATACATCAAGTAAACCCATGTACACCTAGTAAAGTCATCAACTATGGTAAGGAAATATCGGGCTCCAGAAATAGATGCAATGTGGTAACACCCCTCCCCCCCCCCCCCCACCCCCCTCTCCCCCCCCTCCCCCCCCTCCCCCCCCCCCCCCCCCCCCCCCCCCCCCCAAATATCAGCATGTAACATATCAAATGGTGATTTGCTAGAAATTTTATTCAAGGAAAATGACAATCTAGTTTGCTTAGCTAATGGACAAACCAAACAACTATTTTGTTACAAAATTTATTATTGTCTAAAAATGAAAATAAAGTAGATACTTTATTTGAAGGATGCTCAAGTCGTTGATGCCAAAGGCCAGAGAAGGGTAGGTGAATTGAATTGCATGATGACTTCTGTGATTGATTAAGGTAGTATAAGCCCTCCCGTTCAATTCATTTCCCAATCATCTTCCCCGAACGTAGGTCTTGTATCACACAAAAATGGGTAAGGAACACAGTGATACAAAAGGATTGACTAGTAAGTTTGCTTATGGAAATTAGATTTAATTGGAAGATTGGAACACAAAACATTATCAAGAACCAAACTAGAAGAGAACATAACTTGACCAACATGTGTAACATTAGCAAGAGAACTATCTGACAATTCTACTGTCTTGTTTTTAATAGCTTTCCATGTTGTGAGTACTTCAAGGTTACAAACAATGTGATCGGTTGCTCCACTATAAAAGGATCCATGTGGTTTTCTTACCATGAGAAGAGGAGTAGAAAGCCTTACCTAAAAGCTGATCATGAGTTGAGGGATTACCCACGTGATTTGCCATAGAAGATTTATTATTATTGAGCATACACAAGATCTGTTGACACTGCTCTTGAGTAAAAGGGAAAGAGTTGGATATGTCATTCTTCTCAATTTGTTGTGGAGTAGTAACATTAGTGCCTCGATTTGCTGTAGAGAACCAAGATGGTTGATCTAATTCTGACTTCTTAAGTTTTCGACAAATATCAATTGTGTGACCTTTCCATCCACAATAAGTGCACTTTAAATGTGCTCGACAATTTTCAGCGCTATGTCCTTATTTGTCACATTTTCCACACTTGTAATTGCCACCTTTCTTACTTGAATTATTGATTGCAAAGGCTAATGCCTCAGGTTGAGATGTGCTCTTACCAGTAGATACATCTCGATGTCGTTCATGTCGAACCACGAGGGAATAAACCTTGCTAACTTTAGGCAAATGATCAATCGTCAATATTTGCTCGCGTACTGCAGAAAAAGATTCAGTCAATCCCATGAGAAATTTAATGGTTTTCTGTGTTTCTCGATAGGATAACTCCTCATTCATAGTTCCATAATGACAGGCTGAAATTGGACAAAGAACATCCCTCTCATCCCACAATCCGTTGAGTTTTGTGAAGTAGGAGCCAACTGACATAGTTTCTTAAACACAATCATGTATCTGATTCTCAATATGAAAAAGTTGGATCTTGTTTACCTGAGAAAAACATTCACGTAACTCGTTCCAAACTGCCTGTGCTCCATCACAATAGAACACACTGGCTGCAATTTCTTTTGAGATTGAACTCAATAACTAGGTTTTGACTAGGTTGTCACAACGAATCCATTGATGCAATTCATCGCTTGCGGTGCTACTTGGTCGTTTTATCGATCCATCAACAAACCCATATTTATTCTTGACTGTTAGAGCCATAGTCATGGAGTGATTACATGTGCTATAGTTCTCCTCAATGAGAAGTTGTGACACGAGAACTAACCCTGGCTTATCTGAATGATGAAGATACAGTGGGTCATTAGGCTTATCAAAGTTGAATGCCATGCTCGATTGAGTTGGCTTCTTTGGGTTGCTATCATCTTCCATGGTGATGGCTAGGATTGAATTTCTTTTTTTTTTTTTTTTAGGTTGTTAGAATCAATGCCCTGATACCATAATGAGAAAAATAATTTTGGTGAATAATTTCTCTGTCTTCATTCAGTAGCAATACTATATATTTATACATAAGGGAGTCAATTAGACTCTAATCTAATGCCTAAAAATTAGCTCTGACATTTACAAGAATAGAAACAAAATAAACAAGAATGGAAACAAAATAATTAGGTTAATACATAATATTTACTTCCCTATTCTGCTTGTTTGTCTTCAACATGTTTTTTATTTTATCTTATTAGTTATCATTAAACTCAAAAGTTTAAGCTGATATAAAAAGATTCAACTATAGTATTTAAGATTTGAGATTGACAC
Organism: Nephelium lappaceum; assembly: GCA_021234005.1. Lineage (NCBI taxonomy): Eukaryota > Viridiplantae > Streptophyta > Magnoliopsida > Sapindales > Sapindaceae > Nephelium > Nephelium lappaceum. Next base: position 16,827,425 of record CM038004.1, read on the forward strand.
ATAACATGTCCCTTCACGTGTAACGTGGACAGATGATAGATGACAAACACATGTTAAACGTTTTTTATTGTATAATATGTGTAATGAGAAAATTTTCAAATAAATGTGAGAGAGAGAGTTTGAACCAAGAATCTCTAAACTCTAATATCAAAAGTTGACTAATGAGAGAGACTAATTTAACCAAAGAGAGTTTTTATTTACATTGATAGACAGTTGCAGACAACATATGCTATATGTTAGGTTTGATCAAAAGTTGACTGACGAGATGAATTAGTTTGATACTTTTTTGAAACGGTAGGGATAATTTTGTAAGACCTAAATCCAAAAACGGAATTCAAGTGAACCCAAAAGATTAATAGAAGCTCAAATTTTAAAGTGGACCGAAATAAATTTAAGTGAGCCCAACAAAAACAAAAAAGTATGGGCTGAACCTATAAGCCCAATTAAGTGGGCTCTCACTTATCAAAATTAAAGACACAAGAGGGTGACCGACCAAAGCAATGATAGTGGGCCATTATCAAGCAATTTGCATGATTAATGTAAAGGTACAAGCAAAGTCAACTTGATAGGAAAAGGACAAAAAACTTGGTGGCCAAGTAAGAAAATAGATTAATGGCAAATTATTTTTACTTAAATGATGGCAAGTGTCACGTTTATGAGCTTGCTAAGCAATGGAAAGAATGTAAGAGTGGGTGTGGTTCCAGGAGCTGTGTATGATATATAATATATATTTTTACGGTAGCAAACATAACAGAACTGAATAGAAGAAAAAAATAAAAGAAACAGTGCAGTGAAAAGCAGAAAGAAAAGAAGCAAGAAAAGGAGAAAGAGAAAGAGGAAGGGAGAGAACAAAAATTTTGAGGAAATTCCGGATAGGTGAATAGAATATTTGGGTGCCTGAGATATCCAGATAAGTTGATTTTATTTCAATAGGATTTGGATTCTTGAAAGTTAGTTAATTTTTTTCACAAGTTCTAAATTGAATTTATATGATTTTAGGATAGATTCAGGATTATGAGTGGGTGTGGTTCCAGGAGCTGTGTATGATATATAATATATATTTTTATGGTAGCTAACACAAAAACATAACAGAACTGAGTAGAAGAAAAAAATAAAAGAAACAGTGCAGTGAAAAGCAGAAAGAAAAGAAGCAAGAGAAAGAGAAAGAGGAAGGGAGAGAAAAAAAAAATTGAGGAAATTCCGGATAGATGAATAGAATATTTGGGTGTTTGAGAAATCCAGATAAGTTGATTTTATTTCAATAGGATTTGGATTCTTGAAAGTTAGTTAATTTTTTTTCACAAGTTTTAAATTGAATTTATGTGATTTTATGATGGATTCAGGATTATGAGGAATCAGATAGAGCCTATTTTAGATTTAGATTGGAGAAAAAAGTTCTGTGAGTGGATTATTTTATTTAAATTGAATTAATTGTTTACGGTTATATATATTTCAGATTTTATTATTTATGAATTATTATAAATCAATTAATTGTTAGTTAATGAATTTACTGAATTATTTATTTTAATTAAATTGATTTATTATAACTATTTAAATTTCAAATTTTATTTATTTGATTGTTATTAGAAGAAAATTATTTAGTTAATCTATTGATTTATTGATTATGATTTATGATTTATGATTGGATTATAGAATATTTATTTATATTATGAAAAAAAAAAGGATTTATTGCGAATTATATTTATATTTATGAGTAGAATTATACAATTTGCATATGAAAATGAGTTGAGATTTGAAAACGATTGAAATAAGACTGTTAAAACATCAGGATTGTACCCTCCCTTTAACGGTCATCATGCTTCATGTGTGTAAGTCCTAGAGAGTCATCCAGCACATATATGACAACTATTTAGGAAGTCATAGAGTCGCCCAGCGCTTGTATAGTCATATGTTATCCCTCATTCTATGTATATGTTGAACATCTCTACTATGTATGACTAGGTTCCTTAGGTAGTAGATTGGTGTAGATTGAAATTTTATAAATATGCAGAAATGATCCCTACAGATATTTTCAGTTTATTATAATACAAAATGATACAGATATGATTTTAGTATTGTTTTTAGATATGACTGAATATAGATCATTGAGATTTTATTTCTATTACTTGTATTATTTTATGCCAATTCTTATCGAAAGGAAATGATTTTATCTAGTTTTTATAAGTTATATCCATTTACTGGACGTTAGCGCCCACTCTTTTATAAACTCATTTTTCTAGGTTTCCGCTATAGATTCATGCAGATTACTGCATATTGTGAGAAATGTCACAAGATGATGAACAATTTTGTATTGGGGTAGATTATGTTAATTAACTAGATTTCTTAAATATATTTTCGGAATACTTTTTCATATGAAATATCTTTTTTAGTTATTTTATGAATATGTTATACATGGGTTCAACATGAGAAAGGTATAGATTTCTATTTTTTTGAGATTGAATTTTATAAGGAAGTCATGAGTCAACAATAATTATTTTTAAATGTGTTTTTTTTTTAAAAAAATCTAAATTTCAATTAAAAAGACCATAGCTTTTCATAAGATTCTCTTAGACTTAAGAGAATAGTCGAATTGGGTCCCTGTCAAATTTGATCATTTTTCGAAATATAATTAAAAATTTGACTCTTTACCAAAACTTAGAAACCAAAATAATTTTTATCATTTCTCATATATATATATATATATATATTAGAAAATAAAAACCTCACCTCCAACACGAATGGGTTTTAAATAAATAATTGGATGTGACTTGAGGATACCGTTGAGCTGTATTATTAGGAAAATCCTTCAACATTTTTCCCTCGACATCGTCTACAAATTGTATCATGTCGTGATCTGGAAAGACTGTACATTTAAATCATCGTTTGTCAGCATCACAAAGCTGTGACTCAAAACTGCAGTTAAAGTTTTTTTTTCTTAGTTTTTTTGAAATACAGCAATTCAGGTTTTTGGTTCCTGCCCCTGTTCAAAGGTCTTAGAGTAAATGTGTTAGGTGGTGAATTATTGTTGTATTTCCTGTATATATATATATATATATATATTATAAGCGACCACACAAATTTTGGCCATTTGATGATATCTATTAATGTTTTAAAAATAAATCATTTGATTATTAAGTAAAATTATTTTTTTTAATTTAAGTAAAATTAATATTTTAAGACGATATTTATTATATAAGATTGAATTGAGATGAGATAATTTCGAATCCTATCTCATATTTGTTAAAGGCATGAGATTGGATTTCTCCAATACCATCTACGTGCAAATTTGCCACACCTCACTACGTGGAACACATTTGTCCCACCACTTTTTGGTTTACTTCTTGTTTCTTTATTCATTTTTTAAAATTATTTATATAAAATAGTAAATATATTTTAAAAATAAATTTAGCATATTTTAGTAAAATATTTAAAAATTAACAATTTTTAGTAGTAATTTAAAATTTAATATTACTTTTTAAAATGAATTTCAGATAATTAAATTTATTTTGAACTGTAATTTAAATATTTTTAGAAAAATCTAATTTAAATATTTGCTTTTTAAGATAATTTAAATATTCATCTTGTACAAAAAGTATTTATATTTTACCATATTTAATTTATTTTGAAATGTTTAAATTAGTTTTAACATTTTATAATAAATTTAAAATATATTTATTTTATGGTATTTTGTACAATCCCATAATAAACTAAATAAATGCTTATATCCTTTTTAGTCCAATCCTAAAATGCATTAAACACATCATAATATTATTTATCCAACATAACCTAATCCAATCCCATAAACATAATCCAATATAATCCCACACAACAAATGTGGCCTTTGTAAGAGCTCAATCCTAGCACTAATGAATATGACCAGGCCATATTATGCTACATATTGTATATATTATATTATTGGAACTAAAACCACTTTTTTTTTCTTTTTTTAAAAAAAAGTTATTTGAAATACAAATTTAATATTTGTAGAGAGAAATGTAACTTGAAAAGATAATCATAATATCTAAGTGTAAGATATTTACTATCAAGTGTTCGTTTAAGATTGCTTCTACTTATAAAATATTTTTTAAAGAAGAATTTTATTGACTTTTCATTATAAAATAAGTATTTCAAAGTAGAAGTAATGTCAAACAAAACCTAAATCACCTCAATCTATTTAAAAAAATTTGTGTCTTTACCCATTATTTATGGGGTCTCTCTACCATTAAACACATATTAACGAAAACTTCTAACAACATTAACACGTTTTCATAAAATTGCACTCTCTTAAAAAAAAATAAAATAGAAACCTAAATAATTCCTTATTCCAAGTGTATTGTTTGTAATATAATCCCTTATTTAAAATAGAAAATAACCAAAATCATTCCTTTTGTCATCAAACCACTAATTTGATTGTAACTAACTTTTGGAAGGATGGGAATGCCCTTATAAAATCAGATGAATAGTTAAACTAACAGTAAAAATTTATAATTTGAATGTATTTCACATGCGGAAGCAAAAACATTATGGAGACCACTTTATTGTTATTATTATTTTATTTTTTATGGTGGAAGAGAAAAAATTAAATTCATATAAAACTATTTACACTTTGTGTTTTAGGATAAGTAGGAGATTTAAACCCTTGATCTTTTAGGATTAAAGGAAAGTACTCATTCACTTCTACTAAGGGGTGATATGTACAAAGACCACCTTGACACTGTGTAGAATGCACATATACTCTTGCTGCATGCAAGGCATTATGAAGGATTCTGTCAGTATAAAAAATCATGTAGTACAACAACGTGTGCAATGAATTCAATCAATAAGATTATGCTACATGATTAATTTTCATGTTATATTACATATAATTTTTCGATATAGAGCAATGCTCATGCGCAACAAATTAAAATTTCTCCATTGGTGGTACAAAGAGAGGAAACTTAAGGAACAATCAATATGTGAGACAATTTTAAGTAGAAATTGAATTATATTCATATGCGCTCAAAATATTAAGAAGGGCATTTGATTGATTTCATCATGTTTAGGCTATTTGCTAAAACTGTTCATATAACTAAATTAAATTCTACCCTTTCATTTGATTTAGGATTTTAAGGTGTATCAGTCTACTTACGAGTTGTGGTGCAAGATATTACCATTTAAAAGGTTTGAGGGGGCTTATAAGTCTGATGAGTTCTTGGTAGCTGAAACCATATAAACTCTTATATATATATAAAAGTCATCAACAACTATATATTTAGAATTTAAGGGAAAAAAAAAAAAAAGCTCGACATTACTTTCAAGTCCAAATAGATGCCAAGAAGGAAAAATATAAAGATAATAAAAAAGAAAATATTTTTAATTAGACAACGATTTCTAAATGACATTAAATTGAATAATGATTTATGTTCTTCTCCATCAGAAGTAGATCGTCCCACCACTGCTGAAGGCCATGAGTCATGATTTTCTATCGTTGTTTCTTTTGTTAATCTTTTGATAATCTAGTGATACATCACCATAAAAGATAATAGATGACCAACATTATTATATTTTTACTTTTTCGTACATTCACTCAAACTTAAACTTCTTTCATAAAAAAGTTTAACATCATGTCAATATTGACGGATAATCCTAACTCAAAGTCCATTGACGGTGAATTTGTGTGTGTGTGTGTTTTTTTTCTTTTAGTCTTTTTAATTTTCAATTTTATTATTAATAAAAATTGTTAAAATGAGATAGAAACAATTCTTTTAGTCTTTTTAATTTTCAATTGAGGAGTATTTTTATCTTAGAGTAGTTAAAAATGGAAAAAAAAAATTGTAGATGGCTAAATTTAACTACTGCACTAATGTCGTTTACTTATTTATGGTATCTTGCCTATAAATTAAGCATATTTTACAGAAAAAGATTTGGAGTTATGATGGGGAGAGAAAAGGACATGTATGGTTTGGGCAAGAACACGAATGATTATTGTGGGAGACAAAAGTTGACATTTGATTCCAAGTTTTGTTTTTTTCCAGAGGAATTTATGTGAGCCAAAATGAAGGAACGTTTAGTGTTTTGCTTTTATTAATTGTCCGACTATCATCTTGCACGATTTTCTCATTCATAATTGGTTTTGTTTAGCTCTGATATTTTTAGAAGAAAATTGTTTGGATAATAACTTCAGTGTCTTTATGTTGAAAATAACATTTCCTGTGTCCAAAAAACAAAGTACGTTTCTTTCAAATCAAACAGCCAAAGGACTCACCAAAATTATGAATGGTGTGCCCAGAAGCCATGCACGTATCTTACACGATCTTCTCGTTTATAAATCGTTTTCTTTAATTCTGAAACTTCTACAAATAAAATGCTTAGATAGTAACATCAGTGTCCTTGTGGTGACGATGACTTTTCTGGTCCACAGAATTAATTAGGTTCTTTCAAATCAAACAGCCAAAGGAGACACCAAAATTATGAACATTAATTGTGCCCAGAAGCCATGTGCATCGTCATGATTACTATATGTTCGTTGAATTCTGATAAATTAAAATTGGACTTCTCTTCTAAAAAGCATAACGTCAACAAAAAAATTAACAGAAAATCATTATTTATCTCATACGGTTAATTTGTTCATATCATAGATACTTTTCATGTGATGCCATCAAGGAACAATATTTACTATGTATACTTTACAAATATTAGGTTTAGAAACCAAAGGTGTACTTAGTCTAAAATTCTTTGTAGAAAAACTGATTAATGAAAATAGAGTACTTTATCATAAAATTGACAAGAAGTTGATTTCAAAAAAGGAAAAAAAAAAAAACAAAATTTTGACAAGAAGTTAATCTTATAAGAAGAGAGCCCAATACAAAATCAAAAGACCTGCTTTCTGCTAAAAAGTACAATATAATTAAGAGAATTACAGCAAATATTATAAGTTTTAATTCCTATCTTCTTTATAATTAATAATTTTAATGCTCCACTTGAAGACATTCTAACTAGATGTATACTCTTTTTTTCTTTTCTTTTTTTTTTTCTTTTTTTGTTTTTTTCTGAAAAGCTAATTAGATCTTTACTACGGCAGGGTTTTAATAGAACAAACGCAGAATGTAATGTATAATTTTAATTTTATTATTAAAATTTGAAACTAAAAAATATTTACAATCTAATTTCTAAATATATCTACACTCTATACTAAATATGCAAATATATAATAAAAGTGTCTTTAAACCAGATAATTATATTAGCCTATTAGCTAGCTAGTGTCAAGTGTGAACCTATAGATATTTTTACGTTTCCGCTAATTATCATATATTAAAAACTTTAAAAAACTATCATCAATAAAAAAAAATTAAATAATATAATTTCAACATCTTAAAAATAATACCAAATGTGGCATAAATTAATAAGCAAATAGTATAAAATTATCTTAGAATTACATAGTATTAGCCTATTAGCTAACTAATAATATGTATTGTAGTTTCAAGTGTGAACCTATAATTTTTTTGTTTTAGTTAATGATCATATATAAAAACTTTATTAGACTATCATTTGTGAAAAAGAAAAAAATTAATTTTTGTAGATGGAAAGTTGTTAGAAAATGGGACAGAAATATCAATTTTCATAAATCATTTTCATTGAGTTTTATTTTGATTTTGATAGATCAAAATAGATTTATGTTCTTCTGCGCAAGGACATAGAATTGGCATGATTATAAATCCAAAATAGTTTTCTAGTGAATGAGAAATTGAAAACTCAAAGATTACCCGTTCAAATTCATTTGAACTTGAATTAGTTGTCATTAAGTATTTTAATTGATCGAAATACTGATAGACTAATTGCAATTAATTTCATTTGAATTATTTCATTTAGATTTTTTGAATTAAACAAATAATTGCAATTGATTCATGGATAATGAATTGTATTAATGACGTAATTATTTCATTTCAGTGTTGAATAAAACAAATAATTTTATTTTAAATTTTGAATGACACAATTGTAACTAATTTCATAATTGCAAATGTATTGGTTTAATAAGTTTTATTCAAATTTTGAATGAATTGAAGGAAGTAAATCATTTTATTTAAGTTTGGAAAAGTTTGTATGACAATTGTAACTGAAAATTTATAATTGATTTCGTTTGAATAAAATGATTATACGTTTGCTTTCAAAAAAAAAAAAAAAATGATTATAGTTTGAATGACAAATGTGGATTGTAACTGAAATATGGATTTATTGATGAAATAAATATGCAATTAAAACCTCACAATTTTGAATGATATATATTGACATCGTTATTTTGAATTGGTTGATAAGTTTATTGTTTTTTCTCCATATTCTCTTCTCTCAAAGTTCATCCTCCCTTTCGTGAGATAGAGTTCTGACTCAAATTGGTTTGGTAATTTCGTAGTCATTGTATCCTAAGAGACAGATGCACAACATAAATGGTAGAGCGTGAATCTATTTTAAGGATATTATAGTTATTACAGGCCTCGACAATTTTCAATTTTGTATTTTTTTTTTGTTGTATCTTTGTTTATAATTGTGATGTAAATTGGAGTATGTTCCAATTAGATTATATTTGTACTCTGTAATATCTGACAATCTTAAAATACATCATTTACCTAACTATGATTGTTGGTTAATTTTTTTAATAGATCAATTTATTAAAACCTTACAAATGCACAAATCGTTTTATTGCATATAGTAACAAGTAAGAGTCGATCTCACAAGAAATTTCAACTTACTTTAATTCTAAGTTTATTTAAGACCTAAACTAAAAACAATTAAAACAAAGAAAATGGGTTTTGGAATTACGATTAAACTAAACTAAATTAATGCATAAAATTAAATTAAAGAAAATCGATAGATAAAAATTTAGTTAGGATATCTTATCCATCACTAAACAATCGCTCAATTTGTTAAAAAGATTAATAAAGTAGATTCATGATAATACATGACAAAGATATTCATAACAAGGTATGATTAACTCATACCGTATAGATTATTCTTTCGTTAGTATGCAAAAAAGCATGATGTCTACATAAATGCGCGTATTCCTAATTATACTCTAGCATCATGTCTACTCCTGTCTAATAATTGTAATCCATTAACCACTAAAAGAATATGAATATCATATAAATCCTAGAACGTGATGTCTATTTAGGTATCTATGAATTAATACCCTTTAATTGGTTTGCAAACAATTGATTGTTGTCAATTAAGAATATGTCCATATGATATGCGGTTTATATTTACAATATAATTCTAAAAATATGTTTTCCCAGGTCATCAATCAAAGAAACATAATTAATAAAATAAAATAAAACTAGAGACATTAATTTTATCATGCGAAACATAAAGTGATGGAAAACAAAGAAGCAAGCTTATGAATCCTTTGAGCATTGATGGAGGACATATGACAAGAGCTCGAGTTAAGAGGATGAAGAAAGCTTTAAATGAGCTCGTTCAAGAGATTTAGGTCAAGAGTTTTTCATAACATGGCTTGGACGTATTAGAATGGACATCAAGGCTTCAAAATATTATTCAAGTCCAAGACCAAGTCCAAGAACATCAATCTTGAGGCTTGGATGACAATTCTAATTCAAATTGGGCTATTATTGTTTTATTTGTATTAGTTTGGGTCTAATTTGTACAATAGGTTGGGTTTTAAATTAGTTTAATTTATTTAATTTTTATATTAGGCTTTTAATTATTGAGCTGAGACATTTAATTAAATTAAAAGCCTAATGTGGGTGTACTTAGAAAAAAGTAAGTGTGTAGGATTAATTGAAAATTAGGGTTTTATTAATTTTCTATTAGGTTTTGGATTCTATACCTATAAAAGTTTTATTAAATCGAAAATTTCAATTATACGTTCATTGAATATAGTTATAACTTTTCTCTATTATTCTTTTGAAAACTTTGAGAATTGCATTAAGAATTGTTCTTGATTTACCAACCGTAACTTATCTCACACATTCTCATCTCTTTCTTGAGAGTGGTGTCGTTATATATTTGGTTTTTGGTTTTCTAATCAACAGATTAAAGATTTTTATATAAACTTGTTTTAATCTTTTTTAGCGTTGTGTTTTAACTTAGCTGTGGATGTCGTATCTTTATATACGGAGTTAGCATCAGCTGGTATCAGAGTTTCGGTTAATTAATTTAGGTTTGATTGTTTCTTGTTGTTTGATTGGGTAAAAATCATTTAGGTCTTTAAGTTTTGAAAAACAATCAAATTTTTAACTATGTTTTGAAAAAAACTTAAATCGTCCCTAGACTTTCAAAAAGTATCAAATTAGTTCATCTGATTAATTAAATGACAACCAAGCCTAACAGAAAACATGAAAAGACCATTTTACCCTAATAAAACTCCTCCATAGTTTAATATTACAATAATGTCCCTCAATTCAGTTATAACATATAAACTAACTATTTTACCCCTACTAAAACTGTAACATTACAATTTTAACCTTTTTATAAATTAATAAAAAAAGACAACTTTAGATCTCCACCATCCATCAAGTTGAGATGGATGGTGAAGATCCAATTAAACATAAAAAATAAATTAAAATTAAATTAAAAATAAAATGAGAATTAAAAAAGCCAAATCAACAAAAAAGAAATTAAAAAAATAATAATAAAAGAAAAGACAAGCAAATCATTTACAATGATTTGTTTCACATCGTTCAAACGATGTGGAACCAATGGTTATCCAAATTGTTTGAATGATCTGGTAAGTTGGGGTTGCCTTGGAGGATAACTTGATGTTGACCAGGAGGACCACCATCTTTGTAATCCCTAGACCACCTTTGGTCATGATGATGACCTCTGTTAATTGATTTTGAATAGTGGTTTGATCTATGGTGAGTTTGGTTCCTATATGGATCTAGTAGAGGTGGAGACCCATTTGGGGTTTTGATGGAGTGAAGGTGCGGTTTTGCAGTAGTGGCAGAGGTGTGGGTCTCTATCTCTGTCGTTTAGTTTTGCAACAGTGGCAGAGGTGTAGGTCTTCACCTTGGATTAGGGTTGTGACGGAGATGGAGAATCCATCTTTGTCATGCAGTTTATGGCCAAGATGGAGACCCACTAGGTCTCCACTTCTATCATGTGTTTGTAAATTAGGTTCCATATCCACTTGGAGGTTGAATTGGGGAAGAAAGGAAGATAAGACATATTTAAATCCTAAGGTTGAAACTATTAAGCCTAAGGAGGGTGAAGGTAGCAGCCAAGATAAAGGCAAGGCTGAGACAACCCAAAGGAGAAATAGGGACATCAAATGCTTTAGATATTTGGGAAAAGGTCATACAGCTTCTCAATGTCCTAATAAGAGAATTATGATTCTGAAAGCGGATGAAGACGTAAAGACTAAAAGGGAGAATGATGATATAGCTGACTTCTTGATTTAAAGAATAAAGATTTATTTCTCTTTTGTTAGTTATTGAGCATGTGATCTTATCAAGTTATACTTATAGTGATCGAAATCATGACTTATTTCCATAATTTAGTCTATATCTTGGGAGTGACGTCAATATCATTCTTGTTATAATTTTGGTTCTTGATTATCAAATATTCAATGCGTCAAAATTCTTTATAATTTTGATTTTTGAATGACACAATTAATAAGTCAAAGTTTTCGTATAAACCTGTTTTAATCTTTTTTAGAGTTGTATTTCAATTTGACTATAAGTGTCATACCTTTTTATACAAGGTTCACATCATAAAGCTTTATTAAAAAGATAAACAAATTGAATTCATGTTAGGATTTCAAGTTAGCCCTAACTAATAAAGTAACTACATAAAAATAAAACTAAATAAAAGAAAAGATGGAATCGAAGCTTTCAGCTTTACTCCTAAATAAAACTAAATAAAAGAAAAGATGGAATCGAAGCTTTCAGCTTTACTCCTCTGCTTCTCTCTCTCTCTCTCTTTCTCTTTCTCTCTCTCTCTCTCTTTCTCTCTCTCTCTCTCTTCTGGTGTATCAGTTGTGTTGAAGAAAGCACTTATTTATAGACACCTAATCCTTAAGAGCCAAGATTTCCTCAATTGAGAAAGACTGCACTTCCAACTTTGATTTGGAATCAAGTTTTGACATAAAAAGTGAATTCCTTTTGTTAGGACATCCTATCCATCACTAAATAATCACTCAATTTGTTAAAAAGATTAAAAAAGCAGATTCATGATAATGCATGACGAAGATATTTACGATAAGATATGATTGACTCATGCCATATAGATTATTCCTTAGTTAATATGCAAATCGCATGATGTTAATGTAAATGCATGTATTCCTAATTATAATTTGACATGATGTTTACTTAAGTTTAATAATTGGAATCCATTAAGCACTAGAAGAATATAAATATCACATAAATCATAAAACATGATGTCTATCCTTGATATCTATGAATTAATGCCTCTCAATTGATTCGTAAGCAATTGATTATTGCTAATTAAGAATATGCCCAATTGTTGTGCAGTTTATATCCTTAAAATATAATCATAAAATTATGCTTTTAAGGTGATCAATCAAAGAAACACAATTAATAGAATAAAATTAAACTAGAGACATTAATTTCATCAAGCAAAACATAAAATTTTATTGCAAAGATAAATAAATTAAGTTTATGTTTAGGGTTTCAAGTTAGCTCTAACTAATAAACTAACTACACAAAAATAAAAATAAAAATAAAGAAAAGAACTGATGGAACCAAAGCCTTGAGCCTTGTTCCTTTGCTTCTCTCTCTTCTGGTGTGTCAATTGTGTTGAAAAAAACACCTATTTATAGGCACCCAATCCTTAAGAGCTAAGATTTCTTTAATTGAGAAGAATTTCACTTCCAACTCTGATTTGGAATCAAGTTTTGATATGGAAAGTGAATCCTTTTTGTTTTTGTTCTAAAACTCTTCCTAATTTATTTAATTCATTTAATTAGGACGTTTTAAAGTTTAGGAAGTTGATTAGGAATGCAAAAAGAGGAAACTCGAATTTCTTATGTTTTTCCGTAGCTGTCAGGTCTCCTAATAGCCAAACCTTCAGATACTAAATCAGTCATAAATTTCTCTAAAAAATTCGAGCTCATATAACTCGAACTGTGCACTTCATACGAGCTTCAACAAATCACATCACGTTTTTGCCCAAAAATTCTATAATTTCCTTGAAGAACATTTCCCCAATTCCTTGATCTATAATTAGTCTTCAAAACTCTTTTTGATTCCATCATTTTTTTTTTTCTCAAAACCTCATTCAAAACATAAAAATACAAAGCAAAATAAAAGCACCAATTACACTAAAAAAAAAAAGAAGCAAAAATAATAGAAAAAATAATAGTTAATTTGATAATAAAATAATAATAATTAACGACCCAACAATGATTAAATACTACTAACATATTCTAGGCAGTGGAGATTATTTTTATTAAGAAAAAAGTTTTTTTTTTTTCTGAAATTTTGTTTTTCAATTTGGAAAAAAAAAAAATTAGTTTTCAGATAATCCTAGTTTTATGAATAGAATTTGCTTTGGTAAAATTCATTTACCCATAAGCAATTTCTGTTTTGTTTCATCTTTTCTTCATAGATTATAGTGAAAAAGAAACAAAGTCGTTGTATTATAAGAGATAGAAACAAAGTAATAAGCAAACTTTGTTCCTATCTCCTAAGATACAATGACTTTATTTTGTTTCACCGTAATCTATGAAGAAAAGATGAATCGCAACTAGAAATTGCTTATGTGTAAATGAATTTTACCAAAGCAAATTCTATTCATAAAACTAGACACATTTGAAAACTATTTTTTTTTTCCAAACTTAAAAACAAATTTTCAAAGTTATATGAAAAAAAAAAAAAAGAGAAACTTAGTCACAATTAGTAAAAACAATCTCTACTACCCAGAATATGTTAGTAGCAGTTAGTCACGGTTAGGTTAGTGATCTGTTTTAAGATTGTTGGATGTTACAGAGTACAGTTATAATCTAACTGTAACACACTTTAGTTTAAACCATAATTATAAACAAAAATACAACAAACAAAAATACAAAATTGAAATTAGTCGAGGTTTGTAATAGCTACAATGACCTTAAAACAGATTCGTGTCCCACCGTCTATGTTGTGCGTCTATCTCCTAAGATATAATAACTATGAAGTCACTGAATCAATTTGAGTCAGAACTCTATCACAAGGAAGGGATGATGAACTTTGAGAGAAGAGAATATGGAGAAAAAACAATAAACTTATCAACCAAATCAAAATAAGGATGCCAATATATATCATTTAAAATTGTGTGGTTTTAATTGCAAATTTATTTCATCAATAAATCTATATATCGGCTAAAATCTACAAAGGCCAGTCAAACTTGCAATTATCTTATCCAACTATTAACGTTACCCCTAAATTAGAGCCTTTGAATTGGTTGTAATGACGGTTATTAAAACCAATGTAAGAGCTTCAATTGAGAGATAACATTAGTGCTTCGATAAAATAGCTAAACCCTTTCATTCAGATGAAATTAGAAGTGGCAAAACGGGTTGGCGTGTCGGGTTGAGCTGTATTCGATTCGATTCGTTTATGAATTCGATCAATTCGATACGAATTCGTTTATAAAGCAGGTCGATATTTTTGGATTCGACACAAATTCGTTTATAAACAAATAATACAACACGACACGATTAATTCATTTATTAATAGAATCATAAATGATCCAAACCCGTTAACCCATCAACCCGTTAATTCGTTTAACCCGTTTAATTCGGTTTAACTTAAATAATATTTTGGGTTAATTGCACTAACATACCCTGAGTTTTTCCTTAAAGGCTTAATATTCAACTAATTAGTTTAATTGTTGTAGCTCCCCTTGTCAACATTTGACTTCCATCAAGTTTAGCTGTTGACTAACCCTTCGATAGGAAAAGTCAAAAATGCGCCCAAAATTTATTTCAAAAAGTCTTAACTATCTTTTTACTCTAAAATAATCTATTTTAAACCAATAATAATTATTAAAATAATAAATATATCAATAAAAAAGACAAACTAATGTTTATAAAAAAAATAAATCAATCAATCAAATTTAAACTTGGAGTCAGAGAGTTTCTTTTGTAAAATAAAACATTTTTGCACAACTAGTTTTTAATTGTTTTTTTTTGTTGAAGCTTTAATTGTTCTTGTCTAAAAAAAATTAAAAAAAAAATGTTTTAATTTAAAAAAGAAACTCTCTGACTCTAAGTTTAAATTTGATTGATTGATTGATTTTTTTTTATAAACATTATTTATCTTTTTTATTGATATATTTATTATTTTAATAATTATTATTGGTTTAAAATAGATTATTTTAGAGTAGAAGGATAGTTAAGACTTTTTGAAATAAATTTTGGGGGCATTTTTAACTTTTCCTATTGAAGGGTTAGTCAACAGCTAAACTTGATGGAAATCAAATGTTGACAAGGGGAGCTGCAGCAATTAAACTAATCAGTTGAATATTAAGCCTTTAAGGAAAAACTCAGGGTATGTTAATACAATTAACCCTAATATTTTAAACATAAATAAAATATATAATTCACAACTAACCACCTAATTCAACAAATAAAAACAAACACATTAAATCAACTACATAACATTCCATATTATCCATATTTTAAAACCATAATAAAATAAAATCATGTTCCAACTCAATACAAATACAAACCCATAGAAATTAAAATTACTTAACACTATCATTCTCCATCACAAAACTTTATAATTTAAATTCTTCCCCCTTTGATTCCAATGGGACCTCCAACCTACACAAAAATCACAAGAAAACAACATTAAATATCTACATTTACAATCTTAAAGTTTAAAAATATAATTATGAGAGTTTACCACTAAGTGATAGAACTTGTATTTTAAACACAAAACATAATAAAAAAAAATCAAATTCCAATAACAACCTTTTAAGAAAAGATAAAGTTAAAAAAGATTATGCTTTGAATTTTCACTCTTATAAGTTAAAAACAAAAAAAAAAAAAAAACCATATTCTTAGTTTTCAACTTGAACTTGAACTTGACATTTTACTAGAAAACATGCTGTTTAATTATTGGAGTTTGTACATATTAACATATATATGTATTCCTAAGGAATTATTAGATAAACAACAAAAAATTGCCTAAGTCTGGAAAGGATTTCAACTAATATATTTTACTACAAACAACCAAAACAAAAACAAAAACAAAAATTACCCCAACAGACAAAGAGAGAGGAGGGTTGATATCACCAAACAAGGGGTGGATTCCGTGGTGCGGTGCGGCCGTGTGGGTGTGGGAGAAGGAAGGAGCTGCCGTCGGTGTGGGAGAAGGGGAAGAGCTGCCGTCGGTGTGGGAAAAAGGAAGGAGCTGCAGTGTCGTCGGGTGTGGGAGGAGTTGTAGTGTTGTCGTCAGGTATGGGAGGAGCTGCGGACTGCGGTCGTCGGGTGTGGTGTGGGAGGAACAAAATGAGACAATGAATTGAGGTGGCTGCTGAAATTTTGAAACGAATGGATTAGATCTAGGGTTTGGTCATTGTGTATATATATATATATATATATAGACGCATAATTACTTACTAACCCCTATACTTTTTAATATTATAATTTGACCTCTAATTTAATCGTGTCAACCCGCGATTCGTTTAAACAAACCCAACTCGATTCGTTTAATAAATGGGTAAAGCGGGTCGATACGATTACGACACGAATTCGTTTAACTCCAACCCATACTCATTTATTTTTCGCGAATTCGTGTCAACCCGTCGTGTTGTGACTCATGTTGCCACCCCTAGATAAAATCATTTGTAAATTTTCAGTTACAATTGTCATACAAACTTTTCCATTCTTAATAAAATGATTCATTTCATTCAATTCATTCAAAATTTGAATGAAACTTATTAAACCAATATAATAGCAATTATGAAATCAGTTACAATTGTCATTCAAAATTTAAAATAATATTATTTACTTCATTCAAAGTTGAAATGAAATAATTAAGTCATTAATCCAATTCATTATTTAATGAAATCAACTACAATTATTTATTTAATTCAAAAAACTTAAATGAAATAATTCAAATAAAATTAATTGCAGTTATTCTATCATTATTTCAATCATATGAAACATATAATGGCAAGCAATTCAAATTCAAGGGATTTTAAATTCCAACAGATTATCTTTGAGCTTCAATTTCTCAGTTACCCAAACATCATTTTAGATTTGTAATCATACCAATTCGATGCTCTCGCAAAGAAAAACATGAATCTATTTTGATCTATCAAAACCAAAATAAAACCAATCAAAATAATTCATGAAAATTGATATTTCTCTCCCATTTTCTAACAAAAGTCACGTCCCATAAATTGCAGAAACAATTCTTAGAAAAAAAAAAAAAAAAAAGGCTAGATTTTCCAAATGTGCTAGGAAATTACTAGTACACAAACACAGGGTATTGCCCTTGTTTAGGATAACTAAAGATCCAGAAACTGCTACAGTTCTCACTATGAACTTTTGGAAAAAGGATACATGTTGATGCCATGCACGTACAAGATAAAATCGGTCAAATTTAAATGATATTAATTGATAAATTGGTGAAATTTTCAGCTAATAACATTAGAATTAGTACGAGTATTGCAACTAGCTCTATATGAAAATGAATTTTCTTTCAGCACCATCATTTTGCTTAGTCGGTGAGCAAATAATTTGTCCTTTGTTCACGAACGCGAACGAACATAGCATTACTTGTTGGCTGTTCGTTTTTCTTAAAATAAGTTTTATTTGAGCAAATAACTAAAACTAAGATATATAATGATTTTTGTTTTTCTCAACTTAAGTCTTAAATTAAGATATATATATATACATATATATATAAGTACATTCTAGCATACACTTGACCAAAAAAATACGTTATTGTATTTTAAAATGTGTAATTATAATTTATTATATGTGATTACAACTAAAAATGTATGAATAATAATTACATATGTTTAGTTGTAATCACATATAATAAATTATAATAATACATTTTATAATGCAATCACACAATTTTTTTATCAAGTGTATTCATACCCCATGAGTACCCAAAGGGACCACATATAGGCTAAAAATTCTAACTTATACATGAATGGAAAAGACTTTAATGAATAAATGTAAATTATTGTTCTAAATCAACCTCTTATTATTATATTATTTTGAAAATATCTCTAAAAAAAAAAAAAAATCCTAAATCTATTCATATCGAAACCCTAACCCTAAAATAAACTACCCTAGGACTCATGGTTGGTTGGTTGGTCACTAATTAACGATCGAAGGAGAAGACCTGGCCTCCCTATTAGAAGAGGCTACGACCTCCTCTGTGTATGGAGGCCACTGATGACCACCAAAATGCTACAAGAGGCTGCTGGCAGCCTTTATTCAATGGTAGGAGGCTAACGACCTCTTATTGTCGGCGATTGGAGGAGGTTTCGAGCTCCTCCATTTTATTTTTTTATTTTTTTTATATTTTATTAAAATTTAAATTTCACTATTTTAATAAAAACTTATTATGAAATTGATTTTTTATTTATTCAAATAATTATAATTTAAAATATATGGTTATGAAAGTAATTGTGATGTAACATTAAATGATATTGGGTTTAAAAATATGATAATGAAAGGGTATAAATTAAATGGAAAAACATCTCATCCTTAATTATCATTAATTAAGTCATTAAAAATAAAAATAAAAAACAAACAAATTAAAAAATCTTAAACATTAAGACTTATTCAAATTTTACTTCTAAAAGGACTTATTGTAAAATAATAATAATAATAAAAAAAACCTCCTCATCTTACAACCAAAAGATAATACTAAAATAATTAATTTTTACAGTTTGACCTTAATCCAAAATTTATAATAACTTTTATTTATTTATTTAATTTTTTTAAAAAAGGGAAAATCTCTTGTGACATTGTGCATAAACACTTAGAAGTTTTGAGTTAAACTAACGAAAAGAAAAAAGCAACTTAGAAGGTAAGGTAAATTACATAATAGATTGAATAGCAAATGTCAGTGATGTCACTATTGAGAAACCTCCATAGCATAATAAGGAAAGCTAGGTGATAGGAGTCATTCAATTCAATTCTTGGAAAAATAAGGAGGTTTAACTAAAAAATCACTTTTTCTGTTTTTTTGGTGTAGAATAAATGTTAGAACAAATTACGGAAAAGTCTTTTGATGTTTGCCTTTTGACAAATGAAAACAATGTTTACATGTTTTTTAGCGTCCTCCTATACTAATAGCAAAAACTGGTTTGACCGTCAATAAAGTTGTTAGACTATCAAAAGTGAATTCAAAGATTGAAATGCCCTTAAATCCATTTCTACTATATAATTAAAAAAAAAAAAAAAAAAACTAAAAGAGTTAAAAAAAATATCCACCATCTATCTCAAAAATAGATGGTTGAGATCAATTTTTAAAAAATTAATAATTAAAATAATAATTACAAAATATTATTATTTTTAAATGGATCCCTAGCATCCATCTATGTTAAAAAAAATAAAAATAAAAAGGAAAAGGAAAAAAAGAAAAAGAATTCAAATGGGCAGGGAAAATAATTTTTAAAACTTTCTTAATAAATTCAATTAAAAAAACAATTTTTAAACTTTCTTGAAAATGAAAAAATTGATAAGATAGATGGTGGAGATCAAACTAATTTAAAAAAATAAAAAATGAAAAACTATTAAAAATTTTGGAATAAAGAAACAAAAAAAGTGAAAATCAAACCTAGATTAAATCTCCATCATTCATTAAGATTGATAGATTGTGGAGATCCAATTTGGGTTGGATCTCCACCCAATTCATCTTACACATGTTCATCTTCCGTATCTAGTTTATGACCCAACCTACTTCTCACATCATTCATCATCAGACTAACATCTAACACCATCCATCATCATCAGACTAGCTTCTTGCACAAAAAAACGTCATCAATCATTAGACCAACATCAACCATAAGCTTCATATATTTTTAAATAAGATGAAGAACATCTAATTTCTTTCATTTGGGTTTGACAAACCCAAATAAAGCCTTCATCTAGGTTCATTGACCTAGCTGAAAAACGTCAACTTCTTCTTTCTTTTTTTTTTTTTCTTTTTTTTTAAAAAAAAAAAAAAACTCGTGCAGATCTGGGTTTGTTATTCAATAAACCCAAGATAACTAGATCAGCATTTCAAAACCTAAATCATCAAATGAAACCAAATGGTCTAAGTTTGTTCAACTATGATGGCGGTTTTGATGGTGGTTTGATGGTTCGATGATAGTGATTTGGTGAGTTTGGTTTTTAGGTTTGGTGGTTTTGATGATCAGATGACAGTTGGGTAGTTTGATGGTTATAGAAGAAAGAGGAGAGGTTGAAGTTGGGTTCGTTTGACAATGATGAAGTTTTGTTGATGGTGGCTTATGGTTGTTTGAAAGAGGAGAGGTTAAAGAGGGCTAGGAAGATCCAACCATGTTGATTAGTTTTTTTTTTTTTTTAAATCGAACTTGACTGTTCCATCCATATTTAAGATGAACGACTCAGACTTATTTGAAAACATTATTTTTTTTTTTCATATTTAAAATTATCTTTTAATTATTTTTAATTTCAAAACCATTTAATTTTAATTTATTTTATAACTGCTAAAATTTTAAATTATTTGACATAGATTTCCATTGTCTAGATGGATGGTGGAGATCCAAACAACCTATTAATTAATATAATTTTTAAGGGATAAATAAAAAAATATGACAAAATGACCTAAATATTCTTAATGAAGTTAATGTTCACAGTTAAACGCGGTGGTCAAGTCGTCTAAAAAAGGGAGGATGCTGCAAAAAAGTGCAAACATTGTTTTGTTAAGAGGCAAACGTCAAAAGTCATTTGCATAACTTGCTCTAAATGTTACTATGACCAGTGGCAAAATTGCAAATATATTTAAAAAATTATAATTTACCTCTTAAATTTGTAAAAATTTTAATTTGACTCTCCCATATATATATATATATATATATTGTACATTAGTTAATCAACTCATCTAAATAGATTTTTCTATTTCTGACTATCATAGTAAGTTACTTTAAGTATCGCTAGTTAGTCGGATCATAGATAGTTGTCAACTTTTATTTGTCTCTATCTTGAATCATATAAACAAAGGAAATCCAAGATTGGCTGGGGAGGCTAAGGTAGAGTTTGATTTTCAACCAACAAGAAAAGAAAGGTAAAGCACCTCAACTTGTATGAGTGTAGATTAAACGACATACAAATACAATACTCATGTTCTTATCCTTATAAAGACCAAAGACAGTGTTGATGCTTGATGGGATGGATGATTGATAGTCAAATTTCTGGTACACTAAACCACACAAAAGCTCGTGTAAGTATACACGATCCATGGATGCAATATTGTGATGAACCAAGGTCGTTTCCACGAGTACAACTACAAATTTTATGTTACCAATATTAATTAAACACAACTTTATCCAAACTAATGAACTTTTGTAATTAATAATGACTTGAAAGAAATAAAATAAAAATAAACAAGTAATTAAAACTTAAACATCTAGGCATACAATTTCACCTAACCTTTTTATTTAATCTATTCTCATATCACATAATATAATTTTTGTTATGTATTCAATCGGACAATACTAAAATATTCATAAGCCTCTTCCAAATAGTCAAGTAAAAATACCCAGATTAATAAGCCTGCTATATTCTTATGCCGATCTATTAACTTGAATTCGTTAATATTAAATTACCCATACACACACGATTACACAAACTATATAGGTGTATTCCTATCCTATATGATCTATGCTATTTTATTGATTTCTAAACTCATGAAACCTTTTTCAAGCACATCATGGTCACTAGATCTAATCAATTAATAGATCTAAATTAATTGATAGTATTACGCACCAATAGAATAGAATATAATAATGAAAATTAAACTTCAGAAATTCTTGAATCATTGAATAGATAAAAATTTATGATTCGGCCACGTCGTAGCCTAGATATATGAAATTAGTTCAACATAATTGTAATAGACGAGACAGATATAATATAAACAGTATTAATCAAATAAAATAAACAAAGATGGAAAGAAGTGTCACGGTATGCTTGGGTTGTGGGCTTCACCTTTCGACACTTCTGCAAGCTTGGGTTGCAGGCTGTGTCTCGCCATCAAGCCTCGGGACTTTCCTTATCTTGTACTCTGCTGAATTGATGCGCAATTCTCATAACCTCCTTCACTTTTCATTAGTTCATATTAGTCTGAATCAATTCTTGTTCAATTTTCTTCCACAATTGCTTGCACATCTAACTTTATTCCTTGCTTGCTCTTGAAGTAATCCAATTTACATCTGATTTGCTTCCAAAACTGCACTAACTCTTTTCTTGCACACATAGAAATTCGAATTGAATCTGAATTATTTCCAAATTGATAAAATTTTGCTAGTGAATTGCCACTTGATCCCTAATTTCTTCACCTACATAATATTCTCAAAATTTATTGAAACTATCAAAATTCACTCGATTTTTCATTACAAAGACTCATGTTGAAGGTATAAAATCATGGTATATTTTCCCATGACTAATAATGCTGCACAATCAATATAACACAACATAACAAATCTACACTGTTTGATTGGATTAGGTTAGCTCATTTTAGGTTAGATAAGGGTTGGGTTTGTTTTAGGCGAGGAAGTGATAGTGGTCGTCCAATTAATCATATTTGTTTGATTGTATTAGGTTCAATGTTTCAAAACTCAACTAAGTAGGTCGAGTTCTTGACGAGTACTTTTGGATCAATACCCTATCAATCCGGAAACCTCCAAATTGAGGGTCCTGATTGCGCCAGACAAGTACTCCATCAAGTACTTGGGCTAACTTGGCCCTAACTCAGCCAACTCAATGTACTCAGCCCAACTCGTCGTGCCTTTTTTTTTTTTTCTTTTCTTTTTTTAAATCTACGACACCAAAATGACATCTTTTTTATGTGCCCAAAAGAACGCCATTTTGGGTTGTGTAGAAGTCAAAAACATAAGAAGACATCATTCTTCTCACTTCTTCGAAAGAGTTAAAGACCTTTCTTCTTAATCTTCTTCTCTCACTATCATTAGACTTGGTTCTCTCATGCTCACTGGTGTGTCATGTCACCGCTGTTTTTGTTGCTATTGAGTTTTTCTTTTTAATTATCATCATCATCATCATCATCATCATCATCATTATTATTGCTTTTAAAACTCTTTTTCAGATAAATTTATTTAGAACACAACTTTGTTAGGTACTAGGAGCTTATATTTCATTATGTTTTTTCTTAAGTAGTGTTGGTTGCTTTATTACTTGATGTATAGCTAATAATAATTGATTAATGCTTGCTTTATTAATTGTTACTACCTGTAAGAACTTGTTTATTGTTTTGAGAAAGATTAGGCTTCTATATTTGTCATTAGTTGGTCATAACAAACTAATTAAAGCTTTTCCAAGTTATCAAGTTTAATTATTATAAGAAGCTTGATGTCTAGGTAATAATAACTGATTAATGCTTGTTTATTGATTGTTACTGTCTTAAGAACTTGTTTATTGTTTTGAGAAAGATTAGGCTTCTATATTTGTCATTAGTTGGTCTTAACAAACTAACTAAAGCTTTCCCAAGTTATCAAGTTTAATTTACTTAAGTTATCACACAGATTACTACCATAAGTTATCATACATATTGTTTTGTTAATAGATTAATTTAATTTACTTAATTCATTGGACTTATTGTTGTAAGTTATCGCATATATTCATTTAATTATGAATGATATAACTTGTAACTATTTGGTGTTTTTATTTGGTTTATTTATGGCGATTGTTAATAAATCTTAAAAGCCTCTGTTACCAACCTCTCAAATGAAATTCAAGTGATATCAAATGAGATTATGAGTTGTTTGTTGATGGGAAGAGCTTAGAAACGGTGAAGTGCACATTGTGTGGGAAAACTATGTTCAGAGGTATATATAGGTTGAAAAAACATGTGGGTGACATGTCCGAAAATGTAGTCAAATGTTCAAAGACAACACTAGAGCTAGAAATAAATGTAGAAATGCACTTATGGAGTCAAAAAATGGAAAGAAAAGTAAGATGATTGAGGAGAATTTGAAGAGAGGAGAAGTAAATATCGACTGGGGGTGGAGGGACAAGATGAGGTGGAAGAACTAGAGATAGGAGGGGTAAGGAATGAGCCTCATCTTGTTAGCCCTATGGATAAGTTTGCAAAAGGGATTAATCCGAAGTCTTCACTAGATGCAGGGAAGGCAATGCGACAAAAAACATCAATGAAGAAATCTTTTAAGAGAGGATCAATCAGGTGCACCAATGGGTGACTAGTTGAATGCTTGAAAATGGTATTCCATGGCATGCTATTATGAATGATGGTTTCATATGCATTGCTGAAGCGATTGGTCAATTTGGATAGGGTTAGCAACCTCTAACTTTTATGAAGTTGGTGAGGTGATATTTTGTCGAGACAAGTGGAAAAGACTAAGGAGATGTTAAAAAGGGAACAAGAAAAGTAGGCTCAAAATGGATGCTCAACTATGATAGATGTTTAGGCAGATAGAAAAAGGAGGAGCATAATGAATTTGTATGTGAATTACAAGGTAGGAACCGCTTTCATTTTTTTTCAAAGAGTATTCTGATATGATACACACTGCTGAACACATTTTCGAAGATATGAATGAATGCCAGCAATAATATAGTCTGTTGCCAAGATAATGAAAGAGAAGGGGCTAAACATGTTTTAGACTTATATTTTACTTTAACATCAACCTCATGCTTGAAAGTATTGGCAAGCTTACGAGGTTCAGCAAAGTGATTGACCAAGCAAAGAGTTTGACAATCTTTATTTATGTTTATCATAGGACTTTGACAATGATGAGATCTTTTGCGAAAAAAAAGGGATATGGTAAAGCCAGAAAAGACTAGATTTGCATATGCTTTCCTTACTTTGCAAAGCTTGATAGAGGGAAAAAAAAAAATGCTTTGAGAACAATGATTGACAAAGAGGAGTAAGAGAAGTGCAAATTCTCAAAAACCTTTAAAGGAAAATTGGCTTACTCAACTATGATTAGTTTGGGATTTTAGGTTGGTATGACAAGTTGTTTAAAGGTTTTGGACCTTTGATGAAAGTGTTGAAACTAGTGGATGAGGATCAAAAGCCAACAATGCCTTGATTATATGGAAAACTAAGAAGGGTTAAACAAGATATTAGAGAGGCTTTGAACAATATTGATATTAATTATCGTCCAATCATTGAAATAATTGATGAAAGAATGAAAGATAGGCTAAATTCTCCATTACATGTGATGGCCTTTATATTAAACCCCTATTACCACTTCAAGGATCCAGACATTTGCAATGAAAATTAGTTGTTGGATGCCTTTATTAAGTGTGTAGAGGTTTTTCATCATGATGATCTATTCTTTCAAGATCTAATTATCATGAATGAATAGCCAAATTATAATAGAAAGAAGGGTGTTTTTGGGAAACTATTGGCCATTAAAGGTTGTAATAATGATTCTAAGGATTAAGGTAAAAAATCGAATATTTTAATTCATATAAATTATTTTTAGTTGTTTTACTTGTTTACTAATTACTATTATAGATTATGTTTTTAGTATTATATTTATAAAAATATATATTCCAAGAACCAATTCTAGAGTTGATTATTTTCTATGGTGTAATTAAATGGTGGAGCATGTTTGGAGGCCAAACACCTAACTTGCCAAAAATGGCAAGAAGGATGCTTTTATTGACCACTAGATTATCCGGATGTTAAAGAAATTAGAACACTTTGAAGGGTTAAGTGCAATATCCATATCTTATTTTCAATATTTTAAATTTTAAATTTTTTAATTTATTTAATTTTAATTTTTAAATCTTATGTAGATAGATTTAAAGAAAAAGAATAGACTAGATATAAATTGATTAAACAATCCAATCTTTGTCCAATTCAATTCAAAATTAATAAGCAAAAGGAAAAGGTAGATTGAGAAGAATGTTGATATGCTACTAGCAACTAATGCTAATGCTACTAATGCACAAGAATGGCTTGTTCTAGGAAGTAATGATAATGATGAAGTAGGGTTCGATTCGGAGCAAAAGAGATAACTTAGTGAAGATGTTGTTGACTCTACAGAGGAGGAAAATGAGGGGAAAATTGATTTAGATTTTGAGTTTGATCATGAATAAGTTGTGGAAGACTTTAATGGAGATGAAAAGTTGTCGCAACTTGGCCGTTCAAATGTTTAAGGCTTTAACTTACTTTCTTTTACATGTTTACTTAATTCCAATTAGTTTTTTGGACTTTGGACTTTTTCTTTTTGGTTGTTAGTTGGACTTTTCCTTTTTAATTGTTATTTGGTACTTGTTATATTATTATGACATGTTAAATATGATTCTTGTTTGTATGTAAGATTGAAAGAAGGACCGGAGGCTCTAAGTAATTGAGATATGATAGACTTTTAAAGTGTTGTTATTATTTATTTATTATTATCTTTTTGTATTATGGGGTGGAATTGTTGAAAAGTAGTAGTTATGTTACCAAAGTTTTTAAAGGCATCAAGTATATTATAATTATGTGATTTTGTTAAAGTGGCTTTTGAGATTGTATGAAATAGGTTTGATGATGTTTTGTGGTCATATGTTTATATTTTGATTCTACGAAAAAAATTTTAAGTTCTTTGTTTTACAGATTTAACCAAGTTTGACCATTGACTGATGGTCCAACTGAGTACTTGCTGTAAGCCCTGTATTATAATTTTACGGATTTCTCAGGAATAGTCCCTAAGCATCGATTAGAGATCCTAAATGGTTTATGGAAACGCTTAAGGTTATAGAGAACCCATAGGCATTGAATTAAAATTGACTGGAGGTTAAATGGAAGGATGAAATGGTGAACGAAATCGAGTAAATATTTAAGGAAATAAGGGACTAAATTGAAGATAAGTTTTAATAGTTGTGGTTAAAGTGAAATTAAGTTAAAAGTTAAGGGAGGAGACCGCAATTTTATCAGGACGTGACCATTATTTTTAGAATAGTTTAGGGAGGAAAATAGAAGCCAAATAGTGAGTTGACTCACCAAAAAAAATAGAAGACAGAGCAGAACCAAGTCAATCGCGTGAACCAGAAGAAAAGAAGAAAGAAGAAGAAGAAGAAGAAGAAGAAGAAGACCTCGTCATCGACTAGCTATCGTCGTCGAATCAGCCGCCGAGCAGATCGTCGTTGAGCAGCAGTAAAGACGCTATCGAGCGACGCAGAACTGCACCAACCAGACCTGACCGCTGCTGACGACGACGACAGAGAGCTGTTGTCCTGACCTAGCTCACCAATCTATAGAACCCAGCCACCATCGCTGCCTGGAACCAGCTCAAATCGCCGTAGATCAACCGCGAAGCACGACCTGAAGCTGTAAAACCAGATCTGTCGTCGCGAAACCAGACGATCGGAGCAAAACCGAAGACGGCGAGCTGTCTTCACGACGACCACGAAGACCCGACGCTAAACCCGCCCGATCCACATCATTTTTAGCTTCAATTGAGCTCGATTTTAGCTTGAAACCAGTCCCAAAGCGAAGTCAAAGCGAGAGGAGTAGGGGATCCGCATGCGCCATTTTTAGTCATCAGTTTTGTGAGTGAGTTTTATTTAAAGATCTTAAGAGTATTTCAAATTATCAAGTTTGATTTGATAAATTAATTGTTTACTTGAGCTTATTTTAAATGCATGGATATGAACATGAATTTAGAGCTTGAAATGATGCTATTTTGTACTTTTACACTTACCAAAGATATTTTAGTGCTTAATGTGTTCAGAAAATGAGTTTTAATGCTTATTGCACTCAGAAATTAGATTTTGGTGCTTTATGCACCTAAAAAAGAGATTTGTGCTTTTACACCAGAAAGTTAAAGCAAAAGAAAAGAAAAGCGTTTTCAAAATCATAAGTATGCCCTTAGAGATTCCAGATCAGATTAGACCCGGCCGGTTTATCCTACATCAGTTGCCACAGTCTTTGGTAGGGATAAGTCACTAATCTGGGGGGATAAGTGTTTGAGTCTGTCAGTTGAGTGACCATTACTGATGTGGGGTAGTGTTTCGCGTGTTATGATTAGCGCTGAGAAATTCCGCACATAACCGCGAAATGTCTCAAAGCAGGTGAGCTATAGTTAGCGCTGAGAAATTCCGCATATAGCCACGAGATGTCTCAGAGTTGGCGAGCTATGGTTAGCGCTGAAAAATTCTGCACATGGCCACTAGATTCGAGAGACCTCAGATTTAGGGATACTATGGTACTTTTGAAAGATATCAGAAAGCAGCTTCAAAAGAAAAGCAGATTTGAGGAAAAAGAAATTTTATAATTATTATTTAAGTTATTTATGATTTTCAGTTATAAGTTTTGAATTTAAAAGCAAGCATGTGTTTATATATAAATTCTTTTGTTTAAGTTGATGCTTAAAAGATTTAAGTTCGAAATGCTTTAGAAACAAAGAATAGTTTTCAAACGTTTTCAGAGGAGGAAGTTTAGAAAAATAGATTTTCAAAGAAAAGAAAGATTATCACTCACTGAGCTTCTAGCTCATTATTTTCTGTTTTATATAAAAACCTCCCCAGGCACAGGTAGCATAGCTGCGGAATTACCCCGAGACGATACCAGACAGCCGCGGCGATAGTGAATATGTGATTATTTACTCTTATGTTTATTTGACTTTAAAAGATGTATATATTTTATCATATCCATGTAGTTTTGTAAATATCCTTTTGTGAATTTAAATTGTGTTTCTGAATAAAATTGATGCATGACATATGATTTAGTTGATAAAGTGAAATATGAACTTGTGGTTGTGGTTGTGATGAGTAATGAGAGCCTGAGGCTCTGTAATTTGGGGGAAATGATTTATGACATTTTAGAAGTGTTAAATTTTATAATTTGCAGGGTGGCTAAGTCTGAAAAACAGACAGGATGTTGCCCGAATTTTTATAAATTATTTTGCAAAGGTTTAAAATAAAAACGAAAAATTTCCCCATCGTTTCCGCTGTTTTTGAAAATGTTCAGAAAGAATACGGTTTAGCTCTGCGAGGGATCCTTTAGTTGAGCGCAAGGACTAGCTGGAGGGTCATCGTAGGGTCTCGGCAGATCGCCTAGGGAAAGGGTTTGAGTAGTAAGTAATGGGTTTTGAAACATTGATTAGGTTAGGTTAGATCAGAGTTAGGTTTTTTTTTTTTTTTTAGATGATGAAGTGCTAATGGTCATGTGATCAATCACATTTGTTTGATTGGATTAGGTTATTTGTTTTAGGCGAGGAAGTGATTGTGGTCCTTCGATCAATCACATTCACTATGATGAATGTCACATAAATTATTTTACTTTATATGATATGACAATAATTTTTAATATTTCTTCTACTTGTATTTAATTATAATTGTATTTAGTTAAAAGATAAGATCACATACATTACAAATTGTAATAATTAACAAAAAATTATTGGATATATACAAATGCCATTGATTATTTATTTCTTTTCATATTTGAAGTTGGAGACAAAATCTACCCCTCTTAACACGTAGTAAAATAACTCAATTTCACATATTACTGTTTACTTTAATCTATATTTTGGTTTTCGAAAATTGTATTAGTTTTGTTTGTTAATTTGTTAGATTACTACTATGATTTTAATAAACCTATTTTATTAGTTTGTAATTTAATTAATTAATTATTTAAATTTATTATGAGTTATTATATATTAATATGGTTTAACATGAATATAATATAAAATTAAGTTATTATAATATATGTAAGTAATTGAGATCAAGATATATCATAAAATAATTGTGCTTGCACTTATTCGTTGGAAGTTAACCGTTATCACTAAAAGATTGTTTTTAATTATGTGTATTGTCTGGATAGGCTTGTAATAAAATAGATGATTATTTTCTACTCTTTAATACTGTATACTAAAAGCAAAATCACCCAAAAGTTTAGTGTATGTGTGTGTATATATATATATATATGTATATATATATCCCATAGTGGACTATTTTTCAGATGTAAGAGTTGTGAGTTCTATTTTCATTAAAAAAATTCGATCCTATATTATTTATTAATTTATTTGTTGCAATAAAATTATAAAGTACTATATCTTGTTTTTAACAACCTATTTTTACATAATAGTATTTTCTGAGCCAATTTGAATTTATATGTTTGGCTTGGTCTCCCTGTATAAGATAGAAATTTTGGCTCCACCTATACTGTACAAGGTGGTGGTTAGGTTAAATATTGGATTTGGCCCAAAGAAGGGGATGGGATAATCTTGGAGATGTGGCATGATGTGTAGAGAACTCTAATGTAAAAAAGTCTTTTATTTTTTTTATTAAAATAATTAATATATGTGTTAATGTCAAAAATCAATCAACACTCGAATCAATACGAAATATGATGCTTGAAGATGAATGAATGAATGCAATTACAGTAACATAATGAGACATAATGGTGCAAAAAAGTAAAACAAAGAGACAGGAATTTTTAACTTGGTTAGAACCTTTGAATAATGCCTATGTCAACAGTTATTTATTTTTTAAGGAGAAGACTACAATTAAGCAATGTTTTAGCTAGTGTTTCTAAGATTACCTAGTGCCGAGATGCTACTATTGTTTTGCCTTGTCTATCTTTTATGCATGCGAATGACCCTTTATATAGTGTCAAGGTTCATTGTTTATATTCAATTTGTTCACTAAAAGATAGAAAAGACTAAAATTTATTTCTTATTTTTTGTAATCTACATTTAATATATTCATTCTTTTTTTGTTACTATGGAAAATTTCCTGTTCTTGGAAGTCTGTACTATTAGGGAAAAATGAGTTGATGATGCACTTCGAGTTGCTATATTTCTACAACCTTAAGTTGTTTCTCATACGAACTAGTTAACTTGAGCTACTCTTATTGTCTCAGTGAAATTAAACTTTCAAATGTTTTTGACGTGATATATGCTGACTTGTCACAATGCTGATGGGCGGCTTCATAATGGTTTACCCCGTTTTAGGCCTTTGCGCTTGTTAAATATTTTGGGCCTTATTTGAACTTACAGCCCGGGTGCTATTTTTGGGCTGAACATAAGCCCCCTATCTTTTAATGTGAGTCCGTCATTCCTGGTTGCATTGGGAGCTTAATCATTTGAATTTTTGCAAGCAGCTCTAACTAGTCAACAACTTTCAACTATTAGTCATAACTGTCACATCCTATTAACGTAATTTGTATGCGAACGAGGCGCTATTTCATTTCATCAATGTAGATGTGACGCGAGGCTTATTCCCCGTTATTGGATCTGTGACAGTAATTATCAATTTTGATCCTGTGGTCATGATAGAGTCACATAAAGGAAGAAGAGAGCTATGCCTTTTTATTTACCTTTCTAGCAATACTTCAAGCACTGAAGGTTTTTCTCTTCTTTCTTCCAAGTACTTGGTTGCACTGTTGGTTCTCCCTTTTTCATTTTTGTGACCATTTTTGCTTTAGTCTTGCCAATAAATTACAGTTTCTTCTCAAGGTGAGTTTGAGCTTCTTTCCTTCATACATGTTTATTTCTAATGTTCATTTCTTTGTATTACGACTTGTTGAGCAATTTCTGATACATATATGTATTGTCATGGTGTTGTGAAATTGTTTGTTTCATCACCATTTTCTTTTGTTTTTCGTTACATCTTGGGTTTGTAAAATAACCTTTAGGTTAAGTGAATTTCCTACACTCATATGCATTTTTAGGGCATTAGGCAGTCTTCTTTAGGGTTTCTTTTTGTTAGATAGTGTCACTATAATCTCTAGGGGCTTCGATAGAAGATTTTGCTTCTAGATGTTGGTCGTAGAAGACGTGAGCATGTGGTTAGTGCTAATGATGAGCATGAGTTGTCTTATGGTCTTCCTCCTCCTAGTCTTGTGGATGGTATAGAGGGCATGTGTGCAAATGCCTCAAATAGGGATCGTACAAGGGTGGAAGGTATGGATGAGGCTGATTCAGGTGAGGTTGGAGTGGTCTCCACTAAAAGAGTTGCTCGTAGTGGGAGCTTTAGCCATTCTCATGAAGGGTCCCTACAATCATGAGTGATTAGGTCGTAATAAATTTAGCCACCGATGTTGGTCAATTTTTTAATAAACTAAATTTTAAACCTTACAAGTGCACAAATCGTTTATCGAATATAGTAAACAAGCAACGGTCGATCCCATAAGGAGTTTCAACTTACTTTAATTCTAAGTTTAGTTAAGATCTAAATTAAAAAAAATTAAAATAAAGAAAATGAGTTTTGGAATTAAGATTAAACTAAACTAAATTAATGAATAAAATTAAATTAAAGAAAATCAATAATAAAGTTTAATTAGGACATTCTATCCACCACTTAACAATCCCTCAATTTATTATAAAAATTAATAAAACAAATTTATGATAATGCATGAAGAAGACATTCATGACAACGTAATGGTTATACTGCATGTCGTATTGATTATTCTTTAGTTAGTATGCAAATCACATGGTGTTTACGTAAATACGTGTATTTCTAATTATAACTTAGCATGATGTCTATTTAAGTTTAATAATAGGAATCTATTAAGCACTAGAAGAATATAAATATCACACAAATCTTAGAACATAGTACCTATCCT
The DNA here is from genome assembly GCA_021234005.1 of Nephelium lappaceum. NCBI lineage: Eukaryota > Viridiplantae > Streptophyta > Magnoliopsida > Sapindales > Sapindaceae > Nephelium > Nephelium lappaceum. The sequence continues at coordinate 16,860,103 of CM038004.1, forward strand.
AAATATCTATGAATTAATGTCTTTCAATTGACTCGTAAGCAATTGATTGTTGCAAACAAAAAATATATCCATTTAGTGCACAGTTTATATTTTTACAATATAATTCTAAAAATATGCTTATAAGGTGATCAATTAAAAAAATAAAATAACTAGAATAAAGTTAAATAGAGACATTAATTTTAATATGCAAAACACAAATATTTGTTGAAAAGATAAACTAATTAAGTTTATATCTAGGGTTTCAAATTAGTCCTAATTAATAAACTAACAACAAAAAATAAAAATAAAAATAAAAATAAAGAAAAGATGAAACTAAAGCCTTCAATTTTACTCTTCTACTTCTCTCTCTTTTGATGTGTGCTGAATAAAGTGGAGAGCTCTCATATTTATAAGCAGGGGAGAAACAATATGCCAAGAAATATTCCTAAAATATTCTTAACTGACACGTGGCGTCACCAGGTTGGTCAGTCTAGGCGCTGAGAGTCGCAGACACACTGGATCAGCGCCCATAGGCGCCCGTTTCATCCACCATGCGCGCTTATTCGTGGGCATGCTGCCACCTCAGCGTACAATTATGTGCACGTCACACCAAATCCTCACCTGGACCACTCAACAAATCCTTCAGGCGCGCTTACGCGTACTCTGCCACACCTGATCAGCACGCTCATGTGCCCGCTTGCTGCTTCCCACTTCTGCTGCCTCGCCAAAACGACAGGATGGTGCGCGTTTCATGGAGTGGGCCTGGCAACTTACGTCTTGGTCAATCACTTCCTAAATTTTTCACTTTAGCCCCAAAAATTCTGTAGTTTTACAATTTGACCCTACTTATTTGATATTTTGATCTTTGCCTTTCGAGCTTTCTTTGGACTAGATCTCTGATTTTTTTGTGTTGTAATTAATTCTCAAAAACCACCAATTCTATTCTTTTTCCCTCAAAACCAAAAATTAAATACAAAAACATAAAAACAAAATAAAAATACTAATTTCATTCAAAACATAGCATAAATAATAAATACTTTGGGAATAAAATAATAATAATTAATGACCCAACAACCGACCTCAAGTTCCTTGCAAATACAGGCCTCTTATTACCTAGTCCTCAAGACCTAGTTACCGATCTTCCATAGCATTACACGACCATGAACAAGCTTCAAATGCGAGCTAGACTTTTGCCACCTCTCCATCCTTATTTTCAAGTGGTCTTAAATCATTTTGTGATGGTTCCTTTCTAACTCTCACCCAATAGCTACACCTTTCTTTTTATCATTTCCATCATATTCCACAGATGTGAATTCTTAGTCTTTAGTCTGGACATGGTCCAATACTTGTTTCAACAGAAGAAAAACCTCAACTCCAATGAGGGGTTTTATTATTTAACCTGCTAGGTTAACAACTTAAAGATTTGATCATCGACATCAAGTCTAACGTTGACAATTATAAATATCAATAGTTTTGAGTTAAGTCCTATCTGGAGCTCTGATGGGCTAAGGTTTTTCGAAATCCTTTGGTTCCTTTTGGACATGTAAATTTTTTCTCTAGCATCATCCAGTTTTGCATAAGTGTTATAGTTAGTAGGTCCATCAGTACATTAAAAGTATCCAAGTGGTTATAAGGATCACTATCCTGTTGATGCGAGGTGATAGTGAGTATCTTAAAATGTTCATGGCGACGATCTTAGTTCTCATTCACCCATCGCTCCAAGCGATCAATCCTCTTTAGTAGCACTTAGTAATCATACGGATCCTTCTAGGTGGTATATGACTCTTCCATGACTCTTAACATCATTGTGGTGTCCCTGGTTGTTGTCGTTGTTAGTTGAACTATAGTTTATGGAGGCTAAACTGCGGTTTAGGGATGCTACCATGGCAAGTCTGTATGGTTCGCTCAAGTTGCAATTCTCATTTAGATATGTACGTTGGGGAGGATACTAACCTGTTTACTATCCTTTGCTTTAAGGTGGATTCTCTCCTTTCGAGGGATTCTGATGTTGCCTCTAAATGAGTACTGAATAGTCATGGTCAACGTGCATAGTTCATCCTTGTTTTGTCTTTTTGATACACTTCAGGGTTTGGAATGCCTTTTGGTCGAATTGGTACATTAACTGGAAGCAAATTCTACATAGCCCTCCACTCTTAGTTTGCTATAGGGTCTGGGTTGACTTGGTCCTGACCATGATTCACCTCTTGTTGGTTTCCAAAGATTGGTGTTTGCTACATTGAATCTACTTCCTCTTCCATGCTTAGAAGACCACCCAGTCATACACTTCTACGAAGAGCCCATCATTGCATTTAAGAAGTTTTATCCATCGATCACTTGAAATAGATGAATAAAAATAATAAATTTTTGCATAAAGTTGCAAAATCGGAGATTCTCTAAAGGTTTGGGGCCCTTCTTCTAGCGCCAAAATATTGACATCAAAAATCAGTCAACACTCGAATCAATATGAACTTAATGCTTGAGGATGAGTGAATGAAATTATAGTGAAATAGTAAGACAATAATGGTGCAAAAAAACAAAACGAAAAGACTAGAATTTTTAATATGTTTCAACCATTTGAATGATGTTTACGTACATGATTATGTTATCTCTAAATGAGAAAGTTGTAATTGAGCAAAGTTTTTGCTAGGATTCCTAGGATTACCTAGTGTCGTGATGCTATTATTGTCTTGTCTATCTTTAATGCATGCAAAAGACCTTTTATGTAGGATTAGAGTTCCTTGTTTACATTTAATTTGGTCAGTAAAATATAGGAAATGCTAAGATTTCTTTTCTATTTCACATAAATCTACATTTGATACATCCATATTCAAATGAAAGTGCAAAACTAGCAGCTTCCTCTTTAAAGTGATTTTCTTCTAAATATGGAAAATGTCATCTTTCTTATAGTTTGCACTATTAAGGAAAAATGAGCTGATGATGCACTTTGAGCTGTTATGTCTCTTATGATCTTGAGCTGTTCCCCACACGATTGCTAGTTGACTCAAGCTACTCTTATTGTCTTAATGAAATTAAGCCTTTAAATGCTTCTGACGTGACACATGTTAATGTGTCACAGGTTGTTGGGCTTCATAATGGTTGACCCTCTTTCCAGGCATTTGAGTTTGTTGGTCTTTTAGGTCCAGTTTGGCACGTAGGATTGGATTGAATTATTTTCATGGGATTGGATCGAATTGGATAGGATATGATATGATTGGATAAATTAGTGTTATGATGTGTTTGGTGCAATTTAAGATTGGATAAATTAGTGTTGTAATGTGTTTGGTGAAATATGGAATTAGATGAAAATTAATTTTAAATAATTAAATTATTTTTAAAAATAACAGTTTTTTTTTTTTCACCGGTCCCTTTCTCCCTCAATGCCCCGATCTCTCCCTCTCCACCAAATCAACATTGGCGACTCGCAGTGACTCCATTGTCGTGCTCGTCTCCAGTCTCTTGCACCGTCGCCGTCTTTTCTACCCAACCATCGAGTGAGTCTCAAACCCAGCCCAAACTGAATCGTTTCTCTCCCTCTCCTCCGACACTTCCAGCACCTTACCTGGTCCTCCTCCACGTTGCTCACCAACGTCGTCGCCGACTCGATGTGGCCTGAACTTGGGCACGCTGTCGATTGACTGCACATACAACGCTTTCACCCCGCTTCTCTGCACACACACACAATGCCGCCTCCAAACCTCCATCTTCTCCACTGCCCATCGGTAATGCTTCCATTCTCTCCTTCTCTTTCTGCTCCTTCAAATCTTCTTCTTCTTCTGATTTTGGAAAAATCACCAAAAATAAAAAAATAAAAAATCGTGGGATTAAATTATCCCATCTTTCTGGTGGGTTTAATTTAACCCACCACAATGGGATAAAAAGTTTAGATGGGACTGGTTTTTCCAATCCCATGCACTTTCTAAACATGGGTTAGGATTAGATTTTATCCTAATCCAGTCTAAACCCAAGTAACAAACATGGCCTTAGGCCTTATTTGACTGTGCAGCCCACCTGCTATTGTGAGCACAACAGTATATTTTAAAGATATATTTATATTTATATATTCGCATTATGTTGAGTGTTCACATTTTAGTCTGCACAAGTATTATATTTAGCATTCACTCCTCATTTGTAAAAAATAAGGTAGTAGTAGTTGGACCTAATAGTGTTTAGACGGAAAATTTTCAAGTGATCTGTTCCATAAAAATAAAAAATAGGACAAGAGTACAAAGCTTGTCATGATAACAACCATTTAATTGCTTTATACATAGAAGGTGGTTGTTGGGTCAAATATTGGATTTGAACCCTATGTGCCATCCTGTGCAGAGAACTTTAATGTTGAAAACTTTTTATCTTTTTTATTAAAATAATTAATACATATTTTAAAGATATATATATATATATATATTTGCATGATGTTGAGTGTTCAGATCTTACTCGCATAAGTATTATATTGAGTGTTCACTCCTTATAAAAATGTAGGACAAGAGTATAAAGCTTGTGATGCTAACAACCATTTAATTACTTTATATATGAATCCTGAAAAGAAAAAGAAAAAGACTGTGACATGGTGGAACAACAAAAAGCTAGTAAACGGTGAATTTGGTCCAGATTCAAAGAAGATAATATAAATTAGAACATTGATGAGAGATTAGAGTGGTTTTGGTATAACATTACAACTTGCATCCCAATCGAGGTCTAACAAGTGGATCCAAAAATGCACATCACTTTCAAAAAAAAAAAATCACCTCTGTCTCAATCCTCCATTTAAATAATTAAAATAAGAGGATATAATTAATTAGATTTGAAGACCAAAATGGAGAAAAAACTTTTGTGGCGGCTGCTTTGTTTTTATTCCAAGTCAAGGTAAAACGAAGAAATACTTCCAAAAATTGGAACACTGCTTTGTGTCACTTTTCTGCTTTTTGAGTGTTTTAGAAATTTGATAGATAGCAATTTCTTTCTTTCATCAAGCTCCCAAAAAAAATCTAAACATAATGACAAGTGTGTCAGCTGGATGACCTTTGCTTCAACACGACACTGGGCGTTTATCACACCAAATTGTATTAACCAACCTTGTTTAACATGTTATGTGGCATGATCTTATCGAGTTGGACATATGTCTAATGTGACGTCCAATGGTTTTTAGTAATGTAAAGTGTATTAATTGTCGACTATTTTCACATTAGCTGACAAAAGCCTTTTTTTTTTTTTTCGCTTTTTAATTTAATTCTTAAATAAAAGATTATAGTTCGTAAACAATAGTTAATGAATAAAAATAACACTAAAAGAAACTAACTTTTATAATTTGATGCTGGCTAATATCAAAAACTTAATCTAATTTTAATGTTATATATATATATATATGTATGTGAAAATAAAAAAATGTGTGTTCCTATCACAGTACGTGTCAACGTTTTTTTTTTTCCAATATTGAAAATGATTTAGATTATATTTTAAATGTATAAAATTATTTTTTAACTAAGGAAAGCACTTCTAGGTTCTTGACTTTTGAATGACATATGTAAATTAAGAGGAAAACACAGCAAGGGGAAAACCCAGCAAGCACCTTCAATCCTTCCTTTATAAATAATCGTTTTAAAAACTTAAATATATGCTTTATTAAAAAAAACAAAAGCTTAAAATATTTTCTAGAACTGCTTTAATTTTATAGGATTTATTCTTTCCAGCAAAACAGTTGTTTAATTATAAAGAGTTATTTTATTTTAATAAAATTTCTTAAAGAAAACGGGGCATATCTCTAATTAAAAAAATCAAACTCATAATACAAAATTCAATATTATTCATTTTACATAATTTAAACTAAATCAATTTTCACATCATTAAAGACAACCAATTTAAAACAACAAATGATTTAGACTTAAATATATAACATATAGTTACAATCGTTTTGATTAAAAAAAAAATCCGTAAATTATAACAATCGATCATGATGCATAGAGAATTTCGATGAAATTCAATAGTTGAGGTTATAGTTTTGCATTTTCTACAGTGTTTTTGCATTTTCTACAGTGTTGTGGCAACAGTGGACAAACGAAATGGATGTGCTAGGCGCTATTAGTCTCTACTAGAGAGTCTAGATAGTTATTGATGTTTATTTGTACCACATAAATCTTGGCTGCTCCAAATCATTCCATTTTCCAGCCAAGCTCCAAGTAAAATCATTCCATTTTCATGCCAAGCCCCCAGTAATTTCTCCTAAGTGGAATGTGGTCCCATTGACTGCTTCCTCGAGATTGATTCAAACTTCTATTCAAACATCATACCATAACTCATCACACTACTTCACAAACCAACGTGTCTCAAGAAAGACAAGCGGACTGGCCACTCAATGAACGACTTCTGTCCCTCGAACTCCTATATAAAGGGCCATTACGTATTAAACATGACACTCTCAAATCCAACTTTGGTGTCAAGAGAGGTACAAATAATTGAGAGCAGTAGTAGCAGTAGCTAGCCTAATCAACAATAATGGTCCACGAGAAGAGAATAATAGAAGAGGTGTCCGGTTGGCTTAGAGTCTACGATGACGGTTCAGTGGACCGGACATGGACCGGACCACCTGAGGTCAACTTCCTGACTGAATCCGTGCCACCCCACCACCACTTCGTCGATGGTGTTGCCGTGGAGGATGTCACCATCAATGATGTTTCGGGTCTCCGTGTTCGAATCTATCTTCCGGAGAAAATCCCCGGGGACCCGGATAAGTTCCCGGTGGTTCTCCATTTTCATGGGGGTGGTTTTTGCATTAGCCAGCCTGATTGGTTCATGTACTACGACGCGTACACCAAGCTGGCTAAGTCGGCTCGAGCCATTCACGTGTCAGTGTTTCTCCGGTTGGCTCCTGAGAACCGGCTTCCGGCTGCATGCGACGACGGCTTCGAAGCCCTCCTCTGGCTAAGATCACTGGCTCGAGCCGAGTCTCATGAGCCATGGCTCAATCAACAAGCCGACTTCAGCCGAGTTTTTCTGATTGGAGATAGCTCCGGCGGGAACATAGTGCATGACGTGGCTGCACGCGCTGGTCACGTGGACTTAAGTCCTATGAAGCTATCCGGAGCAATCCCAATCCACCCTGGGTTTGTCAGGTCGGAACGGAGCAAGTCCGAGCTGGAGCAACTACAGTCACCCATGTTAACCCTGGACATGGTGGACAAATTCCTTGGCTTGGCTTTGCCCCTGCACTGCACCAAAGACCACCGAATAACGTGCCCCATGGGGCCGGCAGCGCCGCCTTTGGAGAGCCTGAAGCTACCCCCGGTTCTCCTTTGCGTTGCGGAGAACGACTTGATTAGGGACACGGAGATGGAATACTATGAAGCCATGAAGAAAGCACGCAAGGACGTGGAATTGTTAATCAGCCCTGGCATGGGACACAGCTTCTACCTGAATAAGATAGCCGTAGACCTGGATCCAAACACCGGTGCTCAGACTACTGCTCTTATTCAGGGAATTTGTGAGTTTATTAAGAAGCATTGAAATGATCAAAAAAAAAAAAAGAAGCATTGAAAATGTATTATTAGTTTACAAATAATTATCTACAATAACTTCACATGTTTGTAGTTTGCAGAAGTTTGGTGTAGTGTGTTGTATGCTTTTTAAAAGCATTCCTGTTATATATATATATATATATATATTTTAAAGAAGACTTTGGTTATTAGTGTTAACTTGAATTGCTTTAATTCAACTATAAATTTCACTCTATTGTAAATCATGCAAAACTATTTTTGTTCTTTTTTAACTAATCTCGACAGAGAAAATTGGTTGGAAAATAACAATGAATAGTTCATTTATGTAGACAACGATGTGTTAGTGCGTTTAAAAAGTTCAGTTGAGTAGTGTCTGTCAATTTTCAAATTAAATGCCCTGTCAATTTTCAAATTAAATGCCCAGTTGCCCACCCCCAAAAATTTTGACATGTATCTTGAAGCCAATTGCTTCTGTTTCTGATACTTATGTTCGACAAAATTATAGTCCCTACCATTCTGTAGTGTGGTCACCATCTCAGGAACATCAATTACTATTTATAGTCTACAAATAATTGAGAGGCTTTTTCGGTTTATCTCAAATTATATAGGTTTTTTTTTTTTTTTTCTTCGAGGGAAACTTGAGGATAGTGGAGAATAAACATATATTGATAAAACAATCAGATCATCGACCAGAAATTATTCTTAAAATCATCAAAGGCAGTTAACAATGTCAAAAGATGGATATTTCCATGAAAGGTAAACTCTGGGAGAACAGATAAATACAAGAAGGTAGATTACACCAAATTAATTTTAGGGATAATTCTAATAGTTTAGTATAATAACAAAAAAACTTCTGATTTTAGAAATCGCTAAAAATCTCTCTGTAATTTATAAAAGTAACCAAAAAAGATTTCCTGTCGTTCATAAAAATAGCTAAAAATTAAACCCCTCCCGTTAGGAGGTTCTAAGAGATTTTTTTGCTATTTTTATAAACAATGAGGTATTTTTGGTTATTTGTATAAATTAGAGGCCTTTTTTTATTATTTTTAAAGTCGGGAGTTTTTTTATTATTATACCAAACTATAGGGTATATTAGAATCATTCCTTAATTTTAATAATAAAAAATTAAAACTAAAAATACATAGAATTATATTGTCCAATATAACACGATGATTAGAAATAATCATTTAGTTTAGTAATATCTCACATTAAGTCATTGCACCACAATTACTATTTGAAAAAAAAAAATACATAGAATTAATGCAATAATTCATAAATATTATGTGTACGTTAAATATGCAAATTTCTACGTTGTATCTTTGAATGAGACCAGTATTAACGAGCTAGTAATATATGTTGTAGTGTCAAGCGTCAACCTATATTTTTTGGTTAAACAACTAATTATCATATATTAAAAAATTTAATTTACTTTCTTTTTGTTTCTGAAAAGAAAAAATTTAATTAACTTTCATCAAAGAAAGAAAAATGATTAATTTTGTGGGTGGAAAGTCACATCCTTAAGATTTGTAGACAAAATTCCAAAAGCAACTGCTGGGAAGCTCAAGCGAAATTGGAAGCAAAAATTTCTCAAAGTCGTTAGTAAACAAAAGTTTAACTTTAATATTCTAAATTATTTCTTTCTTGCTAGGAAATTGCTCGTCCAAATACACTGTAACTTCCCTCTCCTGTTAGGTTACTTAAACATAAACAACTAACAGATTAACATATAGAAAATAATTAACATTGATGTCTCGTATTTATAGTTAGACAATATATTATTGACAACATGTGCATGCATTGACATTCAAGTAAAAATAATTTGACCATTTTACTGGTTGGCTAAAATTACTTATGAATAATAATTCTTGGATTGGTTATAAGGGTGATTGTTAAAAAATATCCAAAGGGTATTAATAGGTAATTTTATTGAACCAATAAGGTGGTCAAATCTCAAGTCAAATGAGTAAAGGAGAAACTAAGAAGATAAAGTTACCTTATGCATAGAATAACACATTTATAGTAGACTAATGGTAGTAACACATGCAATCGACGTTCCTATGATAAGAAAATTCGTATATGGCACTGATTTCTTTCCTCGTGATCTTTTCTTTAGCGACGGGTGCACCACTTAGTAGAGCACCCGATGCACTGAATGATATTTACCGCGTCTAGGTAGATCATTGATAATTGTCGATTCTTGTTCTTGTCGTGGAACGATTTAGCCAATGAAAAGCATGAGGTTGGGTCCAGAAGGTGGTTGTTGGGTCAATTAGATCCCTGGACTTAGGGGACAGATTATTGTTGGCGATGCCATGGTTTGGGAGAGACTTGCATGGTGTATAACATTTTATATTTTTATTAAAATAATTTAACAGTGTAAATCGTTTTATTCAACTTTCCTTAAACAATATTATCTAAGTGGTTTTTTCAGAGGCATGATCAAGTTTACAGAAACAAAAGTCTTTATTGAAAGCGCTTTATAAAATATAGTAGTTGAATAGAAAAACCTAACAAGCGCTTCATAAAAAAAGCACTTCCAAGGAATTACCTGACTGAACAACGTTTGTTCGACAAACACGTGTAGGTGTTTTCGTTCAATGTGAAAGCATTTTTCGGCCACCCAATATAAAATTCAGTCTGTTGTGGAACGTATAAGAACCGTTATATTAAAATGTTAAAGTATTATATCAAACATATGTGTGCTTCCACTAGGAGCTTGGGTCGGTGCCGTGCTGGTCATGAAATGAAGGACGCGTGGTCCATAAAGAGGCCCCCTTAGCCGACCAGACCTGCGCTCTGTCACTTGGATGTATGTAAGAGTCTTTCAAGATTGGCTTGATTAGCCGACTTAAAGGCTCTATAAGTGCCCATGCAATGTCTTTGCAAAGCTTTAATGGAAAGAAGCAATATTGCTCTCCTCCCTTCGTTCTCTCTCTCCCTCTGTTATTCTCAATTTCTTTGTTTACATTTATTGTTATTTATTTATTTTATAACACAGTCAATGTTGTTATTGTTTGTGTAAAGTTTCTTAAAAGGAAGGGGGAAAAAAACACACTTCAAATCAGTTACATTAAAGGGGACAATTTCAATAATTTATTTTTTAAAAATTGCTTTTTAATTTGTTGTTTTTAGAATCACCTCTTAATGGGTAATAAGTAAAGGGAATAGAAATTCTAAAAATAATAAATAATAAATAAATAAAGGTAGAGGGAATAGATTTGAAGAACAACTCTGCCCTGAGAGTTAGGGCCTATCCCGTTAATATTTGTGCCCACTTTTGTTTTCATAAAACGGAAACGTATTCTATGCGTGTTTGGTAAGTGTTTTGTCATCAACCTTTTTTTGTTTTTTTTTTTTGTAACTCACGACAAATATGTTAGAAATTTGCTCCGAGTTATTTGAAAGACAAGTTCTTAAAAAACACTATGTATTCTCATTATGCGTACGTAAGTCGAATAATGGACATATATATATACAAACAAGTTGACAAGAACAATATTCACAAATTAAGATCCTACATAAAAAGAAAGTAAATAAAGATCTTAATTAATTTTCATGTTCAAAGGGATTACAAATCACCTAAATACAAGGAAAGAAAATATCTCAATTACTCAAATTAAGCTAAACAAATCTTAACACTCCCACTCAAGTTGGAGCATATATCTAACATGTTCAACTTGGTTGTTAGCTTGTTAAACTCATTTCTCCTCTCAGAGGTTTCGTAAAGACGTTTGCTAGCTGCAAATGAGATGGAACAAATTTGGCGATGATTTGACCATCTTGTATCTTTTCCCTTACAATGTGACAGTCAAGTTCTATGTGTTTGGTGCCGCTATGTGGAGAGCAGAAGGTTTTTTCTTATATTGTTTTTAAGCTAAATATTCCTAGTCAGAACGGATATTCAAATATATTGATAATCTTCAATGGAATGGATCATAAGATAAGTGTTTTACACAAACTCTTAATCTCTTGAAAGAATTTAAGAATATTTACACATATTCATGAATTTCATTCATATTGTAGTGACCCTTGGTCACTACGATTGTTGTTTGTCCATAGAGAGATTGGTCTTGCCCCCGTAAGGGTGCGGCGGAGGTTTGACTCTCCTTAAATCACAGACTTGGTATAGAGGGTGTAGACAGCAGAGTGTGGTTCCTTGAACCACAAATAAATAAATAAAGTGGCGTTCAAAAAAATTGAACCAAAGACCTATTAGGTATTTAATTTGGTTACAACTTGATACCACCAAGGCAAGTTGCTTTGATCCCCATCATGCGTGCATTGATCCCCATCAAGGTTTCTTGTTTTGCATTCCTTCCATATTTTGACAGTATTTTAAGCTATACATATAATATTGATGTTATTCTTAATTGGTTGGTAAGAGAATTTAAAGAAATACAATAATAAGTATTCCAATTTCCCTTTTTTTCTTTGTCAATATTATGAACCAATATATATAACATCTCTCTTTCCTACTTAAATTTGATTTCATTTGATTTCAATTTTTTTTTATTTAACTCTTATACGTATTGGACTTTGTTTTTAACCTATTTAAGAGAGTGTGAGAGGGAATTTATACACGCGTTAAGAGAAATCTTTTGGAGACTTCAGATAGAGAAATTGTCATATTCATTTTTATACGGAATTATCATATTCATTTTTATTTCATTTCTTCTTTGATTGTTTTCAGATTAATTATTTTTGTATGAGTTTTTCACACACATATATATATAATACGATAAGAGTAAAGTTTTTCATGATAAAAACCATTTAATTGTTTTTTTTTTTTAATTGTTTTATAAACTAGACTTTGACGTTAAAAAACAACAAAAGCAAAAGCTTTTACACGCAGTAAACCTTTTACGGATTCAAAGAAGATAATATAGGTTGGAAGATTGTTGAGACATCATGGTGTTATAATTGTTTTACGTTATAAAGCAACAAAAGCAAAAGCTTTTACATACAGTAAACCTTGTATAGATTCAAAGAAGATAATATAAATTAAGGTTTAGATTCAAAGAAGATAATATAAATTGGAAGATTGTTGAGACATCATGGTCAAAGTCTAGGTCTAAAAATGTAGACCATTCATAACATCAAGAGGAAATTAATATTGAAAACAATTTATGAGTAAAGGATTGGACAAAACTTGGACGACAAAAAAAGAAGAAGAAACTTTTTGGTGGCTGCTCGTTTGTGAGTAAAGTCTAAGTAAACAAAATAATTTTCCAAAAGCAAGAACCTTATATGTCATTTTTTCCACTTTTTGTGTGTTCTCAGAAAATTGATAGAAAGATCCAATGCAGGTCTAGTACCCATTTTTCATTTGCTGTTTTTCGAAAACGAAAACAAAAATAGAAACAGTGGTTTTTTAATTTTATTTTCAAATCTTGAAAACGTGTCTGGCATATGCTAGGTTCTCACTCTTCTCCTTCAGCTAGACACTGAAGTGCGACTCCTCCGAATCCCCCCTTCGCTCACTTCTAACTTCGCCTGTCGTCACTATTATCCTTGTGACATTCTGGGCAACGTTACTGATCTGCACCTCCAGATTTCGTAGGGGATTTTGATCCAACATCGCCGGTGTTGGTTGGCCTGGCATGTACTTTGGAGGATAAGGCATTGGTACGGAAAGTACGGTGGCATAAAACTGTGGATATGGATGGGGCATCTGACTCGAAGATTCCGCCATCGGGGGAGGCCTAAAGCTGGCTGACATGCGCTGATACGGTGGTACCGATTGCTGCGAAGGCATCTGTTGGAAGGAAGACATTTGTTGGTATGGAGATATCATAGGGTTCTGCATAGGGGCTGTATAATTAAAAAGTTGGTATAGGTGGTTGGACTGCGGCCGTGGTCTGCACCTGCGGCACTGTTGGGTTTAATTGTGCACCGGTCATCTAGGGGTTTGATGAATCGAACATTGGATTAGCATATTGATTGGGGTTCATTTCGCAAAAGTTTGGTTTTCACGCCTTCCTTTTAGCGCCAATGTTGTAGCTTGAATTGTGGTACGAAGCTCTCTGCTAACTTCGAACGATCCTCACCTTCCTACAAAAGCTTATCTAAGTTATCTGGTACAACTCCACCTATAAAACAAGTAAATTCTTTATTAAGATGATTCGAAAGTTATTTCGAAATATACCATTTGATGTTTAAGTCAATGTTTATCTCTTTAAAATCAGTTTATCTCACTAGAAGTATTTGAAAATTCACTCTAACTCATTAATAATCGATAAATTATCTTTTATAACGAGATAAAAACTTACTTTATAGGTGTCACAATATGTGCAACGATACTTGCCACTTGTCACTTAAATCAACTTCATGCTAACAGATATTCGCTACATATTTGACATTTGTCTATTGATTTATTGGAATAATTCCCCCGTAGGTCATCTGACCCTCAAAAGGTCTGCATTTCTTACCTTTGATGATAAATTACGCTGCATAATCCAACATATCTAACTTCACCTTCATTCGAAGTCTATGTGATGTGTCATATGTCATATTCCTACCATGTTGATGTGTCCGCTTTCAATTGGGTGTATCTTGCACCCGTGTGTATATATATATATAATACGATAAAAGTGTACAGTTTTTCATGATAACAACCATTTAATTGCTTTATGAACAAGACTTTGACGTTGAAAAGCAACAAAAGCAAAAGCTTTTACATACAGTTAACCTTGCACAGATTCAAAGAAGATAATATAAGTTGGAAGATTGTTGAGACATCATGGAGTTTTTGGATATTTATTGTTGAAAACTTATACAAAAAGGTTTTTTGGAATGATTTTTATTTATTTGTTCGTTACTTTACACAAGAATCACACCATAAATATATACACAAAAGATGCTAACTAAAACAAGAAAAAAATATTTATGCTAATAATTAGGCTAACTATAAGGCAACTAATTATTCCTATACAAGCCACTGATTAGGCTAACTATATGGTAGTCAATCATTCCCATATAGGAAATACAACTCATGTCAACACTCCCCCTCAAGTTGGTGCATAGATGTCTCTAATGCCCAACTTGTCCAATGAGTTATAGAAGCTTTTACTTGAAACAGCCTTTGTCAGCATATCTGCAAGTTGATCTTCTGATCTAACGAAAGGTAGCTTGATGACCTTCTCTTCGATATTTTGTTTAATAAAATGTCTATCTACCTCAATGTGTTTGGTACGATCATGCTGGACTGGATTGTGAGATATTGCAATTGCTGCTTTATTATCACAAAACAAATTCATTTCAGTATTTGGACCAAACCCTATCTCAATTAATAACTTTCTCAGCCAAAGAAGCTCACAGATTCCCTTGGACATTCCTCTAAATTCTGCTTCGGCACTAGACAATGCGACCACCTGTTGTTTTTTACTCCTCCATGTAATTAGATTACCACCAACAAAGGTGAAATATCCAGATGTAGATTTTCTATCTGATATATTCCCTGCCCAATCTGCATCTGTGTATCCGTCAATATTGAGATGGTTGTTCTTAGAAAACATGAGTCCTCTTCCTGGCGCAGTTTTCAAGTAGCGAAGTATTCGAAATACAGCTCCCATATGATCTTCACTAGGATTATGCATGTACTGACTGACTACACTAACCGCATAAGCAATATCAGGACGAGTATGGGATAGATAAATAAGCTTACCCACCAATCTTTGATATCTTTCTTTATTGGTTGGCACTTGATCTGCATTTTCTCCAAGCTTGTGATTCTGAACAATTGGTGTATCGGCTGGTTTGCAATCAATCATGCCTACCTCTGATAACAAATCCAACACATATTTTCTCTGAGAGAGAAATATTCCTTGACTCGACCTGGCTACTTCAATCCCCAAAAAATATTTTAGTCCTCCTAAATTCTTCATCTCAAATTCAATACTCAAATGCTTTTGAAGCTTAGAGATTTCTTCCGCATCATCTCCTGTAATAATCATGTCGTCCACATAAATTATTAAAGCAGTCATTTTCCCCTGTTGTCGCTTCAAAAAAAGAGTATGATCTGAGTTGCTTTGTCGAAAACCATACTTTTTCATAGCTAAGCTAAATCGACCAAACCATGCACGAGGTGATTGTTTTAATCCATACAGCGCTCGTTGTAATTTGCACACAACTTTGGTATTGGACGTTGTGGTGTAGCCTGGTGGAATATCCATATACACCTCTTCCTCAATATCTCCATGAAGAAAAGCATTCTTCACGTCAAATTGATGTAATGGCCAGTCTAAATTTGCTGCTAAAGATATCAAGACTCTAACAGTATTTAATTTTGCCACTGGTGAAAAAGTCTCTTGATAGTCTACCCCATATGTCTGTGTGTATCCCTTGGCTACCAGTCTCGCCTTGTATCTTTCAATAGACCCATCTGCCTTATGCTTAATGGAGAATACCCATCTGCACCCTACTGTCTTCTTGCCTTTTGGTAGTGGTACAAGATCCCATGTATTATTCTTTTGTAATGCTTCCATTTCTTCTTGAATTGCTTGACACCATTTTGGATCTGCTAAAGTTTCTTGAATTCCCCTTGGAACATGACAGGATGACAACTTGTGAACAAAGGCTTTAAGAGATGTGGATAGTCTTTGAGTTGTTACATGATCAGCAATAGGATACTTTGATCCCTTTCCTTCGACATCTGGTGAATATCGAACTGGGGGTTTGCCCCTATTATGCCTGAAAGGTAAGTGATAACCAACAGGAGTAGTAAGACTAGGACTAGAGGGTGATATAGAAGAACCTACCTCTTGAATATTCTCAGAAGAAGGATTGTCATTGTCGGGTACATGAGGGAGAGGGGTTTTTCCAGCAATAGATTCAGATTCACTTCCCTCACTTTCTTGGACTTTCTGGATTTCTTCTGTGGTTTCAAATGATTCAATAAATGGTATTTTTGGTTCAATGGTTGGTGTTTTAACAGCTGTAACTTTATTCTGTCCTTCATCCTCATTCTGAACTTCTTCTTCATTTCGTATAGTTTCTTGAACTTCCTCAAATCTTGGAAAATCCCACCACTTCTGTCCTTCATCCCATATCTCCCCCTGAAGATGAGAATTTGAAACTGGTGATGAGTAAAAATTCTCAGATTCTAAGAAAGTGACATCCATTGTGATATAAGTCCGTTTTGCAGTAGGATCATAGCAACGATAACCCTTCTTTGTTGTAGCATACCCCAAAAAAATACACCGGACAGCACAAGGTTCAAGTTTCGTTCGTTGAGTTTTGTGTAGATGAACAAATGCAACACATCCAAATATGCGCGGCGGAATAAGCAGTACAGAAGGTAAGACAACATGCTTAGACAAAACTTGTAATGGTGTCTTAAACTCTAATACTCTTGAGGGCATTCGATTTAATAGGTACACAGCAGTAACAACAGCATCATCCCAATGTCTCCTAGGTACTTTTGCTCCAATTAAAAGCGCACGTGCAGTTTCGAGGATATGCCTATTCTTTCGCTCAGCCACACCATTTTGTTGCGGAGTGTAAGAACAAGAAGTCTCGTGGACAAGCCCATTTAATCGAAAATATGCCTGAAATTCTTGATTTATATATTCTCGTCCATTATCAGACCGAAGAATCTGAATTTTGGTTGAGAATTGATTTTTGATCATAGCATGAAAGGACTGAAACACATCAAATACTTCATCCTTGTGTTTTAGCAAGTATAACCATGTCATCCGAGTACAATCATCCACAAAAGTCACAAACCAACGAACACCAGAAACAGTTGTAATAGGGGAAGGTCCCCAAACATCAGAATGAACCAAAGCAAAAGGAATATGACTTTTATTTGAACTAATTGGAAAGGGTACACGATGACTCTTAGCTAAAATGCAGGTATCACATTTAAAATCTGAGCAATTCAAATCTGAAAACAATTGAGGAAATAAATGTTTCATGTAACCAAATGACGGGTGCCCCAAACGACGATACCATAACCAAATATGTCGTTCCTTTGCATTGAACGAGTGATGCACATTATTAACTCTACAAGAGCTGAAATCATCCATGTAATATAACCCCTCTCTCTTAGTACCACGCCCAATGATCTCCTTGGTGAGAATATCCTGAAAGAGACAAAAATTTGGATACATTAGAGCTACACAATTCATTTCTTCTGTGACTTGGCTTACAGACATTAATTTATTTGAAAGAGAAGGCACAAGTAGAGTATTTGACAAAGAAAGTGTTGGTGACAAAGCAACTTTTCCAGCTCCTGTAACTGGATATGCAACGCCATTAGCATTAACTATAGCAGTACGCCTTGGTTCTGTAGTCTCAACAAAGTCACTTTTACAAAATGTCATGTGATCCGTTGCACCAGAATCTATTATCCAACCACTATAATCATGTTTGTTGGATACAAGTAAGGTATAATTGTTATTACCTTGGTCATTAGGAGTAAGTGATTTGTTTTTAGATTCAACCTGTGATAGAAGAGATAATTGAGATTCTGTGTTCACCAAGGCTGCTCGTCCAGTTCCACCAGCAGCTTCTCTTTGTTTCCGTGCCTTAAGTTCATTCCACCATTCTGGATACCCATGTAACTTGAAGCAAATGTCACGAGTATGTTTTGGGTTTCCGCAGTGAGAGCAACCACCTCCCCCTCCATCTCCTGGTCCTTTGACCTTCGTAGAAACATTTGATTTTCCACCATTTGAATGAGGGAACCCAGGTTTTGCTGTTTGGAGTGTAGGCAATTGCTGAGGACTTGATTTTAGACCCTTAGATGCCATAACAGCAGCCGGTATAGTTTCTGTGCCTGTTAACATCACTGCTTGTCTGATATCTTCCCTTCGGACATGAGCATAAGCCTGTTCAACGGTAGGGAATGGTTGTATCTGAAGTACATCACTTCTAATTTTGTCAAGTCTGTCATCCAATCCATCAAGAAAAATATAAACTCTATCTTCTTGAAGAAGAGTATTATATTTTTGTATATCACTAGCACATTCCATCGGGTTTGGACGGCGAAAATCAATCTCCCTCCACAAGCCTTGAAGACTATTGTAGTATGATTCAATGGATCCCCCGGCTTGTTTCATTCGAGTCACACGTCTCTTTAAGTCATATACCTGAGATGTGTCAGTTCCATCAAAATAAGTAGTAGCAATTGATTCACATACCTGTTTGGCTGTTGGAAAACGAATAAAATTACTGATTAATGAAGGATCCATGGAATTAATCAGCCATCCCTTCACAATAGCATTCTCGGTTCTCCATTTTCTAAAAGTTGGATCAGTTGGTTCAGGTTGTGGAAGATCGCCATTTATATATCCCAACTTGTCTTTGCCTGAGATATACATCTCAACAACTTGGGACCAAAGAGCATAATTTTTTCCATCAAGTTTGATTCCAATCTGTGCAACAGCAGTATCATATGTTGTTGCTGGGGTCTGGTTCTGGTTTTGTGAAAAAATCTGATTCATTCTGGTTGTTAGATCTTCGAGGATAGTTGTTGTGGAGTTCTCGCTATGTTGCTTAAACTCAACCAAATCGTTTGATGTATTCATCTTTTTCTGGTGTGTTTAGGGGTTCCGAGCAATAAAACCCCGAAAAAAAAAAAAAAAAAAAAAAAAAAAAAAAAAAAAAAACTCCTAGGATATCTGCTCTGATACCATGAAAACTTATACAAAAAGGTTTTTTAGAATGATTTTTATTTATTTGTTCATTACTTTACACAAGAATCACACCATAAATATATACACAAAAGATGCTAACTAAAACAAGAAAAAAATATTTATGCTAATAATTAGGCTAACTATAAGGCAACTAATTATTCCTATACAAGCCACTGATTAGGCTAACTATATGGTAGTCAATCATTCCCATATAGGAAATACAACTCATGTCAACAATTGTTCTCTCGATTCAAAGTCTAGGTCTAAAATGTGGACCAGAAATCCCAACCGTCTCAATTCTCCTTTCATAACATCAAGAGGAAATTAATATTGAAAGCCATATAGGATAAAAAAAAAAAAAAAAAAATTGCACTAAAATTTGAAGACAAAAAAGAAGAAGAAACCTGTTGGTGGTTGCTCGTTTTTGAGTCAAGTCAAAGTAAACAAAATAATTTTCCGAGAGGAAGAACCTTCATATCATTTTTTCTGCTTTTTGTGTGTTCTCAGAAACTTGGCCTAGCCTTTGTTGTGTACATTTGTCTTTTGAAAATTACAAAAAATACATTTGTTATATGAAGTTTTGTGTGTGCTAGTTAAACATATGCTCGGTTTTTTGGTGCTATTCGGCATCATTTACTCTTTCTAAGTATTGTGGATGTTAGCTTTTGTCCCAAAATATTTCTAAGATAGACATCTTAACTTTAACCCCAAACTTTGTAACTCAAAAGTCACATATCATTTGACAAATAGATAAAAATGAATGATGATTTGCCCCAGATGCCATAATATGAATTAATTTGTCATTTTAGAAGTTTGGGATTTAAAAACAATACATCTGACCCAATTAATTCATGAATTATAAACAATCTAATGACTAGAATTGTATCATTAATATATATTTTAATCTGTTAACTGAGTCTTGGTCTGGAGCCGCAATGCACATAGATGTTGTATTGACAATAATTTCAATTTGCTGGGTTACAATGGACTGGCACTAAACCCAAACCCTCAAGAATCATGGACCATCCTTTCATTCATTCTTCTTTGCATCTTCAAATCTTTGTGTTCTTTGCCAAGCTCAAATGTTTCTTTAACTTCTTGAACCAACTGACCTTCTTTGGTGGTGGGGTTTCATTTACCTTTTGTTCTCCTGCAAACAAATTCTCACCCTCACATCATATCGAAAAACAATATCATATGGTAAATAGCCCCATATAAAAAGCTAATTGATGGAGCATTAGGTTTGACTATTATTATAATATTTCATATACAATATTAAACTCTAATATCCGATTATTTAGATTGTAGAATCTTGTAATAATTTACAGTGCAAAAATATATATATATATATAAATACAATATATACATACATACATACATATATATATAACATTATTTTGGCTTGGCATGTCAGTTGTTATTTATAATAGAAGGATGAGTTTTTTTAGCACCTTTCTACCTAAAACGAGTAAAATGTTGGATAATAAAATAAGGTAAAAAAATAAAAATCATTTTCACAATTTATTGTTAGTTTTAATATTCATACTAATTTTAGTAAGGAGGGAAAAAAAATCTTAAGAATTGATTTGTAGTTTGTTTAGCAAGTTTAAGACGCATTTGAAAGCATATTTATTCAAAGGCGCTTTTTCATTAAACACATTTTTTAAAGGGGAACAATCCCAAAACTTTGATTGAAGTTAACAAAAATATCAATTTTACCATTTATCATTTTATTTTTGTCTAAAATCCCTATGATATTAAAAAATAAAAAATAAATAAAAATAAATAAATAAAAACTTAAAACACTTCTTAAAGACATATGAAAGGATAATAATACCTCTAACAGTCACAGATTCCATTAAATTGATTTAAATTGATTGTTTGACTCTAAGGGTAATATGGAAAATGTGATAAAAAATAAATTAAAATAGTATTAATTAAAATATAAAAAATTAAAATAAATAATATTAAATATATAAAATAAAAATAATAAAGATAATTTTTTTAAAAAAGTATAACAAATAAAAAATATAGAATAAAAATAAAAATCATTTTTTATATTATTTTTTAAATAAAAATCTCAAGATTAAAATTATCTATTTATCTTTTATACAATTTTTTACAAAAATAAAACTAATACGGTAAAAATAACATTTTTGTAAACTATAATAGATTTTTTGAAATTATCATTTTTTAAAAGAGTAAACCCTTACTCAAAAGGCACTTCAAGCATTTTTCTTATTCAGATAATACTTTTCTTTTTCCTAACTCAAGTGACATGCATTTTCACTTTCACACTCTGTAGTGAGAGGTTAAATTTCCATCATACAAATTCTCAGCATTTGTGGAGGGAACTTATTTTGTTGTTTATGATAGAAAATATACATCCCAACCACTCATATAATGTTTATATCTCAAAAGGTCTCAAAGACCCTTCACCCCATAACCATTTAATAAAGTGCTTCTCTGCATTTTCAGCCACACACTATCATAGTCTCTCCTCAAAAGATTTCACAAGCAGCTGTCACTTTGACAATCTATCCAAGTATAGTGTAGGGACATGTCCTACAAGGTATAAATCATGTAACCGTTGAGGCAATAAGCAAGTAAATGTACAATGAAGATTAAACACATGCCATGGCATGCTTGCAGCTCTAGATGACCACATGGAAGAAGGGTCTATCAAACCCTTCTTGGGGAAGATCTACACAGCCAGCCAAATTGTCGAGTCAGAATTCTGACCCAGACTCTTTTTGCACCTACTTATCACAGTGCACACTGTTTCAGTCTCCACCTCAGCTACGTCTAGCCACTAGAGGAAAACCTAGCTTGACAGGCAAACCACATCCCTTATGCAGCATTTAGCCACCATACTTAAAACCCTATACGATAGGTTGTTTCCTCATTTGCTTCAAGGCAAGTCTGGGTATCTTAAACGATAGTATGCATCCAAAAGCTAGGAAGTTATAAATATTACTATAAACAGCGATGTAGCCAAGATTCAATGCTGAGGTGGGCTAAGAAAATTTTTCTTAATCGAACGTCTATACATGATTGAATTTATCAAATATATGATTTAAGTTTTATTAATTGAAAAACAAAGCTACACTTAATGAAAAACATGATAAATCTTAACCTTGGTAATGTATATTTCAAAATAAATTCATCATTAGAAAAGAAAATTATATATATTTAAAATGATGGACTATATTTCTTATTTGAATTACGACCATTATAAATGACAATTGAAATAAGTCATCATAAAAAGCACCAAAAGATCTAAAAAAATTAAACAATACAATAACCATAATTTATACCACAAGAATTCTATAAGGCTATCAACCAAAGATCCATTCCCGATCAAGATATGCCATACTAAAAGTTCGACTTTAACTCTAAAGCAATTTGATAACCAAAGAGTAAAAAATAAACACGCTTCATTCTTACTATTGATCATATTTTACAATCAATAAACAATATATTATATAGATAAATTTTTGTTCACTCTAAATTGTACATTATAATACAAAAGTTGGATACTATGTTCCAAGATGAAAGGTATTTGGTTTGAGAAAAAATTAAGTAAATATAAAGAGTATTTTAATAAATTTCATCACAACTGCTGTTAGTGAAATAATAATAATAATAATAAACCTTCCAAAATGAGATACTCCTCATACGAGGTTATGCAAAACTTGTGTTCTTCATTGACATGTTTGACACTATAATTTCCTATTTAACTTGTAAGTGTTAGTAATCCATGAATACTTCTGTTAAATCACCAGATAATTTTGCTTAAATGCTATGGACTCATAACATCTGCGAAACAATAAATGTAATAACATCACCATAACATATTGCTAAGGGACATCTACCTAGAGATATCCATTATAATTGCAATCCACATTCAAACGCAGCTCATGATTTTGAACTGTCAGGTTGTATCACACCTGGGATGCATTTACCTCTGTTTCAAACTTCTAAACCTCATCTTTACTAGTATATTCCTTTTCTAACAAGCAAGCTATTCTGTGACGTCAAAATTCAACAACTTGTTATACAAGCAGTTTATGGCAAGATACAAAGTTTCACAACATACAGAAACAAA
Organism: Nephelium lappaceum; assembly: GCA_021234005.1. Classification (NCBI taxonomy): domain Eukaryota; kingdom Viridiplantae; phylum Streptophyta; class Magnoliopsida; order Sapindales; family Sapindaceae; genus Nephelium; species Nephelium lappaceum. Next base: position 16,883,313 of record CM038004.1, read on the forward strand.
ACACCCTCTTCAGAATAAGTACACCATGACAAAGAACAATCACCATATTATTTATGATATCACTTCTAAAAAGAAAATCTTAAGTTTGTGATAGTACGTAGAAAAACCTTCTATAAGCTAAAATCCTAACAACGCTGCAAAGACACAGCTGTAAAAATTCTAAAACCTTTATATATGAACTATATTTACACAAGAAGGAAAAGCCATTAACTTTGTAAGAAGATTAGTTACCACCAGCGGAAGAAGCATGAGTTTGGGCTGCTGGAGAACCCAACAGATCAGACTTTCTCAACCAATACTGATCAAATCTTTGCCTTGCATATTCAATGTAGTCAAAGTCAATTTCGTTCACGTGCTCCTGAAAATGCAAAATTAGTAGGAAAACACAAGGTTATGGAAAATAAACACGTGAATACTCTTTCATTGCTTTTCATACAACGACAAGCAAGAATCCACATAAATCATGTTAGCACTAGAAGTTACCTAGATTGAATTTAAATTGAACAGACAAATCAAGTTGGACCAGAATAAATTTTAAGCACAACCTGTCTATGAGGATGAATGAACACTCAGCATGCCATATATGCAAGAGAATTATATATGCCAAGAATTCTTTTCGATCAGAAATAATGACAACTGAAACAAAAAGGGTTCTAAAAGTTGTGTGGCCAATGAATATTTCCAAAAAAAAAAAAAAAAAAAAACCAAAAACCTAAAAAAACTAAAAACAAAAAGTCATAATGGCTGAGCTACCAGTCATACCATGGTTACTAGAAAAACATGAAGTTATGATTAAAAAGTTAAGCCGAGTTGGCATCAATTACCGATATTATTCCCCATAAGCCCCAAGTTAGATGGCTCGCCAGTGTATACTTCTCAATATCATGAAGAAGTTGCCCCACTTCCACATCACTGAGTTGACCACCTGCGCCAAAATCAACCAGTTCATTTTAACAGGAACAAAGATAGGAACTACGCAAGCCAGTTTCACAGATTTAAGTCCAAATTTAACCATTAACCCACAGTAATCTGGTCATATAAATTCCTTGATCATGTAGCAAAGAACCTAGATATCTCCACCTAGAAAACAAAGTGTAAAATGTCAATCTATTTGTCTTCATGAGCTGACTGGAACTGGTCATATGGTTGGGCAATGTACAGACCTGACAGCATATGCAGCTTAATTGTTCACATTGATGAAGATAGATCCAACATTTAAGAGAAAATAATTCTCTCTTAATCGTTTAAGTTGAAAAATATATTAGTGAATAAAACAAATAACAAAAAAACTATGTCTCAATTCTTTCAATCATCTGGAAGAGGGAAGTCTATATCTACTAATTGCAGCCACATGAAACCAGCTAATAAACTATAAAACTATATGGGAACAACACACAACTTCAAAACCCAAAGAGGACAAGATTACCTGTGGAACCCAAATATGCACGAACAAATCTTTGACGCTCCTCCAAATCTATCATAACATGTTGGTCAAATTGTGTTGTTTCCTTTGAAGAAAGTATAAGCAAATGAAAGAAACAATTGCAATGGTAACACACCAGGGTATTTGCTGTAATCCAAAAGATGAGGAGTTTCTGTATGATAGTCGGCAGCCATCTCACAAAAATGATTTGCTATATCATATGCGACAGGATTGTAACTTGCATACTCATAGTCCTATAAGAAGTAAAGAATTTACATTCACATCAGAAAGCTATTTGACCTTCAGCAAATTCATAAAAATGTAAAGCATTCTGAAAAAAGGGTATTATGAAAAGATCAATTTCATGTATATTATCTACGCACAGTCAGCTGTATAGTAGCACACAACACATAACAGAAATATCAGACCATTTAAAGACAGATTCCAAGTTCATATGAACTTAAGAAATCATGGGAAACCTAACTCTTAAAAGTATATCATGGCCCTGAAGTTTATTCTATTTGAAATATAATTTATTTTTTGAAAATCAGTAATTAATTAAAGAGTACAATACAATGCAGGAAAAGATTCTCCAGCAACCAAAAAGGACAATGTGTAACTTTAATATGGAGTCAAAATTGTGAGATTAGAGTTTAAAGGAACTTAATTAGCACTTTTCTAACTCTCAGACATTTCTCCTATAAGGGTTCGACAGCAAGATGATTCTTCCATGATACATAAACTTATTAACTCTCCTTTGGGCTCAAATAAAGCAGTGATCATGATACACATAAAAAAAAGTAGCATCCAAATTTCAATTGCCAATTATATGCGGAAAGAAATAATAAATGAATGGAAGTCATATCTTGTATTAGTTTTAACTTAACATGTATCTTCATCTAATCTCAGTCAATTGAAAATCCATGAGACCCTACTCACTGCATCACTATCCTACTAGTCATTCAACCAAACAAAGTCATCAATTACACAAGCGTGCCATGCAAACTTTGTTGAATGCATTCATGAAACCCTACTCACTGCATCAATGTCCTATTGCGAGAACAATATTGGATGGTACAAGGATAGATGGACCATCTACAAAGAAATATAATAATGCCTTCCATCAGGCAAGGAAAACAGTTCACAAAAGCTTAACTAGATCTATGTTGTCAACATTCATAATAATAGTAACATAACCCTATACATTAGTCTGATTCAGTTCCAATTAAATCTATTACCAGCCCTATAAACAAAGTCGCTTCCTCCCAGTGTATTTGCTCGAGCTTGTAAGATTGTTTTAAGCTCCTTTGACTTTTGATAGAGCAAAAGATACCGCGGAAGAATAAACAAGCTGCATTGAAGATCTTAATAATTCTAACATGTATGTATTAACAAAAGTAAGGATATAGTCTGTACAATATACAATTTATCGTTTCTTTTGTAAATGCACTGATATGCCAAAAGCAGGGCACTGTCCTATTATAAGAAAACTACACATGGGAAGCAGCAAGGAAAAGGAAATGGAAACTATATGCAAATCGAACCCAATCAACTTATAACATAAGTTATTATTCTTAAAAAGCATCAATGGCTTATTTATAGATTTATGAGAAAACTAAACTTTAGGCTTTGCCCATAAATTCTAGTAAGAAAAATCACAAGATTGAATTAACTAAAAAAGAAGAAACTTACAATTATGGTTATTGACTTAGTCTCTTCATCAATCATTATGTTACCATATTGTAAATCATTGTGGCAAAAGCCTACACTTTGATGATTAACACATATTTCCTTTTCCAACATAGAGATTTCCTCCTCAATGTCATCTAGGCGAAATGCTTTTGCTTCTTCAGGAGGGGACAAACTCTTGGTTGAATTGAGCCAATTTCTGCTATTAAACAAAACTTTATTTAAGAAATTTTATAGAACTATCTGTAAACTCCTAGAATTACTAAAGAGAAGAAGAAGAATTAAAGAAACAGAGACAGAGAGAAGACACAGAAGAAATACCTCATCCTATCCCACAGGCACACTTTCTTAGGACCAGGCATATCAAGATCATGAAATTCCTTCATTTTGGCTGCTATAAGAGCTGATATTTCGGTATCACGCATATCAGATGCAGAGAGCGTCTGAAATTTGTGTATAAGAACAAACAAAAGTAAGAAAATGTGAGCTTCTTTCCTGACTTTTGGATGAACAAAACAATTATCTTAAACTTATATAAATAAAGGCAACCCTGACAAACACAAGTATTTTCCTTTCTTTTTCTCTTACCCTCCTAAAGACCGGTAGCTTCAAACAAACATTTCAACACTGGACATCTCTGATAAACTATATCACCATATCCATAATATAACTGCCAATAGCCACAATCATCTTTCCAAAGTTTTAACAGAAAGCAATATTAAGTTTTGAAACAAGCTTGATAACTCAACAAACCTGATATGGATTTTCAAGAAACAAAATCTGCCAAAATGATTGCAGCATTGAAAAGTCAACATTCCAAAGCAGTGCAACAAATTCAAGTACCACAGATCATCTAATGAAAAAGATTTCCAACTCTATTTGGCTGATGAAGAAAACATACAATGCAATAAAAATGCCCATGATGCAACTAAGGGAGTCCAAGAAAGGTATAATAGTTCACAATCTGCTCATGTAAAAACCATTGCATCAAACTGAAGAAAGCAATTTTGTGCCTCATACAAAACAGGGGTTCTCAGCAGAAAGTTAAATTTGACAATACCAAAAATAGCAGCAGGATCAACTGTTCTTATCTCAATCAATCTAGTACAATGATGTTCCAAAAAACAGCCTACAAACAAGGAAACTTAATGTCTAATTGACTACAACATTCTTGTACAATCAAAATGAGGTGTTTTAAAATCAAGTCTCAATAGTATAATAAACAAGAAAGAAAGAAGTATAAACATCAACATTACCCTTGCATTAATAAACTCTTCAACACGGCCACTTGGAAACCGGCCCAGCAAACGTGGTCCTTGGCCATGCTTAGACATACATTCAAAAGTCCGGATCTCATCATTCCTATCAAAAAATACCTCCACTCCCTCACCGTAAAGCCTAAGAAGAACCTTGCGCGATACTTTGCCTGCTTTCGTTGGCCACTTTATTTGGAAGACTTCATTGGTCATAGCACCCTTAAGAGGGATCACATGCAACTCATTCAAATCAATTATATCTTCCCATCCAGACGCCAGCGTCATTAAAATCTCCTTAATCTCCACTGGCAGACGACTCTTGCTGTCTATAACATTATTTTCTACGGCACCCATCACAAAAATTACCCACCAAATTTCCCACAAAAACCAACTCCTCAATGGGGAGATAAATGTCTAATCTGAAAAAAACAAAAAAGAATTCCAATTACCCAACACATATATACATTGCTACAGCCCCATTCCTTTGTAAACTTCTATGATTATAATCTCAAAACCAAAACCATCATTAAAACCTTAACAATATATAAAGCAAGGCAGATCACACAACCTCAAAATCAAATCTTTCAACAAGTGCGACCCGGTTTACAACAATATCAAGTACACATCCACTTATAGCTTAATTGATTAATGCACTTCTCTATTATATATACAATTATGATTCAAGTCCTATTATAAGTATTTATTAGCATACATAAGGGTGCATTCCAGGCCACGAATAGTACTTAATTTCTACGGATTCCGAAAGATCTCTAAATCATGTCAGCAAATTTTTTATGACACAACTACGCTGAATTCTTGAAACTCAATTCTGCTTTTCTACACTAATCTTGAAATAAAAAGGATAAACAATAACACATTTTAAACTGTACAGATTCTGAAATATCTCCAAATCGTGTCAGTAAATTGTCGATTATATATACATATTTTCCATCGCTAAATTTTCAAATATATATATATATGAAGACACAATTACGTTGGATTCTTGAAACTCAATTCTGCTTTTCTACACTAATCTTGAAATAAAAAGGACATAATAAACAGAAACACAATTCAATCAAACAAAAAAGCGGATTCTGCGAGTCCAGCGATAAATGACTAAAAAAGAGAACACGACAACAACAACAGAAGTTGAAAAAACTCACATGGGTATTGAAGATTTGGCGGCGGAGAACCGGCGATGGGAGGAGCAAGCAAAGGAGAATCAGTTAATGAATGAATGAACGATTGATTGATTGATTGAGAAAGGAAAGGAAAGGAAAGCGAAAATAAAGGGTTAGTGAGGATCGAAAATGGGCCGTTGGATTCGGGAGATGTTTGCGGGTTGAGGAGAGGGAGACGGGGTGGAGGATTTTGATTGAATTAGTCAGACGAGGCGTCAACGTCAATCATTAACCGACTCTCCCTTGTTTGTTATGACAGAATCAGAGACAGCGGTGGCTGATGTGGTCCTTTTGAAGACGACGACGATGCGATTTTGATCGAGGAGGATAATCCTACGCCATCTAAACATTTGTTTTAATAGACAAATACGTGTAAGTTATCTGTATCCACGTTGTCATCGATATATTGTCTTATTATAACTTTATTGTATCATTTAAGTAAATTTTTAAAAAATATAATATTATTCCTACTGTCAACATTTTAATTTATCCATATTTTTTATTTATTTTATAAGAGAAATTTTGATTTACCTCTAAATTTTGAGAAAATATTACTTTTTATTCGTTAATACGTTTTTGGTCTCATCAGCTTTAATGTTTGATAAGTTTATTAAATTAATTTATCTATAGTTTAATTAATAGTCAAATGTGATGAAAATTGTGTAAAGACTAAAATGTACCGAATCATTTTGTCAAAATTATTTGCTAACAAAAAACCAACAAGTGTCAAATAAAATTTAAAATAAAAAAAAATTAAATAATATTATATCAACCATGAATGATCACATCATCATTTTTAAAATTAAAATATTTAATATAAATATAATTAAAAGCTTTTTTAATTTACTTTATAAAACAAATTTTTTTACATTAAAAAAAAAGATAATTTGGAAAAAAAATCAAAAATCAAAAATCAAAATTAAAAGGAAAAAGTTCAAAAAAATAGGTGAAGAAATAAAAATTGAAGATCTCAAAGATCAACCTAGATCTTCAATGGAACATTTGGGTTTATAATTAACAAAAAAATAGAATCTGAAATGAAAAATTAAAAGTGGAAATTAAAAGAATAATAGTTTAACGATATGATTAATTAGAACTTAAAAAAAAAAAAAAAGATCATCACCAATCTGGTCTTCTATCATTTTTTGCTACAAAAACCTGTCCAATCCCTAAAAACCCAGATCAAACCACAATAATCAGAATCTTCACCGATACCATTTACCTGTTTTAGTTCTTTTTTTTTTTTTGTTTTTCTCCGTTTGGGGGGTGGTGGTGGTTTGTTGTTGGGGGCATTTTGCTATTATAATCAGTTCAAAAGTCCCATACTAATTCATCAGTATTGCCCGGTTTTACATATCTAATAACAAAAATTGGACCTCATCTACTCTGTTTTCGAGAAACGTATAATATAATTATCACACCCTCCTTGAAAACAAAATGCGGTTGGAAAATGTTGAGCCGGTAACGCAGTTTAACGGGAGTGATTGCAGGGACTGCTTGCCCATGATGCGTCATAATGCAATAATATGTGCAGAAACGTCCAAGTTAGTGATTGATTAATAAAGAAAAATCACCGTAATAAGCAGGAGCAGCACAAACATGCTAATAATCAATACTGCTATTAAAGTAGTAGCATTATTTCTCCAACAGTCACAGACAAAGAATTAAATCTTGTTAAGCAATCGCTGTACCCAAAAGCTTAAACATGTAAGTCAAGGGCTTGAAACCTCTAAAATTTCTAAAAAAAAAAAAAAGTTAGTCTCCTATACAACAACATATAATTTCAACTTCTTAATAAAACGAGTAGCTAGCCAACACATGCACCACAAAATGAGAGATAACTGTGACGATAATCAACAAACAAACATCAGTCACCAAATTCAGCTGCGGCATTCCTTGAACATGGAGCCAGATTCATCTTTGCTTAAATTCATCATGACAAATAGAACAATAAGAGCATAGCACATGGGAAATACTTTTATCCTAACATATATCTCTAACATGACTATCATATATTTCTTATAAGTGGAAACAGCTATCACGAAACAAAACCAAAAGTTTATTCTGAGTTGTAACCATGGAGCATGGATTTGCATGTCACTGCTCTCTCTGAGAAAATTAGGCATGTACAGTATAACTTTCTGCAGTCCATTTGCTAATAAGAGCCCTTGAGAGCTAAGACCGAGCAGTATCAAGGCTACCCACTAATGAAGAATATAGGCTGTCATTAGGTGTGATGCCAGCGTCTATCATCTTATCATAAAATCTTAAAGCTTCATCCACTCTCCCCTGCTTGGACAGACCCAAAATTATTGTTGTGTAGGCGCAAACATTCGGTAAAAAGCCGCTTTGCTTCATTCCAATAAATAATTTCAAAGCCTCAGCTGACTTCCCAGATAATAATTCACCATGTATTAGTAATACATACGTGATTACATCAGTTATAATCCCCTTTGCTTCCATCACACCTCTTAGCTTATGGGCTTCTATCATTTTTCTTTTCTTGCAATATCCATCAATCAAAGCATTGTAAGTAAAAGTGTTTGGTCTCACTTCCATATTCTCCATCTCTTCAAATAACCGCTTTGCTTCCTCTAAGTGCCCATTCTTACAATACCCATTAATCAAAACATTGTAACTAACATCGTTAGGTCTCACTCCCTTTGCTTCCATATGGTCCCATAGCTTAGCAGCTTCCTCGATCTTCGTGTTCTTGCAATACCCATCAATCAAAGCACTATAGGTAACAGTGTCACATCTCACTCCCCTTTTCTCCATTTCTTCAAATAGCCTTTTCGCTTCCTCTAAGTTCCCTTTCTTGCAATACCCATTAATCACAGCATTGTAAGTTACAATGTCATCCCTAGCTTCCATACGGCCTATTAATTCATGAGCTTCGTCCATCTCTCCTTTCTTGCAATACCCATCAATCAAAGCGTTGTAAGTAAAAGTGTCAGGTTTCACTTCCTTATTCTCCATTTCTTTAAAGAGCCACTTTGCTTCCTCTAAATTCCCATTCTTACAAAACCCAACAATTAAAGCATTGTAGGTATGAGTGGAAGGTCTCACTCCCTTATTCACCATCTCTTCAAATAGCCGTTTTGCCTCATCCAAATGCTTTTTCTAGCAGTACCCATTAATTAAAGCATTATAAGTAACATTGCAAGGTCTAACTCCCATTGATTCCATATTATCTTTCAGCTTGTGAGCTTCCTCCATCTTGCCTTTCTTGCAATACCCATCAAGCAAAGCATTATAAGTAAAAGAGTCATGCCTCACTCCCATCAAGCAAAGCATTATAAGTAACAATGTTATATCCCACTCCTTTTTTCCCCATTTCATCAAATAGCCCTTTTGCTTCTTCTAGGTTCTCTTTCTTACAGTACCCATCAATCAACGTATTGTAAGTATAGGCATCGGGTCTCACTCCACTCTTCTTCGTCTCTTCAAATAGTCTCTTCGCTTCCTCTAAGTCTCCTACCTTACAGTACCCATCAATGAAAACATTGTATATAGCCGTGTCAAGTTTCACTCCCTTTGTTTCCATATAACCCCTTAGCTTCTGAGCTTCCTCCATCTTCCCTTTCTTGCAGTATCCATCAATCAACGTATTGTAAGTATAGGCATCGGGTCTCACTCCACTCTTCTCCATCTCTTCAAATAGTCTCTTCACTTCCTCTAAGTCTCCTACCTTGCAGTACCCACAATGAAAACAGTGTATATAGATGTGTCAAGTTTCACTACCTTTGTTTCCATATGACCCCTTAGCTTATGAGCTTCCTCCATCATCCCTTTCTTGCAGTACCCATCAATCAAAGTATTGTAAGTAAAGGTGTCAGGTGTCACTCCACTCTTCTCCATCTCTTCAAATAGCTGCTCTGCTTCCTCTAAGTTCTCTTTCTTGCAATACCCGTCAATCCAAGCACTGAAAGTAATAGCATTAAGTCTCATTCCCTTTTTCACCATCATTCCAAATACCCATTTCACTTTCTCAAAGTTGCCCATCTTGGAAAATATGTTAACCAAAGAATTGAAGGCCACGACATTAGGAGTAATCCCCTTGCTGATCTAAGCGAACCACCACATTTCCGCTTCCCCGTATCGTTTCAATTTACGAAAGCTACTAGCAATCGTGTTATAAGTAAAAACATCAGCCTTAATTCCTTTCTGTTCCATGACAGCTTTCGCATTTAAAGCTTCATCAGCCATACCATTAATGAAATACCCATTTATCAGTATGTTATGAGTAACAACATTAGGTTCTATCCCCTTCCTAACCATTTCCTCCATCACTTTCTTAGCCCTATCAACCTCTCCTCTCTTACACAATCCATCAATCACAGTTGTTGTGGAACGAAATGTAATCTCTACATTGGCCTCCACCATTCTTCGAATAAAACTAAAACACATCCATTTTATCACACCTTTTCAAAGCAAGCAAAAGCACCATGCACTGCCTCTCACGAATCTTGATCTCACTTTTCTCCATATAATCAAAAACCCCAATAGCCTCCCCAAACAACCCCTTATCAGTAAACACCCTAAACAACATGGAACACAACTTCTCCAAAAACTTGGGGACATCGGTCCCATCTTCCATGGAAGAAACCATGTTAGAAATCTGAGCTCGAACATTAACATCATTTGCAATGCAATTCAATACAAATGGAATATCACTGAACTTCCTCACATCGTACAGTCTACGAATGAGCGTCAAACAAGCAATAACATCGGGCTTGCTAACCTGGTTTTAGCGGAGGAAGCTGAAAAACGCCAAGCAAGAACGAAGAGGGAGTTCCGGGTTGGACAAAACCAGTTGGAAAACAGCAGAGTTGAGAGTGGAGAGGTCAAATGGGGTGTGGTTTAAGAGGTCAATGCGTGCATTGGTCAAGGCTTGAGCGATGTTGGAAGCTGTTAGTTGGTGTGGATCGCTTGGTGGTGGGTGATAATGTCTTCTCGAAAGGGCCCTTGTAAGTTTCTGAGTTGAGATTCCTGGTTTCATATTCATAATCAGGCAAGTAATCAACAAATGCAAGCTCAATTGAGAAGCTTTTTGACAATTTGGCCACCAAAATCGACAACAATGATTTTGTAAATGGAGGGTTTCAAAGAAGGTAATCGATGCACACAAGATTTGGATGTTAGAGAGAGTGACCCACTGGCGAGGTATAGGTTGAAAATGGAGGCTTTCGAGTTGGTCTAGGTCGGATCCGGCCCACATGCTGTAATTGATTTAAGTTTTGCTTAGTGGTTGTGGTACTGATGAACAAAGTTTGGTTCTTTTATTCCAACTGCCAAAAAGTTTCTATTTCCATAAATTAAAAGCATTGCAGTTAATTTGCACACATTATAAATTTTTTCAATAATATTAGATAATTTACCTTTTATAGCTTCCTTGTATTCTAACAAATCATGCGATAATTGATAAGTTAATATATATTATATACGAAATAAACTTTCATTCATGTGTATTCATTTATCAACTCTCATATCATTGCAGAATATTTAGTAAAACTGTAATTTTATAAATAAAAAATCATGTCCATCCTACCTTTATATTTGGAGTTCATTTTACATTTTTCAAATGGTAAATTAAGGATAAATTTTAGAAATATATTAATTCTTTATTAATTAACAAATTAAATATTAATTTTTATTTATTAAATATTGATAGATAAATAAATAACCCATGGGGTCGACGTGAGGATACCTAAACCACACTCGCCCTGCTTCTTAAAACGAATTTTTCCTATTAGCCCCAAAATTACTTACTTTAATAATACGTTAATTTTTATTTGTTGAATATTGATAAATAAATAGATAATGGCGTACTTGAAATTGCAGCAGCTCCTAGTTTGACATTACGAGGACATTACCCCTTGAAAGTGATGAGTCATCTTCAATTTCATATATTATGTTAAGACACAGATCATCCCATTTGAATTGTAAAGTCATGGAACAATAATATTATTTTGAGAAGGAAAGCAGAGATCGTGATGGTTATGGTAATGGGGATAAAGATGAACACAACCATGATGATGGGGGAAGGGATACGAAGGGAAAGAATAAGGATTGCAAGGGTGAAGCCGTGTTTGATTATAAATACGGGGTATCATGCTGGATATAAAAATGGATATCTGGACGGACAATTGAAATGTAGGTATCATGTTGGATATGATATCCAGTTGGACAATTGAAATGCGCCCAAGAAGTTTACTAATCTGAAATTATGATTAACTGATTCTGTTTTTAAATTATATATTATTATTAATCAGTTGTGCCATTTTGAGTTTGTGTATCATTTTGAGTTTGTCTATTTTAATATTGAATATGAAGTTTTGAAAACTATAGTTATTGAACCATACTAAAAGAGTAATGCCACACTATCTAAGTATTTATACAAAATTACTATTCAAATGATGTGGCAAAACATCAGTGCATCATCCTATGATAAAGATAATTGTTACAAATCATCCTGTCATATCATTTGAGCAAAAGTTTCGAAAAATTTTTGAGAAGTGTAACATTATTCATACTAGAATAGCAGAGATTATTTTTTTCCTAAATTATCATGTGATTTATATATTGAAATTACTATTATAAAAAATTAGAGAAAGTAGTGTGATGGAAGAGAATCAATATACATATTGAGAGGCTAAAATAGGAATTGGCTTTGGTGAGTGTATTCAATTCGAAAAGTAGAGAGAAATGTGTTTTTTTTTTTTTTTCTCTTTTTTTTTTCCCCCCTTTGTACATCAATGGAAGATTATAAAAATAAGAGAGATAAGAATGTGTTGGTTAAGGCTTGAGGGAATTCTCAAGATTGCAGACCTTAAGCTTTATCAGTCTCGGCTAATCAAAATTAGCATCATAAGGCATGCTTATTATGCACTCAGCATGGTCTAATTAGTCATAATCAACTTCAAGTTAGAAGCTATGATTGTGATTAACTGATAAAGGTAGCTAGAGCCAGATAATCTATTAGTAGTTAGGAGATTCTTGAAGCTGGCAGCTCAACTTCAAGTAGTAACAAAATTTTGGTCAATTCTCTTAGCCAATGAGAGAAGAACATGTCGAAGGTAGTTTAGGCGTGCACATCAGTCTTGAAGTATATAAGAAGTAACCTCTTATTGAATTAATTAAGACAAACAAAAACAAAGTTTTTTCAGTCTTCATGTTAACGTATCATAACCTCAAGTATTTAGTATTATAGTTTGACCATTTTTTTTATCAACTTAAGTTTTTAGGTCTAATAGTAACTAACATAGTATCCGAGTTTGGAGGTTTCTGGTTCAAATCTGCTCTCCCCCCTTTGTCTGAAGATTTTTTCATTACACATATTATACAATAAGGGGCGTTTAGCATATATTCATCATCTGTTATCTATTTATATGTGTCTGTTATTTGTTATTTATCCACATTGCACGTAAAGGAGCGTGTTAACATAGTAGTTGGGCTCTTTTCTATCAATTTAAACATTTAGGTTTGATGGTAACTAACACTCAAATTCATACTCTCCTACAAAATGTCTCTCTTCTACTCAGTCAGTTTTCAAGCTTCTTTTTAAGCTCAAGCAGGGGACACTTCTAAGCTCAATTGCCATCCTATGTAGACAAGATCAAAGTCTGGAACAACAAACCAAAAACCTAACTCAGCCTTGTGCAAATCTCCATTTGCTTTTCTTGTTGATTCTGAAAGTAAAAGAGGCCTTGACTAGCTCAAAGTGGTTGAAATGGAAAAGGTTTTCACTTCCTTGCAAAGATATACAACTTGGACCTTAATTCCTTTTCACAAGGAAATGCATTATTATAGGCAATAAGTGGGTGTTTCACATTAAGCACAATCCCAATGGAAGTGTACTTAGATACAAAGCACGACTAGTGGCAAAGGGCTTTCATCAGCAATAAGGTGTTGAGTTTTTGGACACGTTTGGCATTGTCATTAAATCCTCAACAATCTAAATAATTTCACACCTGCAATAACCTACGATAAGGAGGTGCAGCAGGTTGATATTAACAGCCCTTTACTTAATTGAAAGCTCAATAAGTTGGTGTTTATTAAACAAAACCCTGTATAGGCTCAAGCAAGCTCCCTAAGCTTGGTTCTGTGGACTCAATACTCTCTTCTTTAATGGGACATTGCCACTGCTACTTCAGATGTATCCCTTGTTATTAAAAAAATGGTATCAAAGTGGTTTACCTACTGGTCTACGTTGATGATACATCACTAGAAACAGTTCTCCTTTTATACATCGTACTATCTCAAAATTTGCTCAAAAAGTTTTAGGATCGGTCAGCCATTTTCTTGGGTTCGAAGCTCATCAAAACGCAGATGGTTTGTTCTTAACTCAAACTAAATACATTACAGACTTGCTATTCAAGACTAAGTATAAAAGAGGTCTATTTCTTCATTTTGATGAAATCCCTTAGCAACCAACCTGGCCTTATACTTCAGAACTGAACCGTCAGGTCTGTATTTAGTTCAAAACACCCTTTTACTTCCTATCACATTCATAGAAGAGGTAGCAGACACCAAAGACCAGGTTTGATTCTGAACTAATGCTTGATACTCTTCTTTCATGGCTTGAAACCAGTGAGGTTGATTCAAAGCTTCTTTAATAGAAGTTGGTTCTATATTAGTTATCTGAGGAGCTAAACATACAGTAGAGTATGCTTTTGGCTTGAAGATACCATTTTTTGATCTTGTCTTCATAAGAAGACAAGGTTGAACAGTGGATTGATTGTTGTTTGAAAAAGATAAAATACCAAAAGCAAGTTCAACAACAATATGAGGAGTAGGATTAGAAGTAGCAGATAGGGGATTCACAAGATAAAGATGAAGAACTAATAGAAGGAGATATATATGTATGTCTGGAACAGACGTAGTGACAGAATGAGTATCAGAATGTGATGAATTAAATTGACTTGCAGAATGTAAAGTAGACAAAGGAAGACTAGAACTAGTGGAAATTGATTTGCAGTGATTGATATGGATAATTCAAACTCATTAAAACCACATTCTTAGACACAAACACTTTGCTGAAAAGATGAAGACATATCTATACCCTTTTTACTGCAAACTGTAGCCAATGAAAATGCATTTTTCAGAGTGAAAATTCAGTCTTTGAGAAGAATATGTCTGAGATACGGAAGCCAGCACAACAAAAAGCCTTTAGAAAATTGTAATTTGGAAGTCTGGGACAATGTAATTCATAAGGTTAATTCATTCGTAGTAGTGGTGTGGGCAAGTTATTGACAAGAAAAGTAGCTGTTTAGAAACCATCTGACCAAAATTTCATATGCATGTGAGCAAGTGCAAGCATTGTCAAGCCAGTCTCAACGAAATGTTTGTGCTTCCTTTTAACAGTTCCATTTTGCTGATAAGCACAAGAGGTTCTAACGGTGATTCCAGCTTGAGATAAAAATGGAAGAAGAGGTTTACATTCAATGCCTTGAATTGATTATAAGCATCAGATCTTGCACTCTAGTAGAAGTTCAACATGCCTTTTCAATGACAAGAAAACACTTAAAACATCTTATTTAAGTTTCAAAGGCTACAACCAGGTGTACTTGAATAGGAATCAACAAAAACCATAGAGTATCTATACCCTTCTACTGATATCATGGGAGCTGGTCCCCAGACATCAGTAAACACAAGTTGAAGAGATTTTGGGGATTTAAATGAAAAAGGTTTGAAAGGCAATTGGTGCATTTTTTTCAATCTTGCAAGAATAGAAAAACTGTATTTGTTGTGAGGATGGCTTAACATGCAATTTATGCAATACATGTTTAAGAATAAGTGGAGTTGGATGACCCAATTTAACATGCCACACACTTTCATTGCCTTTTGCAGCAAATAAAGCATTTGAGACATTATTACAATCAATGCTAGTCCTCAGATTTTGAACTAAAGGCTTAACAACTTGAGTAGATAAATCTGGACTAGCTTTATTTTGAATACAACTAAAAGAATTAGCATGAAATGGAGACGTGTGAGCTGCATTAGAACCAGATAGAAGGCCAGCAGTTTTAGGATTGCTCAACAGACTGAAATTAAGCTAGTGGAGGCCATGCTTGACAACTCCCTTACGTAGAATGTTCTTGGTATTGTAGTCCTTTATAAAACAGCAACCATCATAAATTCAGCAGTTGCATCATTAGCATAAGTAAATTTTGATATCCTAAATATATTTTTAGTTATTGCAGGCACATAAAGCACAGATTTTAGAATCAAAGGTTTGGAATTGAATATAGGGGGTTGAATCAAAACATAACCAGTGTGAGAAATCGGCTGCTACTGACCATTGTCAACTACAAGCCTGTCATTTCCCCTATATATATTCTAAAGCCAAGGAAAGATTAGCCAAGTATGAGGTCACATGGTTTGTTGCACCTGTATCAGCATGCCATGAAAGATCATTTACACTCTCTGGAGTTGCAAAGTAAGCAATGAACCGGTGAATGTTGGCCTGTGTTTGAAGAGTTTCTTGAGTGATTCACTTGATTAAACTGAGAAGCATTATTTGGATAGCTTTGATTGTTTCCCTGGTTTGCTCTATCATATCTGTTGTAACAGTACAAGGCTGAGTGGCCAGTCCTGCCACACATTTGACATAGTGGCTTGTTACTCCATCTTCCTCCGCTTGTTC
This sequence comes from Nephelium lappaceum, assembly GCA_021234005.1. Classification (NCBI taxonomy): domain Eukaryota; kingdom Viridiplantae; phylum Streptophyta; class Magnoliopsida; order Sapindales; family Sapindaceae; genus Nephelium; species Nephelium lappaceum. Next base: position 16,899,510 of record CM038004.1, read on the forward strand.
TCCCTTTTCCTCTAGTTCTATTTGATCCACCTCTTGCATTATGAAAGCCTCCTCTTTGAACTCTTCTATCTCCTTGTGTTCCTCCTACAAAAATTGGAACTACCATTTGATACATCAAGTTGTGTAGCTGAGTTAAGTTGTTGAAGTCTTTGTTCATGCAACATTAAGAGGCATTGTGCCTCTTGTAAAGTCCTTGTTTTCTATTGAGAAGAGATCAACACCACCAGTATGGTGTCAAACAATATGCTCAAGTTCATCAATGGAGTTTCAGCTTTTCATATAGGCATTTTCATCAAACAGCTTTATATTCTCATCAAACACATTTCTTCTTCTTCCTTTTCATGGTATCATAGCCAAAGACTAACCATCAATGGCATCAAGTTCAACAAATGTACAAAGTCGAAACGAGACTGAACAACAGGAAGCAGGGGCTGATATTCTCCTTTACAAGGCGATTTCTGCAATTCCATGTGAAATCAGAAAAGATATGTTGATGTAATCAAATGATGTTGATATCATTATGATAAGTTGAACTCAGCCATTACATCATATAGTTTAGAATGAAGGAAACAGAGTTAGTGATTAGTTTATTTAACAGACATTAAATCAATTGTTAGTTGTGTGATCTGCCACATCATTAGAGCAAGTTACTTATTCTGTAGGTCAGCATTTTCTTTTATGCATACAAACTGTACATTGGAGAAATTTACCGTTGACCACTTTTTATGATTTTACATATCTAATAACAAATAATGAACACCATATACTTTGTCTTCGTTTAGACATGTGTAGGATAGACACATAATATAATCATTGTGCTCTCCTTGAAAACAAACTGTGGCTGGAAAATGTCGAGCTGGTAACGCAGTTGAACGGAAGTAAATGCAGGGACTACTTGCTCATAATGCATCAAAACTACAACAACATACAATTTCAACTTCTTAAAACAATGAGTACCTAGCATAACAAATGCACCACAAAATTAGAGAATAATTCTGACAAGGATAAATATTATTTTCATTCGTATATTTTGGAAAAGTGTGAAATATTTAACTATGTTTTGAAAATGCATCAAATCTTCCCTCAAATTTCGACAAGATATCAAACTAATCATTCTTATTAGTCAACTGATGGTCAAACCAAATAGAAAGTAAGGGAATACTCTTTTAGCCCTCATTTTAGTTGCAACACATACAATGATTGTTTTGCCTATAATAAAACTAAAAATTACAATTAGTTAAAATAAAAATTACAACTCAGCCCTAAAATAAAATGAATTTAAAAATTGAAAAAAAAAAAAATGATTCAACCCCCACATCTTCATTTTCAATCCAGTCACCATATCAATCTTTATCTTTAATCAAACAACACCTACAATATCAACTTAATCTCTCATCCATCAGCACTTCAATAAAAAATCGATTGAAAACCAAAATAATATCAAGAAAAAATTCACAAATAAAAAAAAAAAACCAATATATTTAAAAAACTTAAAGTAAAATAATATTTAAAAAATTAAAAAAAAAAAAGGAAAATCTGGTGAATATTAAATATAACTATACAAACTTAAAAAATATAAATATAAATATAAAAAAGAAAAAACTCATATTTCTTAAACCAGATTGTCACCGATTTGGCAACCAAATAATCACCAATCTGATGATGAACTCAGAACGAAGTCGGTCTCAAACCATTTTCCTCTTAGTGTCCTCCTCATCTTCCACGTCGTTGTCTTCAACCTCAAGCTGTTTGAACCGTCTTCAACCTCAAGTCCTCTTTACCCTCGAACTGATCTAGTTCATCACCACCACCACAAATTGTCACTACCACAACATCACCACCTCCATCGCTAGCCAAACTATCACGACCACAACATCACCAATCAAACATCTTCGAACCCAATCAAACCTAGATGCATATCTAAGTTTGAACGCTTTTGAACCTAGATCCTCATCTAGGTTGGGTTCGAACAACAATGGAACCTAGATGACAATTTAGGTTTGAACGCCTTTGAACCCAAATGATAAAACACTTAATTGAACCCAATGACAATCTGGATTCGAACAATGTCGAATCTAGATTTTCATATGGGATTAAATTTGCTAAAACCAGGTCGATTTGAATGATCTAATTTTTCTTTTTTTTTTATTATTTTTATTAATTGTTTATTCTTTAATTTTTATTACTTTTAAAATTTTCTTACTTGTTTATTTTTTTTTTAATTTTCCCCTTTTTAATTTTTTTTTCCAAATTATTTAGCTCGCACATGTGTCAAGATCTTAGATTACAATTGAAAATGACAAAATTACCCATCTCCACCATGTTGTCGTTTGGTTTGATTGTCAGTTAACTGACGGAAAAAAATTAATTTGATATTTTTTCAAAACTTTAGGAAATGTTTGAAGCGTTTTCAAAACATAATTAAAATTTTGACACTTTTCCAAAACATAACGACGAATATGATAATTACCTTTATGATAATAATCAACAAACAAAACATCAGTCACCAAATTCAGCTGCAGCATTCCTTAAACAAGGAGCCAAATTCATCTTTGCCAAAATTCATGGTGACAAATAAGACAATAAGAGCATTGCACAAGGGAAATACTTTTTATCCTAACATTTTACTCATAACATGAGTATCAGATAATTTGTTCTAAACTCATACATTCACCTAATAAAATTCAACAATATATGTACATACATATTTTTCAGATATCTATCTAAGAAATGTAAGTGTAACACCCATTAAATCTTCATGAATTGGTTGTGTACCACCACCTTATTTTTTCTTTCTTCTTTTATTTTTTTATTTTTTTATTTTTATTTTTCCCTGAGTGAGGTTTAATAAAAATATATATATATTGAACTCACCACTTTGGTGGTATCCTCTCTTGGTTTTTAAGGTTTTAATTGTCTCTCTTTGTAATTGAATGGTAGATGAGAACAGAGATACACAAGTCCATGTAGAAGTCTATATAATACATTTAATTTACAAGTCAAGTAAGTTCAGGAGAGAACTCATGGTTTTAAAAATGAAAATGTTTAAAACTCATTAATAAAACTGTATATATTTCTTATAAATGGTAAAAGCTTACCCATCGCGAAACAAAACCAAAAGTTGATTCTGGGTTGGAACCCGTGGAGCATGGATTTGCATGTCACTGCTCTCTCTGAGAAAATCAGGCATGTGTAGTACAACCTTCTGCAGTCCCCTTGCTAATAAGAGCACTTGAGAGCTAAGACGGAGCAGTACCAAGGCTACCCACTAATGAAGAATATAGGCTGTCATTAGGTGTGATGCCAGCCTCGATCATCTCATCATAAAATCTTAAAGCTTCATCTGCTCTCCCCTCCTTGGACAGACGCAAAATTATTGCTCTGTAGGTGCAAACATTTGGTAAAAAGCCTGTATGCTTCATTTGACTAAACAATTTCAAAGCGTCCGCTGACTTCCCGGATAATAATTCACCATGCATCAGTGATGCATATGTGATCACATCTCTTATAATCCCCTTTGCTTCCATCATGTCATTTTCCTTTTCTTGAAATATCCATCAATCAAAGCATTATAAGTAATATTGTTTCGTCCTACTTCCGTATTCTCCATCTCTTCAAATAACCGCTTTGCTTCCTCTAACTGCCCATTCTTACAATACCCATTCATCAAAACATTGTAAGTAACATCATTAGGTTTCACTCCCTTAGCTTCCATATGGCCCCATAGCTTAGAAGCTTCCACTGTCTTCCTGTTCTTGCAATACGCATCAATCAAAACATTATAGGTAACGGTGTCATATCTCACTCCCCTTCTCTCCATTTCTTCAAATAGGCCTTTTGCTTCCACTATGTTCCCTTTCTTGCAGTACACAGTAATCAAAGAATTGTATGTAATAGTGTCAGGTTGTACTCCCCTCGCTTCCATATGATCCCTTAGCTTATGAACTTCCTCCATCAATCCTTTCTTGCAATACCCATCGAAAAAAGCATTGTAAGTAAAAGTGTCATATCTCACTCCCTTTTCCTCCATCTCTTCAAATAGTCTCTTAGCTTCCTTTACGTTCCCTTTCTTGCAATACCCATTAATCAAAGCATTATAAGTCACAATGTCAACTTCCACATCCCTAGCTTCCATACAACTTATTAACTGATGAGCTTCATCCATCTCTCCTTTCTTGCAATATCCATCAATCAAAGTGTTATAAGTAAAAGTGTCAGGTTTCACTTCCTTATTCTCCATTACTTTAAAGAGCTGCTTCGCTTCCTCTAAGTTCCCTTTCTTACAAAACCCACCAATTAAAGTGTTGCAAGTAACGGTGTAAGGTCTCACTCCCCTATTCACCATCTCATCAAATAGTTGTTTTGCCTCTTCCAAATGCTCTTTCTTGCAGTACCCATCAATTAAAGCGCTATAAGTAACATTACTAGGTCTCACTCCCTTTGATTCCATATTACCTTTTAGCTTATGAGCTGCCTCTAGCTTGCCTTTCTTGCAATACCCATCAAGCAAAGTTGTATAAGTAATAGTGTCATATCTCACTCCCATTCTCTCCATGTCTTCAAATAGCCTCTTTGCTTCCTCTAAGTCTCCTATCTTGCAATACCCATCAATTAGAGCACTATAAGTAACAATATCATATCTCACTCCTTTTTTCTCCATCTCATCAAATAGCCTTTTTGCTTCTTCTAGGTTCCCTTTCTTACAATACCCATCAATTAAAGTATTGTAAGTAAATGCATCAGGTCTCACTCCACTCTTCTCCATCTCTTCAAATAGCCCCTCTGCTTCCTCTAAATTCTCTTTCTTGCAATACCCATCAATCCAAGCATTGAAAGTAATAACATTAAGTCTCATTCCCTTTTTCACCATCATTCCAAATACCCAATTTGCTCTCTCTAAGTTGCCCATCTTGGAAAATATGTTAACCAAAGTATTGAAGAATACGACATCAGGAGTAAACCCCTTGCTGATCAAAGCGAACGACCACATTTTCGCTTCATCGTACTGTTTCAATTTACAAAAACCACTAGCAATCGTATTGTAAGTAACGACATCAGGCTTAATTCCTTTCTTTTCCATGAGAGCTTTCGCATTTAAAGCTTCATCAGCCATACCATTAATGAAATACCCATTTATCAGCATGTTATAAGTAACAACATCAGGTTCTATCCCCTTCCTAACCATTTCCTCCATCACATTCTTAGCCCTATCAACCTCTCCTCTCTTACACAATCCATCAATCACAGTCGTCGTGGAACGAAACGTAATCTTCACATTGGCCTCAACCATTCTTCGAAAAAAACTATAACACACATCCATTTTATCACACCTCTTCAAAGCAAGCAAAAGCACCATGCACTGCTTCTCACGAATCTCGATCCCAGCTTTCTCCATATAATAAAAAACCCCGATAGCCTCCCCAAACAAACCCTTATCAGTAAACACCCTAAACAACATGGCACATAACTTTTCCAAAAACTTGGGGACATCAGTCCCATCTTCAATGGAGGAAACCATATTAGAAATCCGACTTCGAACATTAACATCATTTGCAATGCAATTCAATACAAATGGAATATCACTGAACTTCCTCACGTCATACAGTCTACGAATGAGGGTCAAACAAGCAATAACATCGGGCTTACTAACCTGGTTTTCGCAGAGGAAGCTGAAAAACGCCAAGCAAGAACGAAGAGGGAGTTCCGGGTTGGACAAAACGAGTTGGACTACATCAGAGTTGAGAGTGGAGAGTTCAAATGGGGTGTGGTTTAAGAGGTCAATGCGTGCACTGGCCAAGACTTGAGCGATGTTGGAAGCTGTCTGTTGGTGTGGATTGCTTGGTGGTGGGTGATAATGTCTTCTAGAAAAGGCTCTTATGAGTTTCTGAGTTGAGATTCTTGGTTTCATATTCATAATCATGCAAATAATCAACAAATGCAAGCTCAATTGGGAACCTTTTTGACAATTTGGCCACCAAAATCGACAACAATGATGGATTACAGGCCCCTTCAAAAGCAGAGAAGCTGAGATATAGGTTGAAAATGGAGGGCTTCAAAGGAGGTAATCGAAGCACAAGCAGCGAACGTGAGAAAGAGTGATTTTGGCATAATACGACGTCGCATATCTGTTTTGACTTGGTCTGGGTTGGATCCGGCCCACTAGTAGTTAATGTCAGTCCGACAAAATTAGAGTGGCAAAGTTTTAACCCCTCAAAAATAGTAGGTACACACTTTTTTTTTTCACACCCAATAAAAAATTTTAAATTTGTCTAATTTGTTTTTAACCCCCTTTATATCAAGACTACCATTTTCTCTTTAATTTTATTGTATATATTTTTGTAAATATATCCCTTAAATCAATTACAAACAAACTATAATATATGTTATAAAGATTCAATATAAATTATTTCGTTGTCACCCGTTAAAAAATTTTTATTTTATAATTTAAATCTTTTTAACACTTTCATTGTACATGAGAAACGAAATCTATACTGAGCAAATAATTTTATAAAAATTCATTTAACCCATTAACTTTTTTCTTTAAAAAAAAAAAAATTAGAGATTTGTATATAAAATAATATCTATTTTATTATTTTACTCTTTCAAACTCTAATTATTTATTTATATCATAAAACTTGCATATTTAATTAAATTATGATCGGATGAATGATTAGAGATTTACAGAGTTAGGGTTTGATGATGAACCCTTTTTAATTTTTATGATTAAAGTCATAAACCCTTTTTACTTTCTCAAAACCTATTTTTTCATTCATATTATAAGACTTACATGAATGATTATCAACTAATTTTATAAAACCCTAAGTAATATTTTTTGTATGATAAATTGTGAATATTGATTTAAATCTGTAGCTTTTGGATTATTTGAGGCATACCCTTTTGCTTGTTTGTTGATATATTGAGGAAATTAGAAGAAATTGAGTGACATTTTTATTTGGTTTGTGAGAAAATCTTATAAGAAAAAGGAGAAGGCTGATGTAGTAATTGAATGTTTGGCAATTTTTTAATGATTAAATTAGGATTATATAAATTATTGGAGTTTTTTAATTTTGATGAAGAAAATTTAGGGTTTGAAAAAGTAACAAAAAGAAAAATTAGGGATTGAAAGAGTAAAAATGGTTTATGATATAAATTATATTTTAATTAATAATTGGTGGGCGCACTTATAAAATATTTATCCTTTTAGTTATTTTACTCAATAGTAATATTGTATACCAAAAAAAAAAAAAAAAAAAAACAACTAATGTGGGGTGTATATACAATTTTTGAGGGGTAGAAATATTGTCACTCTAAAATTATCATAATTTTAGATAATTGATTACTGTGATGATTAACAGTCACTACAGTTTCTAACAATAAGTTAGAGTTTGATCAATATCACCACTCTTATAATTATTTAAATATTCATATATTAGAATGGGGAAATGGGGATGGTGTCCAACACCCAAAAATTCAATAAATCTTCTTTCAAATATGGATGGAAATTTGAGGATTTTGAACATCGAAGAATGTTTTGGCGTGCGATAGCTGCAATATTGAACTCATACTTTTACACCAAGAAGACAAAAAAAATAATATGCATTGAAAGTAAATGGAATTAAATCAAAGGACTTGGCTTCTTCTATATATATTACTTTGTGCTTCTAGGTATGTTGGATTGAGCTCCACACTTCAAGCAATGGCTTTCAAGAAGTGCTTAATTGCTCTGGTGATTTTCTTGGGTTTTGTGCTTCTGATTTCTCAAGTAGCTGTAAGGAAACCTTGAATGGTTAATCCTGGTTAGTTCACCTTGCATAATCCAATTTGTTTGTTAAGAATTTAGAACACATTTTTCAATCTAACCAAAATTTGTAGGGCAAATTGAACAAACTCACTAAGGTTTGGCAAAATTGCACAAATATGATGATATTTAGATAACTCGCATTGACCTCCCCTAAGGTTCCAAAAACTCAGCTCAAACCTCTCATACTGTTAGTCAACTATTAATCAATCTCCATTAAGTCAAAATTATCAAGGGTAAAATGGTCAATACATTGTTTATAAATATTTTAATTTAATATATATTTTTAATTTAATTAAAAATTAAAAAAAATGAAAAAAATCATTAAAAAAAAAAAAATTAATCATCAGCAAGTTTGTCCATCTTCTTTCACATTATCCCATCACCCAGTTCATCAACAATTTGTATTCATCATCCATATAACATCATCAACATCATCAACTCACATTTTTCAGATGACAGCATCATCAACAATCATCATTCTACATCATTAGCATACCAACATCATCTCCCCATTCCAAAATTTTCTAGGTTTCTAGTGACTGGAAACCTTGAAAATTCTAGGTTTCCAGGAAACCCAGTTATTATCAATCCAAAAAACAAAGATTCCTCACATTAACCCAATTATCAATCATCAATCAACATCAATCTCCTCCCACCCTCTACCAAAATAATAATAATAATAATAAATCATCAACTACAAATCAACAATAGAAATCTTGAACAACGGAAATTGAGAAAAAAAATCAACAACAAAAATTGAAAAAAAAAAAACCCAGATATTGAAAACCTAAAAAAAAAAAAAAAATCATCATGTTATTAGATGAAACCTAAAGGTTAAAAAAAATTTGAAAATTCAAATATTCAAAAGTCATTCGGGTTCGTCGATTTGAATCCAAATGAAGGGATTCAAACCTAGATAAAGGTATTCGAACCCAGATGAACCTTCATCTGGGTTCGAATCGACAAACCTAGGTGAATCGAGTGAGAAGGAAAACGGTGGTTGGATGATGTGAGAGAGAAGGAAAAGAAACTAGTGGAGAGAGAAAGTGAGGAGAGTGGCGACAGAGATACGAGAGGAAATTGAGAGATTTGACTTCTAAGGGATGAAGATGTCATGATGGTGAAGTGGTGTTGGATCTGCTATAAGAGAAAGAGAGAGAGATGGTTGAAGGAAGAAGTAGAAAGAGAAAGAGAGAGAGACGGTGCAAGAAGGAAGAAAGAAAGAAAAAAATATATGTTTTTTTTTTTTTTTGTTTTTTTAACATTTTTCTTTTTTTTTTTTAAAAAAATTCTTAGATCTCCACCGTCCATCTAGATGGATGGACGGTGGAGATCCAACTTGATTGAATTTTTTTAATTTTTACTTTATTAAATTTTTAAAATATATTAAAATTTTATTTTTTTTAAATAATAATCTCCACAATTTGACTTTTAATTTAAAATATATTATTTTTTTTCACTTTATTATTTTTTTTTCATTTTAATGATTTTAATTAAATTAAAAAATATATCATGTTAAATTTAAATTTATAAAAAAATAGGATGTTGACTTTAAATTTGACTTGAAGGGTGCTTTAGTCTTTTTGCATATTTGATCATTAACCGTGAGAGTTTAACTGCGGTTTATTAATAGTAGAAGAGGTTTATACTGAATTTTTGAAACTTCAGAGAAGGTTAGTGCTAGTTACCCAAACATGGTCATATTTATATAATTTTATCAAACCTCAAGAGAAGGGTTTGTACAATTTGCCCAAATTTAGAAAACAACAATATGGTTTTAAAAATAGGTGAAGACCTTTATTGGAAGGATTTTGTCTAATGACGTGGGGTTTTTGCTTTCTACCTAATTTTGAAATCTTATTTATGATTTCAATTTGATCAAACCATTGAGAAGTTTTTCAAGTTGCATATATGTATACACCACACTATATGGCTTTTTTAAGTGTTGACATCAAAAAAGGGTCAACACCCGAATCTATGCGAATGGTGTTAATATGGAGATTTGTAGGGGGTTACAATGTAATATTGCTAGTGGTGGCCAAAGTGTATGGACTAATTATGCTAAAAAAGTGAATAACGATAGAAATTAATAATGCAAAATAAAAGATACGAAGTGGAGACAATGAAGTGGACATATAGAGTTTTTAACGTGGTTCAACCCCATGTGTAATGCTTACATCTAGGGTTATATTATTTATGAAGGGGGAGACTATGTTTAGCAGAGTTTTTACTAAGGATAGAATGGTTGTTGAATGTTGTATCTTGTAAATGCCAAGGACCCATTTTATATAATGTTATGATTCCTTATTTATACTTAATTCAATCACTATAATATAGGAAAGACTAAAGATCTTCTTTCCTATTTTACCTGAAATTGCATTAAACACTTAAATACTGAATCAGATTGCAAGTAAATGTGGCTATATTCGACTTGTATTACAATTCTAGCAGCTTATTGTTCAAATAGATCTTCTATTCATTATGAAAGTCTTCTTATTTGGTAAGGTTCTTCTTCCCTTTCCTAGAGCTCCGTGGAATTAAAAAAATATGCTAATGTATACTGCTTTGTAGAAGATTTTTTGCTTTCAGATCCTTTATGCTGTCTATGAAATAGCAAGCTGATAACACTTTTTGAGCCTGTTAGGTTACTGTGGCCTTGAGTTGCCTTCTATGCGACTTACTTAAAACCAAGTTCCTTCTCTTGCTTGGCGTAGCTAAATATGGTAAATACTTCCTATTGACGTGCCGTGCGTTAACATATCATAAGATTATAGGCTTCATATCATCTCGGCTTTGTTTCGAGCTTGTTGGGCCTCAAAGCTTGTTGGTCTTGTTAGGCCCTATTTGGGCTTCAGTTTGAGTGATATTTTTACGCACAACATAAGCTTGGATGTATTCGCACTAGTTTTATCACACTAAATAACTGGACAACTAAAGAGAGGGAAACCAACTTTGGCAAACAATGTCAAAAGCCAAATCACTTCAGTAGCAGCACTTGCGAGAGCCCTCTATTCTGTTTCTATGCTGCAGCGAGCAATAACATGCTGCTTCTTAGAGCTCTATTAACTAGATTATCAACCAAGAAAACACAATAGCCTTAGGTAGACTTGCGATCAACAACACAAGAAGCTCAATCTACATCTAAAGGTCTCTAGATGATAATCAGAAGCTAGAGTAAACAGCAGGCCAAGATTAACAGTGCCTTTAAGTTATCTAAGAAGCCTTTTACATGCCTTCCAATGCTTTTCTATAGGAGAACTCAAGAATTAACTCAGTTTATTAACCGAGAAAGAAATATCAGGCCCAGTATTAGTAAGATACTATAAAGCTCCTATCACACTTGAAAGGAGAACCACCAATTTTGGTGTACTTCCATTGCTTTGCGTCAATTTGTGAATGGTTGAGAGCACCTACGGTATTCCTCATGCTCTTATCTACTCAAATTTGACCTCACGTTCACATAATCACATTGTACTTTTTGTTGTCTTCATTGGATGTGTTTGTTACATTAGGTATTCATTATTGAATTGGTTATTTTTGTTAGTTAATAAGTGGATTTGATTGAAACACCAAATTGGTTTTAACTGTTGTTTGGTGACACATCATCCACAATGCTACAAATCTATTTATAAATTTATATATAAATTATGAAAAAAAATGAAAAAATCATTACATAAAACCAAACTCATAAATGCAGTAATTAATTACTTCTAAAACTGAGTTTGAAAGTGAATATGGGAGTGGTTGCATCTGAAATTGGTCTGCAACTGGTCTTGAAATTGATAGGAATGGTTGGTTGCTTCTACAACTAGTTTGAAGTTTGCAGAATAAGGGCATGAGAGTAATAGATATTGCCACTTGCTCCTGCATCACACAACACCTTATCCACAAGCAATTTGATATTTCATTAAAATTGCTTTCTTGTACCCCTCCAATAATTTCACAAACAAATCCCTCTTCTTTAGAAAGGGAAAAAGTGTTCACATACTTTTACCGTTTCCTTAAAATCAATAAATTCAGAAAATCTTAGACAATATTCAAGACTAAAGTATACAAACAAAAACAAAAACACTAATAAGAAAACTACTTCCACAACGAGAGACACCCTACCCAAAGGACAAACTACTTCTATAAATTTTCCTTAGAGAGGAAAAGGTGAGAAGATAAAATTTTTAGAATTTAGATGGATTTAGTTGTTAGGTGATAAGATATTAGGTTAATCAATATTTTTATTATTAGATAGAATTTATTGTTGTCCCTATATTATTAAAAAATTTCATATTAGAATGGCAAAAATACCACTCTCTCCATTAAAGTTAGACCAATGATTGACTAATGGTAAAACTAAAACAACACTTTTTGAAACCCTAAGGGCGTGTTTGTTACAAAAGATTATATTGGGATTAAATAAATTCCAATCTAATCCCATGTTTGGTGGTTGCATGGGATTGGAGAAAGGGTGTGTTTGTTACAAAAGATTATATTGAGATTGGAATCCAATCCCTCATTTGGTGGTTGCATAGAATTGAATTTCTCCAATCCCATGAAACCATTTTATCCCATGTTGGTGGATAATTTAACCCACCAATTTGGTGGGTTAAATTTATCCCACCAACATGGGGCACTTTTTTTTTCTCTTTTACTTTTTCTTTTTTATTTCATTTCTTACATTAATTATATAAAACATTAAATTTATTTTTAATATTATTTTTATATACTCAAAATATTAAAAAATATTATATTTCAATAATAATAAAATGAAGATTATTTTATAATCAATTTTAAAGAGTTAGATTTTTCTTTTTAAAATAATATTAAAATATTTTAGTTTTATTTTATAAAAATAATATAATATATAATTGTTTTTTGTCCAATTCCATAGTTGATCAAACAATTAATAATACTATTTTTTTTTTTTGAGATATTAATAATACTATTTTTAATCTAATCTCATACAACATGAAACACATCATGACATTAATTTATCCAATCTAATTCAATCTCATCAAAGTAATTCAATCTAATTTATTCTAATCCAATCTAATCCCATGTGTTAAATGAGACCCTTAGGGAGCAAGGGAGCCAAGTGAATTTGTGTTTAAAAAGTGAAATTTCTAAATAATATCGGGATGAAAATGAAATGCTCCCTTTTTATGAGATATATATATATATATATATATATATTTTGCCATTACTTATCATTTATTTATTTACTCTCAACATTCCAATTTTTATTTAAAAATACATTTAACATTTTAATGTTCTCATATTTTTATTTGTTTAGTTTACCTTTTTTAAAAAAAAAAAAATTGAAATTTAATTATTTATTATTATTTTAATTAAAATTATCATTTTTAATTTATTTTATTTAAATAAATAAAATTATATAAGAATTGTTTATTTCAAATGAGACATAATAATTATATAATAATCACAAGTGGTTTGCCATATTGTCCAATCCACTGGTCTGCTTTTCCCAGCAATATAGGGTTTGAGTACCACGTCCATCAAGAAATGGACAATTTCATTTTAACTAACCTGTTTGTGAGTGATTTATTTGCACGTCCCTTTAGTTAGAGAACTATTTTACCAACTTAGTATCAGTCTCTGTCTCTCTGCTATTAAGGAGTAAAGTCAAAATAAATAATATGTTTTGGATCATTTCCTTGTGTCCCATATAGGAACCTTGACTGTTATACTTGTATTTGTAATGTGTGTATATATGTATGTATATATGTATTATATATATATATATATATAAACTTCAATTTGAAAAAGATTCAGATCTAAAAACCTTCATTAATATAGTAGATAGAATTACATTTAGAAAATTGTATTAGCATATCATAATTAAGGTTACTCAAGATTGTGTCCTAGAAGTCCAATATGCTCTAATAGACTCAGGAGTAGACATGAACTGTATGAGATAAAGGCTTGTACCAACCAAATACTTAAAAAAAAAAAAAACGTAAGGAAGTTCTATATGGTGCAAACAAAACGACATTAGGCATACAATACAAATTACTAGTGGCCAAAGTCTATAATAATGGAGTTGGCTATTAAACGCTATTCGTTATAATGAAGACACTGATACAAAATGTAATCTTAGGGACACCTTGCTTAGACCTAATCACCCCCTTTTAAGGTCAATAAAGAAGGAATAATTAGGAAGTTTGTAGGGAAAGAAATCCTATTTAGGTTTTCACTCTCTTCTCAAACTTGAGAACTCAATATATTAAAAGACCAAGCTATTAGCTTAGATCGTGCTATACAAAGCCTTGATAACAAACAAAAGCACCTTTCTTTCTTTAGACAAGATGTTAAATACCTCAGACAAAAGCAATAGCTAGAAAGTCTTGTTATCCAAAAACAAACACAAGAATTTAGAGAAAAATTAGAAAATGAAGTATGTGCTTCTTTCCTCAATGCCTTTTGGGAAAGAAAAAGACAATTTGTCAAGCTCTTCTATGATAAGGAGTTTGATGAAAAATCAATTCCTACAAAAGCAAGACCTATTCAAATGTCCTTTGACCTTCTCAAATATTGTTGAAATGAAATACAAGATTTACTTGACAAAGGATTGATCAATAAATTCAAATCTCCATGGAGTTGTTCAGCTTTTTGTGTCCATAAGCATTCAGGGTTAGAGAGAGAAGCATCCATATTAGTTATTAATTATAAACCCCTAAATGATGCCCTCAGATGGATTAGGTATCCTATTCCCAACAAATTTGATTTACTAAAAAGACTTCATGATGCAGTAATAATGTCCAAGTTTGACATGAAATTTGGATTTTGACAAATCACAATAGTGGAAAAACACAAATACAAGACGACGTTCACAGTCCCGTTTGGTCAATATGAATGGAATGTGATGTCTTTTGGTCTTAAGAATGCCCCATCAGAATTCTAGAATATAATGAATGATATCTTCAACCCTTATGTATCATTTGTTATAGTCTATATAAATAAAGTTTTAGTTTTTTCTAAGACCATTGACCCACATTGGAAACATCTTAATACCTTTTATAAAGTAGTTAAGTATAATAGGTTAGTTGTTTCAGCCCCTAAAATAGTGTTACTACAAACTAAGATTAGATTTCTAGGCCATAACATAGAAAATGGCACCATCATCCCAATCCAAAGAAGTTTAGACTTTGGAAAAAAAAGTTCCCAGATCAAATCAAAGAAAAAACTTAGCTGTAAAGATTTTTAAGCTGTCTTAATTATGTGGCTGACTTTTATAAAAATCTTCGAACAATTTGTAAACCTTTGTATGATAGACTCAAGAAAAATCCACCAGTCTAGTCAGATGTGCATACTAGAACTATCAAGATAGTTAAGAAACATGTTAAAAAACTCCATGTCTATCTATTTGTCATCCCTCAGCTCTTAAGGAAGTGGAAACAGAAGCATCTGAGTTAGGACACAAGGGAATCCTCAAACAACTCATTGACGACAAAAAATGCCCAATGAGATACACTTCTGGATCATGGAATGAAACACAAAACAAGTATTCAACTCTCAAAAAAGGAATTTTAGTAATTGTTTCAATTATACAAAAATTTCAAGATGATTTGATCAATCAAAAATTCCTTTTAAAGTTGACTGTCAATAAGCAAAATATATTTTATAAAAATATGTGAAAAATCTTGTCTCTAAACAAATTTTCACAAGATGGCAAACCTTACTCTATTTTTTATTTTGGAATACAACACATAAAGGGAAAACAAAATTTTTTACCAGATTTTTTTGTTAGAGAATTCTTACAAGAAAAATGAGTAAATCTTTAAGATCTAGTCCCTCAAAACAAACAAGAATTGCAAGCCTAGCAATAAGTGAGGCCAAAAATGGACAAGGAGCCTCTGGCTTAGAAAACATGAGCCCAGCCCAAAAATACAAATTGACAATTGCAAGCTCGACAACGAGTGAGGCTGAGAAATCTTATAATTCTAAGGCAAAGTATTCAATGGCTCTAAAGCTTGAAGACTTTGTCGAACAAGAGAGACAAGAAATGTCAAACCAATATTCAAAATTGATTCTCTTGGAACAGTCAAAACTCTTGTTGTAATTATCCCATTAGACCTAGCAAATAGATATAGCCCAATCAGGCTAGACACCTTTAAAGAAATAACAACATCTATTGTAAATCAACTAAGCCCGTCAAAACCTAACTTGCACCAAATCAACCAACCTTCCTACCCATATTTCAACAAACCATATTTTGAAAGAATCTATACTTTAGAACCATGGATGATTCAATATCATTTTCTCAACCAACCAAAGAAATTGGCAGACCATTACAGGTCTTCCCAATAGTATCGACTTCATGAAAACCAATTGAAAATATAACAATTTTACGAGTATATCCTTGTTGATACATAATCAATATGAATCCAAGAGATATCTGATAAAAAAGATCAATAAAAACAACATTTTGCAAAATTAAAATTCAAAAGTTTATTACTCTTGAACAACAAAGTCATCCGCAGGCCCAAAAAAAAAATCGCAACTGTTTATACCCCAAGATTTTTCATACTGGAATTATAAAGATGCATAGTTCAATTCTTCAAACATCATCAGACCAATTCAATGTCCTGGTCTTTCTACTTTGATAAAAATTTTCAACTAAACTCTATTCTTTATTGATTCTTTGAGTGGTGAGATAAATTATGGCCTAAACACTTATTTTCTTCCTCTCTAAATAAAAGAAGCTTTTAATTATTGGGTCAAACATTTTATAGTTTCTAGAGACCAAAACTTCCTCCTAGAATTACTAATCTTTTTCAAACACTTTAATCTTACATGGATTTTGATGCTTGATTACCAAATTCAAGACAAGAAGATCGACAATATACAAGTTCCTTACTTTGAAAGGCAATTTAAAATTAAATAGTGGAACGGAATCGACCAGTCCAAAGCAGACAAAAATGCAGTAGCATTATGGTTCTCCAATAATCCAACTCATTACAGAGATCTAATTGCTAAACCAGAGCATTGACAATACCTTATAACAAAGTCTCAATTCTAAGTCAAGATCGCTGCAACAAAAACAAAAGAAGAAATTACTCAGATCATTAAAGAATTCACGCCCTTACCTTCAAGTCACGAGACAAATTCGAATAATGACAACCTAGAGGGAAATGATTAACAAGATGACACCTTTGGATGTGATCTTGAAGGCTTGCAAAAGCTCTAACAAGATTCTTCAATTACAACACCACTTTTCAACAAATCTGATAAGATTCCCCAATCATATATCTACTTTTCTGACAAGATTCCCCATTATTTGAAGACCAGCTAATAATTCACCAGATGTCGGGACAGTTATCGATACTATAGTGAGATTCCTTCACTTATTACTTTTGCTTTAGTAAAAGAAAAGCCGAGAATATCACTTTTCAAAAAAGAGATAATCATCATTATCATTATGTAACTAGAGTCGATTTCATGTAACCATGGTTAGATTTATCTCCTTTAAATAGGCAAGCTTAGGCAAAGAAAAGGCATTGCAACAATTTCAAAGAACATTCATGTGTTGAAACTTCTCTGAAAAATAAAACTATCTGTAACGTTTGAATCTAGAAATAATATTCTTTTAGTTATTGTCAAGAATCATTTCCAATTGTCAAGAATTTGGTAAGAGTCTCTCCAACTGTCAAGAATTGACGTATTTATATACCATTGTTTCTATATTCACCATCCTTTTCATCTTTAGCTTATTCATATTCTGCTTATGTATTATGTTTATATTATTATGATCTGCTTATATTATTATGATCTATTCTACTTATCCACTATTCACACATCCTAATTCTTTTCTAGTGGTCAACTTTTATATTTTCATATGGTCATCTAATCTAAGGACATTGCATAATTGTAAAGCCGTAATATTAATAACTGGAATTGTTTCTGTATAAGTCATTCATTCTATGTTAATTTTTGTCTAGTTTTCTTCCTCTTGATTTGTTAGGATATTTTCCCTAATTTTATTAGCAAAAAAGGTCAGTAAGCCAAAATTAAAATTTTCTTTCCCAAAAGGGATAAGGGAAAGAAGCACATACTTCATTTTCTAATTTTTCTCTAAATTCTTGTGTTTGTTTTTGGATAACAAGACTTTCTAATTATTCTTCTATCTAAGGTATTTAACATCTTATCTAAGGAAAGAAAGGTGCTTTTGTTTGTTATCAAGGCTTTGCATAGCACAATCCAAGCTAATAGCTTGGTCTTTTAATATATTGAGTTCTCGGGTTTAAGAAGAGAGTGAAAACCTAAATAAGATTTCTCCCCCTGCAAACTCCATAATTATTCGTTCTTTATTGACTTTAAAGACGGTGATTAGTTATAAGAAAAGTGTCCTAAAATTACATTTTGTGTTAGTGTCTTGACTATAATGAATGATGTTTTCTTGTAAACTTCATTATTACAGACTCTGGCCACTAGTAATTTGTATTGTATGTCTAATGCAGTTCTGTTTGCACCATATAGAACTTCCTTAGTTTTTTCTAAGTATTTGGTTGATATAAGCCCTTGATTCATACAGTTCATGTCTGCTCTTGAGTCTATTAGAGCATGTTGGACTTTTAAGACACAATCTTAAACAACCTTAATTATGATATGACAATACCATTTTCTAAATGTAATTCTATCTACTAAATTGATGAAGGCTTCTAGATATAAACCTTCTTCAGATTGAACTTCTTTTTTCTTTTTTTTTTTTCCCTTATCCTCTGACTCTTTAGATTCTTCTGAACTTGAAGATTTTTGATACTTTTGGTCTTTGCTTTTCGGTTCTTTTTGAAAAACCTTGAGCTAGACGATTTGGATTATTTCTCTTAATTCTCTGACTTCGCCTTTTACTTGTTTGATCTCTTGTTGGAGGCCAGAAATAGTGACATTTTTCGTTTTTGTTTTAAGCCTTTGAATGACGTTTTCTATAAAGTTTGGAGCTTGAAATGGTTGCTTAGTAGTACTAGAGGAGGATTTTTCTAGTTTCGAGTTAATAATCCTATTCTTAAGTTGTCTCAACATAGCTTCATTTTGATATTTTTCTTTGATTTAGTTTATCATATCTAGCATCAATACTAAGTCTTCTTTTTCTGGAGCACAAACTATTTTACAAATATTCTTATTATTACAGTTACAAAATTCTTTTCCTTATAACGAAACTGTTGGGTTGGGTTCCCTCATATATGGACACAACCCATGAAGTTGGCCCATTTGTTTTAAATGGAAGAAAAACCCATTAGGTTTTTTTTATATGATATAAAACCTTTCTTTTCCCATTAGGGTTTGGTGAAGTAAAAAAAGAGAGAAGCAGCAGCTGTGTGAGAGTTTTGTCTGCTGGAAAATCAAAGAAAAGAGAGAGGAAGAGAAAGAGAGAAAGAGAGAGAAGAAAGGGGTGAAAACAGCATAGAAAACACCCTATGCAGTATTCTTGAAACTGTCGTTTCTCCTTCATGCACCGTTGGATCGGGCTGAGTTTTGGTGAGTAGGTTAAGTACTCGTAGTTCTTGAGATTGAACGGTCGGATAGTCGATTGAGATTCCTGTGGTGAGTTTCGACATTCGAAATAGTGCTGGTCGGAAAGACAAGTCCTGAACTGCGCAGTCTTGATCAAAGGCCGAGAACTCCTTCGTCTGCTGTCTGATTAATCTCAAATTTGGACAGCAGTTTCGTGAGACGTGGGAATTGATTCTGAACGGTGTGATTTGTGATTGAACCACTCTCTGGAGAGATACGCTGTCTGAACAGTAGTCTCGAATTTGGTTTCTCTATTTTTCCTCTTATTTGATATCAGATTGTGATTGTTGATTTGCCAAGAATTGAGTTTCTTGATGATGTTGTTGTGTTAAATCCCTTGATAGAGTTAGGGATTCGTTGTAAACTCACAATTTGATTCATAGTGAAAGTTTTTGGTGGACTACGGTCCCGTGGTTTTTACTCCTCAAATTGGGGAGGTTTTCCACGTTAAAAATTGGCTTGTGTTTTGTGCATGTGTGGATTGCTAGATTGGTTGATTGCTGAATATAATTATTGTGGGATTGTGTTCTATTCAATTGGTTCCTATTAGATTCACACACAAAGGGAGAAATTTATTTTACTATTTGTTCCGCTGTTACGCTTTCTCCCATCAAAGTGGTATCATTGCCTGGTTCTTAGTTTCTATTTGTTGTGTTGAATATGGAGACCAATCTGAATTTGAGCAGAATGATTACTTTGAATGGTTCAAATTATCACGTTTGGAAGAGAAAGATGGAGGATCTTCTTTACGTGAAAGATTATCATTTACCAGTTTTCAATGAAGAGAAGCCAGCCAATAAATCTGATGTTGAGTAGACCTTGCTTCATCGACAAGTATGTGGATTTATTAGGCAGTGGGTAAATGACAATGTATTGAACCATATCAGTGAGGAGACACATGCAAGATCTTTGTGGAATAAACTTGAACAGTTGTATGCAAGAAAGACAGGGAATAATAAGTTGTTCCTAATCAAGCAAATGATGAACTTGAAATACAAAGATGGAGCTCATTTGTCTGACCACCTGAATGCGTATCAAGGGATTTTAAACCAGCTTGCTGGAATGGGTATCAAATTTGATGATGAGATACAGGTTTTATGGCTTCTTGGTACATTGCTGGACTCATGGGAAACCTTTAGAACTTCGTTATCGAACTCTGCTCCAAATGGTGTAATCACAATGGATTTAGTCAAGGGAAACCTTCTAAATGAGGAGATGCGAAGAAAAACACAGGGTATTACTTCACAGTCAGAAGTTTTGATTACTGAAAGGCGAGGAAGAAGTAAAAACAGGGGTTCGAAGAACAGAGGTCAGCACAGAAGTAAGTCTAACAAGTTTGCAAATGTTGAGTGTCATTATTGTCACAAAAAGGGACATATCAAGAAATACTGCAGACAGTTGAAAAAGGAAAACAAGAACGACACAGGTAAGGAAAAGAAGAATAAAGATGATAGCGGTGGTGATAGAGTTGCTACTACTTCTCAAGAAGACTTTCTTCTTATTTATGATGATGATTCAATTAATTTCACTTGTCATGAGACTAGATGGGTAATTGACAGTGGTGCTTCTATTCACGCTACATCTCGAGAGGATTTTTTCTTATCTTATACACGAGGTGATTTTGGAAGCGTAAAGATGAGAAATGATGGCCTGACAAAAGTTGTTGGCATGGGAGATGTGTGCTTGGAGATGACTAATGTTACAAGGTTAGTTTTGAAAGACGTTAAACATATACTTGACATTCGTGTGAATATTATCTCCACAGGTAAACTTGATGATGAGGGGTAGTGTAGCACATTCTATGATGGTCAGTGGAAGTTTACTAAGGGTGCTATGATTGTGGCTCGAGGTAAAAAATGTTCCACTCTTTATTTAATATAGGCAAAAGTTCCCAAAGGCATCATCAGTACAGTGGAAGATGATAACAGGATAGAATTATGGCACAAGAGGCTTGGACACATCAGTGAGAAAGGTTTGGTAGTTCTAGCAAAGAAAAACCTTCTGTCTAATATGAAGAGTGCACATTTGAAGAAATGCACTCACTATTTAGCAGGAAAGCAAAACAGGGTTAGTTTCCATAATTCTCCAATTGAAAGGAAGTCAGGTATACTTGATTTGGTACACTTAGATGTATGTGGTCCATTGAAGACAAGAACTTTGGGTGGATCTCTTTACTTTATGACATTCATAGATGATCACTCAAGAAAAATATGGGCCTACACCTTAAAGACAAAAGATCAAATGTTGGATACTTTCAAACAATTTCAAGCTTCGGTTGAGAGACAAACCAAGAAGAAATTGAGGTGCATCCGAATAGATAATGGAGGAGAGTATACAGGTCCGTTTGATGAATATTGCAAGCAACAGGGCATACGACATCAAAAGACACCTCCCAAAACTCCTCAATTGAATAGTTTAGCTGAAAGGATGAACAGAACACTTATGGAGAGAGTGAGATGTTTGCTTTCACAGGCGCAGTTGTCAGGATCCTTTTGGGGTGAGGTGTTAAATACTGCTGTTCATATTCTTAACTCGACACCGTGTGTTCCCTTGCAGTTTGATGTACCAGATAGGGTTTGGACCGGTAAGGATATTTCCTATGATCATTTACGTGTTTTTGGATGCAAGACATTTGTACATGTTCCCAAGGATGAGAGGTCAAAGCTTGATATGAAGACTCGACAGTGTGTATTCATTGGCTATGGTTTGGATGAGTTTGGATACAGGTTTTATGATCCAGTTGAAAAGAAACTTGTGAGAAGTAGAGATGCTGTGTTTATGGAGAATCAAACTATGCAGGATATTGAAAAGACTATAAAGCTAGTACCATGTAATGATGATGGTCTGATTGATTTGGATAAAGCTTCTTCAAAAAATTTGTCAACACAGGTTGAAGATGACATCCAGGATGATCATCAGGGTACAGTTGATGCAGATGGTCCTTCACAGGTTGGCAATAATGATGTTGAAATTGATGAGCAATTGTCGACATCTAACATTCCCTCACAAGTTTCAATTAGAAGATCTACTAGAGATCGACATCCTTCCACACGGTATTCTGCAGATGAGTATGTATTATTAACTGATGGGGGAGAACCCGAGTGTTATACAGAAGCCATGGAAGATGAGCATAACAAGAAGTGGTTCGAAGCGATACAAGATGAGATGAAATCGTTGCATGAGAATCACACCTATCAACTGGTGAAATTGCCTAAAGGCAAAAGAGCTTTGAAAAACAAATGGGTATACAGGGTAAAATATGATGAAATTACTTCTCAACCATGGTATAAAGCAAGATTGGTTGTCAAGGGATTCAGTCAGCGGAAAGGTATTGATTTTAATGAGATATTTTCTCCAGTGGTAAAGATGTCATCCATTCATGTTGTGCTTGGTTTAGCTGCTGGTCTTGATCTAGAAATTGAGCAGATGGATGTGAAGACAGCTTTCCTTCATGGTGACTTGGAAGAAGAAATTTATATGGAGCAACCAAAGGGTTTCATAGTGAAAGGAAAAGAGGACTATGCGTGCAAACTAAAGAAAAGCCTTTATGGCTTGAAACAAGCACCGAGACAGTGGTATAAGAAGTTTGAATTAGTTATGGGGGAGCAAGGCTATAAGAAGACAACTTCTGACCATTGTGTTTTTGTCCAGAAATTCTCTGATGATGATTTTGTTATTTTACTGCTATATGTTGATGACATGTTGATAGTTGGCAGGAATGCTTCAAGAATTGGCAGGTTGAAGATGCAGTTAAGTTAATCATTTGCCATGAAAGACTTGGGGCCAGCAAAGCAAATTCTTGGTATGAGAATTCATCGTGAGAGAAATGCTAAGAAGTTATACCTGTCATAGGAGAAGTACATTAAAAAACTGCTTCAGAGGTTCAACATGGAGAAATCTAAAGCAGTTAGTTCTCCTCTTGCTACACACTTCAAGTTAAGTATTAAGCAGTGTCCTTTTACATATGAAGAGAAGAATGACATGGAAAGGGTTCCGTATGCTTCAGCAGTAGAGAGCTTGATGTATGCAATGGTATGTACCAGACCAGACATAGCTCATGCCGTTGGTGTTGTTAGTCGGTTTATGTCTAATCCTGGAAGGGAGTATTGGAATGCAGTAAAGTGGATTTTGAGATATCTATGAGGTACCTCCAGTTTGAAACTTGGGTTTCGAAATGACAAGCCATTGTTAATTGGCTACACTAATGCAGACATGGTAGGAGATGTGGATACTCAAAAATCCACGTCTGGTTACTTGATTACTTTTGTAGGTGGAGCTGTAGCTTGGCAATCAAAGTTGCAAAAATGTGTTGCACTTTCCACCACAGAGGCAGAGTTTATTGCAGCAACTGAAGCTTGTAAGGAGCTGTTATGGATGAAGAAGTTTACAGGAGAACTTGGCTTTAAGCAGCCAAAATATGTGTTATTTTGTGACAGTCAAAGTGTCATTCATCTTGGTAAGAACTCTACTTTCCATGCAAGATCTAAGCACATCGATGTGAGATACCATTGGATCAAAGATGTTTTGAATGATAAGCTGTTGGAAATTGAAAAGGTTCATACTGATCATAATGGTTCTGATATGTTGACAAAAGCTTTACTGAAAGAGAAGCTTGAAGTTTGTCGGTTGATCGCCGGGATGGCGAACCCTTCCATATAATCGGGAAGGGGGAGATTTGTTGGGTTGGGTTCCCTCATATATGGACACAACCCATGAAGTTGACCTATTTGTTTTAAATGGAAGAAAAACCCATTAGGTTTTTTTTATATGATATAAAACCTCTCTTTTCCCATTAGGGTTTGGTGAAGTGAAAAAAGAGAGAAGCAGCAGTTGTGTGAGAGTTTGGTCTGTGGGAAAATCAAAGAAAAGAGAGAGGAAGAGAAAGAGAGAAAGAGAGAGAAGAAAGGGGTGAAAACAGCATAGAAAACACCATGTGCAATATTCTTGAAACTACCGTTTCTCCTCCGTGCACCGTTGGATCGGGCTGAGTTTTGGTGAGCAGGTTAAGTACTTGTAGTTCTTGAGATTGAACGGTCGGATAGTCGATTGAGATTCCTGTGGTGAGTTTCGATATTCAAAATAGTGCTGGTCGGAAAGACAAGTCCTGAACTGCGCAGTCTTGATCAAAGGCCGAGAACTCCTTCGTCTGCTGTCCGATTAATCTTAAATTTGGACAGCAGTTTCGTGAGACGTGAGAATTGATTCTGAACGGTGTGATTTGTGATTGAACCACTCTCTGGAGAGATACGCTGTCCGAACAGTAGTCTCGAATTTGGTTTCTCTATTTTTCCTCTTATTTGATATCAGATTGTGATTGTTGATTTGCCAAGAATTGAGTTTCTTGATGATGTTGTGTTAAATCCCTTGATAGAGTTAGGGATTCGTTGTAAACTCACAATTTGATTCATAGTGAAAGTTTTTGGTGGACTATGGTCCCGTGGTTTTTACTCCTCAAATGGGGAGGTTTTTCACGTTAAAAATTGGCTTGTGTTTTGTGCATGTGTGGATTGCTCGGTTGGTTGATTGCTGCATATAATTATTGTGGGATTGTGTTCTATTCAATTGGTTCCTATTAGATTCACACACAAAGGGAGAAATTTATTTTACTATTTGTTCCGCTGTTACGCTTTCTCCCATCAGAAACATTATTGCTACTAGAGTCCGAATAATGTTCTATTTCCCAGAGTTTATTATCAGTATTATTAGAATTTAATTCTTGTCTCACTGTCACATAAAATGCTAATTATCTTTTCTTTGGTAGATTCTTCTAATTCTAAATTCCTAATCTTTTTTCTAAGTTCTGGACACTTGTTCGCATAATTCTCGGTTTTTCCACATTTATAACACTTATTTGATTTCCTGAAATTCTTCCTAGGTTTCTTATAATAATTTTCTCTAATTTTGGTTGTATTTTGGAGTTTGTATATCCCTATTTATTCCTATAGGCTTTGTAGGAATTTTCTTTTCTATAACTCCTTCTATTGCTGGACTTTTTGAGTTTTTCAAAACCAAACTATTCATACCAAGATCCTAATTCTTTTCTACTAGTCAACTTTTGTCTTTTCATCTAGTCTTCTAATCTAAGGTCATTGCATAATTGTAAAGTCATAAAAGTTATAGCCCGAATTATTTCTCCATAAGTCAATCCTCCTATGTTAATTTCTATCTAGTCTTTTTCCCATTGATTTGTTAGAATCTTTTCTCTAACTTTATTCGCAAAAAAGGTCGGTAAGCCTGAAATAAATTTTTCTTTCCAATAGGCACAAACATTGTCTTTTCTTTGCATGAAATGAGTGATGAAGACATCTTTATAGCACTTAAAATCTTCTAATCTTCTACATTTGAGATTTTGAAGAGTAGAAACTTGTCTTTCTTGATAAACATTAGGGTTCCGTATAAAGTGTAAGGCTATTGTAACAACTAATGTGTTGATGGTATCTGGTTCAATTGTAGAATTAGTGCTTGATTCTTCTTCTTTTATTTGGTAGGATCAAGAATTTTATTTCTTTGGGTGGAGTTCAAATAATTATCCCACCATCCTAACAATTATCCTTCAAATCCTAAGGCAAGGAGGTTGCATGCCTCTCTTTCAGAGGTATTTTGTTTCTTAACATAAATATATATGTCCTACCGTATACATTTGTCATAAGATTTGTAATGTTTAGTACTCCAATAATCCATCTATATTCCATGGTAACAAGCATTACCAGTATATGCCCTATAAGGAACTGTTTCCTCATATTGTAGATCTGGCATGATAGGTTTCGAATAATATGGCTTGGTAGTATAATCTAATCTACTTTGTTGCTTTTGTTGGTTTTGTCTTCCAAGATGATGTCTCATGCCTTGTATAAGGAGCTTTAGTTCTTCTCTATTTATATCCTTATCCTTATCCTCTAGAAAGTCAGAATAACTAGTTTGGCTAATGTTTTCATCTATAGTTTGAATATTTACTCATGCTCTGCTTGAGGATTTTGGTCTAGAATGAAAGGAGGATAATTTTTTATCTATAATTTTTATCAACTCTTCTGAACTAATAGCATTGTCAAAACATTTTTCAATTCCATTTGGTTTTGGGAACATTGGCTATGAAAGTATATTTGAGGTTGTTGATTGTGAGGGTATCTTTAGATTTTCTTGTAGGGGATTTTGTTAGTTCAATATTAGAAATTATCTTTAATCTTTCTAATTGGTCTTTGATGGAGTTAACTTCAATTTGATTGTTACACTACATTTTATCTAATTGTTCTTCTATTGTACTGAGATATTCATTGGTAAAATTGTTATTTTCTAATAACAATACCCATTTGGTCATGTATAGCCAGTTCCGATAATGATAGACGTTCAATAGCATAGCCAAAATGACTGCAAGGTATAGGTTTATCGCCTTTAATCATTTCAAACCTTTGGTCAGGTGGGTGTATTGCAATTTCATCACCATGTTTGACGTTATATTTTCTGTAGGTTTTGTGGGTTATAACTTGGCATTCCTTCTCGTATTGTTTCCTATTAGGGAACCATATAAAAAAAGGAATTTCTTCTTCTAGAACCTGAATTGTTTCCAACCATCTGTCTCCATATTGGATCCTTTTTCTATTTGAATATTTCATTTCATAATCTAGTGTCTTGTCTTGATTGAGCCTAAAATTGTATTCTCTAAGTTAAGAATAAAAATTTATATCCTTTTTAGGAATCATATTGATTTCTCTAAATTATTCTAATTGCACTTACGATTGAGTAAGAGAAAACTCTTCTTGATCACTAATATCTACTTTATGAATTGGTCTAGCAATTTATTATTTTTCTATACTAATCCTAGAAATATTTGAAATTGGTTCACTACATATACTATCCCTTTCAAAGTAACTTCAAGATAAAAATTGTCTGGCCGTTTGGAATTCACTAGCTCTGGAACTATTAGGTCTACTAGTGCAGGAATGTGTAGGTTCGAAAGAGATCCCTAAAGTCCCGTGAAAATATTGTCTAACTGATCCTAAAGGCCTACTAGGAGGTTTAGCAGTAACTGCTGTTTTGTCTGGCTTTAACCATTCTTCAGGAACCTTGATTTGATTCCATTCTAAAGGTTGAGGGATCATAACATTAACTTGGTCTGAAGCTTTATAACAAATTGTTTGATGAAGGGGAATTTTAGGAGATATGAAGCTGAGAATAATTCCTAAACTTAATAGTCTATAGTTTACACAATAAATGATTTTATAAGGACAGGAATTTTGAAAGAATTTATGATTATGAAGTTGTGTATCTAAAGTCAAGCACTTCTCTTTATGATCATCCGCTTTAAGAGAAACACCAAAGCCAGGGTAGCACTTAAAATATATTGGTCCATAGGTTAAAGAGGATTCTACCATACCAAGGACAGATTCCATATAGTTCTTAATTCTTCCATCTCTTAGGGTTACAAACATGGAATTATTGAGTCTGATTCTGGACATGAGTTTGACCACTATTTGGACATTGATAAGAGTATTTTTAGTGATGATTTAAGCCTCAAAATCTATATCTTTGCCGTCATTCTCGAGTGTGTTTTTATGTGAATTTTTTTAGTGTTTTTTAGAGAATAAGTCTCTAAATGGTGTGTACGCTTAATTAAAAAAGATTCAATATGAAATCAAGTCAAAGAAGTGTCGGGTTTGGGTCTTGAGAAAAAAAATGGCATAATCATGAATTTTCAGACATGAAAGATAGGTTGACTTGTGAGAGCTTTTGTACAGTCATCAGTTTGAGTTATGTGAGCTACAACAAATCAAATTAAAGCTATGGATGTCTAGTTTTCATAGCAACTGACGATTTATGAATCAGTGATCCGTAGAGAAAGATATGACTATTTTAGTGAACAAGGGTCAAAGTTGGCACTCCCCAGTACGCTTCCTTACTTGTCTCTGTACGAAACAGCGCTGCAAATTGCATTTTCTGGCACAGTAGCACACTGCTAGGCATACCTCCTTATTGCCAAGCCTCCAAGATAGCGTACAACAACCTTTCTTTGCCCACTAGCTTGTCTATTGCTAAGCTTACCTGCCAGGTTACAGGCTAGATAGCTCGCTCTTCACCAAGCTGTAGCAACCACCCGAGTAATAGCTCCCCTCCTCACTAAGAAGCCCCTGTCTTAGTGTGCACATAAGCCTTTAACCTGCATTGCCTCTAACCTAACGCAGTTAGTTGTGTGCTTCCTCGTTCATAAGCTTCCCATTCGGCGCGCTCTAACATGTTTTGCTGTTGCCAAGGGCGCAAATCAGCGCGCCTCTTATGGAATCAACGCCTAAAAAAGTGCCACACACTATCAAACATATAAGAAAGCTATCCAAGAGGGCATTTTCGACATTTTCCTTCACATTTCGTGCCTTAACTCTCTAATCTTTAAAGACACTCGAACCACACCGTTCTTTAAGAGTTTTGAAAAGTAGAGAATGAGGCTCTCATACTCCTTCTCTTACCCTTGATTCTCACCTCACACATATCCATTTCACCTTCAAAACATCACCTACTAACATCTTAGACCCATATTTGAAGAGAAAACATGACACGAGCAAAGAAGATGATGCAACAGTTCGAACTCGGAAAAGAGGAGCTGGTTGTTTCTTTAACTTTTCTATTGTTTCTTGTAATTACTTCCATTGTATATAGCCATATTTTACATTGTGTTGAGATGATGATGGATTTTGATATTTTATATAAATAGAGTGGATTATTATTTGATTGAGGATGTTATGTATATTGAGTAGGGATTTTAGAACTTAATGCTTGTATATAATTGACCACCATATGCATGATTTGAGGTTAAGTGTTGAGACCGGAAGGAATGACATACAAAGTGCTCAATAAAATGTCCATTCTAGGTTAGGAAAGAGACATAGTCACTCGTGTGACGACTAAGTTGTCGTGATTGCTCGAGTGATAGCCGAGTATCTCATAAATATACCAATCCAATTTAGGTACTAGATTATCTTGAATCTAATGAGCTCTCGTTCATTCGATAGTCATCGAAATATAGGTGTTGGTGGATGAGAGTCTGTTCGATGCATTATCGGAAGAGATTTATTGAGAGAATTAGCGATAAACAAGAGACAAACACTACCAAATATTCAATACTTTGATGATCAATGTCTATATCTAAGTGGAATCTGAAACATGGAATCCTAGCACACTTTGCTTATTTTTATTTGTTTATTTTCATTTAGCACTAGTTTGGTAATCTATTCCCATATCCCTGTAGAGATGATCCCATATCCAGTATATAACAGTTATACGATTCGTATACTTGCAAGGTTTTATTACTTAAAATGGAAACTAAAAAGTAACCAACGAACATTTCGTATATGAATATCATTGTATCCAATCTTAGCATAGTGTTTAAGACTATTTTTGTTCAAAAAGGTAGTTGTGAAATGGTCTTGAACGAACTTGATATTGATTTCTTTGGTCTTTGTATGAATTGTTTATTTCAAATAAGACTTAATAATTATATAGTAATCACAAGTGGTTTGCTAAGATGACCTACCTACTCTGTTTGCTCTCTCAAGCAATATAGGGTTTGAATATCACATCCATCAAGAAGTAGACTATTTCATTTTAGTCAACTTATCTGTGAGCAATTTATTTATAAGTCTCTTTAATTAGAGGGCAATTTTACCCACTTAGTATGAGTCCTTATCTCTCTGCTATTGAAGAATAGAGTTGAAATAAATTATCGGATCGTTCTCTAATGTCCTATTTAGGAGTCCTAACTGTTATATTTGTATTTGTAATATAATAATAATAATAATAATAATCGAAAGAGATTTTTAAATTTCATCCAACCATATCATGAAAAAGCTATTGGATAAAACCGAATATCACGATAACCAAGGAAAAAAATGATAGAAACGGCAAACTAGGCCAATTCACTATCAAGATTAAACAAAAACCTTTACACAATAATAAAAAAAATCATCAATATTTTAATATGGTAATTTGCCAAATGAATTTCTACTTTTCTTTTATTAATTGAAAACAGTTAGTGGAGTTAGGTTGAATTATTGAAGCTCACTTGAAATCATTTCACTTGGACATCTCCAGTATGGCCCGTTGGAATGTGACTTGTTTCAATTAAATAGGATAAAGTAGGTTTGAGATAAAGACGTGCATTTTCTCGTCGTCTTCTCGGTATTCTGATTTTTTAATTTATTTTATGATAATTAATTATATTTATTCTTTTAAAATATTAAAATTATATTTTAAATAAGGGTAATTATAATCAAAGGAACTTGACTTTTATTGAAACTACAATGATATTTCAGGTTTGTCATAATTACAAATAGCTGTCCTAAACCAAACGATTGACTGTTAGGTTTGACAACTGAATACATAATCAAAAGGTAATTTAATCATTTAATTCTTCAAGGGAAAAAAAAAATTGAAGGAAAAAAATCTTTAAAAATATAAAAAAATAAAGATTTTAGTTATTTTTTTTTCAAAGAATTATAAACAGGAAAAAAATTTTAAAATAAAAAATTATAACCGATGTAGATGAAGAAAATGGTGATTGTATGCTGACTTCATTATCGACCTCCGTTTTTTCTTCTTCTTCCCTATCGTCGATCTCCTCTTTTTCTTCCACATCCATCATTACAGATCAACCATCTTTTCTTCTTCGACTTCGATCATCATCAATTACCAACCTTTTCCTTCTTCTTCCATTTCCACCATCGTCAACTACCTCTTTTTCTTCCAACTATCTCTCGAGCTACACCGAAAGGGTCTCCATGGAGACCGACCCATCATTGGAGACCCAAGATCTAGGTATCCACGCTATGAACAACTACCTCTTCTATCTCTCCCGCTTTTCGGCACATAAGATCTAAGTCTCACATTGGTGGTTGGTGCTTGGAAATGGTGGTTGATTGGATTTGTGTTAGTTTTTGGTGTTTGGAAGTGATGGTAGATTGGATTTATGTTTGTGTTGGATTTAGTAGGTTGGTGGTGGTAAATGGGTTGGTTGGCAGATGTTTGGTGTATGGATTTGACGATGACGAGTTGGTGGTCATCATTTTCTGATCCTCTTTAAGATTTGGAGACAAAATCGTCTCTTAGTCAAATCCATATATTGAAGATCTAGGTTCACTTAAATCTTCATCATCTAGTTTAAACCCAGATCTTCAATTTGATTCTGGGGTCAAACCCAGATGTTAAAGATCTGGGTTCATCCAGGTTCAACCCTTACCCAAATTTTAAATTGATTTTTTTTTTAATTTCTTTTAAAATTATATTCTTAACTGAGTTTAAATTCCGCCGTTATTTTTTTAAATTTTAATTAATTAATATTTTTTATTTTTTTGTTTTTAAAATGAAAATCTCTTTAAAAATATATAATAATTTATAATTTATCATTTATTTTTCAAAATTTATTTTAGAAGAAAAGTAAAAATAAGTTAAAAGATAAGAATAAACTTAGATTTGTTAAAGTTGCCTAACCTATATTAATTACGAAAAATCAAATTATAATAAATCAATAAAACTTACTTATCTTCGGAATATGTTTCAACTGATTAATTAATATGTAATTTGTTCTTTTGATAAATAAATTTATCTTAAAATAATCATATATAATTACGTGTCATTCGAGAACGACATCAAAAAACGATATTGAGCTGCAGCGACTCTCAAGTCTCAACGGTAGGTCAACTATGTGTTCTCTGTTTGCCATCAAAATCTTCATTAAATAGCAAAACTTCTGATAATCTGAAACAGCTTGAATAGAAATTCACAAGTACAGCTTGCTCTGATAATTGCTTGAATCCTCCATTCCAGGGAGACACATAGACACTTTCCGCTGTTCTAGCTCTGACATGCAAACAGAGGTGCCCTTTACTCTCAGCTTTCTACAACTTTCTTCTTTTAATTAACTGTTTTGTTGTTTCTCCTCCTTTTCTTTTCTCTCTCTTTTTTTTTTGGGTTTTTGAATGTTCTTGTCATTGTTTCTACAACTTTAGTCTCTAGTTTGCATGGATCAATTTCTCTTACTTTTGTTGGTTTTGTTTCTTAGTTTTTATCAGCCAGTGATCAATTGTTGAATCATTCTGCTTAGTAAACATTTCTTCTAGATTTCACCTTATTCAAGAGCTCTTTTGAAAAAAAGAAGAAGAAGAAGAAAAAAAAATATGTATATATATGAATATAATATTACTCTGTTTGTTATTGAAAAACGAGTAAATTTTATTGTCATCTTCACTTTGTTACTTTTTATTTTGAGTTAATTTGAATTTATAACTTTAGCTAAACAATTGAAAATCACCCAAAAATATTTATGCATATATATATATATATAAAACATTTATTGTCATCTTGTTTTGGTTACTCTGTTCAAAGAGGGAGCTTTGATTTTACTCCTTATTGAAAAGAAAGAGAGAGAGATAGAGAATATGGTGGATATAGTTTTTTCTATTGCATCAGCAGTTGTACAGCTGTTGGTTGTTCCAATTAGGAAGCACATTTGTTATCCATTCAAATACAAGAGCAATATTGAGGAATTAAAGAGACAAGTTGAGAAGCTGAACAATCAAAAAGAGATAGTTCAATGTTGTATTGACGAGGCGAGAGGACAAGGGAAAGAAATTGAAGAGTTTGTTGAGAAGTGGATAAATAAAGTGGATGAATTCACTGATGGGGTTGTAAAACCTCTTACTGATGGCGAAGACAATGTAAACAAGCGGTGTTTTGCAGGCTTACGCATTAATTTGATGATCACTCGTTACTTGCTCAGCAAAAAAGCGGTGAAGAAGACAAAGATTGGGGTCGAACTTGTGGAAGAGGGAGGAAGATTTGGTGGTAAAGTTGGGTATACTCCAGCCCTTGAAAGAACAACTTCCATCCACATTGAAGGCTATCAGGATTTCAATTCTAGAAGGCAGCTTCTTAATAATCTTATGGAGGCGTTGAAGAATCCGGATGCCAACTTGATTGGAGTGCATGGTATGGGAGGGGTGGGTAAAACCACCCTAGTTAAAAGAGTTGTTGATCAAGCGGTTAAAGACAAGTTATTTGATGTGGTGGTTATAGTTGAGTTAAAAGAGATCCCGAACGATAAGAATATTCAAGGACAAATTGCTGATAGACTAGGTCTAACATTTAATGAGGAGACCTTAGAGGGAAGAGCTGCCCGATTAAGAAGTACATTGAAGACATTGAAAAAACAAAAAAGGGTCCTCATTGTGTTGGATAATATTTGGTCAAAACTTGATCTTCATGTTGTAGGAATTCCAATCGGTGAAGAGGAGAGAGGAAGTAATTTGCAAGAAGAGAAGAGAGCAAGTAATTTGCAAGAAGAGAAGAGAGTAAGTAATTTGCAAGAAGAGGATCGAGAAGGAAAAAATGATGATCGGAGACAATGCAAAGTATTGCTGACATCAAGAAGTGAAGAAGTATTATGCAACCACATGAATACTACAAAGAATATCTTGGTTCAAGTTTTAGATGATCAAGAAGCTAGAGATTTATTTTGGAAGATTGTGGGTGAGTCAGCCAAAAATTTTGATTCTGAACCTATTGGAGTTGAGATAGTTAAATATTGTGCTGGCTTGCCTATTGCAATTAAAACAATTGCAAGTGCATTGAAAAACAAGAGTCTCTCTATTTGGGAGCATGCCTTGGATCAACTAAGAAGGTCTAAGATGGAAAAAAATGTGTACTCTACCATAAAATTAAGTTACGATTTTTTGGAGAGTGAGGAAGAAAAATCCCTATTTCTGCTTTGTAGTATGTACAATGCAAGTGACGATATAAACATAGAGTACTTGTTGAGGTATGGTATGGGATTATGTTTGTTCAAAAATATTTTTACATTGGAAGAAGGAAGGAGAGAGTTGGATATGTTAATCAACAAACTCAAAGCTTCATCTCTGTTGTTGAATGGTAGCTCAAAAAAGCATGTTAAAATGCATGACGTTATACATGCTGTTGGCGTTTCAATTGCGTCCACTGATAAGTTAATGTTTAACATTCCAGATGACATTGACGTAAAGGAAATGTTGGAGGAGAAATTATCAAAAGATTCAATTGCTGTTTCTTTGCCTTATAAAAATGTCTCTGTGCTTCCTGAAAGATTGGAATTTAGGAAACTCAAGTTGCTTTTTCTGTTTATGAATGAACTATCTTTAGAGATTTCAGATGTTTTTTTTGAAGGGATGAAAGAAATTAAAGTTCTAGATTTGACTAGAATTCGAATATCATCATTACCTCCATCACTTTGCGGTCTAACAAACCTTCAAACATTATGTTTGGTCCATTGTGAGCTGGGAAATATAGGAATTATTGGAGAGCTAAAGACATTAGAAATTCTTTGCCTTTGGGGTTCTGATATTGAACAACTGCCGAAAGAAATCGGGCAGTTAACTCGGTTGAGGTTGTTAGAATTGAGCGCTTGTTCGAATCTTAAAGTGATCTCGCCAAATGTGATACCAAGCTTGACTAGGCTAGAAGAACTCTATATGGGTAATGGTTTTGTCCAGTGGGAGAATGAAGGACAAAGTAATGCTAAGCTTTCCGACTTGAAGCACTTGTCTTGCCTAAAAACTTTAGAAATACACGTCCTTGATGCGCAGATTATGCCACAAGACTTGTTCTTTGAGAAGTTGGCCAGGTACAAAATTCTTATTGGAGGTGTGTGGGAGTGGGCTGATGATTGTGAATCCTCAAGGATGATGAAACTAAAATTGAATAACCCCATTTATTTAGGGGAAGAGGTTAAAGGCTTATTGAATAGAACTGAAGATCTATATTTAGATGAACTGAAAGGTTTTAAGAATATTCTTTATCAACTTAATGGGGAAGGGTTCCCACGATTGAAGAATCTTCATGTACAAAATGGTCTTGAGATGCAGTATTTAATTAACTCAATTGAATGGGGTCTAGGCAATGTCTTTCCTCGGCTCGAATCACTGTTTCTTCATAATCTGATGAACTTGGAGAAGATATGCCATGGCCAACTTTCTAAAGGGTCTTTCAGCAAGTTGAGAATATTGCAAATTAGAAAATGTGATAAATTGAAGCATTTGTTCTCATTTTCCATGGCCAATAAACTCTTCCACCTTCAAGAAATTGAAGTGACTAATTGTAAGAAGCTAGAAGAGATTATTTTAAAGGAAAGCGAGGAACTAGTCCATCAAAATGAAAATATTAGGAGGATTCAGTTTGCTCAACTGCACACCCTAACACTACAATGCCTACCACAGCTCACAAGTTTCGTCCTCAATGCTTTCACACCTGATATAGGATCTCAAGAAATTGTTACTGAAGATGAGTGTTTTATGCCACATTTCAGTCAAAATGTATGCTTTCTCTTCTTATCCTTGTTTTCTGTTTTGAGTTTGTAATGTAAAATAAAATTGTTTGTATGTGTGTTACTTTTCACTTTTCAATCATTAATGGAGGGTGGAATTATTTTTTTGTTCTACAGGTTGTGCTCCCCAGCTTGAAGAACCTAAAACTGCTTTCAGTTAACATTCAATGCAAATGGCTCGATGAACTTCCAGTTATGACTTCTTGTTGTCAAGCTTTAACAAACTTGATGTTGGAGGAATGTGATGGTCTAAGATTTCTGTTTTCGTATTCTATGGTTAGAAGTCTTGTGCTACTACAAAGCTTGAGATACGGAATTGTCAATTGATTGAAGAGATAATAAACACAGAAGCATTAAGAGGACAAGAAAAAATGATTGAGATGGTTTTCCCTAAGCTACTCAGACTGCATCTCAAAGGTCTTCCAAAACTCACACGATTTGGCTCCGGCAATTTAGTTAAATTTCCCTCCTTGACTGAACTATCCATCGAGGAGTGTCCAAAGTTGAAGACATTGTTCTCTACCTCTACTTCTTCGCATATAAAACAGAACAAAGAAGTCAAAGAAGCCAACCACCAGGATGACATTCTTTCTTTCTTTGAGGAAAAGGTAACTCTGTTTTGTTCTCAAGTGCAATTTGTTGAAACCCTAGCTGACAATTGAGTTTCACTTTATTGATTGATTGTTTTTTCTATGCTAGTTTTTAGTTAAATTTATTGATTTTAAATTTATTTGGACTTGTAATCAAGGCTCTAAAATTTTATTTTAATTTAGATATAAATTTTCATTTTTTCAATTTAAGATGTGTACATATAGAATAATTGTTGTTATTGTGCATGTAGGTTGTATTACCCACTTTGGCATCATTGAACTTGTCCTCTATCCGTATCCAAACCATATGGCACAATCAACTCCAAACAATGTCTTCATCGTACTTTCAAAATTTAACAAAAATCATCATAGATGGGTGTGATACTCTAAAATATGTATTTTCATCTTCCATGGTTCCGAGTCTCATCCAACTTACGGTCCTTGAAGTTATCAATTGTAAGTTCATGGAAAATGTGATAATCACACAAGAAGAAAGAATAAGTAACACATTGTTCCCTAAATTGTACCGACTTCATCTCAAACGCCTTCCGGAGCTCACAAGCTTCTGCACCTTTGTTGGGACAGTTGGATTGCCCTCCTTGACCCAATTGTGGCTTCAGAATTGCCCTAAAATGCTCACATTTGTCTCTGAGTTTCGACAGACAGACATGCAAGGAAACAAAGGAGAACAAACAAATTCCGAGGAGAACCAACATTCACAGATGCCAGCTCTTTTTGATGAAAAGGTATCTTTAGTTCCTCATCTTATATATTCTTGGTGTGTTTTAATTCTATTTAATTATCAATCATGGGTGTTTTATTAGTTAATGCAATAAATTTAATTATTTAGGTGCGTATCCCTGAGCTAAAGTCTTTACGGATAGACAAAGTTGATAATGTGAGAAAAATATGGCATCATCAACTTGCTTTGGACTCCTTCTCCAAAATGGATTCTTTTGAATTGTATGAGTGTCATTATCTGCTAAATGTTTTTCCATCTAACATGCTTGGGAGACTCCAAAAGCTAAAGGAGTTGTGGGTAAAAAGATGTGATTCGCTGGAAACAATATTTGAAATTGTTGCCAAGGAAGATGATGTAGTAGCAGTCCCTGCTAGAATTGTCTTTCCAGAATTAACATGGTTGGAATTATCAAATCTACCAAGCCTTAGTAATTTCTACCAGGGATCATATATTTCAGAGTGGCCAAAATTGAAATTGTTAAGAATGTGGAGATGCAACAAAGTTGAGATACTTACTTCTGATTTTTGGAGCCTCCAAGAGACACATAGAGAGAAACAATTTCAGAATTCAATTCAAGGACCCCTGTTCGTGGTTGATAAGGTATGTGCACTACGCAAAATATTCATAATTAAACTTTTGCTAGAGTGATATCCATGATACCACAGGAATTAAAAGTGAAAAAACCTCACATAACACAATTTTTAATGCTATTTGTTGGAATTTTCGCTACACATTTTTGTCTTACTGGTCACAAAACTTTAGATTATTAAATACCATTATTATTCGTATTTTCTTATGTTTCATTATAAACTTTTAATGGGTTAATTTATATCTACTTAAAATTTTGATTAAAAAAAGTGATTTTAACATTCATTCATCAATTTTCACTCTATCCAGTGATAAAAAAGTGAATGAATTTAAGGCGAATAACAACTCTGAATTTAATATTTCTTACCTTTAAGCATATTAATCTAAATGCCCATCATAAATATGAATTAAAGCCAAAACAATGATACCTTTATTTTTAAGATAAAAAAAAAAAAAGAGAAATAATAATTGATTTAATCCCTTAAAATCGAAAATAAATTTTACTAAGATTAAGTTTTCACCAAAATGTTAAAATATGAAAGAAATATGACATATGACTCAGTATTAGTGAAAATACCAAGTGAAATGGATAAGTGCAGCTTGGTGTAGAATATAAAAGATGTTTAGGGAAGCAGCTAGGAAGATACAGGAAATAATCTAGTGGAAGATCATAGGGGATGCACAATTGTAAAATCTAGGTATTCCAAAGTCAACTAGTTCTTGTGTATATTCGAGCTAATATTTATTTATGTAAGGGTAGTTTAGTCTTTCCTCTTGTAAAGGTAGTTTAGTCTTTTAATTCATTACCATATGTGTATGTATTTCTTTGTTCTTGAAAAGCAGACCAATTTCCTTTTCATCTTGAATTACAAAACCCTATATTCTTTTCTCTTGAATTTGTTTGATTGTTCACACGGTATCTTGAATTTGTTCAATTGTTCACAGTGTACACATTAATAAATAATATTATTTAGCTAATCTACTGTTGATTTTCTTTGTATTATACTAAGAGCATGTTTGGTATGGTTACCCTATTGGTTGAAAGAGTTTTTTAATCTTTAAAAGCTCTTTTAATGTTTTCACTTATTTGTCTAAGATGACTCAAAAAGGGCTTTTTCAATTTTATCTTTTTAAAATATATTTTATGTTTGCTGAGGAAAACCAAATTTTGAGTAAGTCAATCATAATCTACACTAGCTGAACTTGTATTCTTATTCTAGGTTGTGTTTCCCAAAGTAGAGCAACTGACATTGGAGTGGAATTGGATTGTAAAAGACATACTGCATGGAAGATTTTCAGAGTACACAAGCAATCTAAAAACTCTTGAGTTGGTAAGAGCTAGTAACCAAAGTGCAATATGTCCATGTTGTTTCCTTTACACATTACCCAACCTCGACAAACTTGAGGTTTATTACGGTTCTTTTAGGGAAACATTTACATGTGAAGGACTTGATTGTAAGGAAACACATGTAGAGGCACCTACTAAATTGAGTCAACTGACACTCTTTGACTTGACAGACTCATTGCATCTATTAGAGGAGAATTCTTTGCTTTGTAAAGTTTTTCAACAGTTGAAAAGTCTAGAAGTATCAAATTGGGACAACTTAAAAAACATAGTTCCATCTTTTGTGTCTTTCCAAAATTTGAATACATTGGAAGTAATACAGTGTAATGGACTGGTCAATTTAATGGAGGGTGCTGTAGCCAAAAGTTTGGGGCAACTTAGAAAATTGAAAATATCTTATTGCAAAATGATTGAAGAAATCATAGCATATGGGGGTGATTGTGAAGTGGAAGATTGGATCATATTTAACCAATTAAAATATTTGGAGCTTCATGGTTTACCAAAGCTTACAAGCTTCTGCCCCGGGAATTATATTTTTGAATTTCAATCTTTGCAACAAGTAGTTGTGAGACAATGTCCAAATATGAAGATGTTTTCATTGGGAGTCTTAAGCACACCAAGGTTGCACAAAGTACAAGTACCAGAAGCAGAGGAGGAAGAATTTTGGGAAGGTGGTCTTAATACCACTATACAAAAAATGTTTGAAGAGATGGTATGTATCTTACACTATCGTTGTCATTGATCTACTCTATGTTGTATTTTCATTCACTTTTTCCCAGTAAGGCAAATTGTTTCATTAGCACAAAAAGTGCTAGTCTTTCTTGTGTAATGCACCCTG
Organism: Nephelium lappaceum; assembly: GCA_021234005.1. Lineage (NCBI taxonomy): Eukaryota > Viridiplantae > Streptophyta > Magnoliopsida > Sapindales > Sapindaceae > Nephelium > Nephelium lappaceum. The sequence goes on from CM038004.1 coordinate 16,939,270, forward strand.
TTAAAAAGAATATTCCAATTTAACATAACTGCCATTTGTTTGAAGTTAAAAGACTATCATCACATATTTGTCTTTTCTAGAAAAATGAAAGTGAAATAATTTTGGTGTGGCAGGTTGGATTCAACGGTATAGAAAACTTTACAGTCTCTGTATTTCCTCATTTGAAAGAAGTATGGCACAAACAAGTTCTAGTTAGCTACTTCAACAATTTAAAATCACTAGTGGTGGATGTTGATTGTAGTGGCTTGAGATATATATGTACTCCCCTCTGTGGCCATGGACCTTGCGCAACTCCAGAAATTGGAAATAAAACATTGTGCTATTTTGGAAGCAATAGTAATCGTAGAAGAAGGAGCGATGTGGTACACTTTGTTTCCCAATCTAAATACACTAAAGCTCGAAGATCTTCCGGAACTCACAAGTTTCTGCAACTCTATGGGAAATTCAATTGAATTGCCATCCTTGGCCAACTTGTTGATTGAGAATTGCCCCGACATGCAAACATTTGTCTCCAACTCTACAAATGCACGCGTGCCAGAAAGCAAGGACGGCACTGTCACTGATGAACAACCTCTCTTTGATGATAAGGTATTCTTTTTCTTTTTTCATGTTTCTCTAACATCACCTGAAATTCTTTGTTCACATTTCTTCCTCTTTTTGTTTTCTCAGCCACATTCATTCTCAGTGTTTTATCCATAACTTTGTTTGATTGTTGTTTTATTAATAATGAACATAATTACTTGAATTGTTTTAGGTACAACTCACTAAGTTAGAGTATTTGAAACTTGACAAGATGGATAAATTGAGGAAAATATGGCACCATGAGCTCACATCGAATTCCTTCTGCAAATTAAATTGTTTATGGGTACAAAACTGCCATAATGTATTGAATATTTTTCCATCATATATGCTTGAAAGACTTCAAAAACTAGAAGAGTTGTGGCTAATGAGTTGTAGCTCACTTGATGGAATATTTGAATTTCAAGCTTCTAGTTGTGGGAAATCACAAACTATAACAGCCACTCAATTGAAAAAATTGGTGTTAAATGGTTTGCCAAAGCTGAATCATGTATGGAAGATGGACTCCCAAGGTGCTTTATCTTTTCAAAGTCTTCTTTCAATTGAAGTTACAGGTTGTAACAGTCTGAAAAGCCTTATTCCAGCCTCAGTAGCTGGAAGTCTTCTACAACTTGAAGAGCTTAAGATAGAAGATTGCTGCATGTTAGAAGAAATTGTTGCCAAGGAGGAAGAAGTAGATGAATCAATACCTAGGTTTGTGTTTCCTCAACTAACATGGCTGAGACTAGTAAAGCTATCAAAGCTCCGACATTTCTACCCATTGGTACATATTTCAGAATGGCCAATGCTAAAGAAGTTGCAAGTTTGGAATTGTGACAAGTAGAGATATTAGCATCAAAACTTTTGAGCTTTCAAGAGACTGAGAAAAAAAGCCAACATCATGAGATGCCAAATGATCGACCCCTACTCTCATTGACAAGGCAAGTACTTAAATCATATTTTTGCCCAAATATCAGAGTTCTAACCTCCAGGATCATTTACTTGTTTCAGTGTTTTAATGATATATAAAATGTATTCAAGAATCTACTAGATATTCATTGATTATGCAACCATGTGAGAACTATACATTAATATTAATTAAAATTCACTAATTGTTGTACACTCAGGTTTAGCTATAAGTATTTATTTTTTTCTTATATGATTACACTTGATCCTTATTGTACCAGATTCAATGTCTACACATAGTAATGCTTTCATTAATTTTTCAGGTTCCATTCATTAATTTGGAAAATTTGGCATTGGAATGGAATTGGATTGTGAAGGAATCATTGCATGAAAGACTTCCAATCTTATCATGCAAATTAAAAATCCTTACACTCATAGACTTTCATGAGGAAATAATATTTGTGTATCATGTTCCTTCACAAACTACCCAATCTTGAGAAACTTCAAGTTTATCAAGGCCTTTTTTTAAGAAAATCTTATTATATAAAGGACTTGGCTGTGCTGAACAGCATATTGAAGCACCTAGTAAACTAAGCCATTTATGGCTTTCTGGGTTGTCGGACTTGTTGCATTTGTGGGAGGAAAATTCTATGTCTGGTAAAGTTTTTCAAAATCTGGCAGTTCTAGAAGTGTTTTGGTGTGACAATTTGGAATATTTAGTGCCGTCTGCTGTGTCTTTTCCAAAATTTTGACAACTTTGGAAGTGACAAAGTGCAGCAAATTGCTCAAGATAGTGGTACTCTCAACAGCAAAAAGTTTGGTGCAACTTACAAATTGAGTATATCCGATTGTGAAATGATTGAGGAAATTATAACGCATGAGGCAGGTGAAATGGAAGATAGGATCAGTTTCAAGAAACTAGATTATTTGAAACTTGAGTGTTTACCAAGCCTCACAAGCTTCTACTCTGGGAATTACGCAATTGATTTTCCATCATTGCAGCAAGTAATAGTGACACAATGTTCAAATATGAAGATTTTTTCTCGAGGAATCTTAAGCACGCCAAGACTACGCAGACTACAAACAACAAAAACAGAGACGTGAAGGATTATGGGAAGGCAGCCTTAATACTACAATAGAATGTCTCTTCACTGAGGTATGCATAATTGTGACCATATTTTCTTATCTCCCTTACACTTTATTATTATTTTTTTTTTTCATTTTTCTCTCTACTGGTGTGGATATGTATTTGCTACTTAAAGTATTTGCTACTTAAAGTGAATTAGTTGAATTGATACGAGCAATAATTTATTATATGTTGTTTCATTTCTCTGTTTGCTAAATGAAACAAAGACTCCTGGCGAATCAATGAGAGTTGAGTTTTTGTAGTTGCAAAATTGTTCATAAATACAACTGAACCTACTATAATGAATGTATTAATATATGTTTGAATTATAGTATTTGAGAATCATTTGATTAAATCTGGATTTTATAAATTAAAAAAAAGAAAGAAAAATTTGGATTCTATAATTAAGGTATTCAATTGCTTAATTGACTAAAAATCCTTCTTCTTTATTTCTCTTAATCAATGGTTGTTTTAGGAACTTTGCTTTTGTATATTCTTTATAATTATGAAGTGTCTTGGAATTGTAATTAAAATAAAAGTTTATTGTTTATGTATCTATTTTCTTTAAAATATGAGTAAATCTTTGTGTTGAAAATCAAATAATAGAATCAAAGA